>ONZH01013137.1:0-600000 GCA_900303285.1 Rhinella marina
CATGTCACATCCCAGACATACCTGTGTGCACTGTGTGTGTATTACATGTCACATCCCAGACATACCTGTGTGCACTGCACTGTACCTGTGTATGTATTACATGTCACATCCCAGACATACATGTGTGCACTGTGTGTCTGTATTACATGTCACATCCCAGACATACCTGTGTGCACTGTGTGTCTGTATTACATGTCACATGTCACTGTGTGTCTGTATCATGTCCATCCCACATACCTGTGTGCACTGTGTGTGCATGTACATGTCACATCCCAGACATTACCTGTGTGCAACTGTGTGTGTGTGTATTACATGTCACATCCCAGACATACCTGTGTGCACTGTGTGTCTGTATTACATGGTCACATCCCAGACATTACCTGTCGTGTGCACTGGCTGTGTGTGTCTGTATTACATGTCACATCCCAGACATACCTGTGTGCACTGTGTGCTGTATTATGTACATGTCACATCCCAGACATACCTGGTGCACTGTGTGTCATTCTGTATTAATGTCAATCCCAGTCCCCCATGGTTAAATAAATGTGCCCAAAGCTGTTTTTGTGATTAAAAAAAAAAAAAAACACCTTACCTTTTTCAATTGCTCCGCTGCATAGTCTCTTCTCTCTTCAGTGAATAGACTGCTGAAGGACCTGCGATGTGCGCTGATGACGTCACTGCACGCTCCCACGACATTGCACCTGTGCTGTGTGTGTGCTGTTATCATTCATTATGCAGAGTGTGTGTATTAAATGTCACATCCCAGACATACCTGTGTGCACTGTGTGTCTGTATTACATGTCACATCCCAGACATACCTGTGTGCACTGTGTGTGTATTTACATGTCACATCCCAGACATACCTGTGTGCACTGTGTGTCTGTATTACATGTCACATCCCAGACATACCTGTGTGCACTGTGTGTCTGTATTACATGTCACATCCCAGACATACCTGTGTGCACTGTGTGTATTACATGTCACATCCCAGACATACCTGTGTGCACTGTGTGTGTATTTACATGTCACATCCCAGACATACCTGTGTGCACTGTGTGTGTATTACATGTCACATCCCAGACATACCTGTGTGCACTGTGTGTGTCTGTATTACATGTCACATCCCAGACATACCTGTGTGCACTGTGTGTCTGTATTACATGTCACATCCCAGACATACCTGTGTGCACTGTGTGTTGTATTACATGTCACATCCCCAGACATACCTGTGTGCGCACTGTGTGTCTGTATTACATGTCACATCCCAGACATACCTGTGTGCACTGTGTGTGTATTACATGTCACATCCCAGACATACCTGTGTGCACTGTGTTGTCTGTATTACATGTCACATCCCAGACATACCTGTGTGCACTGTGTGTGTGTATTACATGTCACATCCCAGACATACCTGTGTGCACTGTGTGTCTGTATTACATGTCACATCCCAGACATACCTGTGTGCACTGTGTGTGTGTGTATTACATGTCACATCCCAGACATACCTGTGTGCACTGGTGTGTGTATTACATGCAGAATACCTTGTCTGTGTTTATTTGTACTGTGACATCACTGTGTTTATTATCCCTGTACAGTGACATCACTGTGTTTATTATCCCTGTACAGTGACATCACTGTGTTTATTATCCCTGTACTGGTGACATCAACTGTGTTTATTTATCCCTGTACGGTGACATCACTGTGTTTATTATCCCTGTACTGTGACATCACTGTGTTTATTATCCTGTACTGTGACATCACTTGTGTTTATTATCCCTGTTACTGTGACATCACTGTGTTTATATCTCTGTACTGTGACATCACTGTGTTTATTATCCTGTACAGTGACATCACTGTGTTTATAATCCCTGTACAGTGACATCACTGTGTGTATTATCCCAGTGCAGGAAGAGGTAAGTGTCTGTGTTTGTGTGTTTGTTTTCTATTTTTCAGGGTCGTGAATGCAGAGGACTACGTCGGATTCGGTGGACTACGTCGGACCAGCTTTTTTTTTTTTTTTAATAAAATGGTCAAACGGGTCTGCCGAGTATTTCAATAAAATGTTTATACTTGTGTGTGTATTTTTTTTTTACAATACTACAGATTTAGTAATTACGGCTGTCTGCAGACGGCCCTGATTACTAATACTGGGCTTAGTGCATTGTGTATGTACTGTCCTGTGTGTGTGTATTACATGTCACATCCCAGACATACCTGTGTGCACTGTGTGTGTATTACATGTCACATCCCAGACATACCTGTGTGCACTGTGTGTGTGTCTGTATTACATGTCACATCCCAGACATACCTGTGTGCACTGTGTGTCTGTATTACATGTCACATCCCAGACATACCTGTGTGCACTGTGTGTGTCTGTATTACATGTCACATCCCAGACATACCTGTGTGCACTGTGTGTGTATTACATGTCACATCCCAGACATACCTGTGTGCACTGTGTGTGTGTATTACATGTCACATCCCAGACATACCTGTGTGCACTGTGTGTGTCTGTATTACATGTCACATCCCAGACATACCTGTGTGCACTGTGTGTGTGTATTACATGTCACATCCCAGACATACCTGTGTGCACTGTGTGTGTGTATTACATGTCACATCCCAGACATACCTGTGTGCACTGTGTGTCTGTATTACATGTCACATCCCAGACATACCTGTGTGCACTGTGTGTCTGTATTACATGTCACATCCCAGACATACCTGTGTGCACTGTGTGTGTGTATTACATGTCACATCCCAGACATACCTGTGTGCACTGTGTGTCTGTATTACATGTCACATCCCAGACATACCTGTGTGCACTGTGTGTCTGTATTACATGTCACATCCCAGACATACCTGTGTGCACTGTGTGTCTGTATTACATGTCACATCCCAGACATACCTGTGTGCACTGTGTGTCTGTATTACATGTCACATCCCAGACATACCTGTGTGCACTGTGTGTCTGTATTACATGTCACATCCCAGACATACCTGTGTGCACTGTGTGTCTGTATTACATGTCACATCCCAGACATACCTGTGTGTGCACTGTGTGTCTGTATTACATGTCACATCCCAGACATACCTGTGTGCACTGTGTGTCTGTATTACATGTCACATCCCAGACATACCTGTGTGCACTGTGTGTCTGTATTACATGTCACATCCCAGACATACCTGTGTGCACTGTGTGTGTGTATTACATGTCACATCCCAGACATACCTGTGTGCACTGTGTGTGTGTATTACATGTCACATCCCAGACATACCTGTGTGCACTGTGTGTGTATTACATGTCACATCCCAGACATACCTGTGTGCACTGTGTGTGTATTACATGTCACATCCCAGACATACCTGTGTGCACTGTGTGTGTATTACATGTCACATCCCAGACATACCTGTGTGCACTGTGTGTCTGTATTACATGTCACATCCCAGACATACCTGTGTGCACTGTGTGTGTATTACATGTCACATCCCAGACATACCTGTGTGCACTGTGTGTCTGTATTACATGTCACATCCCAGACATACCTGTGTGCACTGTGTGTGTGTATTACATGTCACATCCCAGACATACCTGTGTGCACTGTGTGTCTGTATTACATGTCACATCCCAGACATACCTGTGTGCACTGTGTGTGTGTATTACATGTCACATCCCAGACATACCTGTGTGCACTGTGTGTCTGTATTACATGTCACATCCCAGACATACCTGTGTGCACTGTGTGTCTGTGTATTACATGTCACATCCCAGACATACCTGTGTGCACTGTGTGTCTGTATTACATGTCACATCCCAGACATACCTGTGTGCACTGTGTGTGTCTGTATTACATGTCACATCCCAGACATACCTGTGTGCACTGTGTGTCTGTATTACATGTCACATCCCAGACATACCTGTGTGCACTGTGTGTCTGTATTACATGTCACATCCCAGACATACCTGTGTGCACTGTGTGTGTGTGTATTACATGTCACATCCCAGACATACCTGTGTGCACTGTGTGTATTACATGTCACATCCCAGACATACCTGTGTGCACTGTGTGTGTGTATTACATGTCACATCCCAGACATACCTGTGTGCACGGTTGTGTCTGTATTACATGTCATATCCCGACATACCTGTGTGCACTGTGTGTCTGTATTACATGTCACATCCCGGACATACCTGTGTGCACTGTGGTCTGTATTACATGTCACATCCCAGACATACCTGTGTGCACTGTGTCTGTATTACATGTCACATCCCAGACATACCTGTGTGCACTGTGTGTGTGTATACATGTCACATCCCAGACATACCTGTGTGCACTGTCGTGTGTGTATTACATGTCACATCCCAGACATAACCTGTGTTGCACGGTGTGTCTGTATTACATGTCACATCCCAGACATACCTGTGTGCACTGTGTGTGTGTATTACATGTCCACATCCCAGACATACCTGTGTGCACTGTGTGTCTGTATTACATGTCACATCCCAGACATACCTATGTGCACTGTGTGGTCTGTATTACATGTCACATCCCAGACATACCTGTGTGCACTGCGTGTGCATTACGTCACATCCCAGACATACCTGTGTGCACTGTGTGTGTATTACATGTCACATCCCAGACATACCTGTGTGCACTGTGTGTGTGTATTACATGTCACATCCCAGGACATACCTGTGTGCACTGTGTGTCTATATTACATGTCACATCCCAGACATACCTGTGTGCACTGTGTGTCTGTATTACATGTCACATCCCAGACATATCTGTGTGCACTGTGTGTGTGTATTACATGTCACATCCCAGACATACCTGTGTGCACTGTGTGTCTGTATTTACATGTCACATCCCCAGACATACCTGTGTGCACTGTGTGTCCTGTATTACATGTCACATCCCAGACATACCTGTGTGCACTGTGAGTCTGTTATTAAATGTCACATCCCAGACATACCTGTGTGCACTGTGTGTCTGTATTAACATGTCACATACCAGACATACCCGTGTGCACTGTGTGTGTATTACATGTCACATCCCAGACATACCTGTGTGCACTGTGTGTCTGTATTACATGTCACATCCCAGACATACCTGTGTGCACTGTGTGTATTACATGTCACATCCCAGACATACCTGTGTGCACTGTGTCTGTATTACATGTCACATCCCAGACATACCTGTGTGCACTGTGTGTCTGTATTACATGTCACATCCCAGACATACCTGTGTGCACTGTGTGTCTGTATTACATGTCACATCCCAGACATACCTGTGTGCACTGCGTGTTGCATTACGTCACATCCCAGACATACCTATGTGCACTGTGTGTCTGTATTACATGTCACATCCCAGACATACCTGTGTGCACTGTGTGTCTGTATTACATGTCACATCCCAGACATACCTGTGTGCACTGTGTGTTATGTCATCCCAACACTGTGTCACTGGTCTCTACATGTCACATCCCAACCTGTGTGCACTGTGTGTCTGTATTACATGTCACATCCCAGACATACCTGTGTGCACTGTGTGTCTGTATTACATGTCACATCCCAGACATACCCTGTGTGCACTGTGTGTGTGTATTACATGTCACATTCCGGCGTAAGACATACCTGTGTGCACTGGTTGTGGTGTATTACATGTCACATCCCAGACATACCTGTGTGCACTTGTGTATTTTACATGTCACATCCCAAACATACATGTGTGCACTGTGTGTCTGTATTACATGTCACATCCCAGACATACCTGTGTGCACTGTGTGTCTGTATTACATGTCACATCCCAGACATTACCTGTGTGCACTGTGTGTGTATTACATGTCACATCCAGACATACCTGTGTGCACTGTGTGTGTGTATTACATGTCACATCCCAGACATACATGTGTGCACTGTGTGTCTGTATTACATGTCACATCCCAGACATACCTGTGTGCACTGTGTGTCTGTATTACATGTCACATCCCAGACATACCTGTGTGCACTGTGTGTCTGTATTACATGTCACATCCCAGACATACCTGTGTGCACTGTGTGTCTGTATTACATGTCACATCCCAGACATACCTGTGTGCACTGTGTGTCTGTATTACATGTCACATCCCAGACATGTAGGCCCCCATCTTAAATAATGTCCCCCATGGTTTAAATAAATGCCCCCAAAGCTGCTTTTTGATGATTAAAAAAAAAAAAACAACCCTTACCTTTTCCAATTGCTCGCGCTGCAGTAGTCTCTTCTCTCTTCAGTGAATAGGACCTGCTGAAGGACCTGCGATGTGCGCGATGACGTCACTGCACGCTCCCACGTGGTGACGTCACCGCGCATAATGCAGGGCCTGCTCAATGAAGAAACAAGAGACTGTGCAGTGCTTGCAAGTGGGTGGGGTGAGTGGCCATAGTGTACCCCTTTTTAACGGCCATTAGACGGGAGCACTCCTGTCAATCGGCCGTCAAAAACGGCCCCATTGATTTCAATGGGTCAGTCGGCCCGTGGAAACGGCCCAGAAATAGGACATATCCTATTTTTGGACGGATGCTATTCACTGGCCGTTAAAAGAACGGCCATGTGAATAGCTCCATAGGCTTTCATTGGTTCTAAAAATGGCCGTGTGACGGCCGCGACTTATTTGTCACTGTCATGTGCATGAGCCCTAAAGGAAATACATTCTTCCCAGCTATCAACTCCTAATAGGCAGAAGGTCATATACTTGTCACGTGTTGGAGGACCAAGGCAGACCTCCGGGATGTCATGCAAACAGGCCACAGGCAAAACAGACCAAGGACCAACAGAGAACTTTATTACACATGTAATAAAGAACATGACAGTAATATATGCAGGTTAGGCAAAAGTGGTAGCTCTACCACAGAACCAAGTGCACCAGCAGACCAGAGGCAAAACCCAAAGGGCACAATGCTAGTGAGCCCCGTTCTTCACAGAGTCCCTGGTGGTGGGAATGAACTGGGCCGAGGGCTCACTGGACGCTCCTCCAGGAAGATCCCGGTACACTTGGCCCCTACCTGCAGAGAACCAGGCTGAAACCACCAACGTAACAGACAACAGAACTGGAAACCATACAAACACAGGACATGGATCAGATAAGATAAACAGGAACCAGCACAGAAGCAGATGCCTGGACCCCAAGCGGAATGGAAGCATGGCGGTCTCAGGCAGAGCTGCACACAGACTAGAGATCCTCCCTCCAGAGAACACAGGGGCCCTCTCACGAAGGCAGGACAAACACAGGAACAGAAGCAGTAAGGCACTGCAGGACAGACAAGGAACAGACTAGATTAGAAATAGTAGGCACTACCAGGCTGGACATACAACAGGATCAGAAGCAGTTACTGTAGCACTGCTAGGCTATCAGATGTGCTGCTAGGCTAGACATGGAACAGAGTGGATCCAGACAGAGAACAGGTACAGAAGATCAGACAAGGGAATAATATCAATTAATTATCCTGCCAAGGAGGCTGCAGCATTAAGAAGCTTGGATGGCAGTGAAGTCGGGGGCAAGATCCTCCTGGGGTTCAGGACAACACTCTTCCAAGATAGCTGGGTGGGTTGTAGAGTTGATGCAGCAGCAGAACCCTCTCCTTGCACACGGGAATCACAGGAGGTATCCGGACTGTGCTGTAGGGTTGATGCAGCAGCAGACCACTCTCCTGTGACACAGGAATCACAGGCGCTGTGTGGACAGTGCTGTAGGGTTAATGCAGCAGCAGAGCTCTCTTCTCCAACACAGGAATCACTGGAGCTGTCTGGGTTTTGCTATAGGGTTAATGCGGGAGCTGAGGTCTCTCCTCTGACACAGGAACCAGTGGAGCTGTCTGGGCTGTGCTGTAGGGTTAATGCAGCAGCTGGACTCTCTTCTCTGACACATAAATCACAGGAGCTGTCTGGGCTGTGCTGTAGGGTTAATGCAGGAGCCGAGGTCTCTCCTCTGATACAGGAACCAGTGGAGCTGTCTGGGCTGTGCTGTAGGGTTAATGATCTAAAATCTTCATTTTCTCTTATCTTGGATGACATTTTGGGGCTTTGGAACTGATTACTCAAGTTACAATGGTTTCAACATACAATGGTCGTCCTGGAACCAATTAATATTGTAACTTGAGGGACCACTGTACTTGGCTTTAATATTACACATATCGCTCCTTTCTCCGCCAAGAACGCTTACCGCTAAATATTACTAGCGTGCCGTTTGTCTGAATTCTTGAAGGATATCCACGTTATGAAGGTCTTTATTTGTAAGGTCAATAAAGTGAGGATCCAAATCTTTAGTCTGGAGATCCGGCACATGATGGTTCACAACTCAAATATTGAAAAGCGTTAAAACTTTGTGTCTAATAGTTAGAGTCAGAATGCTGCTCCTCGCTCCCCTCTGACCACCCTCTCCGCTTTCATCTCTGGCATCTGTGTTGTTGTTCTTTTTCTCTTGCGGTCTCTCGTGTTTCGTTTCTATTCTTTAATTTCTGCCATATGGTCTGCAATGTTTATGTATCTGGTTTCTCGGTTTCCTAAAGCCAAGTTCTGCCTGTCTCGCAATATTCTAATCATTATTGTTATTTACATATTGAAGTATTTGGGTTATACCGACAGGAAAATGACAGAATTTGTAAGTCAGTGTTCCATGTTATGCTCCTCAGTGCGGAAAGATTTCCATCACATAGTTAGCATAAGGTAATTTGGGCAACAGGGTGGCTCGGCGGTTCGCAGTGGTGCCTTGCAGTGCTCGGGGGCCTGGGTTCAAATCTCCATTTAGGAGATCCGGCTGCTTGATCTGATACAAATGTTTTTTGTCCGGCTGAAATTCGGCATTGAAGCCAGACCTCACTCCAGTCAATGGGGATCCGGCGGTGAAGTAGACTCACAGGGATGCTCAAGCTGTGGCCCTCCAGCTGTTGCAAAACTACAACTCTCAGCATGCCCTAATAGCTGTAGGCTATCCAGGCATGCTGGGAGTTGTACTTTTGCAACAGCTGGAGGGCCGCAAGTTGGGCATCCCTGAAGTAGAGGATCTGACAGGCAGCTCTGTGCTGGAACAGCCTGCCGGATCTCCTAATGGTGGTGTGAATGAGGCCTAATGCCTTAGGGCTCATGCACAAGAACGTTTTTGTTTTCGCGCTGCCATAAATTAGCCAGATCCTCTGCCAGTCTGTGCGCCTGGAGTGAAATCTGCTCCAGCCCTGACTTTAGTAGATTTCAGTTGTCTTTATGCCAGGTTACCCCAGTGTTGATGACGGCGAAAAAATGCCAAGGCACTTAAATGCTATGTACACCTTTGGAGTCATTTTTTTAATGATTGCATATAACTTATTTTTGGCTAAAAATCATATTTTCAATTGGTCTTTATTAAAAATATTGAGCTGTTCAGTCACAAAGGGTTAACCGTTTTTTTAGCTGGGTGACTGGTACGTTCACTTTCACTTTGTGCCGGTCATCTAATTACCCTTATCTGTAAACTACTGAGAGGTCATAAACACTTATTTAAGCCACATTCTTATCAGTAAAATAAGGATTGAGCTTTAATGAGTGTTTATAAGGTCAGAGAGAAGAGATAGGTTGTCCATCTGCTCCTCAGATGACAGAATTGAGAAAAAATCCACAGGCAGCTAGTACAGCTTCTCAGCTCTGTACACAAAAAAGGATTCTGTATTGTTAATAAAGACCAATTGAAAAAGTGATTTTAGGTCAAAATAAGTATAATGCAATAATAAAATAAAAAAGGCCTCCAAAGGTGTACATAATCTTTAAATGTAGGAGCAGGGGCATTTAAAAAATTGCATAAGGAGGCTAAGTTACTTTTTTAATGCCAAAAACAGACGTAGGCTGTTCCTAATAAATGCCCCCGATGTCTGTAAAGCACTGTGGTATATGTTGGCGCTATATAAGAAATAGAAATAATTGAGGTCTCGTGCACAGAGTAAATCTGCATGTAGCGTGCTCTGTGCAACGGCTGTCCTGTCCTCAGTCTCCAGTTCTTCTTGGGCAGTACAGCTTTGTACATATGGTATCCATCAGTCTGATAAGCATTGAGCTATAATGAGTGTTTATGAGGTCAGGAGATCAGAGATAAGAGCTCTACATGAGACTCAGATGACAGGATTCTAAGAAAACAGACTGTGACAACTTGCAAACAGACTGATTTTTAACCCTTGTACAGTGGTCCCTCAAGTTACAATATTAATTGGTTCCAGGACGACCATTGTGTGTTGAAACCATTGTAAGTAAGTTGGGTAATCGTTTCCAAAGCCCCAAAATGTCATCCAAGATAATAGGAAATGAAGATTTAAGAAAATAAGCAGATAAATACAAGTCCTTACATATAACAGTCAGGAATAGCTGATAACTAGACATTCTAATACAGATATTTTACCAGAGAAGTGTCCTGGGACATAAGTGTTCAGGACATAACTATTTTTTTTAACATCTTTCAGCAGCATGGCCCCTGAAACAGAAGATTCATACTTACCTGCTCAACGCCGCTCCGCTTGTCCACGCTGCCTCAGCTCTCTTCATCTTCCGGTCCCGCCATCTGGCTAGCTAAGGACATGGTCACATGCACCTCTCCAGCCAATGACTGGCTTCAGCGGTGACATGCAGCTTGTGGTCACATCATCGCTGAAACCAGTCATTGGCTGCAGCGGTGCATGTGACCATGCCCATGGCCAGCCGGAGGTAAACAGTGTATGGACCAGAAGACTAGGAGAGCGCAGGCAGCACGGACCACAAAAGCGTCGAGGAGCAGGTAAGTATGAATCTTCTATTGTGAGGGCTAGGGCTGCAGCTATCCATTATAATAGTTATCAAATGTTCTACTGATTAACCGAGTATTCTAATAAGAAAAAACAAATTAAAAGGACTTTTGCTATAAAAACTCATCAGACCCACCTGCCATCAGTCCCCCCATGCCATCAGTTCCTTTCCCAGTGCCATCAGTTCCTCCCCCATTTCCATCAGCTCCCCCCTAGTGCCATCAGGCGGCACTGATGGCACTGGGGGAGGAACTGATGGCACTAGGGGGGAGCTGATGGAAATGGGGGAGGAACTGATGGCACTGGGAAAGGGGCCCCAGTGCCATCAGTTCCTCTCTGTGTCATCAGTTCCTCCCCTAGTGCCATCAGCTCCCCCTCCCCTGTGCCATCAGTTCCTCTCCCAGTGTCATCAGCTCCCCCTCTCCTGTGCCATCAGTTCCTCTCCCTGTGTCATCAGCTCCCCCTCTCCTGTGCCATCAGTTCCTCTCCCAGTGCTACCAGCTCCCCCTCCCCTGTGCCATCAGTTCCTCTCCCAGTGCTACCAGCTCCCCTCCCCTGTGCCATCAGTTCCTCTCCCAGTGCCATCAATTCCCCCTCTCCTGTGCCATCAGTTCCTCCCCCAGTGCTACCAGCTCCCACTCCCCCTTCTAGCCATCAGTCCTCAGCACTGGTCAAGTAAAATATTTACCTTTCCTGCTAGGGGCGCGCCAACACTCCAGAGATCTTCCAGCCTCTTCTTCACAGGCTGCACTGTCCTCCTGACGTCACACAGTGTCAGGTCATAGTGCACGCTTACGTGTGTCAGGATCCAGTGCAGGCCAGCGGGGGACCACGGAGCAGTGAGTAATAGCAAGCGCTTCACTCCTGCTCCGTGGTCACATGGTACAAACGAATCCTCGATGCAAAAAAACTGCATCGAGGATTTTTTGTGTCCAGTTACTCGATTGATTTGAGTAAGTGTTTCCGCCCTTGTGGGGGCCATGCTGCAATCGACATCATTTTTACCGGAAGACCCCTTTAAGGCGGAAGAGCCGTTGTCCTGAATAAGTGGAGCTGCAGTGTGATCTTGGAGACTGAGCCAAGGCTGACTGACAAATAAAATGATAAACGTAGTGAGGCGGCTGGGAATATTCCAGGGGATGCAGGAAAAAGACGGCGCGCTCCGAATCTTGTTAGCCGGGGTCAGCAGAGGGCCATCAATTCAAATCCGATTTGTAGCGGAGATGGAGGCAGACGCTCATTTATGAGTCAGATGGTAAATTGCTGTCGTCTTCTAGGTACGACGGTCCCACCGCTTTGGTTCTTGGTACAGGAATACTAATATTTTGGAAATTTGATGCAGGAAATGTTCAAATTCCAGTCATATAATTCTAAATCCACCGCATACTCCATAACAGAAACCATCGCAGTTTCTGGTGTGGTTGTTCACTTTGAATGCTATGAACCCGCTCGCGGGTTTAGCTTTCCGTTCTTCTCATCCATCAGAAGAGGAGAGAGAAAAAAAAATTTCAGGATCCTGTAATAAAAACGGATCCTGTTGCATCAGTTGTCATCCGTTTGAGTCATGTTGTGGTGTGAGCGGTGAAGGCGGCGGGCCGGTCCCATTCATCATTTTCTATGTCTGTTATAGGCGTAGAAAATGGTTTAAGGCCTCTTTCACACGAGCGTGACGGATTAGGTGCGGATGCGTTCAGGGAAACTTGCACCATTTTGCAAGCAAGTTCAGTCAGTTTTGTCTGTGATTGCGTTCAGTTTTTTCCATGCGGGTGCAATGCGTTTTGATGCGTTTTTCACGCGCGTGATAAAAAACTGAAGGTTTACAAACAACATCTCTTAGCAACCGTCAGTGAGAAACACATTGCACCTGGACTTGCTTGCGGATGCAATGCGTTTTTCACTGAAGCCCCATTCACTTCTATGGGGCCAGGGCTGCGTGAAAAAAAAAACGCTCATGTGCACAGACCCATTGAAATGAATGGGTCAGGATTCAGTTCGGGTGCTATGCGTTCACGTCACGCATCTCACCCGCGCAGAAAACTCGCTCGTGTGAAAGGGGCCTAAATGTAAGACAGCTCAGAGATGTCTTACATTTAGAACTGGCGGAGGATCCACCGAAGTTATGGAGAGGCCGGTGCCTGTACATCACTTTGGTAAAATACCGGTCTTAAAGAAGAACTCCCGCAAAATATTTTTATTCTCTGACCTGTTAGAAAGGTGGATGATATAATCTGTAGTGAAGGTAATTTTTTTTATCAGAGGCTGAAATTGAGAGTTTCCACTCTCTTCTTATTGTAGCTGGGTCATGTGACCAACTCCCTGACCTCCAACTGACCCAGGACAGCAAACCAGTCACTGCTCTATTCATTCCTATGAGACTGAAAGTGAGGCTCCCATAGAAATGCATAGAAAATTAGACTTCCTGTCCACACATAAGGTGCTGTGTGAGTTGGTGAGTCTAATTCCTAGTCACATGACACAGATAAGAAACTTCAGGATGATATAACTCAAAAATTCAGCTACTGGTAAGAAAATGACATTCACTACAGATTACATCATGTACATTTCTAGCAGGACATGGAATAAAATTTTTTGCGGGAGTTCTTCTTTAATAAATGTGCCCCTATGTTAACGTTAATGGTGACAATCTCTTTCTTGTTTTTTGTTAAAGGGGTTCTCCAAGTTATATTTATTGATGACCTATCCTCAGGATAGGTCATCAATATCAGATGGGTGGGGTCCGACACCCGGCACCCCCCGTCGATCAGCTGTTTGAAGAGGAGGCGCGCGCCATGCCGGCACTGCCTCCTCTTCATTGTTTACATGCTGGCCGTAACATCAGTAGTGGTGAGCAGGTTAATGGCACTTGTAAGGGAGTGATCCGTCCCATTGAAATGAATGGGGTAGCTTGGGTGTAATCACACCTGCTCACTACTACATATGTTACGGTGAGCCTGTAAACAATGAAGAGGAGGCAGCGCTGGAACGGCGCGCGCCTCTTCTTCAAACAGCTGATCGGCAGGGGTGCCGGGTGTTGGACCCCCGCCGATCTGATATTGATGACCTATCCTGAGGATAGGTCATCAATAAATATAACTTGGACAACCACTTTAAAGGGCGCTGATCAGCTGTTTAAAGAGAATGCAGCGCTCGAACAAGCACTGCATTCTCTTCACTGTTTACCTGTTCCCTGTTGACATCGCAGCAGCGAGCAGGTGTAATTGCAGCTCCTCCGTCCCCATTCACTTCAGTGGGAAGGACCAGCATAGACTTCTATTATGACAGAATGCCTCTTATAGGCTTCAGTGGTGCATGCCGCCATAGAATTCCGTTATGGTCCATAACGGGATTCTTCTATAACCCGAACCCAAACCTTGGACGTCTAACTTAAAACACTTTGTAGGGCGCTGTGCATGGTATTCTGTAAGGATGCGCAGGGCTCACTGGAGTGCGGTGGTCTAGTCAAAATGATGGGCGGGGGTTCCGGGTGTCAGACCTCTTGAGAACCGGCCATCAATACTGTACTCCTGGAAGATCCCTTTTGATTGACAACAAGCAGAGATCTTGCAAACTGCAATGAATTGATATACAAGGTATGTTAGGAAACAGGAGAACCTGTAAAACCTCTTTACATACAAATGCTACTTATGTAAATTGCAACACCTCAGTTGGTGTTCCAGGAGAACTAAACCAGGGTAGTCAGGTACCGTCTACACATGCGGACGGTTTCCTCCTGGATACCGGCGAAAAAAGTAAATTTGCCAATAACAACATATAACAAATCGTGATGATTTCTCACTTTCTCCCTAAAGACATAACTTGTCCGAAAAGTGTATTTTCACTTTTAACACCTTTTACCTTTTCTTTTGTCGCTCGCAATAAAGTTGTGTCAGAAAAAGAAAAGCGAACGGGGCGTGGCTTGGTAGGCGGTGCCGCTGCAGGAGGGGGAGGGCGGCTGTGACAGAGGCGGGAGCGGCAGGAGGAAGAGGAGCAGCCACATACACTGCCCTGTGCACGGCGCGGAGCTCGCTGACCGTCCACACACACGCACGCGATACGTGTCCGCCGCCTCCCGTGTGCGGACTGAATGAGAGAGGCTCCCCAGCTCAGCCCCATCCAGGAAGGCGCCGCTGCCCGCCCGCCTGCCTCAGCCCCGCACGACGCGCACACGACTGGGAGCCAGCACAAGATGGACGGGTTCGCCGGCAGCCTGGGTGAGTGGAGCATGTGTGCGGGTGACAGCCGGGGGGAGGCGACCTGTCAGCGGGGGAAGCCGGCTGTCTGCAGCCCTAGAGAGCGGACCCCAGCCTGGATGTCTGTGTGCTACACATATGTAATGTGATCAGAGTACATGTCTGTATACAGTGTGCTGTACATGTATGTAATGTGATCAGAGTACATGTCTGTGTATGTAGTATACTGCACATATATGTAATGTGATCAGAGTACATGTCTGTATACAGTGTACTGCACATGTATGTAATGTGATCAGAGTACATGTCTGTGTATGTAGTATACTGCACATATATGTAATGTGATCAGAGTACATGTCTGTATACAGTGTGTGCTGGACATGTATGTAATGTGATCAGAGTACATGTCTGTATACAGTGTGTACTGTACATGTATGTAATGTGATCAGAGTACATGTCTGTGTATGTAGTATACTGCACATATATGTAATGTGATCAGAGTACATGTCTGTATACAGTGTGTGCTGCACATGTATGTAATGTGATCAGAGTACACGTCTGTATACAGTGTGCTGTACATGTATGTAATGTGATCAGAGTACACGTCTGTATACAGTGTGCTGTACATGTATGTAATGTGATCAGAGTACATGTCTGTATACAGTGTAATGCACATGTATGTAATGTGATCAGAGTACCTGTATGTGTATATAGTAATGCACATGTATGTAATGTGATCAGAGTACATGTCTGTATACAGTGTAATGCACATGTATGTAATGTGATCAGAGTACCTGTATGTGTATATAGTAATGCACATGTATGTAATGTGATCAGAGTACATGTCTGTGTATACAGTATACTGCACATATATGTAATGTGATCAGAGTACATGTCTGTATACAGTGTGTACTGTACTTGTATGTAATGTGATCAGAGTACATGTCTGTGTATACAGTATACTGCACATGTATGTAATGTGATCAGAGTACCTGTATGTGTATATAGTGCTGCACATGTATGTAATGTGATCAGAGTACATGTCTGTGTATACAGTGTACTGCACATGTATGTAATGCGACCAGAGTACACGTCTGTATACAGTGTGTACTGTACATGTATGTAATGCGATCAGAGTACACGTCTGTATACAGTGTGTGCTGTACATGTATGTAATGTGATCAGAGTACATGTCTGTGTATACAGTGTGTGCTGTACATGTATGTAATGTGATCAGAGTACATGTCTGTGTATACAGTGTGTGCTGTACATGTATGTAATGTGATCAGAGTACATGTCTGTATATAGTGTGTGCTGTACATGTATGTAATGTGATCAGAGTACATATCTGTATACAGTGTGTGCTGTACATGTATGTAATGTGATCAGAGTACATGTCTGTATACAGTGTGCTGCACATGTATGTAATGTGATCAGAGTACACGTCTGTATACAGTGTAATGCACATGTATATCATACAGTCATTAGAATCCTGTATACATGCATCATACATGTCTCTGTTGTGTATATATGTGTGTGCTCATTATATACATGTATAATCTCATGTTACTATGTCTGTATACAGTAAGTGTGTGCTGTGTATAATGGGCACACGTGTATACTGTCACTGTTATATTTCTGTATCCAGCAGTTGTGTGCAGTGTGTGCCTGGGCACTGTATGTGCATATATATATACTCACACGTGTCCCCATTTATACTCTCATGTTACCATTAGATGTCTGTATACAGCAGGTATGTGTATATACTATATGTGTGTGCTCACTATATCATGTATACTCGGCATTAGATATGTGTCCAGGCACTGTGTGTATATGTATATTCCGGCTTCCATCACATGTCGGTGTAGAGCCGGTGTGTGCTGTATATGTCTGTGCCCTGGATATATATGTATAGTCTCCACGCTCACTCCGCAGGCAGTAGTAATGGATGCCAGATCTCATCTCTGGTGTATATTTCTGCTGCTTCTATATGACGTGTACATTTATTTTATGCACTTGTATATTTATTATATATACATTGTCCGCGCTCACATCCGTCCCGTATACATCTACACTCGTGGTTGGATTTGTACCCAGGACTATAGGTCTGCTGTGGTAACCACTGAGCCGCCCTGCAGCCAGAGGAAAACTCCCATCATCCTGGAGTATGACTCTGTATAACGTGTCAGCAGTGACCACCCCCCAGCTCGAGGCTCTCATCTCTGAAGGACCCCATTGTGACACCAGTGTGAACGGAGCCTTAGGGCCAGGATGCTTATAGCCTAGTGTTAAGTCGCCTCCCCGAATATTGTGATGTGTCCATAGAGCATGCCCCCTCTACTCCCTGTAGACGCGACTGTAATTCCTCATGCACACGTCAGTGTTTGGTCAGTGATTTTCATCAGTGATTTTTGAGCCAAAACCAGGTGCGGCTGTATACACAGAACAGGTGCAGATCTTTCCCTTATAGCTTATGTCTGTGGAGGTTCCAGTCCTGGTTTTGGCTCACAATCACTGACCGAACACTGACGTGTGGATGAGGCGTAACAGTAAGTTACTGCAAGGCTTGATCAGAGGCGAGGGAAGCCGCGTGGAGTCCGTGATGGACGGTGTTTGGTTACACGTGGCCTGTGTGCAGAGTATACTGTTCGGAGACGCTTTGCTGGATCGGTAAAATACTGACGGGTCTCCACAGAAGATGCTGCTTCTGTCGTCTTTACTTCCGACGAGACAACATTGTGGTTATTAGTAGCATATAATTACCTAATACAGGCCGCGGGGCGGTGGAGGGGAGCAGGGTGCAGTGTAATGAACAGGAGAACGGTAACATTGTGTTTATTAAAGGGCATCTGTCAGCAGTTCTGACCTGTTACATGTGCACTTGGCAGCTGAAGACATCTGGATGCTGCACCTTCTGAGCGATTCGTTTTATTTTTTACTTTATTTTTTATTGCCTTTTGCTTATTTGAGCTACAAATAATTTTTTTAAAAATCTGTCTTTATTAAAAAAATCAAGCCTCATTCACACGTCCGTGTTCAGTCAGTGGTTTCCCTCGGTGATTTTGAGCCAAAACCAGGATTGGAGCCTCCACAGACATAAGGTATAAGGGAAAGATCTGCTCCTGTTCTGTGTTCAGAGCCGTGCCTGGTTTTGGCTCACAATACTGATAAAAATCACTGACCGAACCCTGACAGTCTTTGCAGATTGTCTCGCCTGAGTTCCGTCAGCTGACGGCTCATGTGAAGCCCTATCTCTGATCTTCTGACTTTATAAACACTCTTTATAGCTAAACTCTAATCTAACTGATAAGAATGTGGCTTTAAATGAGTGAATGGAAAATGGAGCCTTCAGCTGACGGGACTGAGAAGTGTAAACAGAGGAACTGCAAACAGACTGATTTTTTATTTATTTTTTTTAACCCTTGTAAATCAAAAAGGGCAGAACATTTTTCTTTTGCAATCATGAGTAAAATGCAGTCGTAAATTGCCCCCAAAGTGTCCACGGCCTTCTATAGGTTGCAGTATTCTGCAGACGGGCACTGCTCCTTCGTCTGTAGTTAAGGGGTTAACAGATGAATAGTTCATGTCCCCATGTAAGACCCGCTATCCCTCAGCCGTGCTCACCATAGGTTCTTGGTTATCCATAATTTTATAGCCAGACGGTGATACTGATGGAAATATCCTACTTGTGCCGCAGCCGGGTCCCTGTATGTATGTATCATGGCGGATTGGTGGTCATGTGTATAACGGTATATGATGTCCGTGTACAGACACAGCTCAGTATAAAGCAGTTTTTCTTGCCTGTGGTGCCCCTCTGTACCTCGGAGTGCCTCCAGTCTCATATAGGTTATACCGCCGCGTGTTGTGTTTGCCTCTTGTATACGTGAGCCGCGCCAGTGTTTTATGGATCAGTCAATAAGGAGCCATTATCTCTGTGGTCGGCTTATTTCAGATATTGATCTCTTGTAAACCTGAGAGCCCTGAGTGATCTTCTCAGTGACTTCCAGGTCCTGTAATCTGCGCCTCTCATCATGTACGTTATCCCCGACCGTCTGCACTAATTACCTGATGAGCCGCTGAAGCTGGGAAAGTCCTGATGTGGGGAAGCCACCCCCGTCGGTGTACGCACGGTGCATGTAGCCACCCCCGTCGGTGTACGCGCGGCGCATGTAGCCACCCCCGTCGGTGTATGCGCGGCGCATGTAGCCACCCCCGTCGGTGTATGCGCGGCGCATGTAGCCACCCCCGTCGGTGTATGCGCGGCGCATGTAGCCACCCCCGTCGGTGTATGCGCGGCGCATGTAGCCACCCCCGTCGGTGTATGCGCGGCGCATGTAGCCACCCCCGTCGGTGTATGCGCGGCGCATGTAGCCACCCCCGTCGGTGTACGCGCGGCGCATGTAGCCACCCCCGTCGGTGTACGCGCGGCGCATGTAGCCCCGGCATGTAGCCACCCCCGTCGGTGTACGCGCGGCGCATGTAGCCACCCCCGTCGGTGTACGCGCGGCGCATGTAGCCACCCCCTGTCGGTGTACGCGCGGCGCATGTAGCCACCCCCGTCGGTGTACGGGGCATGCCCCCGGGTACGCGGCGCATGTAGCCACCCCCGTCGGTGTACGCGCGGCGCATGTAGCCACCCCCGTCGGTGTACGCACGGCGCATGTAGCCACCCCCGTCGGTGTACGCACGGCGCATGTAGCCACCCCCATCAGTGTACACATGGTGCCGCAGCAAAACAACCTGCAATCAACTTATTGGGTAGCCCTTTAAAAAAAAAAATGTGATCCAGATCTGCGGAAACAGTGGGAGGGTTTCTGACCACCACAGACCCCCATTAGACACTGCGCCGTGGTCACAGCCGTGGAGCAGAGATGAGGACAGGAGCCTCTTCTAGCTGTCAGTGGCCATGTTGGCGCTCACGTTGGCAGGTTTTACGGCCTGGTTATTTGATGTTTTTTTGCAGTTGTGCATTTATTTTTAAGGACAGGTATCTGGACGTGAGTCTTTTCAAGGCTAAATGGGCTCCACCATTGGTCCCGCCTGAGGGTATTCCTGTGCCCTTGGAGGTGAGCTAACGCGGTTCGGTTAGACATGATAAAAGCAGTTATAAAGGGCAGCTGCCTGCTTGAATCAGTGCATTGTGTGTTAGTAGCCCAGCCTGCCGGGACTACTTCTGCATCATCCTTGCCGTATATCGTGTTGTGTGTCTTCCAGGCATTTCATGAAAGTGATAGCAGAGGGATCCAGTTAGACCAGTGATTTTCAACCAGTGTGCCTCCAGCTGTTGCAAAACTACAACTCCCATCATGCCCAGGCAGCCTACAGCTATCAGCCTACAGAAGGGCATGGTGGGAGTTGTAGTTTTGCAACAGCTGGAGGCACACTGGTTGAAAATCACTGAGTTAGACACCTGATCCTGGCTGGAGGTCTGGTTGACGCGGTGATATGTCCTGTGTGATTTCAGACTTTTTTCAGGTCCCTGGCGCAGATCTTGCAGGTGGCAGCTTGTCTGCAGACATCTGTTGTACCCGTCTCTTTAATGCATTCTGACACTACAAGGCTGAGTGACATCCCTCCATATGGTGACGTGGAAGCCAGAACTACTGTACCATCTAAAGATGTAATGTTCAGGTCTCCGGAAGGTCTGCATGTTAATGAACTACCTCCTCGCGTCATCGGGATCTGTAGAGTTTCCGTACACTCAACGTTTAGCCTATAGGCACGCTATAGATGTATGCAGCCATTGAACCATAGAAGTCAATGTAGAAGTGATACTTAGCATGTGCTGCAGTGTGGTTAAAGGGGGTTCTCCGGGAATTAAGAAAATGAAGATAATTAAATATTACTTTATTATAAATATACTCTTAAATACCTTTCATTAGTTATCATGGCTAATTTCTTATTTTTTTTTTTCCTAGGGAGGAATCATTAGGAGAAATAAAATGGCCGCCGTCCTATTAGTACACACAAAACCTGTCCTAATCACACAGGAGGACAAGTTACTTCACAACACTGAGGTAAAGAGCTGCCTCATCCTCCTCTCTGCTCTGCTTGTCAGGGATTATGATCCTGAGTACAGATAAGATCTTCACCTGAATCTCTGTGGGAATGGAGTTCATGAGGAGACATGAAGTACAGAGAGGACGGACAGGACAGACTGTGGTAATGGAGGCTGCATACAAGAGCTGCTGCTCATTATCCACATCCCCACCTCCTCTCTGTACTTATGTCTCCTCATGAACTCCATTCCTACAGAGATTCAGCTGAAGATTTTATCAGCTGTATTCAGGATCACAATCCCTGACAAGCAGAACAGAGAGGAGGATGAGGCAGCTCTTTAGCTCTAATCACACAGGAGGACAAGTTACTTCACAACACTGAGCTAAAGAGCTGCCTCAGCCTCCTCTCTGTTCTGCTTGTCAGGGATTGTGATCCTGAATACAGCAGATAAAATCTTCAGCTGAATCTCTGTAGGAATGGAGTTCATGAGGAGACATGAAGTACAGAGAGGAGGTGGGGATGTGGATAATGAGCAGCAGCTCTTGTATGCAGTCTCCATTACCACAGTCTGTCCTGTCCGTTCTCTCTGTACTTCATGTCTCCTCATGAACTCCATTCCCACAGAGATTCATGTGAAGATCTTATCTGTACTCAGGATCATAATCGACGGCGGCCATTTTGTTTCTCCTAATGATTGCTCCCTAGACAAAACGAGCCATTATAACTAATGAAAAGTATTTGGAAATATATTTATAATAAAGTAATATACAAATATTTTTATTTTCTTAATTCCCGGAGAACCCCTTTAACTTTTCAGTTGTGTGGAGAAAAATGCCATCTACATGCAATGAATGGGGTGAGCCATACAGAACTCTGTGCGGTTCGGCATCATATTAGCTGATCTGCCTCTGCCGTGCCCAGACGATCCCGTGATTCAATTCCCGAACCACAGCAGGCATACGTATCCAGAAAACTGCAGTCCATGTGGTTGAGATTGAAATGTACTGCATTAACCATTTCCGCCAGCAGATGGCGTGTGTTCTCCTGATCCGTCGCCGTCTAGTCCTGCTGTAATAATGAATTATGAACCGTCATTCCTTACCCGCTATATTTTTAGATGCCGATGGTGTTATGTTTTATTATACTGTGCAAGGGGCGTTTGACTACTCCATACTCGGTCCTGATTCCTCTTTATCTCATTCCTGAATGTGCGCTAATTGGGTGTTTCTATAGCTAAACCCTTTTACTATAGTGTATCCAACATGTGAGTCTCCTGGGTCGTATGTCTAGGATTAGGTTATATACAGTGGTGTATGCATGGGCACCGTGCTGTGATTGTATTACGTGGCTTCAGGAACGTGGAATTTGTCTAGTTCTGCAGCTCGTCTCCACGTGAATTAAAGGGGGTTATCTGCTCTGCAGATATTGATGACCTCTTCTCAGGATAGGTCATCAGTATCTGATCGGTGGGGGTCCGACACCCTGAACCCCCACTGATCAGCTATTTGAGAAGGCACAGGCGCTCCCGTGAGCGCCGCGGCCTTCTCTCAGCTTTTCCTAGGCCATTGACGTCACGTTCATCGGTCGCGTGGCCTAGGAACGGCTCAGCCCCATTCAAGTAACTGAAGCTGAGCGCTATACCAAGCACAGCCACTATACAATGTAGGGCGCTGTGCTTGCTAAGCCGCAAGAAGGTGGCGGTGCTCACAAGAACGCCAGTACCTTCTCAAACAGCTGATCAGCGGGGTCCTGGGTGTCGGACCCCCACCGATCAGATATTGATGACCTATTCTGAGGATGGGTCATCAGTATCTGCTTCCTGGAGAGAGACCCTAAAGCTGTGCTGCAATACCGACCTGTGGGCACAAATGGCGCTGCGTCTCGAAAGAAAGCGCTCCCGTCTTTCTAATCTCGTAAACCCCTTTATTAATTCTGAAGTGTCAGCAATTTCCAGTAAAGACAAATAGAACAACAAGGCAGTGACGCTTGTCTGCCATTTCATGTAATTAGATCTCTGAGCAATTCGCTAAGACAGTCCCCCCGCCCCCCTTTCTCCGACCATTAGCGTGTCCTGTGTCCTTCAAAAGCCAAACACTGGCCGTGCCATTCCGCAAAAAAAACACAAAATTGGCAGCGCTGCATTAAATTAATGGTAGCAAAGCCTCATATAACTTAGACTGGACCCGGTTCAACAGACCTAACAGGCGGCCATTGTTTTCTAGTCATTTCTTTACATTCTCTGGGTTCTGTGCCAGCTCATTACAGCTCCTGGACGTAGAAGAGACGTCGTCTGCAGGGAGGTTCGATGAAGGAGCAAAAACGTCTTTACTAAAAGCCGTGAAAGATTAGCAGAGTGAGTGTGTACTAATACCCGTGCCTGGCTTCTGTAGTGATCCTGCAGATCAGGCTACTCCTAAGGGTCATCGTAATGATCGGGCCGCTCCTAAGGGTCATCGTAATGATCGGGCCGCTCCTAAGGGTCATCGTAATGACCGGGCCACTCCTAAGGGTCATCGTAATGACCGGGCCACTCCTAAGGGTCATCGTAATGACCGGGCCGCTCCTAAGGGTCATCGTAATGACCGGGCCGCTCCTAAGGGTCATCGTAATGACCGGGTCGCTCCTAAGGGTCATCGTAATGATCGGGCCGCTCCTAAGGGTCATCGTAATGACCGGGCCGCTCCTAAGGGTCATCGTAATGATCGGGCCGCTCCTAAGGGTCATCGTAATGATCGGGCCGCTCCTAAGGGTCATCGTAATGATCGGGCCGCTCCTAAGGGTCATCGTAATGATCGGGCCGCTCCTAAGGGTCATCGTAATGATCGAGCCGCTCCTAAGGGTCATCGTAATGATCGGGCCGCTCCTAAGGGTCATCGTAATGACCGGGCCGCTCCTCGGGGTCGTCGTAATGACCGGGGCCCGCTCCTCGGGGTCGTCGTAATGACCGGGGCCCGCTCCTCCGGGCCGGGGTCGTCGTAATGACCGGGGCCCGCTCCTCGGGGTCGTCGTAATGACCGGGGCCCGCTCCTCGGGGTCGTCGTAATGACCGGGGCCCGCTCCTCGGGGTCGTCGTAATGACCGGGGCCCGCTCCTCGGGGTCGTCGTAATGACCGGGGCCCGCTCCTACGGGGTCCCGTCGTAATGACCGGGCCCGCTCCTCGGGTCGTCGTAATGACCGGGGCCCGCTCCTCGGGGTCGTCGTAATGACCGGGGCCCGCTCCTCGGGGTCGTCGTAATGACCGGGGCCCGCTCCTCGGGGTCGTCGTAATGAAGCTAAAGGCTGGGACCTTCCACCACTGGCCTTATGGTTGTAGCCCCTTGTCTGGTGTACACACGCTGAGTTGGAGTGCCCCTTCAGCCTATATTGGGCTGTCATGCATTGGCATTCCTACTGTATAGGAAAGGGCAGCGGACTGTATTTTCTTATACAGCAGGCCACCGGAAAAAAAAAAAATCTATGCAGTATATGTATTTTTACCATTGAAATCAATGGATGATGGGTGTCAGTGTAACCTTATACTGTGGTGTACGTTGTTTTTTCTTTCCGTATTTGATGCCTTTGGAAGGAGCTTTGAATATACTAGGAGCTCTGCGCCCCCCGTCCACATGGCTTCTGTTCTCCGCTGGAAAGGTCCGATTGTATTGGATGCGCAGTTCTCTCTTGTGCGTCCAGTACGTTGAAGCTGTCAGATAGCAGAGGCGAGCGGTGCACAGACGAGAGGAGTGATACGTCTGGCTCCATCTGCTGATCTGTAAGCCATGTGTTTCGGCTTTCTCCGACTGCCAGGGATTCCTGTCTCAGCTTCAATCTTTAGTGATTGGCTTGCCAAGAATTGCACTTGCTGTTTATTTCCAAAACATTATCATAATCGTTCTCTTCTGTCTGAAAGGTTCCTGCAGCGCCGGCCATGTGGACGCGGGAAGGGCCTGGCATAGGTGCCGGGGTCTGCTCTCCATGAGGCCCCCTTCATGCACTGAGTTTAAACTTGAAACCACTCCGAAAAAAAAAAAAAAAAGAGAGCAGATCCCTTAAAGGGGATGAGATTATTCCACGAAAATTACTGCGAAAACTGCAGAGAGTCTTGAAGGGGGCTTTAAAAACGGCGCTGCCGAAATTTTTACATTGTATTGTAGAAGGGTTTTGCTTAAAGGGGTTTTCAGGGACTTAGTGATATATCCTCCGGATATCTGGGTCGTTGGGGGGGTTCTGACTCCCAGCACCTCCGCCAATCGGCTGTTTAAAGGGGTCCACGGTACTGGAATGATTTAATAAAATACCAAGCACAGCGCCATACGTTGCCTAGTGGCTGTACTTGGTATTGCAGCTCAGACACATGCTTGCACTGAGGCCATGTGACTGACGGATGTGACATCACTGGCCAAAGAATAGGCCGCAGTAGCGCTCACCTGAGCACCGCCGCCACTTTAAGCAGTTGATTGGTGGGACCGCCGGGAGTTGGACCCCCACTGATCAGATATTGATGATCTATCCTGGAGCTCGGGCAGTGTAAAAACTAGCTAACTGGAGGGGGGAGGGCTGCTTTAGATGGTGATATCTCCTCAATGGTAGCAGCTAGAAACATGCAACTGGTCTTATATGAAAGCTGATAGTCCAGGCTTTCATACAAGATCAAGTGTCAGCTAAAGTCCAAGCAACAGAGGATAAATCACTGTTAGAAATAAAGTCAAGACCTGTTTTTACTTTCGTTTTCAGCTGCATTCACAGCATCCTGCTTTCTATTAGTGATATCTTTCTCTGTCCTGAACATTTTGCTGTCATTCTGCATTGTCTGAAAGCTTGGAATGTCCGCTTTCAAACAAGATCAGTTGCATGTTTCTAGCTGCTACCACGGAGGAGATATCACCATCTAAAGCAGCCCTCCCCCTCCAGTTAGCTACTTTTCACACTGCAGGAGCTGGTCTCGAGCAAAACAGTTAGGGGGTTAAAGGATTCTACTCTTTGGTCACTCTCTAATTCTCCGGATGGTAAAGTGATAAAATATCTTAACATGTGCCATCACATTGAGGTGGAGTACCCCTTTAACGATGTTGTGCAAAGGTCATTTTTAATGCCTGGAATGTTGAATATATTTGTAATTGCATGTAATAAGTATTTAGTATAGCCACTGATTTATTCAATAAAATGTATCTGTATAGCGCCACCTGCTGTTCTGTCCACCTCACTGAGATGGACGCTCATGCTCAGATCTTTCCTTCAACTGCCTTCTGAGCTGTCATAGGGAGAAAGCTGCAGCGGCCCACAAAACACGATACGGTCATGTGCATGAGGCCTTAGGAAGTACAGAACGTTGTGTGGACAGACTATGGATTTCAGCTGTGTAATGCTTCATTTGCCCTGTGGTGGCGCTGTGGTGAATAGGAGCACTTGCCGCACTCTTCACCTGTAGAATACAGACAGTGTTTAGGGCTCACGGCAGTGGGACACCCTGTGATCAGTATCATCGGGGGACCTCTGTAAGAGGCTTCCCGGGCACAGAGCTAGCCCCTAGTTCAATGTATTAGGGTACTAGGAAATTGCAAGTCACTGACCCTCCCCTAGAACTGCTAAAAACCAGAGAGGAAGCTCTGTTACCCTGGGAAGTGGTGTGTGGTCCCAGGTCACAGGCCCTCCAAAAATGGCTCCAGAAATTCATAAATTACTAGAACTTTGGTGCAGACACTGAGACCAGATGTGAATAGGCCCCCTTGTGATCACGAGCCGGATGTGAGGGGTGGATCTCGCCCCTTCCCCTAGTATTGGACACGCTGCATTGTTTACTGTTCCATGCCATGTACACAGGAGAGCGGTGACAGGTACGTGCAGATGGCGGCCGCTGACCGCACTGCTCCAGGATCTGGCAACCATCATCTCATGCTGGAATAGGATCTCCGTCCTCACACAAGTGGCTTGTGGGTGTTCTGACTGTTCAGTAGCAGAATCCTGTCTGTCTAGTTAAAAAAAAAAAAATAAAAAAAAATTTAAAAAATTTAAAATAAATAATATATATATAATTTTTTTTGTGTATGTACATGTATATTATATATATGCGAGTGTATAATTTTTTTTTATTCTTTTTTTTTACTTATTCACTATCCCTAATGTCAGGGGTTGCTGTAAATATTTTATTTTTTTATTTTATTTTTTTAAAGGGATATTGCAATGAGTGGCCTGAGCTACACGTTTCCGATAGCTATACACAAATGAGTAGAGTTCCAGAAACAGTATAGCACCGCCCGCTTGGCTATTTATGAAGTTCTGATTGATGCACCCAGTTGTCTGAGGGCTCAGCGGCCGCTCATTAGAAGTTGCACTTGCATCTATCGGGGGTTTATGGCCTAAATGTTTGACTTAAAGGGGTTGTCTCACTTCAGCAAGTGGCATTTATCATGTGGAGAAAGTTAATACAAGACACTTACTAATGTATTGTTATTATCCATATTGCTTCCTTTGCTGGCTGGATTCATTTTTCCATCACCTTATACACTGCTTGTTTCCATGGTTACGACCACCCTGCAATCCATCAGTGGTGGTCGTGCTCGCACACTATAGGAAAAAGCGTCAGTCTCTCTGGTGGCCAGGGCCCTGGGAGCGCACATAGGCTAGTGCTTTTTTCCTATAGTGTGAAAGCACGACCACTGCTGCTGGATTGCAGGGTGGGCGTAACCATGGAAACGAGCAGTGTATAATGTGATGGAAAAATGAATCCAGCCAGCATAGGAAGCAATATGGAGAATCACAATACATTAGTAAGGGCCTTGGATTCACTTTCTTCACATGATAAATGCCATTTGCTGAACAACCCCTTGAAGGAATGAGTTATTCCCACCTCAAAGTGTAGTAAACAGGTGGCAGATTATCAGACTGCCGGTTTATCAGATACCAGATTTAAATCATTTTAAAGTCTTCTGTTGTTTGAAGGGATTGTCCTGTGATTACATATTACATTTATGTTGGATCATGCAAGTTTTCCCTGGAATCGCTAAAAGAGAAATTCTCCTGTCTGTACATGTTGCTGTTACATACTGGTTATAGCTCCCCCTGCTGTCCTTCTGAATCCCTGTCACAACGTCCACCTAATGTGTCCAGTTCTGGTGGTCACACATGCTCAGTAATCCAGATCTCTTGTACAGGGGTGATGGTGGATTGTTGCCGTTGTGCAGCCAACGAGAACCGGCTCTAGAAGCGGGCGTCTACTCGTCGGCAGTGGACACATTGCGTGGCTGTTCAACAGAACAGCAGGGGGCGCCATGACAAGTCTGTAACAGCAATATCTACACGCAAGCTTTTTATTTTTATTTTCCTGACTGAACTCTTGCTATATTTTGGGTGATTTAACATAGAAATCATTAATTGTGAGGGCAACCCCTTTAAAGGGGTATTCTGTTCCAACCCCAGGGTCATGTGACTGCTGCAGCCAAACACTAGTGCCCTTGGTGTCATTGCTGGAGCGGGATACAGTGATGGACTAAGTAACATCGGTAACTGAGTGAGTACTGCTTTATGTCTAAACAGCACCCTTAGCACCTACCAGTTTTTTTTTTTTTCGGTGTACCCCTTTAAATATTATTCAGCACTGTAGTCTGACCTGAAACCAGGGATCATATTACAGATTATCATCCTGATCCCGGACTGCTTTTTTCCCCCTTTGTTTCGGAGCTGTACGATGACTAAGGCTCCATTCATTTTTCAGATGCCATTCATTGAATAGCTAATGGCTTTTGCGTTTGTTTAATGGGCACGAGGAGCCACCCTGTGGCCTCTTATGGTTTTCTGTTCCTTTTATAATATCATAAAAGGCATCTTGAGTGCGCTTGGATGTGACCGGAGTCTCAAGCCTTTTTTTTTTCTGTTGACTGTGCGTCTGAATACTATGGCCATTGTTCCCTGATTCCTTTCGTTTCATCCTTCTCGCTTGGCCAGAGGGAAGTTCAGATACAAAGAGCATCTCTCTGTAATACAGGACAAGGCAGGTCCTCCAGACAAGCCATTGATTTGAATAGGCATTGTGTAATGCTTGATTTGTCCTGTGGTGGCGCTGCAGGGAAACTGAACCTGTAGAGCCAGTTTCCACTGCTGTTAAGGCCCATTCACATGACAGTGGTCGGCTGTCTCTCCTCGGCCGACTTCAGCTCCTCTGATCCGAACTGACTGCATCATATTAATTTATGATACAATCAGTTCCTATCTGACTGTGGCTCATGTCGTCATGATACGGTCAGTTCCTGTCTGATTGTAGCCCTATTGTACTGTACTCACGTCATCATGATACAGTCAGTTCCTATCTGTTTGTGGTTCTGTCGTACTGTACTCACGTCATCATGATACAGTCAGTTCCTATGTGATTGTGGCTGTTGTACTGTACTCACATCATCATGATACAGTCAGTTCCTATCTGTTTGTGGCTCTGTCGTACTGTACTCACATCATCATGATACAGTCAGTTCCTATCTGTTTGTGGCTCTGTCGTACTGTACTCACATCATCATGATACAGTCAGTTCCTATGTGATTGTGGCTGTTGTACTGTACTCACGTCATCATGATACGGTCAGTTCAGGTCAGGGGAGCTGGAATTGGCCCATGAGATGCGGCTGACACAGGGCCTGTGTTTCTTGGGCTGACCATGGTCATGCACATGTGCCCTTCAGGGTGGACACTTCATAATCTACAGATACTGGCCATATCTGCCAAGGCTGACCAACCACTGATTATATTCATAAGATCTTCCCAACTCCCAGAGATAAAGATCGGGCTGTTAGATTTCAGCATGCTTACTCTATTGTTTTCTGTAGAGGAGTTTGAGGCTACTTTCACACTAGCGTTATGGAATTCCGGTATTGAGCTCCGTCATAGGGGCTCAATACCGGAATAAAACGCTTCCGTTTTGTCCCCATTCATTGTCAATGGGGACAAAACTGAACTGAAGACAACGGAATGCTCCTGAAAGCATTCCATTCCGTCTTCAGACCGGAGAACAAACCGCAACATGTTGCGGTTTGCTCTCCGTACTAGTTATCCGCACCTAAACGGATCAGGAATGACCCCCAATGCAAGTCAATGGGGACGGATCCGTTTGGTGTGGACACACTTGTAAACGGATCCGTCCTCCATTGACTTTCAATAGAGGTTATTCCGGATCCGTTTAAACGCCAATACAACCGGATCCGGAATTACGGATCCACAAGGTTGTATTACTCAGTACGGATCCGGCGGGTGAAGGGACCCGCCGGATCCGTACTAACGCTAGTGTGGAAGTAGCCTGATAGTTTCCTTGCTCTTTGTGGTGGTGTCATTCAAAGACTGCGGTATAGATCGTCTGCCCAGGACATTTGCTGGCCCTAATCGTAGGCCCCGTCACATGCTGAGCTCCATCAGCTTTCCATTACTGAGGAAGGCAGCAGTAAGCTCTGTTCCGTACTGTTTATATGTGATTTACCCCTGCATTGTTTACCCGTGGACTGCAGAAATCAGAAGACGTTTATCCATAGGTGCAAGCTCTGGGCCAATACCTTTCACAAGAACAGGGGCTTTATATCCAGACACTCTCATAGGTTTTGATTTCTCTCATTCAATATAATTAAAGGGGTTGTCCAATCCTTTGCAAATGATGCACTATCCTCACTTTCTGATCAGCAGGAGCCCACGCCCCCAGGGATCAGCTATCCTGCAGCAGCTCCGGCACAGGAACTGCACAGCTCCGTGTCCATTGTGTTGGTTACTACTGTGCTGCTCCCCTTTACCTGAATGAGCGCAGTGCTGCATTACCAGCCTTGTCCACTGCACAGTGGATGGAGCTGTTTAGTTCCAGAGCTGCTACAGAACAGCTGATCGGTGTCGATCCCTGCCGATCAGATAGTGTTGGCCTATCAGGACTGGTCTTGGAAGTGATGTCGCCGAGCGGCACGTGACCCAGCAGTGTGGTGTCACTTGGGGGCATGTCGCCTCTGACGCCGTTTGTTCATTGGCTGCCACAGTACATGGGCCACGGGTGCACCGTGGCAGTGACATGGCATTTTCAGAAAAAATATAGTAACGTCCTTGTCCATTCATTTATACCGTACCGTCCAGCTGGTCGCTACTGCTCGTCCGATTTATTTTCCGCGTTATCCTGCAGCCGGGTCAGTGCCGTAGCCTCTCTCTCTAATAAAGGGAAGAAAAAGACCGTATTAAGTTTCCTCCTGTGGAAAATGAGTGCAGATGCTTTCTGAATAGTTCCAGATGGAACAGATGGGTCTACTTTCGCCTTTTTTTTTTTGGTACTTAAAATAACATTTTTAATAATTTTTCATCAACATTTTTCATTTTATTCCAAAAATATAAAGTGGGTGTTTCTCCAGTCTTCACTTCTGTAATTTTGTGAGGCAGAAATGTTGACAGTGGTGACCTCTGGGAAGGTAATATCTGCTGCATATCTGCTGACCCCTTAATAAAATGGACTCCCAGTATCCATTGGTCTCTTCTCCTTAGGGTGGATCATCAACCCTGTGATCAGTGGGAGGCCAGGCCAGCCTTATAAGAGTCCCTGCGCTGCTTCGGAGTCCTGTGACCCCATATATGGTCCACATATAGTCTGTGCCGGCCGGGGTCTAACACTGTTGGCATTCTGATTGGGGACACTCCGATATATTTAAATAATTAATTTAGTAATCACCAGAAATATAAAATACCAAAATAAATTACGATAAGGACATTTTTGTATAACTGTATAAATTTCATACAAAAAGACGCATCTATCCAAGATTTAGAGGAGAAAAATAAGAAACAATATTTTTCTGCAGACCTCAGATCAGACCCCCCAATCTCAGACACCCCTCTCCCTACCCCTCCTCACCTCTCATGCTGTGGACAGTTCTACCACGCTGGAGATCCTGCACTCACCTCTCCCCGGTCTTCTTCCGACCCGCGGTGCACTTTGACCTGATGCCACATATCGTCAGTTCATAGCGTGTTCCTACATGCTCTCTGCAGTCAGGACGTGCAGCACAGCTCTGGAAGAAGACTGGTGAGTACAGCTAGCGCTATATTCACTGCTCCCTGAGCCACCTGTTTGCTTATTTAGCATTTGCTCTATAAGATGCACTGCCATTTTCCAAAATAAATTACAAGAAATATATCAGCACCATTTTTTTTTCAGACGATAAGACCCACTTCCCCCAAGTGCGTCTTATCGTCCGAAAAAATGGTGCTGATATATTTCTTGTAATTTATTTTGCTAAATCACATTTTTTAATTACTAAATAAATTGTACTTTTGCTATTATCTCATAAAAGGTCCTAGTTTATAGAGATGTGTCTCTGGATACCAGTACATTATACATGCTAAGGATACTATTGAAGTGTTTAGTTATGCCGTATCAGATTGGGCGGGAGAGTACGGTTGGTGGGACACTTTCAAGAAAGAGTACGGCAGAGGTTGCTACCAGAATCTGGGTAACATCTGTGCATGGACAGGACCAGTATATATCAGCCATTCATCTCAAGAATGGACACGACCACTCAATGGCCTGTGGTTGTAGGACCTGGTCTGTGGCTATAGTGGAATAGTAGCTGACATCTTGCACAGGGCTGTAAGGCCTCTTTCACACTAGCGGCAGTCCGGATCCGGCCGGTGAAGGGTGCTGCCGGATCCGGACTGCCGCAGGGACATGTGTGGAGCCGGAACCGCGATCCGGCCCCCACACGTCACACAGTACATACAGACACACACACATATACACAGACAAATACACATACATACTTACATGCTCCCGGCAGGTCTCCAGACCGCCGGAGGAGCAGGACGGCACGCACAGGTGACGATTCCCCACAGCGCCCTCTGCTGGGCGCCTGGTGGAATCGTCATCTGTGCGCGCCGTCCTGTCCCTCCAGTGCTCTGGAGACCTGCCGGGGAGCATGTAAGTATGTATTTGTATGTATATATGTCTTGTATGTCGTATGTGTATGTATGACGGAGCTCAATACCGGAATTATAAAACGATAGTGTGAAAGTAGCCTAACTTGGCTTGCCCCTGAATTTTCGGGTTTGAGATGGTTCCAAGTACATGAAGACTGTAATTATTTGTTTAGTAATTATGAGTCACCAGTATAGATATGAGAGGTGCACCTGCTTAAAGCCACCACTTCACTCTAAGGAGCTCTGCTGCCAAAGTCTGATTCAATATTTTTCTTTTTTTTTTCTTTTCCGTGGACAGTTCTAAAAACACTGGTTAAAGAAAGTGGCTTTTGAGGTCAAAACAAGGTCCCATTGGATCAGGGCCTCTGTATAGGATTCCGTCAAGTCTAAGTGATTTGGTGCAGATGTACCCACTAAATGCATTCACTAAATTTCCAGTCAGAGGCCAGAAGAGGTAAAATCCTGCCCGCCCCCAGATGGCTTAGAGTATTTTTCTAGCTTCTGCACATTCAAAGTTCAGGGAAATGTGACTCCTCACATACGGCACCTTTTTGCAAAACCTTTGTTTGTTACACAACCTCTCATCTTGCCAATTTGCTAACAGGAAGTTATTGTGTGCCTTGTTACAGATACACAGGAGCTGCGGCCCGGTCACCAGTCACTGTTTCTGCAGGCCTGCTACCTCCTGTTACGCTTTCCATTCCTTGCCCACCACTTCTGGTTCATTGATTTGTGATAATTAGGTGACCACAGTAAATAATCCTTGTTTAAATACGTGCAGAGGCTGCTGTAATCACAGGACTTCTTTATGTTCAAGTGTCAGAGGCCAGAATCAAGTGTGGATCATAAAAAAAGAGCGTATTAAGGACAGATACTACTTCTCTTCTTTTTTTTAATCTACTTGTGATTTTGGCTTTAAAAGCTGAACGTGTGGCAGCACTCTAATGCTGGATGCCCTTGTGTCTGACTGGCCTGGTAGTGTTACCACTGCTGGTCTCGGGGTTTTCTATGCAATCTTTTCTGGCATGCTGCTTATCAGTTGTAACACTGTGCAAGACAAAAGCCACAGCGTTTTTCTGTCTAGCTATATCTGACGCTGGACCAGTGCACATCAGCTGTGTCCAGCTCAAGCATAAAATAATGCCTGGAAACTGAAGTATGTGAACCCAGCCCTTAAAGTTCCCTTTACAGCTACACACAACTTATAATACCTAGTTTAGGTGAAATATTCAAGTTTAGAGCTTACTCTCATGACCATGCTTCGTCAGATTAAACGGATTTGTCGGCAGCATCCCGACTGCGGCTCCCCTGTCTTGAACTGACTGCATCTTAGTGATTTATGATAGCCAGTTCCTATCTGATTGTGGCTCTTCTATCATTGATGATGTGAGTACAGTACAACAGAGCTACAATCAGATAGGCACAGACTGCATCATAAATTACTATGATGTAGTCAACACATGTCCCATATTTCCCACACCGCGAGCACTGTGCTCTATTGTGCTCTCCCTCCAGCAGGGAGAAAGTAAAAGTCCTCAATAACTTAGGTCTCCTATTTCTCTGTCCTGTACTGAAATGAATGCAGTGTGCAGCCTGCAGGTTCATCAACACGGGATGAAAGGTGTCCCTGTATTTCCAGTATACATATTTTTATCTAATGTTTTCATTTCGTAAAATAGAAGCAGGCAGCATATAAGGGGTTAACGATCGCTTGTGAGTTTCTGCTTGGCCGGCATCCCATAACACGCATCAGTTTGTGTTTTTAGCAGATGTTACCTGTAAAATAAGAGTAAAAGAGCCTCGGGATATTGTGTTTTTTTGTCCTGACAGATGGAGCCTGACATGGCTTTTTGTGTGGTGCAGATAAGGGATCAGGCCGATCAGTTTACAGGCGTGCCATGCATGAAGTGACATGCTCAATCCCGTCACTGGGTGGAGACTCCGTAATGACATTAGCGCCCCTTACGGCATAGAATTTCCTTTTACATCCTTTTTGGAAGAGGGATTACAGAGTGATTATAAATCCGGGGTATTGGGTCCATAAAAAAAGTTCAGCTAATTTTTTGAGCCCTCCAACAATAAGGTACCATTCACCTTATTGGGAGGCTGTTGCTCTGTTAATCCTGAGCTTCCTGTTTCACTCACAGAATGGCTGTATATACTTTATTTTAACCAGAATACCTTTGTCGCCTATCCAAATAATAGACCATAACTATTAGATCGGTGGCGGTCAGACCGCTGGGGGCCCCCCCCCCCACTCCAAAATGAATACAGCGGCTGGATGAGCATGCTCACTGCCGATCCATTTATTCTCTTTGGGGCTGCCGGAAGTAGCCAAGCTCGGAGTGACCTTTGAAGCAACTCCTTGCAGACATCACTTCACACAGAAACTCCGCCTCCAAGGCACTTGCAGTAGCAGAATCTAGCAGAAGAAAACTTCATATTCACACTACTCCTGATAATAAAAACTTCACAAAAGGTATGCTTGTTCTGCTGACCCCTACCTAGTGCTGTCAGTAGTTCAGCATGGTCAAAACTGTTGACACATACCTTTTAAGAACTGCTACAACCACTGTACATCCTTCCATGCTCTGACGCTTAAAGTAGATTTGTTGGCCTATTGGGATTTGCCTAAAGTGACCCTTTCATGAGAATTTGAGTTTGTAGAAATCCACCCATATGCTCCAGATACAACTCCATTGATGTTAATGGACCTGATTTTCAGTTGTGGAAATGTCTGCAAAAAGTCTGTATGTAAATATAGGGCTTTGTACTGAATTATATAAAAAATACGAAATCACGACTGCTTTCTTCCATAAACAGCGCCACACTTGTCCACAGGTTGTATCTGGTATTGCAAGTCAGCTGTATTGAGATGAATGAGGCTGAGCAGCAACACTACCCAGCTCATAGACCTGGAAGAAAGCAGCCATGTTTTTCTACTGTAAGAGTTGAGAGAGGCTACCAAGAACATCTCTGTGGAGGACCTAACATGGTTAGCATTACATGGACAGCCCTTATAAGAAGCACTCCCAAAAATTGTATTCTCTAAACTGTTTCGAAAGGTTCACAATATAAACTGTACTGAAGGTTAGCTTCTTACCAGTGACTGTATTTGTGAGTTATACACTCCCTTCTGATCCTCAGCTGTGTCATGTGACCAACACTGACTTTCCAAATAACACAGCCTCTTATGTGTGGACAGGAAACCAGTTTCTCTATGTATTCCTATGGGACCTCAATGTCAGTCTCATAGGAATGAATAGAGAAGCAACTGACTTCCTGTCCTGTGTCAGTTTAAGAAGCAGAGTGCTAGTCACATGACACAGCTGAGGTTCAGAAGGGAGGTTATAACTCACAAATACAGTCGGCGGTATAAAGATTGCGTTCACTACAGATTATATCAGGTACCTTTCTAACGGGTCAAAGAATAAAAAGTTTTGTGGAAATTGTAATTCTTTATTTCCCCTGTGGTGGCGCTGCAGGAGAATTGAACACCTGATGGCAGGTGATCCAGCTGGTCGCTGGAAGTCCTAGCAGCGAGACATCCCGTAATTAACATATCCTTGGTGGTTCTTTTTAATAAAAATGGGTTATCCCAAGCGGACGAAAGTTTTGAAGTCTGGTAGAATTGTGATCTCTCCCTTTAACCAGCGTCTGTCTATGGGAGAGAGTTAAGTAGCTCAGTCTCTTGTGCAGCAATTCGAGACTTCACACCAAAATGACAGCAGATGAATAAAGCTATTTAATGATATTAAATGAAAAAATAATTATCTGTGTGCGCTGTGGTTGTAATAAATTGCCCACTTGGGCCGGTGATATGGCGCGCTGAGGCTTTCAAGCACTAGAGCCTGTTTACTTTAAAGCATCCAAAATCCTTCAGCCGAGACTTCCTGCACTCTCAGACTGATGAATGTCACAGCTTGAGCCGCTGCAATATTACCGAGCAGTCAATGGGAATACAATGTCCTCAGCGCCAGGGCCAAAGCAAACATTCGCGTATGAAGAAAAGAAAAAAAACCCGTCTGAGTTGCGTGAAAAAGTAAATGCCAAGCGCTTGATGCCACTGCGGTCCAAGTGTACAGTGTGTGGTGGCAACTGGTGGACGGTGACCGTCTGGCAAAACTTCTAGTGCACTCACCGGGAACAATGCCGTTCTAAAACGCAGATGTCTAGAGCGTTTCATGACCTGTGGTTGGATGTGGAGACTAAACATGTGTGAACGTGGTTATAATGTTTAAAGGGCATCTGTCAGCAGTTTTGTACCTATGATACTGGCTGACCTGTTACATGTGCACTTGGCAGCTGAAGACATCTGTGTTGGTCCCATGTTCATATGTGCCCACATTGCTGAGAAAAATAAGCTTTTAATATATGCAAATGAGCATTGACATTACATCTAGAGGCTCTGCTTTCTCTGCATCTGCCGTGCCCTCTCACAGGACGGGTGTGATGACGTTTATACTGCCCGGCCCTGTCAATTTAAAGTTCGGAGGGCATGACAGTTGCAGAGAGAGCGGAGCCTCTAGGAGCAATGACAACGCCCCTGTTGCTCCTAGAGGCTCATTTGCATATATTAAAACATGATTTTTCTCAGCAATGATTTTTCTCTCAACATGGGACCAACACAGATTACTTCAGCTGCCAAGCACACATGCAACAGGTCAGCCAGTTTCATAGGTTCAAAACTGCTGACAGATGCTCTTTAAGCCCCTGTTTTGCCAGAGTTCAGCTCCAGCAGTGGGAAAAGTAGCTAACTGGAGGGCTGCTTTAGATGCTGTTACCTCCTGAATGGTAGCAGCTATAAACATGCAACTAACTGGTCTTGTTTGAAAGCAGACATGCCAGGCTTTCATGCAAGACCAGAATGACACAGCCCAAACAACAGAGGAGAAATCACTGTTCGAAATCGGGATGCTGTGAATACAGTTGAAAGTGAAAGTAAAAACAGGTTTTACCTGTGATTATTCACGACTTGATTTCTAACAGTGATTTCTCTGTTGCTTGCTTTGAATGAAAGCCTGGAATGTCAGCTTTCAAACAAGACCAGTTGCATGTTTCTAGCTGCTACCATTTAGGAGATAGCAGCATCTAAAGCAGCCCTCCCCCCTCCAGTTAGCTACTTTTCCCACTGCCTGAGCTGGACTCGGGCAAAACAGTTATGGGGTTAAAGTGGTTGTCCAGGATTAGAGAAAGAGTCTACTGTTTTTTTTCTCATACACAGCGCCTCTCTAGTCCATGAGCTTTGCCTGGTATTGCAGCTAAGCTCTGTTCGCTGGGAAGAAAAAGGCAGACCCTTTTTTGTAATAGAGGACAACCCCTTTCTAATGTAATGGCGTCCCGGTTCCAGCACTGTGGCTCCAGACTGGAATTGTGAAGTGCTGTCTACATGCATGTCACCTCTGCCAGCCAGTCGGTGGTCTCAGCCGTAACGTGCAGGAAAGGCAAGTGACCGCTATGGCTATTGATTGGCCAGCCTCAGTAATGTACATTTATACGGCTCAGCTCGTCACACTTGTGGTCTGGCAGGGATGGGACCCACACTGCTGGGCCCTGGACCGTCTGACCAGGTGAGTTTAAAATCCATACCATGCCCGACTCCCTGGCAATTTTGTCTTGATCTTTGACAGCTCCTTTAAAGAAAACTCCCAACAAAAAATTTATTCCATGTCCTGCTAGAAATGTACATGATATAATCTGTAGTGAATGTCATTTTCTTACCAGTGTCTGAATTTTTGACTTATATCATCCTGAAGTTTCTTATCTGTGTCATGTGACCAGCAATTAGACCCACCAACTCACACATAGACTTATGTGTGGACAGGAAGTCTAATTCTCTATGTATTCCTATGAGACTGAAAGTGAGGCTCCCATAGGAATGAATAGAGCAGTGACTGGCTTTCTGTCTTGGGTCAGTTGGAGGTCAGGGAGTTGGTCACATGACCCAGCTACAATAAGAAGAGAGGTTTTTACTCACAGAAACAGTCACTGATAAGAAAATGACAATCACTACAGATTATATAATGCACCTTTCTAACAGGTCAGAGAATAAAAAATTTTGAGGGAGTTCTTCTTTAAGGGTATGTTCGCATCTGGGGCATGACTGATCCGGCACCAATGCCGGCTGTTGGACAGACAAAAACCATTGCTTGGAACAGTTTTTGTCCAAGCCGAAAAACGGAGGACCCCATTATGGCAGTGAACCGTAGAATCTGGCAGTGCTGGATCCAGATGCCGGGACAGCCTGCCACAGATGTGAACATACCCTAACTTAGAATGGTTTTTCGAAACTGGACAAGCCGTGATGGAACTTGTGCCGTCTTTGATGATTTTCAGCACTTTTTTTTCTCTAATTGGATATGTAATATTGTCAGTGTCCCATAAAATGCCCTACATTCCTCCTGCACATTGGAAAGTGTGAGGGTTTCATGTCGGTGTGACATTCCTGACGAAGCGCTTGAAGTCCTGGGAATAGCATGTCCAGCATCTAATGAGGGATGAAGTCCACAGTATTGAGCTGTTCTGATTTTCCAGGACTGTGCCTCCTGTAATGAGTGCGGGGACGAGGCCTGATAGAATATTCTGTATCCTCACCTCGGAAGACCGCTGACATTCACCCCCCCCCCCTTCCCCGGTGCAGGATAATTGCGGACATCTTCCTTTAGGGGCACAGCGCCTAAGACACATGATTCCTGTTCTTGCCTTTTAAGTCTGAGAAGTAAAGCAGATGTGTCTCCGAATTTGTTTATTGGAGAACTTTATTCTTGAGAATAAAAGAGAAAACTTAGGTTTTTTTTCTTAATTTTAAAAAAACCTTTTCATCCTCAGAAGTGCAGCATACGGTTTCCAGTAGTGGAGCTCACATTGCTGTTCTTGCCAGGCTGCTGGCCTCTCCAGTACTTTTTAACTGGATGAGTATCTGTCTGCAGTCAAAAATACCAGAAGCTTCGTTTTGCTGACTCGGCGTCCGATCGGGGAGGATTTTGCCATTTGGAAACTTAGTTGACCTACAGAGACTCCACGGTATGCTGGCCAGTCCTTCTCTCGTCTTCTTGATTGACAGAGCCGTGCAAGATGCAGGAACCTGACCACGTCAATCAAGGAGGAGCAAGGGTCACAGAGTGACTTAGACACGCCCAGGGTGCACTTAAGTCCTCATTTGCATATGGATTGAAAAGTACTTTTTCTCCAGAATAAAACGATAGCTTTCTAAGTGAAAGGTGTTATTTACATTCAGCTGAGCTAGCCCTAAAGGGCGTTGGGCCGGGTTTAAGAGTGAATTTCCTGGTTGCACATACACCATGCGTATTTTCAATGGGGAACAACCAATACCTTACCCCGCAACCCCACAAACATCTGCCAAACGGGGAGAGCTTAAAACCCCTTTATGGTAATTTTGGTTTTGTGGGCCTTTATAACATATTACACACCAAATATGATGTTATAGGAACCCTCTGGCCAAAATGTATAGGGGTCATTTATTATGAGGTCTTACGCAAGAAACTCATGTTAAAAGTCACAAATCCCCATTGTGTGACTTTTTGAAAGCCATTTCCCTTTAATGTAGGCGGAAATGGCATTTCTTGCCACATCTTGGGAAGGGGGAGTATTGGGGGGAGGGGGGGCGCGCGAGGCCATTGGTCTCGGCACATTCACTGTGGTTAAAGGGGTTGTCTCACTTCAGTAAGTGGCATTTATCATGTAGAGAAAGTTAAAACAAGACACTTACTTATGTATTGTGATTGTCCATATTGCTTCCTTTGCTGGCTGGATTCATTTTTCCATCACATTATACACTGCTTGTTTCCATGGTTACGACCACACTGCAATCCATCAGTGGTGGTCGTTCTTGCACACTATAGGAAAAAGCGCCAGTCTCTCTGGTGGCCGGGGCCATGGGAGCTCACATAGGCTAGTGCTTTTTCCTATATTGTGCAAGCACGATCACTGCTGATGGATTGCAGGGTGGTCGTAACCATGGAAACGAGCAGTGTATAATGTGATGGAAAAATAAATCCAGCCATCAAAGGAAGCAATATGGACAATCACAATACATTAGTAAGTGCCTTGTATTAACTTTCTCTACATGATAAATGCCACTTACTGAAGTGAGGGAACCCCTTTAAAGGGAACCTGTCATCACCTTTATGATACCCATGCTAATGAGAGAATAAAGTAGAGTCAGGTGAGTTGATTTCAGCACTATGTCATTTATAGGTTAACAGTAAATGGTTGCTGAGAACCAACATCACAATCATTGCAGACTGGGCCTGGAAAAGAGTCACGACCACCTGATAAGAGTCCTGGTTATTCATGAATTCCTGCCCTCCTGCTGATGACTGACAGGCTTCTACCTAGTTTTCTCCCTTTCTCTCTAGGAGAGAACTGTCAATCATCAGCAGATGGACGGGAAGAGCAGGAGATTATGAATAACCATGACTCTTCTCAGGTAGATTTGACTCTTTCCCAGGCCCAGGCTGCAATGATTATGATGCTGGTTCTCGGCAACCACTTACTTTTAGCTCATGAGTGACACACCACTGAAATCAGCATTTATGTCATTACTTTATACTGCCCTCAGTCCGGTCAGCATAAAGTTGATGACAGGTTCCCTTTAAGGACTCATGCACTTGACCGTAGCAGGTCTTTGCCCATATTGCGGCCTGCAAACAGCGTGTCAACAATATATGGGCACCGGTCGTGTGCGCATCGTTTCACAGAGGCGGACCCATTAACATGAGATCCAATATCTGGAAGATACGGAGCAAAAGGCCACGGAATCACTACGGAGCACTTCCGTGGCATTACGGTCATTGCATCTGCACCGCAAAAAAAACCCCCAAACATGCTCCATTAATTTGCAGTGTGGACGGATCGCGGACCTGTTCAAATTGAATGGTCTGCATCCGTCAACCCTGGCCACACGGACGGTACACATGCATTTTGCAGTCCGCACTGCACAGGCTCGTGTAGATGAGCCCTAACTCTATAAATGATTTACATTTACTCCAGTTGGTGCAGATGTAAATCTAGGAACAAGGATGTGCCTAATTGACGACTAGCCATTGGGTTGATATCTAAGACCGGTGTAAAATGTACAATGACCCCCGTAGTGTTTTGTGCAGGGGCAGAGCTTGACAGGAGGAGAATGTGTGAGACAGAACACCACCCCCTGCACTAGGTGTTACACATCATAGGAGTATCAGACTCTGCTCTCATGATTTGTACTTTATGAGGCCATCTTTGGTTTACTGCTCTTTTCATCATCATCGTTGGTTAAAGCTTGAGAACCACTTTTCGTATAACGCACGTAATTCGTATAATTCATAAAAGAGCTCTTTAATAACTCCACTTTGAAGTCCAGAAGCTCCTTAGTCCATTTTAGTCCCTTAATGCACATTCTATATCCATAAACTGGATGGAGACAGTCGCTTCACACGACAAAATCCCACAAGATACCTCGAGTATTTATTTGTGAGCTGAGATGGTTGAATGGTCGACTTCATTTACATAAAACCATCTGCAAAACATTTCAAAAGATGTGAATAAGAATTTTGGGCCGAAACAAAGTATGAAGAGGTTTGTGGAGCAGCTGTAACCGTTGGAGCAGTCCACTCTTAAAGGGCATCTGTCAGCAGATTTGTACCTATGACACTGGCTGACCTGTTACATGTGCGCTTGGCAGCTGAAGACATCTGTGTTGGTCCCATGTTCATATGTGTCCGCATTACTGAGAAACATTGTTTTAATATATGCAAATGAGCCTCTAGGAGCAACGGGGGCGTTACCATTACACCTAGAGGCTCCGCTCTCTGTGCAGCGCTCGTCGTGCCCTCTGCACTTTGAATGACAGGACCAGGCACTGGAGGCGTCATTATGCAATGTGTGGAGCAATAGACTCACCTAACAGCTCATCGACGGAGTTCCCGTTTGTCGAACCCCTGTTGATCCGATATTTATGACCTATCCAGAAGATACGTCATGAATAGTAATTCCCGGATAACCACTTTAAGCAGCAGTAGTATTTTATGATAATTTTTTTTTTTTTTTTGCAACGAGGACCTGTGTGCTCCCACCTTGTGGTTTCGAGATGATCAGCCACGTGTGACTATAACCTAAGAACTAGTCCAGGAATCCTCAGATTTTAGCCACAGGTGCTGCATCCCTTTCTGATAAGTGTCCTCTTCAGAATCAAAAATATAATAGTTTTTATGCTTTTTTTTTTTTTTTTTTTTTTTTTTTTTAGGTCCTCCCTTAATTTCTTGTACGGCAGCATTTTCTTTCTGGGAAGATCAGGTCTCGTTTTTGTAGTGATTTTTTTTTTTTTTTGTACTTTGTCTCTTTCTTAGTGTCCCTTGTAATTGTTTTCTTAAGAATCTGATGGTGTCTTTGATAACGTGCAGTGAAAGTCTACTGTGTGAAGTGAAGACCGGTTCCTCAGGTAGTTTTGGAGGTAACACGCTAGTGAAAGTAATGTTGTCAAAGAAGAATAGGAGCGGCGTTCTTTGTAATCGGAAGACACTTAAAGAAGAACTCCCGCAAAAATTTTTTATTCCATGTCCTGCTAGAAATGTACATGATGTAATCTGTAGTGAATGTCATTTTCTTATCAGTAGCTGAATTTTTGAGTTATATCTCCTTGAAGTTTCTTATCTGTGTCATGTGACTAGGAATTAGACCCACCAACTCACACAGCACCTTATGTGTGGACAGGAAGTCTAATTTTCTATGCATTCCTATGGGAGCCTCACTTTCAGTCTCATAGGAATGAATAGAGCAGTTACTGGCTTCCTGTCCTCGGTCATTTGGAGGTCAGGGAGTTGGTCACATGACCCAGCTACAATAAGAAGAGAGTGAAAACTCTCAATTTCAGCCACTGATAAGAAAATGACATTCACTACAGATTATATCATGCACCTTTCTAACAGGTCAGAGAATAAAAATTTTTGCGGGAGTTCTTCTTTAAGGTCTTGTAAAGGTGTTCCAGCGGCACATTTTAGAATATCATCTGATAATACAGCAGTGAACACTGTAGCACACTTGCCTCCTGCTCCTCACAAAGCTGCTTCAGTGGACCTCCTGCTCATCCCTTGTTTTTGTTTGATCACCATTTCTGATTTGCTCATATATCCATGTCTCCAATCTGCATCTCAGTGATTGCGGACCCATTGAAGTGAACGGGGCCGTGATACAGGCACCGGTTGTGTGCATGAGCCCTTATCAGTATCTGCTGTGGATATTCACTGCAGAACTTGTTCTGTGGAAACACGTCACAATCTGCAGCAGAAATTCTGCTGTGGGAATCATCCCCTCACCCCGTATGGCTGTACCGTAAGGGTATATTCACATGCGGCAAGTTTGTTGCAGAAAACCTATTTGTGTCCCGGCTAGGGATAAGTGAATTGAGTCATCTCGTCAACCAAAGTTCTTCACCTGTGAGGGGCTGTCCCCGCTGGTGAAGGACCTCCCCAGCTTTGTCAGTATTCTGCCTGCTTCTGCTTCCTGAGATACTAGTCTGAAGTGCAGTGACACATGCACAGTTGCCGCTCTGGCAGTGGAAGCAGAGCCCCTGCGCTTGCGCCGCAACTTGGAGCAGCAGCACAAGCGTGATATTATCAGGGCTTGGTGAGAAGTCTGCCCTGTCAATCTTGGAGGCAGGTGGAGATTCTTCACCAGGGTAGGCCGCCCCTCACAGGTCTGGTTGATGAGATGAAATCAATTAGCTCATTCCCTACTCCCGACAAAACGACCGGATTCACTGATCAGTTTCAGATATGCCTACAACAAATCTGCCTCATGTAAATACACCCTTAGGGTATGTGCACACAGTGCGTATTAAACACTAATTTTCCTGGTGGACTGTCATATGGATGGTCAGTGTTTTGTCTGTGAAGAATCCTTGTTTTTTGACCTCCGTCTGTCATCTGTGTTCCACAGGCACTGCTAGGGTGAAAATTAAAGGGGTTTTTCAGAATTTTACTACTGATGACCTATCCTCAGGATAGGTCATCAGTATCTCATCGGTGGGGGTCCGACACCCGGGACCCCCACCGATCAGATGTTTGAGAAGGCACTGGTGCTCTCGTGAGCACCGCAGCCTTCTCTCAGCTTTTCCTAGGCCAGTGACGTCACGTTCATCGGTCACGTGGCCTAGGAGCGGCTAAACCCCACAGAAGTGAATGGGGCTGAGCACGATACCAAGCACAGCTGCTGTACAATGTACGGCGCTGTGCTTGGTAGTCCTTTGAGAAGGTAGCGGCGCTCACAGGAGTGTCGGACGCCCACCGATCAGATACTGATGACCTATCCTGAGGGTACGTCATCAGTAGTTAAAGAAGAACTCCCGCAAAAAATTTTGTTCTCTGACCCGTTAGAAAGGTGCATGATATAATCTGTAGTGAATGTCATTTTCTTATCAGAGGCTGAAATTGAGAGTTTCCACTCTCTTCTTATTGTAGCTGGGTCATGTGACCAACTCCCTGACATCCAACTGACCCAGGACAGCAAGCCAGTCACTGCTCTATTCATGAGACTGAAAGTGAGGCTCCCATAGGAATACATAGAGAATTAGACTTCCTGTCCACACACAAGTCTATGTGTGAGTTGGTGGGTCTGATTCCTGGTCACATGACACAGATAAGAAAATTCAGGATGATATAACTCAAAAATTCAGCTACTGGTAAGAAAATGACATTCACTACAGATTACATCATGTACATTTCTAGCAGGACATGGAGTAAAATTTTTTGCGGGAGTTCTTCTTTAACTCCCTGAAAACCCCTTTAATTTCCAGAGCATCTCCTAGCAAGGATCTGTGAAAACCACCGACCAAACACAGGGATGGCATCTGTGGGTGGGTATACAGAATCCCGGCCTGGCATCGCTGTCAGAGCTGTCATTTCTTGCGGTGGTGAACTCTTCTGAAGTAGACGGTGATTTACCTCAGTCTCTTGAATTTGGTGTCTCCCAGTCGCTGCAGAGGATCATTACTGAAATATCTGCACAAACCTACAGCTTTTTATCGACAAGCCACGTCTTTATTTCTTGGTCTGGACGTTCGCAGATGAAGTGTTGGTAATTTTTCTGTGTTTTTTGGGCTGAAATGAGACAAAAGTAACTGGAGGAAACAGTTTGGAGGAGCACCAGGCTATCACGGGGGAGGCCAGCAATAGGGAGACTCCTGCTGCTGGCGGGACACTTTGGGCTGGACTCCGAATGTTCCATCGCAAATTCAAATTAACTTTTGAAACTCTATAACTGTGAGAGTGTGATAAAGGGGAACACTTCATCCCTTACTTACTTGTAGGTCAAACATCGGTCAAGTATCGGACCAAACGTCTCTTAAAGGGGTATTACCTCTCCCACAAAAAAAAAAAGTTACGTATGATACGTTAAAGGGATTGTCCGAGTTATGAAAAAAAATATAGCATTGTAAATCTGATGGGCAGCAATATATAACTTAAGTTTAGGCAAAAAATATATATATTTCCTCATTTCCCTGGTTCTCTTCTGGCCTTTTGTTTACCTGCAATAACAACAATCTCTGCCCCTCCCCCTGCTCTGCAAACGGAGTGAATTCAAGTGCTGCCCTGAGTGACATGTCTGCCTGATGGGATACTCAGCAGCATGTTGTAGGGGTAGGACTGCAAGTCCCAGCTGTACAGTGACACTGCTGATACACACAGGATCTTCCCTCTACCTGTTCTTCTGCAATGCTCTACAGATCTTATCTAGTCTGTCAGCTTCTGTGCCCAGCATTTGTCTCCTCACTGCTTGCAGCTACTCAGTAAAGTCTTCAGCCCTGAGTTTCTGCTGGCCGAAGGGGTTAGAAAGAATCCAGAGATAGAGAGCAGCAGCAGCAGCCGGCAGTGCAGGGGGGCGTGGCCAGCACATTGACTTCTTGTGTACAGACTCTTATCTGATCTCTCAGGCTTGTGCACGATACATCAGCAGAACAGGGAGAGACGCTGACATCACAGGTCATGTGACCATCAGTGAGATCTGAGAAAGGGGCCACTTAAGTTAAAGTCAGTGCATTGAAAAAGCATTACATTTGCCTATTTAGAAGCATACAACGAACAAAAAAATAACTTGGACTGTCATCGTATGTAGAGGGCATGTTCCCAGAGCCGTGGACTACGTGTATGTAGTGCAAACAGGGACCTCTAGTTAGTGTTTGCTCCATTCCATGGTGACTACCTCTTGGCCAATGGCCGCTCTTGCTTCTATACATTTTTTAAAACTGAAATATATGCAAAGGGCTTTGGTCCATGCGCTTTACTAAACATCAGTGAAAATCCAGCGCTGCTTAGGGTATATCCATGGCCGTGGTAAGCGCCCTCTCCGTCTAATGCATCCATTGTTACTACAGATCACGTCCACAGACCTTTTGCTCCCATCGGTTCCACAATTCGGCTATTTTCTGCATTGTAACGCATAAAAAAAAATGCCTATCACATCATCAAAATTCTTTACCTTTGTCTGGCAGCGCTCGCTTGGCTTTACAGAGGTAATCCTTTCTGGCTGCAGCTCGTACACGACTCCTGAGTCAGGGTTTGCCTTATTTTTTGCAGTTCCCTCCCTGGCTGTGTTAGACCTTTTTATTTCCGTACCTTTGAATTTATTTATTTATTTTTTGCTAGCCTTTCGAGTGTAAAAGATCTTATTTTTTCGTCTTTGTTTTGGAGTAGATTGGAGAGTAAATTACTAGCTGTGATACTTGTCTGAAGATATTGGCTTTCGTCGCGGTTGTCTGCCGGTGCCAAATGTAACACTATCGCGTACGGCTGGATGCGGAGAGCCATGACCGGAGAGATTTTACACTGGATTCGGGATGTCGAGGTGGTATTTGCTAATTTGCCTACGCTGTGCGACACACCTGTTGTAATAGTTCATCGCGTCTCACGCCTGGGGTGTCAGAGGAGCTGGAAAGGCTTATTTTTGGACGATTGCTGGCCTCCAGTGTGCTGAGTCACGTAGCTGACGGTGGACATTACCTATGTGATCGCCTTGGTTGGCAATACTGGCAAAATTACCTCCTTAATAAATAAAGGAAAACGCTAGTGGAAAATGTTGAGATAACTTGAAGTTCTGTGTGTCCTCTGTCTGAGGATGAGTCATTTTTAGGTATGCACCATCAGTAAATGATCATTAATGTTATTGCATTGTGTGGCTGGACATTTTGATTCACACACTCCGGCTGCCCCATGCTGTCATCGCAACATTTTTGGGGGTAAAGTTGAGGTATTACCTTCAAGATTGGGTTGGTAGACTCTTCATCCACATCCTAATTGCTCTAATTTCTAGATACTTTTCAGTGGGCATGTCCTTTCTGCTACAGCTCTCTCCTTATGGCATGTCGATTTTGCTGCAGCTTTCTGCCTATCTCGGCTCAGGGGAACGTGTACTTTCTACTGTACCCATCTCTTTATTTTGGCTCAGAGAAATCTGTACTTTCTTTTGAAGCTCTCTCCCTATCACAGTTCAGTGGGGTGGGAGGGGGTCTGTTCTGCTGCAGCTCTCTCCCTATCACAGTTCAGGGGAGAGGGGGAGGTTTGGTTCTGCAGCAGCTCTCTTCCTATCACAGTTCGGTGGGTGTCAGTTCTACTGCAGCTCTTTCCCTGTCACAGTTTGGGGGGGGGTGTCCGATTTGCTGCAGCTCTCTCCCTATCACAGTTCAGGGGGTGTGTCTGTTCTCCTGCAGCTCTCTGCTTATCACAGTTCAGGGGGTGTGTCTGTTCTCCTGCAGCTCTCTGCTTATCACAGTTCAGGGGGTGTGTCTGTTCTCCTGCAGCTCTCTGCTTATCACAGTTTAGGGGGTGTGTCTGTTCTCCTGCAGCTCTCTGCTTATCACAGTTTAGGGGGTGTGTCTGTTCTCCTGCAGCTCTCTGCTTATCACAGTTTAGGGGGTGTGTCTGTTCTCCTGCAGCTCTTTGCTTATCACAGTTTAGGGGGTGTGTCTGTTCTCCTGCAGCTCTCTGCTTATCACAGTTCAGGGGGTGTGTCTGTTCTCCTGCAGCTCTCTCCCTATCACAATTCAGGATTGTGTTTCTGTTCTCTTGCAGGCAGCTCTCTCCCTATCACAGTTCAGGGGTGTGTGTCCTTTCTTCTGCAGCTCTCTACCTGTCACAGACAGCTGCAGGAGAACAGACACACCCCCCTGAACTCCCTGTCACAGTTCGGGTTTATGTGTCCGTTCTCCTGCAGCTCTGTCCCTATCACAGTTCGGGTTTGTGTCCGTTCCCCTGCAGCTCTCTCCCTATCACAGTTGAGAGGTGTCCTTTCTGCTGCAGCTCTCCCTGTCACAGTTCGGGGGTGTGTGTCCGTTCTGCTGCAGCTCTCTCCCTATCGCAGCTCAAGGGACGTGTCCTTTCTGCTGCAGCTCTCTCCCTGTAACTGTCACAGGTTCTAACAGTAGATAGAGCTGGTGGGAGGTGGATTGCACCGAGCGAGTGCGTCCGCCTCATCGATGTTACTGAGTTGGACTGAGAAGGAAACGAACAAACAGCAGGTGGCGCTATTCAGATACGTTTCATTGAATAACTCAGTGGCTATACAACATTTTTAATTGTATGCAGTTATGAAAGTGTTCATTGCGTAATACCCTGAGACTATTGAAACCATGATTGATCTCACACCAGCTCCTACGTGACTATCGGCTCCCTGTTTACAGCCCCAGCCTCCCCCGCTTCCTTTTGCTGTAATAACGTCCTTTGATTGTGCCCCATAACTCCGACAAACCAGACATCACGCAGATGCGCCCCGGCTCTGTTTGTTCAGTGTCACCCCTGGGCGAGCCTCTCCTGGCACTATTGGTTTTATTGTGATCTCTTGCAAGGATTGCTGCACGTACAAAAGGCGGCGCGATTACCCCCCTGTGGGGTTAAGGCCCTGCCAGGCCGTCACGTGGGGCACCGTTTATTTAAAGCCGAAGTTGCCCTTTAAAGACGGCCATTAGCACTTCGTGGCTGTCTGCGAGGCTGGACATGCCGTCCTTGGCCAGTGCTGCCAGTCCATTAGAGGGGACACGGTGTGCCACACGCCAGCTTTACACCCCATTTATCAACAGATTAAAAGCAAAAGCTGTCAGTCTTTGTTTAGCGTGACACATTGCTAGCATTGGTGAGATGTCCTGGGAGTAACGCTCACCGCTCACTCATAGTGGGACTTGTTTGGGACTGCTTGCTAAGGAGAGATTTTTGGTGACTTTTATGTGTGTTTTTTTTTTTTTTTCCTTTGCCAAGAAAGAAAACTTTGCATCATCCATCTCGATCATTATGATTAGTTTTCCGTAGGAGAGGTGCCGCGTCACTGTGCGCTTGTATACGGAGCGGTCAGTCTGGATGTCTCTGCTGGGTCATAGGACATGTTGTATATCTTCAAGGTGTTGTCCAGGATATCCTTGATTTTAGTTTTATTTTTAATACTGCCGCTTCCCTGCCAGACCTTGCTTCCTGCCGGTCTGTGCCGTCAGTCCCCGGCTGAGCACCTGCACTTTATTATATATTATTTGTTACTTTTATCGTACATATTGGGGGAGGGCTCCCTCAGTTTGGGCTGGGCACTACTGCCCGTCTGCCCAAGGATTGTAAATGGAGTATACCATAGCTGGATCCTACACTGCATTGAGTCTGATAGTGTAGGTTCCCATCTGTAGAAGCCACCTTGCCCTTAGTAGATGGGCCCGACACAATTTTGATCAAAAATGTGCACAAACAGCTTCAAATTTTCATAAATAGTAAGTACAGCAGTAATGCCATTCAGAGTAATCCCTGTTTCCAGGATGCCGCTGCATATAGTGTTTGCTTTTGCATGTCAGCCATGGTAGCATGCGCCTGCACTTTATTATATACTGTTTGGAGGTGTTGGTTTGATATTATTATTTTTTTTGCCCCGGCTGTGTTCCCACGTGTAAACTTTGGACAGGGTGGACAACAGAGGTCGCCAGAGAATATTCTGGACTGGTAGGACCTTTTTTGAAACAAGGGTCCTCAGGGCTGGTCTCCTGTGGCAGTAAAGTGATGATGGGTGATCTTTTATTAGGCCAGGACTGGAAAATGCCAGGAAGGCAGGGGTAAAAAAAAAACAAAAAAACCCCAAACAAATTATATTTAGTCCACCTGTTCCCGCTGCTCTTCTTCTTGCTGACGTCCTGACACAGCAGGAAATGAGCGTGAATGCCGCTCATTTTCAGCCATTTACTTCCTGTGTCATCGAGGTCAACAGGAAGTAAAGATCAGCGGGGGACCTCAGCACCCCCAGAACCACAGTGGAAGAGGATGGGTCAAGGAAGTATTATTAGTATTAGTAGTATTAGTATTATTAACTTTATTTTCACTGTGTGCAGTCCTGTTACAGATTTTCTGTCATATCGTTCCTATTGCGCTCTATAATGGACGGGTTAGGACCTGTCACTGCTCTTCATCCTCTGGCACATTTCATATGGTAGCGCTATAACATGAGGCCTCTGGAGCGACGTGAGGATGTAGAATCTGCTCTCGCTGGAGCTCCGAGGAATAAGAATGTAAATGTGAGGGTTTGATGCCGTTTGCTCCATTCTTTAGATGCTTTTGTGCTAGCGCTAGCAGAGGATCGTACTTCACTTTTATGGCTTTTTTTTTCTCTTTTCCCTGTACTGCATAACCATTGAAATGCTGTAAACCCGTCCTCTAGTCCAAGGAGTATTTCTCACTGACGTGTAGAGTCCCTCCATTCATTGTAAGTAAGGTGAAAGGGCATTTCTCCTGAAAATCGGTATGGCAGCTTTAAAAAGAAGTCCTTAAAGGGAACCTGTCATCTCAGAAACACCCCCTGAACTAGAGTAAGCGTTGTATAGTGTAAGTGATGCCGAATCCGAACATGTAAGTTTTATCTTCATACTCACTTCCATTCTGACGCTGTGCTCCCACAAACCAGCAGTAAAATGCATTGAGAGGACTCTTCTTTGAGTCCTCGCCATTATGTGAGTGAGCACTGGAGTCCAGTGAGTGCATTTTACTGCAGGTTTGTCAGAGCACAGCGTCAGAATGCAAGCGAGTATGAATATAAAACTTACATAACCGGACTCAATGTCACTTACACTATACACCACTTACTATAGTTTGGAAGGTGTTTCAGAGCTGACAGGTTCCCTTTAAAGGGGTTGTCCCACAAATAATGTAAAAAATGAAAATCAGACATCATATAGAACATAACCTCTTTCTAACAAAGCTAGAACCAGCCCTGTACCTTACATGGATCCATAGATCTCCACATTCATTGCTCTGCTAGATTTATCAAGCTGGCAGCTCAAGGGGAGTGTCTTTTCGACTGCAGCTCAGGGAGTGTGTCCATGTGCTCCCTATCACAGCTCAGGGGGCGTGTCCATGCGCTCCCTATCACAGCTCAGGGGGCGTGTCCATGCGCTCCCTATCACAGCTCAGGGGGCGTGTCCATGCTCTCCCTATCACAGCTCAGGAGACCGTTAAAAGTTGAAACTGAGCATGTGTGGCCTTCTCAGTGAATACAGATACATGTTATTGAATAACTCAGTGGCTATACAACATTTTTAATTACATGCAATTACAAAAGTATTCAGACCCAGTATTCGTAATGGCCTTCATCACAGCTTCCATACTGCTGGTAACCAAACTAGGACTTTTGCGTTGTTACCTCGATCAAAAATGAACCATAGGTTTCCGCTAGCAGCATCCAAGGGGAATGGTGAAAGGGCCTCATGATCATTTTATTGCAAATTCCAGCCTTTTTTTAAATTCTACATCAGCATATGAGGTGTAATGGTAACGCCCCCCGTTGCTCTTAGAGGCTCATTTGCATATATTAAAACAGCATTTTCCTCAGTAATGCAGGCACATATGAACATGGAATCAACACAGATGTCTTCAGCTGCCAAGTGCACATGTAACAGGTCAGCCGGTGTCATAGGGACAAATCTGCCCTTTAAAGGGGTTGTTGGGGCTTTTTAATATTGATGATTTATCCTCAGGATAGGTAATCAATATCAGGTCAGCGGGGGTCCGACACCCCCGGAACCCCTGCCATTCAGCTGTATGAAGAGAAGGCATGCGCCATAGACATAGCAGCATCGAGCTGGAGGTGAGACAGACAGCACACGAACACGGAGCATGCCTTCTCTTCATACAGCAGATTGGCGGGGGGTCCGGGTGCCAACCTGATATTGATGACATATTCTAAGGATGTCATCCATATTAAAAGCCTGGAAAACCCCCTTTAAACCTCTGCTCGCTCTATGCTTAGTAGTCATGTGGGCGGTCTTATCAGTGTCCGACTGCCATCTGCATGCCTAAAGCATACAGGGATGGCTGTCAATCGGTGTGTAGGACCACCCACATGACTCCCCAGAAAGTAGGATCGCCCACATGACTCCTAAACATAGCGCAGAGGATTGAATGAGTCAATTACAAGGCTCTTTTCCTGCACGTCTTTATCTGCTCAGCTCCTCCTGCTCTATATGTAATCCGCTGCCTGCAGATCCCTTGGCCATTGTCATGCTGGCAGGTTCCCTCTAATGACGGTTGTTCTTTTTGGTCAGGAGACAGCCTTCAGAAGCTCTGCGGGGCCCCTTCTTTCTGCCGGCTGCTGCAGGGAGATCAGTGGTTGGGTGTTAGACTGACCTAGCCCATAGGACATCAGTCAGGGAGCGGCAGCAGCATTTATCAGCGTGCGGCTCGTTTCCGCTTCTGACGCCCCCTTTCTTATTCACCTGGCTTCCTTTTGCCGTCTCATTCATGAGAACAGGAAGCTGGGAGGGGGGTGCAAAGGAACAAGCTCATGTGAAACTTCTTCTGCACGTGGCTGGTGGGCTGTATTCTCACGTGGCCTTACAGAAATCCATGCACAGGCTGCAGGAATACTTGCAGATCCCGTCCTGACTGAGGACGTCCGTGTTTCATCATTTACCTCCAGCGGATCTCACCAGACCTGTTGTAAATCTGCATCCCCCTCCCCCTGATCTCTAATCTCCAGCCACTGCCTTCCTGTCAGGTCGGGGTTGTACCTTTAAGACCTGCCGTGTTTGCTGAGCTGGATCACGTGGCGCACGCCCGCCGGGTTCCTTTCTCCAAGCACGCCTCTCCTTTTAGTACCTTCTATTATTCAAATCCAACCTTTGCTTGCAGCAGCATCAGACTTTTACCTCCTGCACAGAGACGTCTGGCAGACCCGGAGGACAGAGCCGAGGAATCTCCCATAGGCTGGAATAACATTTAGAGGAATATTACGCCGTCGACCGGATTACCCCTACTTTTTATCTTAAATCGATGGATCCTACAAACCCGCCCTGCAGTGAGTACAGTGCATTACAATTATCAGCGTCTGCCGCGACTAGAAATTACACATTTCCGTAACTCCTTTTTCCTGTGTGTATAATTAACGAATTACTTCCTAAAAGAGCAGTTCTGGTAAATCGTTCCTCCCTGGAACCGTGAATTCTGATGCGTCCGTTTACGCGGACGCTTGTATGCCTTGTGAAATAAGAGTCTTTTCTTTTAACTTTTTGTCATTCCTCTGTTACTCCTCCTGGAAATTTAGGAATGTGGGTGTTATCACCTTCCTTCTCCAAGGGGTGTTCCCCGGCATAGCCTGACACTGGCAGCTCCGACTGGACAATATCCGGTTGCGCACGGACACAGTCCCAAATGGTAACACTAAGTCGTCAATTTATTTAGGGATTTCTAGGTGGAGTAACGGAGGAATGGCACAACACAGAATGTGAATGACGATGTGAGGCAGAATGTGAGAGCCAACAGGTCGACTTTAAAGCGGTTGTCTAAAATGGGGTTCATATGGAGCTGTGCATACCGCTATCCCTGGTATTCCAGGTCACTGACATTCCTATGATGAGCTGCAATACCAGACACAACCAGAAACCAAGAGTGGCGCACTTTGTAGCAAAAAGAAAAAAAAATATTTTTTTTTTTTTGCAAATCCTGGACCCCAATTTGCCGCCACCACCCCTTTCACCCAGTATCATGCTCACAGTAGTCCAAGATAGTCAGTATGTAGGTTTCAACGTCTAATTGGCGCCCTTTTCCTTTTGACAGTCCTCCACCATAACCTGGACCCCTTGTGTGTGTGTAACACTGGGGAAGTGAGGGTTAATACCAGATCGTAGGACTGAGCGCGGTATTAGTATTTCTCGGTGACTTCTATAGCCGTACATCCACGTGTTACGTGCCGGCAGTAACCCTTTCACTGCTGATCTGTGGAGATCAGGTCATGGGATGGACAGAATGAGAGAGAAGTGAGACACGTGGAGCCCCGCACGTGTGACCTCAGGGACCTCTGAAGTCTATTGGGTGAAGATTTTATCCACAGTACTGACGAACACCTCGTCATGGGTGTACCATGTCCACTGACCTATAACCTCCAGTGGGTGATGACTTTCAATGATGAACAAACTGAGTGTGGCCCTGTGCCACAATTTACTTTGGGGCCTCCATATTTACCCCCTTGTCTGTGTATTATCTCTTCTCTACAGCGTGATGTATATGGTGGCCCTTTTTATGTGTATTCTTCTGCTACGATCCATGGTGTGTATTGTCCCTGTGCCATAACATCACTGTGCACCTTGTGCTGTGACATTGTGGGCCCCCCCCCCTCTGTCCCTGTGCCGTGACATTGCACCCCCCTCTGTCCCTGTGCCGTGACATTGTGGCCCCCCCCCTCTGTCCCTGTGCCGTGACATTGTGGCCCCCCCTCTGTCCCTGTGCCGTGACATTGCACCCCCCTCTGTCCCTGTGCCGTGACATTGTGGCCCCCCCCTCTGTCCCTGTGCCGTGACATTGTGGCCCCCCCCCCCTGTCCCTGTGCCGTGACATTGTGGGCCCCCCCCCTCTGTCCCTGTGCCGTGACATTGTGCCCCCCCCCCTCTGTCCCTGTGCCGTGACATTGCACCCCCCTCTGTCCCTGTGCCGTGACATTGCACCCCCCTCTGTCCCTGTGCCGTGACATTGTGGCCCCCCCCCCCTGTCCCTGTGTCGTGACATTGTGGCCCCCCACTCTGTCCCTGTGCCGTGACATTGTGGCCCCCCCCTCTGTCCCTGTGCCGTGACATTGTGGCCCCCCCCCCCCTCTGTCCCTGTGCCGTGACATTGCACCCCCCTCTGTCCCTGTGTTAACAAGCCCTTCACACCCATTGCTGCCGGTGACGTCACAGGCAACACTGCTAGGCTGGAGCTTCTGCCTAGCAGTGTAAAATGGAATAATAAAAAAAAGCCCTACACAGTGCAGGGCAAGAGAGAGCATCAGAGCATGAAATGAGGCTGCCTGGGTGAAGAAGGGGTTAAGTCTTGGTTACTTGCGGCAGCCATTGCAAAACCCTTAGGGGGTGTGACCCAGCATTCTACAGGGCGTGACAGCCATATTCAGCAGTCTACGATAGCTCTACCTCCTTTCTTTCTTTCTTTTAATTAAGTTTTTATGAATCGGGTTTATGGGGTCTTCTCAGATCTTCGCAGGCACTGCGGGGCTGTGGTGCTTGGAATTGTGGGTAGATGGCCAAAAAGTATATAAACCTATGTAATAGTCCATATGCAGTGCCGCCTTCTGTAGTCGGGAGGTTTGGGCTTTCACTTGTGGTGGTATTCTCCACCCACCCTTTGCCCAGAAATCACAGGAGCAGGGTTTTTCTGAGCTTTGTCTGTAATCCTATAGAAGAGCATTAGTTGATTCCCCCCCCCCAATGCCTGAATCGGCTGATGACGGAGAGCAGTAGCTGACTTTCAGGTGATGTCATCTGGCCGGCTCTTTCATGTCAGCACATCTCTATGATCCCCTGACAAAGCAGCAGTGATGTCCCAACATTCCCGGGGCTGTCTGGTGACAATGGGGGGACAATAGCCTGCATTCAGACGGACGGGCGTCTCTAAAGCCGGCCATAGAGAGGAGATGGTGTCTGGAAATGATTCACTCCTGACCTTCTGAATGGACGTTTGAGTATAGTCAAAAAACCTGCGTACCCCTTGGTTGAGTCCTCCACCCGTCGATGTGGCGGGGGATTATGTGGATAAGTTTAAGATCTTTTATTTTTTTTTATTTTTTTTTTTCAATGCAAATCCTGGCTTTGGGGAAGTTTTTCATTGTCTCTGATAATACCTTTAAATCCGTCCAACCGTTTTAAAGGGAATGTGACACCAGAAAATGACCTCTATATTTAGATCATGTTTTTTATGTTAAACGTTATTTTATTTTTTTATTTTTTTTTAGAATTTTAACAACTTTTCAGTAGCCATCTCATTATCATCACAGGCAGGATTACATTGACAGATATCACCTGTATTTACAGATAAGACAAAATCCACCATTTACAGTAGACAATATCACAGGCTTCTCTGCTCCCTCCTGACCTCTGCGCAGGATGCCTACAAAGTCCTCCCCCCCCTCCTATTTTTATTGAAGGACGTATCCTCTCTGAAAGGCGCTCGGCCCATTCCTGGCAGCCGGGAGAATGTGCAGCACAATGTAGCATCACATGACATGGAGCCAAAGCAGAGAAATATTGTAGGTATCCCGAGAAGATCAGCACGGCGGCCACGAGTGCAAAGGAGAACACGTAACGAGACATGGATAAGAGGAGTTGTAAAAAGGCCATCTGGCACAGGAATGTGGGGGCGTGGCCCCAGGTTTAAGCAGGCGATGATGGCACGGCTATTTAAAGACCATTCCAGGCAAGCTATGCCCTGATCTGCATTTCTCACATCGGTTTAATACCTCGGGCGCTGGAATGTCTTGTTTGAATGTTTTATGACATAAGAGCAATGTGTTGTACAGTGAGGGTACGCTCCCAAAATGTGCATGTAAATCACGACGCCCATTGCTGATTTTTTCCTGTATGGACATGCTCTGGTGTCCAACACGGCTGCGGCGATCCCATTCATTTCTATGTGATTACCGCTACTCGGCGAACCTGGCTCAACCATTGTAGCGCTAGCCTTAGCCCCATTACATTTCCTAATCTGTGCGTGCCCAGCGCCTATGGAAATTGCTCCTAGAAGTGCCCACCCGATGCAGCTTTCTAAGAAACCACGGCACAATGGGAGGTGGATTTTAGGCAGAATTTGGGTTTTAATACATTTGAAAATCCTCTGGATTAACCCACCCCAATGTTGGTGACATTTAAAGAGGACCTCTCCCCGCTCCTGACATGCCTTGTTTAATATCTTCATGCATTCCCCATGTAATAACATTTTTGGAGCATCTATTCTTATGGTTCTATGTTATGCCATTCCTTTATTGTTCCTACTAGAAGTTATGAATTGCTAGCAGTCTGCAGTAAGGGTACAGAGGGGAGGTAACCGTTGGCGGTGTGCACCTGCACAGACTCACTCTATCCAATCAGTGCTGCCATGTTCAGACTGTGCTGGGACACACCTCCAACTTGTTACCTCCCCTCTGTACCCTTACTGCAGACTGCTAGCAATTCATTCATAACTTCTAGCAGGAATAATAAAGGAACAACACAACATACAGCCATAAAAATAGATGTTCCAGAATTGTTAGTAGGTGGGGAATACATGAATTTATTAAAACAGGCATGTCAGGAGCGGTGACGGGTCCTCTTTAAAGTGGTTCTGAACCAGGACATATCCCCTTCTTCACCCAGGAAGCCCCTCTGATATGAGCTTTGGAGCATTTCACGCTATGATGCTCTCCCTTTCCCTGCACTGAATGGGCTTTTTCATTAGATCTGGTAACCTACTTAACAAGCCCTTCACACCCATTGCTGCCGGTGACGTCACAGGCAACACTGCTAGGCTGGAGCTTCTGCCTAGCAGTGTAAAATGGAATTTAAAAAAAAGCCCTACACAGTGCAGGGCAAGAGAGAGCATCAGAGCATGAAATGAGGCTGCCTGGGTGAAGAAGGGGTTAAGTCTGGGTTCAGCTGTGAACCCGGACAAACCCTTTAACTGGGTTATCCCATGATTAATGTGAAAAATTGAAAATCGAACATCATAAACTACATGGCAACCTCTTTCTAACAAAGCTAGAACCAGCCCTGTACCTCACATGGATCCAGAGATCTCATTTATTGCTCTGCTAGATTTCTATCAAGCTGACAGCTCAAGGGGAGTGTCCATTCTCAGAGGAATACCCTATCTGCTACAACTGGTGACAGTTGAAGGATGGAACTGAGCATGTGCTTCCATCTGAGTGAGCAGGACGGAGAAATTAGAACAAGAGCAAACAGCAGGTGGCGCTATACAGATAGATTTTAGTGAATAACTCGGTGGCTATAAGAAATTTTTAATTACATACAATTACAGAAGTGTTCAGATCCAGGGGCTGCTTTGAAAAATGTAGAATATTTTTCTTGGGACAAACCTTTTTAATGTCTTTTTTTTTTTTTCAAAAGTGGGAGAGGCATGGCTGGTTAATTGCCAACTTTAAGGGGTATTCCGGTTGGTTAAAGCTATCCCCTTTATGGGTCGACTATTAGATCAGTGGGGTTCCTCCAATAAAAATGAATGGAACGGCCACACTCAATTTGGACCGACTGCTCCGTTCTTTTCAGGGAGACTGCAGGGGGTACGGGGCCCCCATTCTCTTGTCCTGTGGATCGGAGATAACTTTAACTAACCGGAATACCCCTTTAAGAATAAAAAAGGAGCACATGGCAGCCCTGACGCAGAGCGGTTAGCTGTGCACCAGACTGCTGGATCTGATTATACTATTATTACGTAGCGCCAGCGATCGTGTGTGATCAGTTGACATATACTTGTGTTGTCTGCAAGGAAAGCCACTTCAGGCCTGTACCTCGGGGATAAGGAGTGGTCTGCACTTAAGAGGATGAGGTTTTTAAGCCTGCGACCTTGATTCAAATCCCGCTGTTTGCTTTTTTGTAATCTTGTCAAGTTGGATTCCTCTGTGCGCTGCGGGCCATAAATATTGGAATGTGTCTGCGGATGGGATTAGGGGGCGTGCACAGCAGCATCTTCACTAATAGTCATTGTGCTGAGCGTCTCCGGTGCCTCTTTATTTCACTGATTCATTTTGCTGTTGACGAGTGCGTTCGCTCGTTTTACTCGTCTCCTCTAATAGTTTAATGTGCGGTTTGTTTAGACAGGATTTCAGGGAAATCTCATTGGAGCCACTTATAGGATTCGTAATGGGGGAGTCTGTGCTGGTTTTTACCTCGATACCACAGTTCGTACCATGGCCATACACAGGGTTCCATTGCAAACCTTAGGATCTTAAATTTCCGAAGAATTTGCGATTTTGTTTTTTAATATGGGGAGGAGCTTCATCAGTGTAGTGTTCATTCTGAATGCCATATTTCTCTGTGTATTTATACCATACAACTCTGCTTCCCTTCAGTACGTGATAAGATTGTCTGCCTACAGCCACCACTAGAGGGAGCTCTGTGCATAGGAAGTTATACAGTTATCATTGGCAGCTGTAAATGTCCCTTTGCACAGAGCTCCATCTGGTGGTGACCACAGGAAGGTGCTGTGCTTTTCTTGTCAGGAAGCAGGATCTGAAGTTGAGGTTTCTTTTCACCCTGAGCCACTGATAGGCATAAATGAGCTTGTCCGTTTCCTAATGACATGCTGGGAAAAGCATTCAGGAGGAGTTAGACGTGCTGACCTACAGCATAGTATTTGAATTGTGGGTATTTCAGTCTGTGTATGTAAGGGTATATTCACACGCTGTGTGTATATGTATGTATATTTGTGTGTGTGTGTATATATATATATATATATATATATATATATATATATATGTGTGTGGATATATATGTGTGTATATAATATATATACACACATACATGCAGGTGAATGGCACGGTTTATAAAATGTCTGCAATAACTCAGCCACGTGTGAATATACCCCAAAGATGGACGTGGACGTAAAATACTGAAATCTGAATAAATTTTAACTTCTCCTAGTCAGGACAGCAAAAAATTTCCCGCAGGCGTCATCAGAAACACACAGGCCTCTTTTATGGCTTGGGATTCAGTGCTGGCCGCGCTGCACGGCCTTTCTGCTGACTCCACACTCATAGGGCACTATAGGCGGCATTATTACTTTTTTTTGCTGGGGCGTGTATTTCCCAGTTGTTTTTATTGCTTCTGCGGTGTTGTGCGCAGATTGTCATTGATCTCAGCCCATTGTCCTTTGAATCTAAGACGTGAGAATTACTCAGGAAGCCAAATAACAGGGCGAAAATCCAAACCCTATGGAGTACGTTCAAACCCAGTCCTCCACATGTGTAATGCTGCTTTTCACCAGTGGTGGCGCTGCCAGAGAATTGAACACTTTTTGCTGTGGTCTTCCACACTTTACAGCATGTGGTAAACTCATCCTTATTTTTAATTTTTTTTTTAACGCTAGTCGTACACAACCACAAGGCGCAAATCCTCGGCATGGGTGCCAGTACTTTGGTGCAGCTGCAAATTTATCAGATTGCTTATTAGTAGCACGGAGATGCTTTACAGCGTGTTGTAAAATCTGTCTTGCAGGTTAGCGGTAGCCACTGGTGATCCCCTTACATTTCCGATCATCTCTTTTTCTTCTTTGGGGCTTTTTAAGGCAGGTCCCCTCCTTCCATGTGGCCAGATCTGCAGAGGGAAGCATGCTTACCCACCCCCTGCTACTAGGTTCTGGCTTCTTCACTCCCTCGCAACAGCCATTGCTGTATATACATTTGCAGTATATACAGTACCAATGTATACCCGCATGTCGGAGGCCAAAAAGACACTTGGCTTCTATAGAGGGATGGAGATCCTATGGCTGCGTATTGCATTTGTAACAGGAGTTGACAAGACTTGATGTGAACACAGCCTTACAGACACTGGAAGATGTTGTGTAGCGTCTGTGGACTGGACTTGTGCTGCTCAGTAATCAGTCCCTGATGAATCTATATTGGGACTGTGGCTTTGTGGACTAACGTTACACTTCCGTCGCTGTTTAACTTGGCTTTGGTGTCGCTTTTTTTTTTCTAACGGGGGGGGTGTGTGTCCCCATCCTGGGCGACACCAGAGGCGGTAATCCATAATCTTACTATCTTTGTAGGTATGCAAAAACTCTTGACAGCTACTGACACCCACTCTGCGCGATGACAGACGAACAGCGGCGTCCTGCAGCCGGCACCACGACACATCCTGTTGCTATCTGAGAGGCGAGAGGTTTTCACACGCATGGGACTGCGGATTACAGAGGGCACAGGTCTGTGCTTCCTGTATCCGAACCTGCGTAACTAGGCCAGCCTGCAGAAATATCATAGGGACGTGCCAAACGGCAGTTCTCACCTATTGCATAATATGGGATTGTGCTCTTTCATTAGCAGCAGGAACGTTCCCATGATACGCATGTAGGACTGCATAGGATAAAAAAACGGAAGGATGAATACACAGTATTAAGCAGTGTTGATGGATCCTTCTCCGTGCTCACCAAGCACGGCGCCGTACATTGTATAGCGGCTGTGCTCGGTATCACGCCTAGGCCTTGTGACTGATGAACGTGTCGTCGCTGGCCTAGACATGGACCATACAGCTTCGTACAGCCTTAAAGGGGTATTCCCATCTCAGACAATGGGGGCATATCGCTAGGCCACCACTGGGACCCTCACCTGTATCGAGAACGGAGCCCCGAAAGTGGTGGAGGGCGCCCTGCGCATGCGCAGCCGTTCTACATTTATTTTCTATGAGGCCACCGAAAATTGACGAGCTCTGGCTCAGCTATTTCGGTCGGCCCCATAGAAACGAATGGGAGTGGTGGCCGGTCATGTGTGTGGCGCTCACATTCACTTCTAAGGGGAGCGCGCTCGGTGGGGGCCGGATCGAAGTCCTCCAGCCACCACCTCGCGGGGCTCCGTTCCCGATATAGATGCGGGTCCTAGCGATATGTCCCCCATTGTCTGTGATGAGACAACATAGTAACATGGTTTATAAGGCCGATAAAAGACATCTGTCCATCCAGTTCGACCTGTTTTCCTATAAGTTGATCCAGAGGAAGGCAAAAAAACCCTGTGAGGTAGAAGCCAATTTTCCCCACTTTAGGGGAAAAAAATTCCTTCACGACTCCAATAAGGCAATCAGAATAACTCCCTGGATCAACGACCCCTCTCTAGTAACTATAACCTGTAATATTATTACCCTCCAGAAATACATCCAGGCCCCTCTTGAACTCTTTTAGTGAACTTACCATCACCACCTCCTCAGGCAGAGAGTTCCATAGTCTCACTGCTCTTACCGTAAAGAATCCTCTTCTATGTTTATGTACAAACCTTCTTTCCTCCAGACACAGAGGATGTCCCCTCATCACAGTCACAGTCCTGGGGATAAATAGATGATGGGAGAGATCTCTGTACTGACCTCTGATATATTTATACATTGTTATTAGATCTCCCCTCAGTCGTCTTTTTTCTGAAGTGAATAACCCTAATTTTGATAATCTTTCTGGGTACTGTAGTCCACCCATTCCAGTTATTACTTTAGTTGCCCTCCTCTGAACCCTCTCCAGCTCTGCTATGTCTGCCTTGTTCACAGGAGCCCAGAACTGTACACAGTACTCCATGTGTGGTCTGACTAGTGTTTTGTAAAGTGGCAGGACTATGTTCTTATCATGGGCATCTATGCCTCTTTTGATGCAAACCATTATCTTATTGGCCTTGGCAGCAGCTGTCTGACACTGGTTTCTGCAGCTTAGTTTGCTGTTCACCTAGGTCCTTTTCCATGTCAGAGTTACCCAATGTTTTACCATTTAGTATGCACTGGTGACTTGCATTATTCCTTCCCATATGCATAACCTTACATTTGTCAGTGTTAAACCTCATCTGCCACTTCTCTGCCCAAGCCTCCAGTCTATCCAGATCCATCTGTAGCAGTGTACTGTCCTCTTCTGTGTTAATTACTTTACACAGTTTAGTGTCATCTGCAAAAATTGATATTTTACTGTGCAAACCTTCTACAAGATTATTAATAAATATATTGAAGAGAATAGGGCCCAATACTGACCCCTGTGGTACCCCACTAGTGACAGTGACCCAATCTGAGTATGTGCCATTAATAACCACCCTCTGTTTTCTATCACTAAGCCAGTTACTTACCCACATACAGACATTTTCTCCCAGTCCAAGCATTCTCATTTTATATACTTTTAAAATGAATTTTTTTGCAAAGTGACTTCAGACCTAGGATCCTATGCTTGCTTTGCTCATCCCTACTGCGCATGTGCTCTGCCGTCTCCGCCAGTGCCATGGATTGCCTTTGATTGGAGCCACAGCGTGTATGCTCTCCTGGAGCGGTGGTTCAGGGTCCCAATTTTAGACCAAGCGTGCTCACGTCTAGGCCATTCTTTGCTTTCGCGGGTTTGGCCTTGGACCCTGGTCAGTAGGTGTCTGAGATGACGGCCTTAGCTGGTTACTACTGACTTTATCTTGGTCGTAGATGGCGGCAATACACTTGGACCAGAACGTAGCACTGCAGTGGCTTGGCTTCCCTCCAAAGCATGAGTGAAATAGGGGTCGTCGGAAAGCAGGAAGAATAAGACAAGGATCTCAGGCGGTTCCTCTCCTGTAAAATGCTCGGTCATCACTGATATCATTGTGTCCTATGAGGGGCTTTTCCCCTTTTAATAGTAACTTTAATAGTGCTGCCAAATAGTGTTCTTAGGCAAATATGAAAGTGAAGTGATGGCGGTTCTGGCAGTGAGGAGCGCTCGGGTGACTGATCGGAAGGCGCAGGATTTGTGCTCTTGAAATACTCAGGTATCTGTAAATAGAGCGTTAGGTTCCAGCAGGTCGTGTGAGGACAGCGCGCTGTGCAGCCTCAGCCGAGAGCGCGGCGCTTACCTCCTGCACTTGTCTGGGCTTCCTTCCTGCCTCTCTCTATGAAATGATTGCTGTCTTTTCACATCTTCAAGGAAACTCTCAAGACGCCTGTGAATTGACCCGGCGACGTGCTGCTGCAGATGTCGTGGATGGGGTTCTCTTCGTAGTAACGTTAAAGGGCATCTGTCAGCAGTTTTGTACCTATGACACTGGCTGATCTGTTACATGTGCTCTTGGCAGCTGAAGGAATCTGTGTTGGTCCCATCTTCATATGTGTCCGCATTACTGAGAAAAATGATGTTTTAATATATGCAAATGAGCCTCTAGGAGCAATGGGGGCGTTGCCATTACACCTAGAGACTCTGCTCTCTCTGCAACTGCTGTACCCTCTGCACTTTGATGGACAGGACCAGTCAGTGAAAAGGACATCACACGTGATCCTGTCCATTAAAATGCAAAGGACGCAGCAGTTGCAGAGAGAGCAGAGTTTCTAAGTGTAATGGTAACGCCCCTGTTGCTCCTAGAGGCTCATTTACATATATTAAAACATAATTTTTCTCAGTAATGCGGGCATATATGAACATGGGACCAACACAGATGTCTTCAGCTGCCAAGCACACATGTAACAGGTCAGCCAGTGTCATAGGGACAAATCTGCTGACAGATGCCCTTTAAATGGTAACCTAGGCTCAGTTCTGACTACATAGGGACCTATTACTTGTGAAGATGAACTGAGCTTTAAACGACAATACAGCGAGTTTTCACGTTCTAAAGATGATGGTGTTAAAATTTCTTGTCTGTCCTCCTTTCCTATGGTCTCCTTGCCCCTGTTTAATGCCTCCATGGTAAAAAAAGACCTTAAAAGGGGTTGTCCACCCCTAGGGACCTTTTCTGCAGACCCCCGAGTGGTGGAAATCATACTTGCTTTATCCCCGCCACTTGGGCGCCAAAGATCTGTGGTCTCTTCGAGTCTAATGCAGGTCACGTGGCGACTGCCGCCAATGACTGGACCCATGGGTGACTTGCCACCACTGTCGGTACTGGGAAAGGAACCCATGATTGTGATTCCTACCGTAAGAAATGGGGATCTTCTGATAGGAAATGAGGTTGCGACCAACGTAGAGTAGTTATGGTTTCTACAGCTCCCCACAGGCCCTGACCGATATTGACCTCTCGCCGCCCATTAATTGCTCATGCCTCGGCTAGGTCTGCACCTCCTGCTTAGCAGGCTATGTGCACCTCCATCGCTCAAAGCAAGAACCTGCCTCTGCTTCCTCCTCCCTTCTTCTCGCTTAGTTTACTTAACAAAATATTTCACACCCTTTCTGTAGGTTTGGATTAGTGAGACGTCTTCAATGAAAGATGTCCAGACCAGTTCAGACTGCCTTGTGGTAGCGCGGTCCTAAGAAAACAGGCTCAAGAACAAAGGGCGGCCGCAGATCTGTTGTCAAGGCGCGGAGAACGTGGCAGAAGCCGTATTTACGGAGGACAGGTCTCGGGTGTCCCTTCTAGCTCTCTTTGCAGAAGCTGTTGCTGGCCCAGTTCTGTGGACTGAAATGCGCGGGAGGCCGAGGTCCTGTGTACACAGACCCGTCCTGAACATACAGGCGTTATTTACTGAGTATTACAGACCATGGGAAAGTCACACCGGGCGGAGATCTCTGCGGTGTGCAAAGTAGGGTTTTGTGTTGACACATTATGGGTATGCTACCATTTATTAGACTCGTCAGGTGCTCTTTATGCTTCCGTCGGAATAAAATTTGGCCTGACCGCTTTTTGAGTCGTGAAATGCTTTTATATATATAATGCATTTTTGTGGCTTTTTTAGGAGTTTGTATTATGTTTTAGTCAGGGTTGTCACGATACCAAAATTTTGATTCGATTTCGATACCATAAAGTATTGCCATACTCGATACCATTCGATTCCACGCAAAAGGATATATTTTTTAATAGTTCTGGCTTTTTTCGGACGCAGCAATATCTAATATGTTAACTTTTTTATTGTTTTGTTATATTTTTATATGTAAAATTAGGAAAGGGGGGTGATTTAAACTTTATTTTGGTGTTTTTTTTTTTAACTTTTTAGTTGAACCTCTGAACCTGGACATACCCTTAATTTCACCCAGGCAGCTTGCCTGATGTTAGCATTGGCATCGGAGCATTTAGTCCGGTTCCAGTGACGAACCGGGCTCTGCTAGGCAGAGGCTTCCGCCCAGCAGTGAGCCCGGTGACGTCACCGGCGCTGATGGGCGTGCTTTAGCGCGGCCCTAGCCAGTAAAACGGCTAGGGCAGCACTAAAGCCGGCCCATTTGAGCTAGTGACGTCACCGAAAACACTGCCGGGTGGAAGCCTCCGCCCAGCAGTGTGTGTTTACAAACATAAGTGCCCTCGTCCTGCGCAAACCAGCCCAGGGTAAGGGAGCACATCGGAGCATGCTCCAATGCTAACATCAGGCAGGCAGCATGGGTGAAATGATGGGTATGTCCGCGTTCAACTCTGAACCCGGACAATCCCTTTAATAACTATTTGCCACCTTAGCCGAGGGCGGTATGCCATGATTTCTAAAAGATACTAGGCTGCGCAGTAGTGCAGCCTAGTATTGAAAACAGCAAATCCCAGTATAGTATTGATCCGAGTGCAAAAGTATTGATTGGATATTGAAAGTTCGATACCTGGTACAACCCTAGTTTTAGGCTGCATGCACACGACAGTGAAAAAAAACGTCATGGCATTTTTCATGGCCATTTTGCATCAGTGTGTGCATCCATTTTCTGGCCGTGTATCCATTTTTAATGTCCATTTTGCATCCGTTTTGTATCAGTTTTTCATGTCCGTTAAAAACGGACATGAAAAATTGATGAATTGGATTGGCAGTTATTTCTTGCCCCCAACTATAATCATGACCCCCATGATGCCCATAATGTCCTCCATAGTGCCCTAACTAAAATAATGTCCCCCATGTAGGCCCCCATGTAAAATAATGTCCCCCATGTAGGCCCCCATGTAAAATAATGTCCCCCATGTAAAATAATGTCCCCCATGTAGGCCCCATGTAAAATAATGTCCCCCATGTAGGCCCCATGTAAAATAATGTCCCCCATGTAGGCCCCCATGTAAAATAATGTCCCCCATGTAGGCCCCCCATGTAAAATAATGTCCCCCATGTAGGCCCCCATGTAAAATAATGTCCCCCATGTAGGCCCCCATGTAAAATAATGTCCCCCATGTAGGCCCCCATGTAAAATAATGTCCCCCATGTAGGCCCCCATGTAAAATAATGTCCCCCATGTAGGCCCCCATGTAAAATAATGTCCCCATGTAGGCCCCCATGTAAAATAATGTCCCCCATGTAGGCCCCCATGTAAAATAATGTTCCCAATGGTTTAATGAAATGCCCCCAGAGCTGCTTTTTGATGATTTAAAAAAAAAACAAAAAAACCTCACCTTATCCACTTGCTCACGCTGCAGCAGTCTCTTCTCTCTTCACTGAACAGGACCTGCTGAAGGACCTGCGATGTGCGCAATGACGTCATCGCGCATAACGCAGGTCCATCGGCAGGGCCTGCTCAATGATGAAACTACAGACTGCGCAGCGCGAGCAAGTGGATAGGGTGAGTGGCCATATTGTACCCGTTTTTAACGGCCGTTAGATGGGAGCACTCCTGTCAATCGGCCATTAAAAACGGCCCCATTCATTTCAATGGGGCAGTCGGTCCGTTGAAACGGCCTAGAAATAGGACATGTCCTATTTCTGGACCGACGCTATTCACTGGCCGTTAAAAAAAAAAAAAAAAAAAAAGGCCATGTGAATAGCGCCATAGGCTTTCATTGGTGCTAAAAATGGCCGTGTGCATGAGCCCTTAGTGGTGTTTTTTTTTTTTTTTTTTTTTTTTTGTGTGAGTTTTAGTGAGTTTCTTATTTGAACATGCATTTTTGGTGGCTTTTTTTTTTGCAGGCCATGTATTTTTAGTATGTTCCTACTGATCTTACTTCATCTGTACATCTCTTCAAAAACAAAAAACACTATAAAACATTTAAAACGAAAAACAAAAACAGCAACAAAAATTGTGCCTTTTTTAAGCTCGGCACAAAATGAGACAAAAACACCACACACCCGGTGCATGCTATGATAAAAAAAAGTCAAAATACCATAAAAATGTGCAAGTGAAGAAAAAGGGCTCTGCAAAAACATGTATGATTGTAACGTGTTCCATAATTCTCATAGACCTAAAGAAAACATCAGTTTTTTTTTTTTTTTTCATAAAATGCAGAAGCAAAAAATGGTAATAACAAAAAAATATACAATATAATATATAATATAATACAATATAATACATAAAAAAAATACAAAACGCAAACGCAAAACTGCATGGAACGAGCCTAGAAGACAGTTATGGGATCCTGCTGGAAAGATATAAACGCCGCCAGCTTGAAAGCCGCCTAAAGTAAGCGGGAAGTAATTTTTTTGCTGGCTCCTGAGCGGTACGTGATGTCACCTGGTAGCAGGCTTTAGGCAGTTTTGTGTCTTCTCTTTATGATTGATACTCACCCGTCTCCCGGATCGTGCAGCTATTACAAGCGACGGTAGGCCAGGACGCCCCCGCAGCGCTGTGCTTAATTATATCAGGTTTCACCTGCCGCTTTGTTTGTTAAGGGAAGACGCACGTGTTTTCCAGATGAGCGATGAAAGAACATCCTGTTTTGCATTTGTTTTCTGCAGGACTGACAGGTAGTGTCATCTGGGCCGGAGATAATGGCTGTGTATATAGTGGAGGCAGCGGCCGACGTGTTCTCCTCCGTCAGGTCTGTGCGCCGCGGAAAGTTATATGTGCTCTGTAACATTATCTATACATCATATAGACTTTTTATTATGATGTTGATCTTTTTAGAAAAATGTTTTTGTTGTGTAGCGGCTTCAGTCCTCATGCACGCGACTGTAGATACGCTTTTATTGCCAACCCATTCTTTTCAGTGAGGCTGCAAGAGATGTAGACAGCGCACAGCGTGATGTCCGTATAGACACGGCCATCCTGCGGCCCCACAAAGAAATAATAGAACATGTCCTATTGTTATCCCTTGGATGGGACGTTTCTACAGAAGTTTAAAAAAAATGTATGGTGGCTTGCGCTCGGCCGGGATCCGTGTTTTGTGGATCAGCGATTTGCTTGATCTTGCCTCTGGCTTTCTAAATTAGAATGGCTTGTATGAAAATGGCCGGCATTAAATACTTGTGACTCGTGCTTCAGTCATGGAGGTAATTGTCTGCCACTCACAGTGCTGTTCTAAAACCTCTACTGAGGCAGTTTAATCACACCTAGTAACAAATGCAATCAAAACCTTATCTCCATGACTGAAGCACGAGTCACCAGTATTTAATGCCATAGATTTTGTTGTACAAGCCTTTTGAATTGAGTCATTTAGTTGGCTGTCTAGCGTCACATATAGGGGGATCATTTATCAGACTAGTAGAACTGGCTTAGTCGCCCATAGCAACCAATCAGATTCCACCTTTCATTTTCCAAAGGAGCTGTCAAAAATGAAAGGTGGAATCTGATTGGTTGCTAGGGGCAACTGAGCCAGTTCTACTTTACAACAGTCTGATAAATGACCCCAAGAGTTTGTAAGGCTGAAAAATGACATCTGTCCATTCAGTTCAGCCTGTTTTCCTACAGGTTGATCCAGAGGAAGGCAAAAAACCCCTGTGAGCTAGAAGCTAATTTTCCTCACTTTAGGGAAAAAATTCCTTCCCGACTCCAATCAGGCATCAGAATAACTCCCTGGATCAATGACCTCTCTCTAGTAACTATAACCTGTAATATTATTACCCTCCAGAAATACATCCAGGACCCTCCTGAACTCTTTTAGTGAACTTACCATCACCACCTCCTCAGGCAGAGAGTTCCATAGTCTCACTGCTCTTACCGTAAAGAATCCTCTTCTATCTTTGTGTACAAACCTTCTTTCCTCCAGACGTAAAAAATTCTGGCGTTTGGAAAACCCTGTTCCTTTGTGTTGCAGTGTAATTTACTGCACATTTTTGGTGTGGAGCTCAAAGCGAATACTTGCAGCAAATCTGCGATGTCTGAACAGAGCCATAAGTCAAGTTCTCCTACAGCTGTTTTCCCTCTCTGCCTTTAGGCCCACCACATGAGGACCTATGTAAAAAGACCACCAAGGTGCAGGGATCAGCGACCTCCAGCTGTGGTGAAACTACCACTCCCAACATGCTCCATTCACTGCTATAGGAGTTCTGACAAAAGCCATGCAAGTGTGCATGCTGGGAGTCGTAGTTTTACCACAGCTGGAGTGCCGGAGGTTGCTTATCCTTGGTGAGTCCCGCATCTTTACCTGTGGGAGGATCAAGAGTTAAAAGAATGTCTCTTGTTTGCAGCTAAATGTTTTCTCGCCGTGATTTTCGCGAGACGTGCACGACCAGGAGCGCTCAGCGCCGCAGGCTGTTTTTCTTCACGTCTCGTTCCCAGGAGGATTCACAAGATAATGGGCTGGGCCAGATTTTAATCATTATACGAAGGAAGAAAAAAATAATGGACGTGTTGCTTTTCTTTCACTTCATTTGAGATTTGTTGACAAAGGAGAAGAGCGCGGCGCTGCCAAGACCGCGGGGCCCGCTCGCTGCCAGGGCAGAACCTACAATATCTCCTTGGCAGACGTTTTCTAAGAAAATAGTGGTGTGGATTATATGGAAAATTGCCTGAGTGGAGGAGGCTGTGAATTATATAACCGGTGCGCGCGGCTCGTCTGACAGGGCATTCCTGGCTATTCATAGCCCGCGACTCTTCTTACAGGCATGTACACAAATAGTTTGGAGGGTCCGGGGAGAGCGCTCTGGACCCTTAACGCCGACAGGAAAGGCTCGGATTTGTGATTAGGTGCACTTTGCTGTTCTGCGTCCTTGGGGGGTCATCGCAAAGGTGGCATCTGTAGGATCAAGTGAGACATTGGCGTTTAGATCCAGTGTTCACCATATGACAATACTTTAATGAGCATCACGGCCTGGTTATTAAAGGAGGCGGGACGCTCATTGGTGGCAAATTCTGTGGGCGTGTCCCTTTAACCTTTAGCTACTGTTTGACAGTACAGTCAGAGGTTATCCTATGATTAATGTAAAAAATGTAAATGAGACATCATATAGCACATGTCAACCTCTTTCTAAGAAAGCTAGAACCAGCCCTGTACCTCACAAGGATCCAGAGATCTCCCCAATCATTGTTCTGCTAAATTGCTCTGGCAGCTTAGGGGGCTTGTCCTTTCTGCAGCAGCCCTCTTCTTATCACAGCTCAGGGGGCCCGACTTTTCTACTGCAGTTCTTGTCCTATCACAGCTTGGGGGCATGTCCTTTCTCCTGCAGCAGTTCAGGGGGAGTGCCCTTTCCGCTGCAGTTCTATTTCTATCACCACTCCGGGAATGAGTCTTTTCTTCTGCAATTCTTGCCATATCACAGCTTAGGGGCATTTCCTTCCTCAGGAGGTGTATATTATTTCTCCTGCATGCAGAGCTCTCTCTCTCTCTCTCTCTCAGTTCAGAGGGAGTGTCCTTTCTGCAGCAGCTCTCTATCTATCACAGCTCAGGGTCATGTCCTTCCGAAGGAGGTGTATTCTTTCTTTCTTTCTCTCTCTCTCTCTCTCTCTCTCACACACTCACACACACACACACACACACACACACACACACACACGGACATTTATCATGACTGGTGTAAAGGAAAAGTTGCCCATAGCAACCAATCGGATTCCATCTTCCATTTTTGACATCTCCTTTGGAAAATGAAAGGTGGAATCTGATTGGTTGCTATGGGCAACTAAGCCAGTTCTACTTTACACCAGTTATGATAAATCTCCCTCACAGAGTTCAGGGTGTGTGTCCTTCCTATCTGCAGTTGTCTTTTTACTTTTCTACTGCAGGCCTTGCTTCTTGAAGCGGTCAGTTTCAATTTTAATGGATACAACTGGTGAGAGTTGAAGGATGGAACTGAGCATGTGCAAACAGGAAAGGCTGTGCTAGCACGATTGCAACCTTGCTTTCTCTTCAAAAAGACGACCGGGGGGGGTGTTACAGTCACCACTAGAGGCAGTACAGTAGTTCTCTCGTGTATACATTGTGGACAGTGAGCTCCCTCTAGTGGTGGCTGTACGTAGCATGGATGTTATCTTTTTAATCTACGTCTGTGCAAAGGATTTGGAGCTCTGTGTCAAAAAGACATTGTTTAATTATAAAACTATACAGGTTTGAACCTTTTTAGACCTAAAAAATACTATTTTCTCACTTTCCCTAACTTTAATTGGTAAGCTGTCCCTTACAACACCCCTTTATCCAGACCGGATTTTCACTCCCATCATATTCATCTTATACTGTATTTTTGGTTTTTGAGCCCCTCCTTCCTCTAGAAGAACATTTCTTAAAGGTTTCCCTGTATACGCCGTCCCTTTAAATCCTTGGCTGTCAGACATCTGGACTGAGCAGTGTTTTCTGGAGCCCACTGTTATTATTGGCCTGTAGAGGGTCCGGGTGGGGGGGCGGAGGGCCTGGCCTCCTGCTCCTACATGAGATGCATATCCCCGGCTTTGACCTGAAGAGCTGTTTGGGAATGTCCAAATAACGCAGTATATAACCTCCAATAGCCGGGGGATTGTTTTGACAGGGCTTTGAATTCCTGCTGCCAGCTGCTCGTAAAAAGCAGATACCAAACCGAGAACACATGGAGATTTCATCCACATGATTGCGAGAGGCAGGGGAGGCGAGGAATTGTCCCCCCTGCCCCTCTGCTAACCATCGGCATTCTTCTAGAATGCGCCTTATCGATCAGTGGTTCTGACAGGAAGAGTTACCCCAGCCCCTTCAATATCACGACATGAAGTTGTGTCCTTGAATCACCCTTATGTCTCAGAAAGCTGGGTGACTACCTGTATGACTGCGGCTACACGGCCCGTGGGGGCGGTCACCCATCTTTTCCCTGCTCCTGAGTGGCAGACCTACATAGTTACCTGGCAGGAGGCATTCGGTACAGGCGCTGAATTAGGGGATGTCCAACAATACCCACCCTCCCCCCAGGTGCAGCTGGAGTTTAACATTGAAAATGGAGGACCTCTCAGTCCGGGCGTGGTGAGGGGTCCGGCCGGATGTCCTGATAATTACCCAAACGCTCTGGGGGGTGGAGAGTTAGAAAATTGTTACCATATTAGCAAAACAAAACTAGTCATTCTCATGCGTCACCCACCTGCCGAGGCTTTCCAGCTGCTGCGGGACTACAACCCTTAGCATGCCCTGATAGCATGTCCTGAGAGCCGCAGGCTAGGAGTTGTAGTTTTGCAACGGGTTGACCACCATTCCGTTAAAAAAACATGGCTGCTTTCTTTCAAAAACAGCACCACCCCTGTCCATAGGCCGTGTCGGGTATTGCAGCTCGGCTCCATTGGAGTCTGTAATACCACACACAACCTGCGGACAGGGGTGGCGCTGTTTTCAGACGAAGCCCGCCATGTTTTTCTAATCCTGGACAACCCCTTTAAGATCTGATTTGTCAATAGATGATGTCACTTCGCCTACAGTGACAAAAAATGCAATAAGTGCGCCCCCCCCCCCCCCCCCCCAATCTTATATTATATTGGTATGCAGCTGGCGAGGTGTACTACATGTCCCAGCATGGTCATATGAGTGCTGATAGTAGTGGATGAGAAACTTCTCAGCATCACGCAGCTGAGCTGACTGCTTTACCCTCTAGAAGTGCTGCCCCTTTAAGCCCGCGACCTCCACCGCTATACATTGGCAGCGACTGCAAAAGCGACACCTACCTAGGGCTTAACACATCGGTTTTTAATACGAGAAGCAAAATATTTCTCCAATGTAGATATTTTTAGCACTCATACTGTATGCATTTAATTTTTTTTTTTTTTTTAATATATAATTTTTACATGTAGCTGAGCTGAGTTTGCCATTTGGCACAAATCATTATTTTTCTTTCTTTTTTGGGACGCCAAGTAATCCTACTGCAGAGGCTCTATATTTTCATGTTTTCCCCTCTTACAGTGATTGAGGGGGGGTAGCTGTATAGAAAATCTTGACACATAAAGCACCCTCTAATCCCTAGGTTGCAAATGGCGGCCAAATACGGGACCTCCCTGTGTGCGTCACCCCCTGGAAAAGTTCAGGCCTTAGTTTTTAACATTGCATAACCCCTCCTCGGTGCAAAAACAGTCAAGGAACTCGCTCAGCTCTGCTACATCTTTATATATTTTAGTGCAGCAAGTGCTTCCCCCGCTTACTGAATGCACAATTTAAAAATTTTTTTAAGGTCAGATGATTCTAGGTTTTTACTGGGCTGCGTTGTACTAGCGGCGATCCCTTGGGGGGTATTCTTCAAGTGTTTTCATGTAAGCGATAGGCCGAGTAGTAAGGGAAAGGCATTTGCATGTCAGGATGACTGTGTGCCTGGACTCCTGACATTTGACTCTCATTACTAGCACCAAACTGAGATTTGCCTGTCTCCTCCCCCCCCCCCCCAGCCCCTCACTGTCTGTTGCTGGAGCGCAGCGCAGAGGAAGCGGGCAGGGCAGCGGTGCCTTCTGCAGCCTTTTCTTTGTGCCAATACAGAAGTGCTTTGTGGTAGGCCATCTGGGCCGGGAGGATTTCCTCACAATTCAAAGTATGACGTCTGTCGCCGTGCGCTGGGATTTGCCGTGAAGCTCTGGAGCTTGCGAAGGAAACGTTGACGAATTCGACTTTGGGACGTGTGAACTAGGTGCCAGGATGGAAGCCAGCCTGCCTGACCTCACGCCCGCAGGGTTTTCCTCAGCACTTGGGAACCTGAGCAATGGTAACGTTTCCTTCTTAGAGGTAGCAGAGCCGAGTCTGTCGTTTCACCCTGTGAAGTCCGTAGTAAAACCACATGGAGCCAAGTGACAAACTCCCCTCTGCTGCATCTGTATTTTTGTTTTTTACAGTTTGTAGAATTCCTAGAAACTCTCCCTCGCCGATTTTACTTTTGGAGAGTAGTTATTACTGCCAGACCTCCTTCACTGGCGGAGCTGGAATGCGCTGCCCTTGCTGGTGCAGCAGTGAGGACTTTCCTTAGGGTCGATCAGGAAGCTTCACGTCATTGCAGATATCGGAGCGGCTTTGCATCAGGTGCTCTATGGATGACGAGTGGCACGTCGGACTCGTCCCAAGCATCCCATGCATTGGGGGGGGGGGGATGGCGACTATATTTAGCATGCTTTCTCTGTACGTGCTGGATACACACCAATGTACTAATACACTGGGTGCAGCGCCAAAAGTTACTCATATCAGTTCTACATCAGGTGTATGGGGGGGAGGGGGATAAGCGGCTGCCGTGCACCACTTATCAGGAAATCTGCCTTATTGACGCCCAGGACATCTGTTCCCTCGTCAGGAGACAGTCAGCATGTAGGGTCTCTGTGTGCCACCATACACAGGACCTTACTTTACTGTTAATAGGTTGCATTCTCCATGCTATCGGCATAGCCTAAGGTCGGGTCCATGGCGGACTTTGCCGTGGATGCATTGTGGATTTCACCCTTAAAGGGGTATTCCCATCTCACAAATGTAGTTTGTATAGTTAGATATAGCCATACCAATATTATTACTAATAGAATGTATTTATATAAAATGTACCGTTTAGAAGATTTCCCTATTTGTATATCCATTGTCCCACACACATCAGTCAGGCTGTTGCCCCCGGTTACGGCCACAGCGGCCATGTAGTAGTGGTGGCCGGCTTGCTCTTGTTCAAACCCGCTCTGAGGTAACTGCTGTATTGTGAACACACATTACATGAGCATGCGGAGACACATCTTAGGGTACTTTCACATCTGCGTTTCGGACGCTACCAGTCCAAAACGCAATGGTCAGGATCCGTCCAAAACGCAGACTTTATAAACGGATCCTGCTCCATAGAGATGAATTGATCTTGGAACAGGATCCGTTTCTCTGCGTTTTGGAAGAGCAGACAAAAATGCTACAACCCTAAGATGTGTCTCCGCATGCTCATGACATGTGTGTTCACAATACAGCAGTTACCTCAGAGCGGGATTGAGGAGCAAGCCGGCCACCACTACTACATGGCAACGGTGGCCGTAACTAGGGGCAACGGCCTAACTGATGTGTGTGGGACAATGGATATACAAATAGGTAAATCTTCTAAACCAGGGGTAGGGAACCTCCGGCTCTCCAGCTGTTGTGAAACTACAACTCCCAGCAAGCATACTCGCTCTGCTCTTCTAAGAACTCTCATAGAAATGAATGAAGCATGCTGGGAAACTACAACTCCCAGCAAGCATACTCGCTCTGCTCTTCTAAGAACTCTCATAGAAATGAATGAAGCATGCTGGGAATTGTAGTTTCACAACAGCTGGAGAGCCGGAGGTTCCCTACCCCTGTTCTAAACGGTACATTTTATATAATTACATTCTATTAGTAATAATATTGGTATGGCTATATCTAACTATACAAACTACATTTGTGAGATTGGAATACCCCTTTAAGGGCAAAAATACAGTGACGGTGGATTCCTAAATTACAACGCTCCACCAAAACGTATTGAACCGTAATTTGCTGTGTATTTGGACCGCAGATCCGCTGTGTCTGAACAAGTACTAATAGTGTAACCTCTATCTGGAAGACCCCCCCCCCCCCACTCCGGGGGCCACGCACCCTCCATTCATTTCCTGTCATCACACAGACCTTTTAGCCTCAGCACACAGCGTGCCATCTGCACAACAGCTTGTATTGTGGTGGTGGCGGCGTCCGCCCATGTGGTGGTGTCCATCAGAGGAGAACCGCGCTCGCCCCTCTGATCTGCGATTTTAAAGGCCGCTCCGAATCCCATAAACCCTCCTGTAACTGCACAGGCTTTATTTATGGAGGATGTCCTGGCGGACATGATCTCCGACAGCGGGACAAAAGCGCGTCCATAAATCAGCCCCCTCTAACAGAACAAGAGGGATCACTTTCTGATCATACTTTGTTTCAGGTTTTAGAAGCTGTGCTTGCTGTCAGTGAACGGAGCAGGTGGATCCACATTGGTTGTCACTGCTGAAATAACTTCTCAGAAAGAGACTGATAAATCTGAATTTTATCTTCTTTTCTAGTCCTGCATTGTGCTGCTCCTCTGTTATTCTTCCTGGTAATGTGTGAATAAATTGACAAAAGGGGTGTGTCCATTCTTAGGGCTCATGCACACGACCGTAGCCCGTTTTGAGGTCTGCAAATTGTGGATCCCCGAAACACAGATACCGGCCATGTGCGTTCTGCATTTTACGGAAGGTCTTGCCCTCTATAGAACAAATGGACAAAAATAGGATATGTACTATTTTTTGCGGGTGCCATGGAACGGACGTATGGATGAGGGCAGCACACAGGATCGGATGCGGACCAAAAATACATTCGTTTGCATGAGCCCTTATAAGTGTCAGCACTGGTCGGATGTTGTCCGATTCTGTAGGTACATGCCTCAAATCGGTAGCATTACAGTTTCCAACTTATTTCATAAATTTGTTGAAGGTATAATACAGTATATAGCTGCGTATAGGGAGCCTGCACCTGTATATAGCTGTATATAGGGAGCCTGCACCTGTATATAGCTGTATATAGTGAGCCTGCACCTGTATATAGCTGTGTATAGCGAGCCTGCACCTGTATATAGCTGTGTATAGCGAGCCTGCACCTGTATATAGCTGTATATAGGGAGCCTGCACCTGTATAGAGTTGTATATAGGGAGCCTGCACCTGTATATAGCTGTATATAGGGAGCCTGCACATGTATAGAGTTGTATATAGGGAGCCTGCACCTGTATATAGCTGTATATAGGGAGCCTGCACCTGTATAGAGCTGTGTATAGCGAGCCTGCACCTGTATAGAACTGTATATAGGGAGCCTGCACCTGTATAGAGTTGTATATAGCGAGCCTGCACCTGTATAGAGCTGTATATAGGGAGCCTGCACCTGTATAGAGCTGTATATAGGGAGCCTGCACATGTATAGAGCTGTGTATAGGGAGCCTGCACCTGTATATAGCTGTGTATAGCGAGCCTGCACCTGTATATAGCTGTGTTATAGCGAGCCTGCACCTGTATATAGCTGTGTATAGCGAGCCTGCACCTGTATATAGCTGTATATAGGGAGCCTGCACCTGTATAGAGTTGTATATAGGGAGCCTGCACCTGTATAGAGCTGTATATAGGGAGCCTGCACCTGTATAGAGCTGTATATAGGGAGCCTGCACCTGTATAGAGCTGTATATAGGGAGCCTGCACCTGTATAGAGCTGTATATAGGAGCCTGCACCTGTATAGAGCTGTATATAGGGAGCCTGCACCTGTATATAGGGAGCCTGCACCTGTATATAGGGAGCCTGCACCTGTATATAGCTGTGTATTGCGAGCCTGCACCTGTCTAAGCTGTGTATAGCGAGCCTGCACCTGTATATAGCTGTATATAGTGAGCCTGCACCGGTATATAGCTGTGTATAGCGAGCCTGCACATGTATATAGCTGTGTATAGGGAGCCTGCACCTGTATAATAACTGCTATAGCTGTAATAGGGAGCCTGCACTGTATACTGTATAGAGCTGTATATAGGGAGCCTGCACCTGTATAGAGCTGTATATAGGGAGCCTGCACCTGTATAAGCTGTATATAGGGAGCCTGCACCTGTAATAGAGCTGTAATAGCTAGGGAGCCTGCACCTGTATATAGCTGTATATAGGGAGCCTGCACCTGTATATAATGACCTGTACCTGCACCTGTATATAGGCTGTATATAGGGAGCCTGCACCTGTATAGAGCTGTGTATAGGGAGCCTGCACCTGTATAGATCTGTGTATAGGGAGCCCTGCACCTGTTATATAGGGAGCCTGCACCTGTATATAGGGAGCCTGTACCTGTATATAGCTGTATATAGGGAGCCTACACCTGTATAGAGCTGTATATAGGGAGCCTGCACATGTATAGAGCTGTATATAGGGAGCCTGCACCTGTGTAAGGGAGCCTGCCTGTGTATAGAGCTGTATATAGGGAGCCTGCACCTGTGTATAGGGAGCCTGCACCTGTATAGAGCTGTATATAGGGAGCCTGCACCTGTATATGCTGTATATAGGGAGCCTGCACCTGTGTATAGGGAGCCTGCACCTGTATAGAGCTGTATATAGGGAGCCTGCAACATGTATAGAGCTGTATATAGGGAGCCTGCACCTGTGTATAGGGAGCCTGCACCTGTATAGAGCTGTATATAGGGAGCCTGCACCTGTATATAGCTGTATATAGGGAGCCTGCACCTGTATAGAGCTGTATATAGGGAGCCTGCACCTGTATAGAGCTGTATATAGGGAGCCTGCACCTGTGTATAGGGAGCCTGCACCTGTATATAGGGAGCCTGCACCTGTATATAGCTGTGTATTGCGAGCCTGCACCTGTCTAAAGCTGTGTATAGCGAGCTGCACCCTGTATATAGCTGTATATAGTGAGCCTGCAACCGGTATATAGCTGTGTATAGCGAGCCTGCACCTGTATATAGCTGTATATAGGGAGCCTGCACCTGTATATAATGAACCTGCACCTGTATATAGCTGTATATAGGGAGCCTGCACCTGTATAGAGCTGTGTATAGGGAGCCTGCACCTGTATAGATCTGTGTATAGGGAGCCTGCACCTGTATATAGGGAGCCTGCACCTGTATATAGGGAGCCTGCACCTGTATATAGCTGTATATAGGGAGCCTACACCTGTATAGAGCTGTATATAGGGAGCCTGCACATGTATAGAGCTGTATATAGGGAGCTGCACCTGTGTATAGGGAGCCTGCACCTGTATAGAGCTGTATATAGGGAGCCTGCACCTGTGTATAGGGAGCCTGCACCTGTATATAGCTGTATATAGGGAGCCTACACCTGTATAGAGCTGTATATAGGGAGCCTGCACCTGTATAGAGCTGTATATAGGGAGCCTGCACCTGTGTAATAGGGAGCCTGCACCTGTATAGAGCTGTATATAGGGAGCCTGCACCTGTATATAGCTTGTATATGGGAGCCTGCACCTGTGTATAGGGAGCCTGCACCTGTATAGAGCTGTATATAGGGAGCCTGCACATGTATAGAGCTGTATATAGGGAGCCTGCACCTGTGTATAGGGAGCCTGCACCTGTATAGAGCTGTATATAGGGAGCCTGCACCTGTGTATAGGGAGCCTGCACCTGTATAGAGCTGTATATAGGGAGCCTGCACCTGTATATAGCTTGTATATAGGGAGCCTGCACCTGTATAGAGCTGTATATAGGGAGCCTGCACCTGTATAGAGCTGTATATAGGGAGCCTGCACCTGCATAGAGTTGTATATAGGGAGCCTGCAGCTGTATAGAGCTGTATATAGGGAGCCTGCACCTGTATAGAGCTGTGTATAGGGAGCCTGCACCTGTATATAGGGAGCCTGCACCTGTATATAGCTGTGTATAGTGAGCCTGCACCTGTCTGTATGGCCCCGATTTTGTGACTTGGACGTGTTTTATAGTTTAGCAAGAAGAAAAATAATTGAGATTATAATCAATAATTGTCCATAAAGATGAAATAATCAAGATTATATATATTTTTTTTTTTACCATAATCGCCCAGCTCTAGCTGCACACAACGGAAGGAAGTGGTGGGTGGCATTGGGTGCACTGATATTAGCACAGAAATGCCATTCAGAAGCTCCACGTCTTATTATTCACCCGGCTCATTAACTGCTTCCTGTATTATCAGAAATAGATGTGTCTTGTGGGGGGTGTGGACCTGCTTCAAAAAATACTCAAAATCAAATCAAAAATTTTTCCCCTTAAAGCGTACTTGTGGTTTCAGGTGACTCTTCAGAATAATCTGCTGTGTGTACATGATGAATAATACTGTATCTGACCATTGTATGACTTGTGTTCTGCATTTGGCACCACTCTCCTCTCTGCAGGATCCTTCTCTGGTTTTCAGTTTTCCCTGGGCTAGCTGCTATGATGTCTCCCATACACTGCAGAGAGAAGAGGAGATCGTGCTTACCTTTGTGTCTGTAGCGCACCCTCAGAAGCAGTAATAAAGGCCATTAAACTGCAGCACTGAGCAGTGTAGCCGTGAATCCAGCACAGGGGTGAGATGTGTGACACCTCTTCAGCTGGGCAAGTGGCTCTAGACTAGCTGCTATCATGTCTCCCATACACTGCATAGAGAAGAGGAGATCCCTCTCCCCTTTGTGTCTATAGCACACCCTCAGAAGAAGTATAATAGAGACCATTAAACTGCAGCACTGAGCAGTGTAGCCGTGAATCCAGCACAGGGGTGAGATGTGTGACTCTTCAGCCTGATCAACCTGATCCCTCAGTGCACAGACTCCTGTGTAGGGATTTTATCCAATAAATCAGCATGGAATATCAGTGCAGGACGTAGGAGAAAAGTGGAGACCGAGGCATTTTTCTGTAGCAGGATACATTGTAAAGCTGCTTATCCCCACTTATGCTGTTGGTTTATGCAAACAATAAAAAAAATTAAACTTTTAAAGGAATTTCCTGCAGTTTCCTATTTTCTGTGCTTAGAATAAGCCATCAATATGTGATCGGTGGGGTGCTGACCTCTAGGGGCTGCAACGCTTGCTGGAGCTCCACATCCCCCTTTAGCTTTCTAGACACAGTTGGAGTGATGCTGAATTTACAGCTACACCGCTACAATTTAATGGCCTCTATTATACTGCTTCTGAGGGTGTGCTACAGACACACAGGGCAGAGGGATCTCTTTTTTCTATGCAGTGTATGGGAGACATGATTGTAGCTAGTCTACAACCACTAGCCCAGCTGAAGATGTCACTCATATCTCACCCGGCGCTGGATTTACAGCTACACAGCTCAGTGCGGTCGGTTAATGGCCTCTATTATACTGCTTCTGAGGGTGTGCTATAGACACAAAGGGGAGCACAATCTCCTTCTCTATGCAGTGTATAGGAGACATGATAGCAGCTAGTCTACAACCACTAGCCTAGCTGAAGATGTGTCACTCATATCTCACCCGGGGCTGGATTTACAGCTACACAGCTCAGTGCTACAATTAATGGCCTCTATTATACTGCTTCTGATGGTGTGCTACAGACACAAAGGGGAGCACAATCTCCTTCTTTATGCAGTGTATAGGAGACATGATAGCAGCTAGTCTACAACCACTAGCCCAGCTGAAGATGTGTCACGCATATCTCACCCCTGTGCTGGATTCCAAGCTACACTGCTCAGTGCTGCAGTTTAATGGCCTCCATTACTGCTTCTGAGAGTGTGCTACAAACACAAAGGGGAGCACAATCTCCTCTTCTCTGCCCCCGGTACTGCAGCTTGAACGACCCCCATCACAGAGGCCTATGACTAAGGACAGGGCATGACTTCTGCAGGACTTGACTACTTTATAGCTCATTGGTAGTCTGTAACTATGGAAACCCCTTTAAAAACCGTCAAAGATTTTTAATCGCAGCTATTTCACAAAGTTTCTTCGGTTTTCTCCTTGTCGCGTTCATACAGTACGTCAGTGAGTTAGATGCGCGTCTGTTTCCTTTCTTCTCTCCTCCTTTCTGAAATGAAAGGGAAAGGTTAACCAAACAGTTCTGCTTTTTTTCTTTTCTGGTGATCGGGGGTTGGGCGGCTGAGACATCAGACTTGTGAAAACTCCTCCGGGAAAATTAAATAAAAGATTTTCAACAATGGAGTGAACCGGGGGAATACATCTGTTAAAGCGCTGCGGACGTCTGAGACTTTTATTTGCCAAAGGACAGAAACGCATTTCGTCCACTTTTAAGTAGTAATTTAGATTTATTTTTTTATGTCAATCAATAATTTTTTGCTTTTTTATTACTTTTTTTGTGTTCATTTGATTGCTGGTTCTAAGAAAGAAGGTAAAAAAATGGTAAGTTCTTAGAAAGCAGCAGTTTATATAAATCATCAGCATAGCTGAGATAAAGCGATCGTAGAGTAAGATATTTCCTGATTTCCTCATCACAGCAGACTTCCCGGCACTCATCCAAATGAAATGTGCTTCAGTCGGCAGTTTTAGGATTTTTTTTTTCTTTTTTCACCCCTTCAACTAGAATTTTGGAGAAATGAGGAAATACTGTCTTCCTTAAAGAGACGATGTCTCATTGAACAGGGCGTCTGATCTGCAGGCAGCATTCTATAGAGCAGGAGGAGCTGAGAAGATTGATATTTAGCGGTAGTTTTATTCAGTAAAATTTTTTAGTTTTATTCATTTCAATCCTTGCTCTTACCATGCTTTAGAGTCCATTGGACAATCTTGCTCTGACCGACAGCTATCTCTATGCCTAGCGATACAGGAAAGGCTGTCAATCACTGATAGGACCGCCCACTGGACTCCTCAGCAGTGATTTAAATAAACTACACGTTTTACTACATTTTTTCCCCCATAAAACTTTATGCTCAGCTCCTCCTGCTTTATAACATGCTGCCTGCAGATTGTATGTTGAACCCGACAGGTTCCCTTTAAACACTTAGGGGGACGTTTATTATCCCTTGCACGCTGGAAAATTGGTGGTAAAAAAATTTGCAAAGTTTGGCGATCTAACTTGGGGTTTGTCGCCTGCTCGCCACTTCACCAAAAATGTGTGCAGAGCTGAGGCAGCTAAGGATACATGTTGTAGTTTTATATCGCCTCTTGGCATGTTTGCCGTGCTGCCGCTGGACCTCCGGCCCGCCCCCTCCCAGCAGCTTGGATCCAGCAGGCTGTTCACCCGCCAGAACAGCCTTCCCGGAGAAGGCTACCGCTAATGAGAAAGTAGCCTAAGACCTGTTTCACACTGCCGGGACAGCCTTCCAGCGGCATGGAACGCTGGGCATAAAACTCTTCGTGCAGTGGTATTTGTCTGGCTGTTTATAGCCATATTTGCTGGATCACCACCCAACCTCATTATAGTTAAAGGGACCGGACGGCATTACGGTAGCGCCTGCCAATGTCAGATCCAGCAAACTGTTCCTGGCCGGAACAGCCTTTGGGATCGGTGAACACTAGTGTGCAGCTAGCCTTAGCCAGCCTGCCACATTTCTCTGGCACAGATTATGGTGGAGATCTACACCAGCTTTATGGGGTTATCCCATGATTGATGTAACAAATGAAAATCAACATCATATAGTACATGACAATCTCTTTCTAACAAAGCTAGAACCAGCCCTGTACCTCACATGGATCCAGAGATCTCCCAATTTATTGCTCTGCTAGATTTATATCAAGCTGACAGCTCAAGGGGCGTGTCTTTTTTTGCTGCAGCTCAAGGGGCGTGTCTTTTTTTGCTGCAGCTCAGGAGGCGTGTCTCAGCTCTCCATATCGCAGCTCAGGAGGCAGTGGAAGGATGAAACTGAGCATGTGTGGCCTTCTCAGTGAGCAGGTCAAAGAAATAAGAAAAAAGAACAAACAGCAGGTGGCGCTATACAGATACATTTTATTGAATAACCTAGTGGCTATGCTAAATGTTTAATTACATGCAATTACAAAAGTATTCAGATTCAGTTGCTGGTTTGAAAACTGTAGAATATTTTTCGTGGGACAACCCCTTTAAGAAGCACGAGTCGGCAAGGGATAAATTACGACCAGTATGTAATACACCGGTCATAATAAATGTCCCCCTTTTTGTTAAATATCGGTTCTCCAGAAGCTTATGGGGGTTGCGCTTGGGAATTCCTTCATTCTTCACTAGAGTTGAGCGAACGGGCATCCGGATCCGTCGGGTGAGGAGGACGGATCCGGATGGCTGCGCCCATGCGAGCGCAGGGGATCCGAGCAGTACAGTGCTCGTTACGAGCACGTTCGCTCAACTCTATTCTTCACCCTTTTGAATGGAGCAGTTCAGGTCATTGCTTATATAGCAATTCCCAGATAGATGAAGTAGTAGTTCCGAAGATGGAGCTTCAATTTGGGGTGAGCGTCCTCCTTTGAACTTTTTAGGTACAACATTTTGTGCTGGTTAATTTCACATCCCGGTGCTTGGAGCTTCATTTTTTTTGGCACAGATTTGGTACAGATTTTGTGTATGTTTTTTCTTTAAAGCCTAACCTGCATTACTTTACTTTGGTTTTCTAAGTTTGAAAAACTTTTACGAATTTGGCACAAAAATTGCAAGAAAATTGTAACTTGACATTTGTTCCACTGGTATGTGAGGCTTTTGTGTGTCTGGATGGTATGCGTCTGTACCTCACATGTAGACAGTTTGCTTAGTCTTCTGGATGGCTCGCTCGTACAGCTGGTGCCATGGGTCGATCCTGCCTTGTTATTCCAGCTGTCCGCACTCGCCCGAGGCTCAGGGATGCTGTGAATGTGTTTGTCTTTCCCTAGCAAGACTGCAGCTTGGGAGGCAGGGTGCTAGGTCTTAAAGAGACCATCTGTGTATGGAGACTTACAGGCAATGCTCCATGGGAAAATCATATGCAAAGAGGTACCTCCCAAAGGAAAATACCATCTCGCTAGTGCCATCTAGTGGAAGTGGCTTCCTGTGCGTCAAAGTCTGACTTATTAACAAGGCCAAACAGCCAACCAAACATGCATCCGTCCAAGGCATCACACTGAGCCAACCAGAATTCTACTCCGTACCGACGAGGGGGCAACACCCCGAAACATCTGTCTACAGATGAATATCTGACCTGGTTATGTTCACTTTTAATAAAGTCTGATTTGGACTCATAGGGGCAAGAGTGGGCATGTACTTTCTGCTGCAGATCGATCTCTCTGTCACAGCTTCTAACAGTAGATACAGGTGGTGGCATTGGAAGGATTAAACTGAGCATGTGCGACCACCTCAGCAAGGTGGACAGAGAAATACGGGTGGTGGCATTCAAAGGATGGAACTGAAAAGAACAAACAGCCGGCGGAGGTCTTTAATTCTAAATTAAGTTTGTGAAATTACAAAAGTATTCAGATCCCGATGCTGGGTTGAAAAATGTAGAATGAACATTGGATAAATGTTGAAAGAAACCAACTATTCCAGCCCGACGGTGCCGCCATCTAATGTTATGGGGCATTCTGCCTTTCCGCTGCTCAGATTTGGGGAGAAATAAGGGTCAGTAATTATGGATTTCAACATGACCAATCCTGTAACGAGGGGCGACAGCCGCCACCAGAGGTCCCTCCCCCTCCCCAACAGCAGATGTCTTAATTAATTTCCACAAGCCCGATCCTTTGTTCTCACAGGAGATATGCCATTGTACGATGTGTCTTGGCTGAGCATGCTTGGCTTGTGTACATGGTGTTTCGGTCGAGCACCTTTAAGAACCTGAGCTTTCTTCTCTCTTCCGTTTTCCTTAGAGGAGTCCTTTCCCAGGGATTTGAAAGCCTCCTAAATAAAGCAGTAAACTGTACATTTCTCACGCAGCCCGGTGCGAGAAGCCAAAACGGCTGAGGAGGATGCCAGTAGGTGTCGAGGCTTGTCTCCTCCTCGCACCTTCCTTTGTTGCATTCTTTTACTGGAAAACTTCAAATACTTTACCTTGTGCGAGACGAGAGCGAGGGGAGTCTGCACAAGCTTTGTGGTCGGAGGCCCTGATATCCGATCTCCATACCTGCGAGAAATCGGAGCGTGTTTACACCATGGAGACGTCCTCCTGTGTTTTATCATGTAGATAATGGTCCAGGTGCAGCCGCTGATCATCTGTAGCCTCACATAGGAGTAGGACTGCAGGCAAAGCTTTAAAGGGGTATTCCAGTTATAACAAATTATTCCCTGTCCTGTAACTGGATCCAGATTGTTGGGGGTCCTATCGCCGAGACCCCCACCGATCACGAGAACCGGTATCCTGTGGAGCCCCCCTGAAATGGACAGAGTGGCTGGTCAGAAATTTGCGCTGCCGCTCCATTCATTTCTATGGGAACGTTGCACTCTGCTATCTCCGGCGATCCCATAGAAATTAATGGAGTGGGGATGCGCTTTTCCGACCAGCCACTCTGTCCATTTCAGGGGAATTCCACAGGGTATTGGGTCCCTGATCTCATGGTCAGTGGAGGTCATGTGACGTTTGTTTCCTCATGGAAATCTGTTGAAGGTAGCTCATTTGGTCCATTGCATCGGTTTCCATGGGCTTCTATGGGTTGTGACTCTCGCCCATCGGTTTTGGAGGAACATTGGGCTGCGAGTAGTGTGAGGTGCCTTAACCCTACATGAGCGCGATGTGACGCCATTACTTGTGCACCGCTGTGGAGTCACGTGCAGGATCACAGGATTCCTCTCCACCAATCACTAGCTCTGAAAAGGATCACGTGATGACTTTGGGTCACGTGATCCTCTTCAGGACTACCAATAGTGTGAGAGGGGTCATGTGACTCTACAGAGCCCGGAAATGCACTCTTCATCCCTCTTGTTTGGCACTTTGGGGACGCAGTTTAATGAATTCAGTTGCGCTCGTTAGTATAACGCTATGATGCTCTCATTTAAAAGGTAATTTTTGCGAATGAAATGTCGAATGACGATCAGCAGTTGGGAGGCGCTCGGGCGAATGCCACAGCCTCTTCCTCTGCCTTGACATCGGCTCCATCAGCCACGTGGCCTTTGTAAATCTCAGTCCCAATCAAGTGACTGGGACTGAGCTGTAATACCAATCACAGCCACTATACAGTGGATGGCGCTGTGGTATAAAATGATTAGGTCGCAACATTCTTCCAAGCTCTGCAGCCTCTTCAAACAGCTGATTGGTGGAGTGCCGGTGATGTTGTGGTGTTTTTTTTTTTTTTTTTTTTTTTTTTTTTTTTATGGTTGATCAATGCGGTGATCAACTTCGGACTAGATGAAAATCTAAAAGCCTTTTTGGCCCTGAAGTGGACCTGTCCATTCTCCTGACATTTCTATCTTAATAAATACTTTTATTCCCAGTGAAATAACAGTTCTACAGAAACTTTCCGTATAACTTTGTGGTGTTATGTTCCTCTATTATTCCTCCTAGAAATGTATTAGTAGAGAGATATCTAATTGTAACCATTTGGGGATGTGTCTGGCACTGGCAGCACTGATTGGACAAGTGTCAGACTCTGTAGGGACACTCCCCCAACTGGTAACAACCGGTGTGCAATGTATTCATACATTTGTAGGAGGAATAATGGAGGAACGTCACAACGCAGTTCTAAGAAATGATGTTGTAGAATTAATTCACGAGGAATAAATTTTTAAATTAAAATAGACAAGGCAGAGGAGTAGACGGGTCCCAAGGTCTGTCCAGGAGCCAGACAGCGAAAAATTCCATAGACTTTAAAGAAGAACTCCCGCAAAAAATTTTTATTCCATGTCCTGCTAGAAATGTACATGATATAATCTGTAGTGAATGTCATTTTCTTACCAGTGTCTGTATTTTTGAGTTATATCATCCTGAAGTTTCTTATCTGTGTCATGTGACTAGGGATCAGACCCACCAACTCACACAGCACCTTATGTGTGGACAGGAAGTCTAATTCTCTATGTATTCCTATGGGAGCCTCACTTTGTCTCATAGGAATGAATAGAGCAGTGACTGGCTTCCTGTCCTGGGTCAGTTGGAGGTCAGGGAATTGGTCACATGACCCAGCTACAATAAGAAGAGAGTGGATAAATCAGAATTACAGTCTCTGATGAGAAGGTGACAATCACTACAGATTATATCATGCACCTTTCTAACAGGTCAGAGAAAAAAATTTTTTGCCGGAGTTCTTCTTTAATGGAAAACAGCCGAAAACCTAGGTGCCAGCAAGTGCACTGGCCTCAGCCCTATAGACTGGAGGCCTCTGTCCTACACAACCTCCTTACCATCATGGGACTACTACTACCCCCACCATCCCTTAGTGTTGTATTACAGTTCTGCACATTTCTCGATCCCGTCTTCCTGACACACGTGCTCTGCGGTCTGGCGGCGCGTCCGGCGTCTCTGTTCCATTCCGGGCCGCGCGGAAGCTCTGTATATTTTTAATTTGGTGTTAAATACACATACATTATATTATTAACATACCTAGGCAGAAAATCCGCAGCTGCGCTCCCCTAATTGGGGCGATGTGAAGATAATTCCTCTATATACTTTGTCTTCACCCGTAAAGGTTCTCTTTACTTTGGCAGCTCCGCTCAGTCTCCAGTGTGGACGACGTAAGGCCCATGGCGCATTAGCGCAGCTGCAGCAGCCGCTCTATGAATGGCTTTCTGTCACTGCGTCTGCTGCAGAGGAGACAGTTTCCACCAATTAGCCTACGCTGATATCTTGTCTGAACCTTCTCCAGCTCCGGTCACCCGAGCCTAGACCTCCGGGGGTCCTGTGTGTTTTTCATTCTATTTATTTTTTTCTCTGCGGTTTAAAATCGTAGGGGGCGATACTGGAGTCAGAAATTACACCATTGAACTATTGTCCTCCTCTCCTGAAGAGGGCGTCCGCTTTTGTTAGACGTGCCCCTCGATGAGAAGCTGTAGTGTTTCTAGCGATCAGCTGCAATCAGAGGGAATCCAGCGTGTTCCAAGTGTTTTAGTTCCCCTACAGCACCCCCACAGGTGAAGTGACGTATTACGCCTGGGCAGTCCTCCAGAGAGAGAGACTTTGTAGACACCTTCCATTGTCGCCTGGGACCTCCATAATGGAGAGTTGTGTGAAAATGGGTTTTTTAAATAAGACTTCAAGCTGATCTGATAAATTGACCCTAAGGGCTTATTCACACACACGTGTATTTTTTTGTTTGTTTTGTTTTTTTTTTTTTGTGGCCCATATGCGAAACCATTCATTTTAAAGGGTTATTCTCATTTTAGACAATGGGGGCATATCGCTATGCCCCCATTGTCTTATAGGTGCGGGTCCCACCGCTGGGACCCGCACCTATTTCCAGAACGGAGCCCCCGAAGTGAATGAGGGCGCACTGCGCATGCGCAGCCGCCCTCCATTCATTTCTATGGGGCCGCCGAAAATAGCCGAGCGCTGGCTCGGCTATTTCCGTCGGCTCCATAGAAATGAATGGGAGCGCACCGCGCATGCACGGCCCGGCTCCCATTCATTTCTATGAGCGGCGCGGGGAGCTGCGCCTGGTGGTGGCCGGACCCCCGGAAACCTGGGGTCCTCCAGGCGCAGCGCTCCCCGCTCCGTTCTGGATATAGGTGCGGGTCCCAGCGGTGGGACCCGCACCTATAAGACAATGGGGGCATATCCTAGCGATATGCCCCCATTGTCTAAGATGAGAATACCCCTTTAATGGAGGCGCAAAAAAAACGGAAATTACTCCTTGTGCATTCCGTATCTGTATGCCCGAAAAAAAAATTGCGGGCAAGGACAGGCATTGTTACTATGGTTCCACAAAAAAACCTGTCACACGGATGTGTTTTTTCTTTTTTTTTTTTTTTTTTTATTTGCGAACCACAAAATACATGCTGCCCCCAGACACTTCTGTTGGCGGCTGGGGACCCCCACCAATCTAATATCCTGTGGATAGGGGATGACTATTTTTGTAACCGGAATACCCCTTTAATGTCGGCTGAACCGATGACTATGTAATGTGTGTCGGAGCCTACGACTGGTAGATGTTAGGGGTGGAGGATAAAGCAGTTGGATTCCAACATGTCTGATCCTTTCGTTCTCTAGAAGGTAAGCCACTACCTGAGGAGTCAGTCAGCTGCTTATTCCCCATCCAATCTCTGCCTGCTCGAGGATGCATGTGTTCTGAATGGGGAGTAAGCAGGATGCATGTGACTGGGGGAGGTCGGTAGAGCGAGATGTTGGATGAACAAGACTGCGGACAGCGTTATCTATTGAGTATGGCCGGCTTTACTCAAGGGCTGCCGTGTATTAATGCATGAGAACCTTAAGATCCCTGACTGCGATGATCATTATGAGACAACCCCTTTAAAGAAAAACTCCCGCAAAAAATGTTATTCCACGTCCTGCTAGAAATGTACATGATGTAATCTGTAGTGAATGTCATTTTCTTACCAGTAGCTGAATTTTTGAGCTATATCATCCTGAAGTTTATCTGTGTCATGTGACTAGGAATTAGACCCACCAATCACACAGCACCTTATGTGTGGACAGGAAGTCTAATTCTCTATGCATTCCTATGGGAGCCTCACTTTCAGTCTCATAGGAATGAATAGAAAAGTGACTGGTTTGCTGTCCTGGGTCAGTTGGAGGTCACGGAGTTGGTCACATGACCCAGCTACAATAAGAAGAGAGTGGAAACTCTCAATTTCAGCCTCTGATAAGAAAATGACATTCACTACAGATTATATCATGCACCTTTCTAACAGGTCAGAGAATAAAAATTTTTGCGGGAGTTCTTCTTTAAGGGCCGTTAACATCCTGAATAGTATTCATCTATGGCCCTTTAATAGGGCCGTCACCATAATAGGAATCTGCGCTCTCCTTCTAGGTTCCCATTATTTCTTAAATGCATAATAAAGCAATCTCCGGGCATTCATTGGACTTGCAGGAGTTGAGTCCGGGTAGTCTGGACACAGGCTCTGAAATACAAACCCCCCCCCCCCCATCCTTACCTCAGAAGAATAGTTCTGGCTGCGCCAAGTCTCCTCTGCTAATCTAAATCTTAAGTGGCCAAGCAGATTCTTGGATTCCCTACAAAATCCTTCCTCTCCTTCAGTCGTCTCGGAGACTGAGGCCATGTGGTCTGCCGGCAGAAGTCAATGATTGTGATGTGCGGGTGATCTGTAAAATGACCGCACTTCAGCTTTAAGACCTGACGCTGCATCACATGATATGTGCCTTTTAATAATAGCAATAAGTATATGAGAATATATATGTACAGGTCTATATAGATTGTGTGTGTGTGTGTATATATATGTATATATACACTCACCGGCCACTTTATTAGGTACACCATGCTAGTAACGGGTTGGACCCCCTTTTGCCTTCAGAACTGCCTCAATTCTTCGTGGCATAGATTCAACAAGGTGCTGGAAGCATTCCTCAGAGATTTTGGTCATATTGACATGATGGCATCACACAGTTGCCGCAGATTTGTCGGCTGCACATCCATGATGCGAATCTCCCGTTCCACCACATCCCAAAGATGCTCTATTGGATTGAGATCTGGTGACTGTGGAGGCCATTTGAGTACAGTGAACTCATTGTCATGTTCAAGAAACCAGTCTGAGATGATTCCAGCTTTATGACATGGCGCATTATCCTGCTGAAAGTAGCCATCAGATGTTGGGTACATTGTGGTCATAAAGGGATGGACATGGTCAGCAACAATACTCAGGTAGGCTGTGGCGTTGCAACGATGCTCAATTGGTACCAAGGGGCCCAAAGAGTGCCAAGAAAATATTCCCCACACCATGACACCACCACCACCAGCTTGAACCGTTGATACAAGGCAGGATGGATCCATGCTTTCATGTTGTTGACGCCAAATTCTGACCCTACCATCCGAATGTCGCAGCAGAAATCGAGACTCATCAGACCAGGCAACGTTTTTTCCAATCTTCTACTGTCCAATTTCGATGAGCTTGTGCAAATTGTAGCCTCAGTTTCCTGTTCTTAGCTGAAAGGAGTGGCACCCGGTGTGGTCTTCTGCTGCTGTAGCTCATCTGCCTCAAAGTTCGACGTACTGTGCGTTCAGAGATGCTCTTCTGCCTACCTTGGTTGTAACGGGTGGCAATTTGAGTCACTGTTGCCTTTCTATCAGCTCAAACCAGTCTGCCCATTCTCCTCTGACCTCTGGCATCAACAAGGCATTTCCGCCCACAGAACTGCCGCTCACTGGATGTTTTTTCTTTTTCGGACCATTCTCTGTAAACCCTAGAGATGGTTGTGCGTGAAAATCCCAGTAGATCAGCAGTTTCTGAAATACTCAGACCAGCCCTTCTGGCACCAACAACCATGCCACGTTCAAAGGCACTCAAATCACCTTTCTTCCCCATACTGATGCTCGGTTTGAACTGCAGGAGATTGTCTTGACCATGTCTACATGCCTAAATGCACTGAGTTGCCGCCATATGATTGGCTGATTAGAAATTAAGTGTTAACGAGCAGTTGGACAGGTGTACCTAATAAAGTGGCCGGTGAGTGTATGTATGTGTGTGTGTGTGTATATATATAATATATATATATATATATATATATATTATACACTCACCGGCCACTTTATTAGGTACACCTGTCCAACTGCTCGTTAACACTTAATTTCTAATCAGCCAATCACATGGCGGCAACTCAGTGCATTTAGGCATGTAGACATGGTCAAGACAATCTCCTGCAGTTCAAACCGAGCATCAGTATGGGAAGAAAGGTGATTTGAGTGCCTTTGAACGTGGCATGGTTGTTGGTGCCAGAAGGGCTGGTCTGAGTATTTCAGAAACTGCTGATCTACTGGGATTTTCACGCACAACCATCTCTAGGGTTTACAGAGAATGGTCCGAAAAAGAAAAAACATCCAGTGAGCGGCAGTTCTGTGGGCGGAAATGCCTTGTTGATGCCAGAGGTCAGAGGAGAATGGGCAGACTGGTTCGAGCTGATAGAAAGGCAACAGTGACTCAATTGCCACCCGTTACAACCAAGGTAGGCAGAAGAGCATCTCTGAACGCACAGTACGTCGAACTTTGAGGCAGATGGGCTACAGCAGCAGAAGACCACACCGGGTGCCACTCCTCTCAGCTAAGAACAGGAAACTGAGGCTACAATTTGCACAAGCTCATCGAAATTGGACAGTAGAAGATTGGAAAAACGTTGCCTGGTCTGATGAGTCTCGATTTCTGCTGCGACATTCGGATGGTAGGGTCAGAATTTGGCGTCAACAACATGAAAGCATGGATCCATCCTGCTTGTATCAACGGTTCAAGCTGGTGGTGGTGGTGTCATGGTGTGGGGAATATTTTCTTGGCACTCTTTGGGCCCCTTGGTACCAATTGAGCATCGTTGCAACGCCACAGCCTACCTGAGTATTGTTGCTGACCATGTCCATCCCTTTATGACCACAATGTACCCAACATCTGATGGCTACTTTCAGCAGGATAATGCGCCATGTCATAAAGCTGGAATCATCTCAGACTGGTTTCTTGAACATGACAATGAGTTCACTGTACTCAAATGGCCTCCACAGTCACCAGATCTCAATCCAATAGAGCATCTTTAGGATGTGGTGGAACGGGAGATTCGCATCATGGATGTGCAGCCGACAAATCTGCGGCAACTGTGTGATGCCATCATGTCAATATGGACCAAAATCTCTGAGGAATGCTTCCAGCACCTTGTTGAATCTATGCCACGAAGAATTGAGGCAGTTCTGAAGGCAAAAGGGGGTCCAACCCGTTACTAGCATGGTGTACCTAATAAAGTGGCCGGTGAGTGTATATATATATATAATTATATACAGTTGTATGTGTATATCAAGGCATTTGGGTGCTGGGAATAGTGGAATATCCTGCTGGATTATAGTGCAGTATGTGTGTGTATGATGTAGCAGAGCCTTGTTTGTCAGTGCTGCAGGCTGAGTTGGTCACATGACTGTTGAGTTACCTGGATTCTGACCAGTGACCCCTTCAGCTTCTCTCCACCATCAGTGGCCATTATAAGATGAAGTAACCTCTGATGTTCTCACTAAATGTCTCTTCTTCTCGTTGTACAGATGACAGCATTTCTGCGGCTAGTACCTCCGACGTGCAGGATCGCCTCTCCGCCCTGGAACTGAGGGTTCAGCAGCAGGAGGATGAAATCACGGTGCTTAAGGCCGCCCTGGCCGATGTGCTCAGACGTCTGGCAATTTCTGAGGATCAAGTGGCAACTGTCCGAAAAGCACCTCCAAGCAAAGGTAATTACTGCTGCTGCCCACAGCTCGGTATAACGGCGTGTGTGAGAATGGAATAAGCCCCTGTGTTTCTCCATAAACTGGGTCACTGTCTGGAATTGATCCTCGGGGCTGAGATGCAATACCTGACACAGCCTGTGGACAAGAGTGGCGCTGTTTATGGCAGAGGACAGACCTTGTTCTCTATTGTCCGACATCCCTTTTAACCTTCTTTCGCTAAATACTAAAACAGCTCATAAACTTTCAATAAATGTTCGTTCCAACGTGAAAGCTGTCTCTCCCAACTAGGGTTGCATCGAGTATTGAAGTCTTGTTACTTTTGATACTCTAATACTCAGTTTGATACTGTGATTGTTTATTTAATAATCTGCTCTATTGCACTGCTTAGTATCGATCCCTATCAGAGAAAATGCCATGTTCTCGTAAGCGGACGCACAGTGAAGAGGCAAGCGAGGGTGTCCCTCCTCACTGTGATGCAGCCGGCCACTGCCACCAATGAAAAAGCCAAGTGGCCCGATGGAGGGGACTGTTGGGTTAAAGGACCTGTGGTGATGTCATCGCCTTTTGACCAGTAACATCCACTTACTGGTACATGTCTGTTTGGCCGTCAGATTAAGGATTATGGTGAAATCCCCAAAAAGGATCAATTTCGATACCACAAAAAAAGTATTAAGATACTGAGTATTTTTTTTTTTTTTAATTTGTCTTTATTAAAAATGTTCTGCAGTTTTCATGATACATCTGGTTAAAAATCCAGCTGATTCCGTCTGCTGATGGCTCATGTGAAGCCTTACCTCTGATCTCCTGACCTCATAGACATAAGAATATGGCTTAAATGAGTGTCTGAGGTCAGGAGATCAGAGATAAGTCTTCACATAAGCCATCAGCTGAAGGGACTCAGGAGGGACGGTCTGCAAATACTGATTGTGTTTTTGAGGTTACATTCACATAACCGTATTTCTGGGTCCAGTTGAGGAACATTTGCGTACAGAATCATTTCAGTGGGGTCGCGGAAGATGCGAACAGCACACTGTCCGTAGTTCTGTTCCTCGGCCCCACAAAAACGTTAGAGCATGTCCTATTCTTGTCTGTGGTTGGCATAGGCATTTCTATCATAGCCAAATGCAGAACGTCCAGAAAATTCTTAATAAAGGAAAGTAAAATGCAGTCATAAAAAAATTCTCCCAATGGTGTCCACAGACTTTAGGGCCACCAAATAAATGTGACTTTGCTGCCTTCCATCTCATTGTAAAACCACAGAGTGGTCACATCTGGGTTAATCCGAAAGAACTGTGGCCAATGTTAGGGGATACAACGGTATCTGTCATTTGTTTCCCGTTTGGGGACTATTTTTGTTCAGTCCAAGCTTCCTCTTCCTCACCAGCTCGATTTCCTGAGGGATCTAATGTCTGGATGGGAAGTATGAACCGTAAAATCATAGACCTTGCATGAAAGAGGTCACTCTGGGTCACAGATAAGCAGCGGTGGCTGTGACATGACATATTGACCTCCTCACTCCCCCCACTGTCCATACTTGTGAAATATGTAGTGGTGATGAGATTTTCGGATTGATACGGACTTTGCATTACTATTTGGGAACAGTCTACACTTCTCTGTTCTCACCATAGACAGCCCCTTTCATATTGGGACCCCCTGAGGTCTGGCGCTGTAGTGGCCACTGCAGGTCATATCTGGTATTACATGGTGACTATTTAGATGAATAGTCGCTCTCTGCTCTGAGTCATAGAGCGGGACCTCATGTCAGGGTTTTCCTCCATGACCTCCATATGCCGACATGAGTTACTGTGATGAGACAACTCCTCGAACAAGGGCTCGAATTGCTCAGACCACGGCTTTCAGACTGCGGATCCCCTAGAGACAAGTGAAATCACACTGCTGGGAATCTTCATAGTTGTCTATCAGTAGTAGAACCGCAGTGCGAATGCTCATGAATTACTTGTTATGGTTTCTAGTGGATCCTGGCAGTTTTCCAGACTTGCACTTAAAGGGACACTTCCATTATCAAAATGTTATTTTTAGCTTTTTTTTTAATTGATATATATAAAAAATTTTTTTTTTTTTTTTTTTTTTTTTTACAAAATCTGGTGGACGGTTTTGTGGATATAATTTTTTTGAAGTTGCTCCATGTACTCAACGTCCTTTGCACTTTAACAGTCCTTCTTTGTATGGACGTTTTTTTTTCACTCCGACCGTTCACTGAGACCAGCGAGGGGAGGGGGATGAGTGACTCCGAGTATTATACATTACTCTGATAAGTGCACTGCTCTTCTGTGGACTTCTTTTCTAGTCCTGTCAAGCGAAGAATAGAGCTTTCATACTGTCATCCTAATTCTATACCCCTTATAGGTGATAATAGGTATATTCTACACCTATTATCATCATGAGGATTACCCTTCAGATAATCTCTTCCTCCCCTCACTGCAACAGTAAAGTAACAGTGGGTTGCCCATCTATATAGAAGGTCTTATTTGTGTTGACTGCTACAGTAGAACAATATTTCAATTGCATAGTGTTTTTTTTTTATGAATATGGAGTTTAAAAAATACCCCTTTCCGGTGAAAGTGTCCCTTTAATGGGGCGTTCCAAGCTCTTTTAAAAATTGGCATGGGGTGTGGAACCCTTGCATTTTAAATGTCCCACTAGGCCGATCCCCTTTCACTATTCATGTGAGCGCGGCAGCCAGTCACTGGTCTCTGTGGTCAATGCCGATCATGCGCCCTTGACCACTGAGACCAGTGATTGGCTGCAGCGGGTCACATGAACTATAAACGGCACATGACCTCTGTGGGCCCAGCATCGTGCGACGCCATTGTTTTATTATGTGCGTGTATTGTTTTTGGACATACTCATAAATGTTGTCATTGGCAGTTCCAGTAGGTGGCGCTCTGCTGTGTTTATTGCACCTGATCCCTAGAGCTTTACTGTGGGTGCTCATCCTGCATAGCGAGAAACGGGCAAACCGCGCGTGCGCAAAATCACTGCACAGGAAGAGAAGCATAGCTGCTTTATGGAGATGGTGGGGTCCTACTGCGCAGGCGCCACCTGGGGAAGCGCATGTGTATTTTCTAGCTGTTGACAAAAAACGGGAAAGAGTTTGAAAAAGTCGTAGTACAGACAATAATTGGATTTCTCTACCTTGCCTTAATATGTCGGATTTATAAGCGTTCTCTTCGGGCAGGAATGCCGCGCAGTCTCCAGTAAATAAGACGGATAGCGGTGACAGAGATGTCTGTGAAAAATCTGAGCGAGAGTTGCCAAGCTGATTGGTTTATGTGTATAGTCTGCCAGCAAGATTCTCAGACATTTTCTCAATTTTCGGGAAGTTTCACAAAGGAATTTTTTTTTTTTTTTTTTTTGAAAGTTAAATAAATCTAAGACGTTCCGCGCTCCTGATAAAAGTATGCAGTCGAGAGAGAGACAATGTCTGGAAGACGGACGCATTGTAATATTAGCGCTGGGTGATTAGGCAGAGTTAATTATCCCTCGAGATCCTGTTTTCACCAATTAATTCAGGGCAAGCGGCACTACGGAGGAGTCCCTGCGCCTCCACATAGGGGCCCCGTACGGGCGACATCCTCATGTTTAATGTTTCTTGATCTGGATTTAGGAGAAGAAATGCGCAGAAATCCGCGCCAGGACGCACTGTGTGACCATAACCTTACTGCCGAGAGTCATGTGGTGTGCGCAAAGCTTTTACGGCAGGCATGCTCAACCTGTGGCCCTCCAGCTGTTGCAAAACTACAACTCCCAGTATGCCTGGACAGCCTCCAGCCATTAGGGCATACTGGGAGTTGTAGTTTTTCAACAGTTGGAGGGCCGCAAGTTAAGCATCCCTGCTTTATAGCAGTACATTGGCCCTCACTGCGCAGTATTCGCGCTGTGAGCTGCCATGTAGTGCTTGAAGGGGGTTGGCCCATCTCATACGTTGGTGGCATATCGCTAGGATATGCCACCGGTGATGAATAGGTGCGGGTTCCGCCGCAGGGTCCCGCACCTTTCTTTAGAACAGCCTGCAGAGTGAAAGAGAGTGGGACTGCACTTCCGCGGCCGCCTAACATTTATTTCTGTGACACTGCCGAGAACTGGCTCGGCTATATCTGTCAGCCCCATAGACATGCATGGAGCGGTGGCCGTGCTTGCACGGTGCGCTTCCCATTAATTTCCATTAATCTGAAGGATTTCCAAAAATAGCTGATTGCGCCAAGCAGCTTACCCGTAGGAATGAATAGAGGAAGGCCGCACATGTGCTGTCCTGCAAAGTCCCCACTTTGCTGACTCCATTCTAGAGATAGTTGCAGGTCCCACCTGGGACCCGCATTCTAACGGATATTGGTGGCATATCCTAGCGATATGCCCCAATTTGTCAGGTGGGCCTTTAACCCACTAACTCTTTTGCCGCCAGAGTCCAGCTCCAGCAGTGGGAAAAGTAGCTAACTGGAGGGGGGGCTGCTTTAGATGCTGCTACCTCCTGAATGGTAGCAACTAGAAACATGCAACTGGTCTTGTTTGAAAGCAGACATTCCAAGCTTTCAGACAATACCAAAATGTTCAGGACAGAGAAAGATATCGCTGAAAGAAATCAAGATGCTATGAATGCAGCTGAAAATGAAAGTAAAGACAGGTTTTACTTGCGATTATTCCCGACTTGATTTCTAACAGTGATTTCTCCTCTGTTGCTTGGACTTCAGCTAGCTAGCTGCTACCATTGAGGAGATATCACCATCTAAAGCAGCCCTCCAGTTAGCTACTTTTCACACTGCCCGAGCTGGACTGGGCAAAACAGTTAGGTGGTTAAAGGGGTATTCTCATCTGAGAGAATGGGGTCATATCCCTAGGATAGGGAGAATGAAGTGGGCCAAAGTGGTGGCTGGAGGACTTCAGTCCAGCCACCGCCAAGCGCTCTACCCATAGAAGTGAATTGGAGTGCACCGCTCATTACCGGCCACCGCTCCTATTCACTTCTATGGGCCAGACTGAAATAGCCGAGCCACCGCTATAGAAATGAATAGAGGGCGCATGCGCAGTGCACCGTTCACTACAGTGCACCCATTGGTCAATTGGGGGGGGGCAATATCCTTGCAATGTGCCCCCATTGTCTCAGATGAGACCACCCCTCTAAGTACACAACTTTTAAATGATATGATATTCGCCTCTAAGCAGCACTTCAAGGGATTGTACATAAAGGCACAGACTGGGCTCCGTTGCCTATTGCAGCTCCGTACGACTTGTATCGGACCGTGTTACGACCGCGAGGCATCCGGGATCACCCCGCTTACACCCAGGATTATGCGGAGGTTGTTTAGTCTGTTCACATTTAGCATTTAAAAAAAAAAAAGTTTTCATTCTTTGTGCGGCGAATCTTTCCCCTGATCTTCTGCGTGTAATCATTACCTCTTTTAATTAATGGAGAATTTTTTTTCGAGTAGAAGCAAAGTCCATCCCGTCTAATAATGAATGTGTTTTTCCCTTTGATCTCCCACATAATTTGGCTCCCGTCCGGCTCGCCAAACACTGGATCTCATTTTACATTCGTTTCACATCTGGTTGTCGAGTCTGGGCCAAAAAGATAAAGCAGCCATTTTTCAGACTGTTTACCCTGGTAATTGACACATGATGTGACAGCGGCAGACGGGTGCTGGAAGAAACATGCCATTCAGGTGATTTATCTCTTGTTTGGCGTTAGATGTTTGGTTTGGAACCTGCGATGGTTTCTTTCAGAGGGTTTTTTTTTTTTTTCCTTCACAATCAAACAAAGGTCTCTTTGTAAGGAAGGTGTCATAGCCGATTACAGACTGGAGGCGAATCAAACCGTTAATGATTAAATTATCCATAGTCCTGCCGTATCCATTGCGAGATTAGGCCCCTGCAGGACTCGTGGGTCCTAATATTCCTACCTTAGACATTTATGGCAGGTTGGCATCACGCAACTCTCTCCATTCACCTCTCTCCAAATGGAGAGAACTGGGCACCTGTTTGGATAAGGTGGCTGGTTTGGGGGACAGGGAAGCCCTGATCTGATAGGTGCAGGTCCTAGAAATGGGACCCACATCTCTCAGACATTAGTGGTGTATCCAATAAGGTTGGGGCCACCCCTTTAAAGGGGTTGTCCCACGACAGATATTCTACAGTTTTCAAACCAGCACCTGGATCTGAATACTTTTGTAATTGCATGTAGTTAAAAATTTAGCATAGCCACTGAGTTATTAAATAAAATGTATCTGTATAGCGCCACCTGCTCCTTGTTCTTTTTCTTATTTCTTTGTCCTGCTCACTGAGAAGACCACACATGCTCAGTTTCATCCTACAACTGCCTCCTGAGCTGTGATAGGGAGAACATGGACACGCCCGCTGAGCTGTGATAGGGAGATCATGGACACGCCCCCTTAGCTTCAGCAGGAAAGACACTCCCTTGAGCTGTCAGCTTGATATAAATCTATGAATGGGAAGATCTCTGGATCCATGTGAGGTACAGGGCTGGTTCTAGCTTTGTTAGAAATAGATTGTCATGTACTATATGATCTCTGATTTTCATTTTTTACTTTAGTCATGAGAACCCCTGTAAATTGGATTTCCATCACTAGTAACTATATTTAATGGTTAGGCCTGTGATGTTCTCTTTCCACAAGGCTTTCAAAAAATTGTCCTGAAAATTGCAACAGGAAACTTAAAGGGATTCTGTCACCTCGTTTAAGCCTATAGAGCTGAGGACATGGGCTGCTAGATGGCCACTAGCCCGTCCACAATATACTTTTCCTATTGCTCTGTGTGTCTTTGTTTAGTAAAAAAAAACGATTTTATTCATATGCTAATTCTGGTTATAAGGAGCCCAAGGGGCGGTTACCAATCTTCCTGGATCCCAGCGTGCCCACTGTGAAGGAGCCCAGCACCGCCCCGCATCCTCTCATCTCCTCCTTGCTCCCCCGACTTCACGCTTTCAGAGCGCTTTAATCCCGTGCATGCGCAGTTCGTTCCCTGATGCTGATGCCAGCACAGGGAAGGAACAGTTTACTAGCGCTGACAAGCGGCGTACTCGCGCATGCGCGAGATTACGGCGCTCTGAAAGCGTGAAGTCGGGGGAGCAAGTAGGAGATGAGAGGATGCGGGGCGGTGCTGGGCTCCTTTACAGTGGGCACGCTGGGATCCAGGAAGATTGGTAACCGCCCCTTGGGCTCCTTATAACCAGAATTAGCATATGAATAAAATCGTTTTTTTTGCTAAACAAAGACACACAGAGCAATAGTAAAAGTATATTGTGGACGGGCTAGTGGCCATCTAGCAGCCCATGTCCTCAGCTCTATAGGCTTAAACTAGGTGACAGAATCCCTTTAACTGGGTTATGCCCCGATTAATGTAATAAATGAAAATCAGACATCGTATAGAACATGACAACCTCTTTCTAACAAAGCTAGAACCAGCCCTGTACCTCACATGGATCCAGAGATCTCCACATTCATGGCTCTAATTGCTCTGCTACATTCTCTTCAGGCTGGCAGGCGTTTTCTTTCCGCTGCAGCTCTCCCTTTCACATCCCAGGAGGCATGTCCTGTTCCTGCAGCTCTCTCCCTACTACAGCTCAAGGTCATATCCTTTCTGCTGCAGCTCTCTCTCTGTAACTGCCACAGCTTCTAACAGTAGATAAGGCTGGTGCCTGTTGACAGATGGAACTGAGCATGTGCGACCACCTCAGTAGGTGGACATGCACATATCTGTACAGATTAAACAGCAGGGACTGTCATTATATTAAAGTAAATAGACTTTCTCACAATTGGAGTATGTTTATGACCAAGTAAATGACAAAGATCACTATCTGCATTATATTAAAATATCATTTATTGGTGGTGCAACCACTTTTTATAATGCTTGTAGGACTAGTCACCCAGAGACCTGTAAGGATCCATCTGACTGATTTGTCTCCTTAGATTACATGGCAGATTAGGAATTGTGGCTGTTTTTACATACGCTGGTATGCCGGGGGAGATGAGGTGGAGGAGTGACAGGGTTTAGTCGGCTTTTTTGACTATTGCAGGACCTTGTTCTCCTGATAAGTCAGGGTTCCAGAGGTTAGAGCTCTTCCAATCAGAGTATTATGGTGTATTGTGTGGACATGTCATAAGGGTCTGACCGAGAAAGGTCTCCTTTAACAAGATCGTCCTTTATGGCTGCCATGTGGCACTTGTAGCCGTAGGCAGGACATCGGCCATTGTTCTACGTCCTCTGACTTCCAGGGTCGGTTTCTATAGAATCTAGTGCCGATTGGAAAGAGGCGGCTCCTGATCAGCTGCACCTGCAGACAGCTGTTTTTGGGTAATCGACCCTCATCCGTGCAGAGCGGAGAAAACTAGGCGAGAGGCCTTTGTCGGGATTCTCCTCTTAGACATAAGGCGACACAAGGACATGTGACAACAGAGCAGCAGATTGTCGGGAGGGAAGCGTTCCTTCCTGACAGTCGTCTGCCTGCTGGTGGAGGAGACCACTGCATTTACCTGCAGAGATCTCCTCCACAGTATGGGGTGGAGCGATTACCAATGGCATCACTCTTCCCCATACTGAGTCGTTGCTTACAGATGACGATCTGCCGCCAGGAAACGACAATTTTTGTGTGTGCACGAACGATCGGATTACCCGATGAATGAGTGTTTCGCTGGTTCATCGGTTAATCGGCGGTATATTGACACAGCCAGATAGGAATGGACGTTAGTAGAGATGATCGAACGTGCTCGAAACGAGCACTGTACCGCTCGGCTCCCCTGCGCTAGCATAGGCTAGGAGGACGGAGGAGGACGGAAGCGGCTGCCGGCGCCCATGCGAGCGCAGGGGAGCCGAGCGGTACAGTGCTCGTTTCGAGCACGTTCGCTCATCTCTAGACGTTAGTCATTATGTTTAGGATTCTCAGCCGGTGTAAAGGACCCTCTTCATGCGCAGTGGACATGTGTATTATAGAGGCCCTTAAGCTGGCACCTGCTCTGCGGTGTCATTGTTTTATGGTCCCTGCACAGAACGGCTCCGTTCACATCACAGTTTTATGCCCCTTTCACACGAGCGGGAGACTCGCATGTCTCCTGCAATGCATCTACAGGGCTGGACATAGCATTATATGCGATCCCAGTCAGTGCCGGAGTCCAGCCCTGTAGATGCGTTGTGGGAGACATGCGAGTCTCCCGCTCGTGTGAAAGGGGCATTAAATTCCGACATTACTATATCTGACAATACTGCTATTCTGCTTCTGTGCCGAAACAGATTACCAGATTTAAACCTGTAATGTGAACCTAGCCTTAAAGGCCCAAGCACAGGCCGCATGCATCACTAGAATGGGTCTGAAATTCGCAAGATTCGGAAGCACGGACTGAAATCCCACAGTAGCGCTACATAGTGCTTCTGCTCCATTCCAACACTCTGTATCTTGTGGATTGCGGACCTGTTCATGAACGAGTCCGCATCTGTGATACGGAGCGCACGCGGCCGGTGCACGAGCCCTAACCCTATATGTGCTACAAACAATTGTATAGGCTAGACCACAAAACTGTCGTGTGCATGAGCCCTAGCTGCGGTTTTATGGGCACTACAGTTTGGATTATGTGCAGGATGGGACCATTGTCTTAAAGAAGAACTCCCGCAAAAATTTTTTCCCATGTCCTGCTAAAAATGTGCATGATGTAATCTGTAGTGAATGCCATTTTCTTACCAGTAGCTGAACTTTTGAGTTATATCTCCCTGATGTTTCTCATCTGTGTCATGTGACTAGTAATTAGACCCACCAACTCACACAGCACCGTATGTGTGGACAGGAAGCCTAATTCTCTATGTATTCCTATGGGAGCCTCACTTTCAGTCTCATAGGAATGAATAGAGCAGTTACTGGCTTCCTGTCCTGGGTCAGTTGGAGGTCAAGGAGTTGGTCAGTTGACCCAGCTACAATAAGAAGAGTGTGGAAACTCTCAATTACAGCCTCTGATAAGAAGATGACAATCACTACAGATTACATCATGCACCTTTCTAACAGGTCAGAGAATAAAATTTTTTGCGGGAGTTCTTCTTTAAGTTTTGTCTATTGCTTGCTCAGATTTCTGTATCCGATCCCTCCGAGTGCACAGTAATGTCTTACTTGAGGTTGAGGTCTTTTTGAAAGACCAATAATACTAGTTGGAATTTACAGTTTTCTCTCTTTCCCCCTTAGGTCCACCCACGCTTCGTGAAGCCCATTCTATACCTTGTATAACCAATGGAGGTGCTGGAACCAGAAAACCAACTCACACTGGATCAGTTGCTAGAAAAGATACACTGGCATCAGCTGCCAAAAGGTATATATACATTTTTTCTTTTCTTTTTGGTGCAATTATTTTCTAAACGGTTTCTTTTTCTGAAGCCTATCCTATGCAGGATCTCTAACCACTCCTGTGTAATACCAATTCTGCAGCATCTCATGACTCTGTTATTATTCCTACTAGAATTTATGAATATGTTGTTGCCAGCAGTCTACAATGAAGGTCCAGATGGGTGTTAGCAGTTGAGGGTGTGTCCCTAGTCTGACGCTGGTAGCACTGACTGGATAGACGCATCCCCAACTGGTAACACCTAGCTGGACCATCATTGAAAATTGCTAGCAAGTTATTCATAACTGCTAGAAGGAATAATAGAGGAACGACATAGGAATAAATGCTTCAGAATTATTACATGGTGAATGCAGGCAGTTACCAAAACAGACGTCAGGAGAGGGCATAAAAAAGTTGGATGGACACAGCACGTTAATCCGGATTAAAGGGTTTTTCACCTAAAAGGACGTGCTGTCTCCATCCAACTTTTTAATGCAATTGATTGTGTGGGGATTGGCACCATTCCCCCGGAGGCGTGCACCCATATCTCAGTGACTGTGAGTGCTGTCCTACTTTATTTATGTCAAGCGAGGGGACAGGTCTTTAAAGGGGTTCTGCAGTTGTTTAAAACTGATGATCAGCGGGGGTCCGACACCCGGGACCCCCGCCGATCAGCTGTTTGAGAAGGCAGCGGCGCTGCAGGAGCGCCGCAGCCTTTTCTGTGTTTTCCTCAGGCCAGTGACGTCACGACTAGTATCACTGGCCTGGACGGGGCTAAGCTCTGTTCACATGAATGGAGCTTAGCCCCGCCCAGGCCAGTGATAGTAGTCGTGATGTCACTGGGCCTGCGATAAACACAGAGAAGGCCACGGCGCTCCTGCAGCGCCTCTGCCTTCTCAAACAGCTGATCGGCGGGGGTCCCAGCTGTCGGACCGCCACAGATCAGATGCTGATGATCTATCCAGAGGATAGATCATCAGTTTTACAGAACTGCAGAACCCCTTTAAATTGTTTGTATGGTTTACGTTATTTGTCAGAAGCCACATCAGATATTTTTTAAGTTTAGCGCAAACAAAGCTGTAGGAGGATTAATATTTGTGTTCGTATATTAAAAAAAAAAAAAAATTACAAAAATGGGAGAATCCATGTTTTGAACTGTATAAAGCACATAAAAAGAAATGAGCCTGCCTATCAGATTTCAGGCTTCCTGGTGGGTCTTTACCTAGTACTCCATGAATGGCTTCTGGTATTGTAAAGGGAATCTGTCAGCAGTTTTATAGTGTCCTAACTAAGGGCAATATATCCTAGTGACTGACCCTTAGCAAAATCCTGGGTCACTTTCTTTAATTGCCCCAGCCCTTTTGCTAAAATCTTGTGCTAAACAGCTCCAGCGCGTGCCAATGAGTCCCCATATTCATGAGCTCACAGCTCTCCCCGCCCACCTGCTGCTGATTCATATGGAAAAAAAGCTGTCAGTCAGAGGTAGGTGGGCGGGGAGAGCCGTGAGCTCATGAATATGAGGACTCATCGTCACGCACTGGAGCTGTTTGAACCTAGCAGCATAACCTGGTGACCGATTCCCTTTAACACCCATCAAATCTATTTGATTTCAATTTTGAGACGTCATAACACATTGTTCGTGTTAGCATTGTAATCATTTTTAAGAAGTTGTCCCACGAAAAATATTTGGCAGTTTTCAAGCCAGAAACCTGACTCTCAATTGGATGTAATTAAAAATGTACTATAGCTACTGAGTTAGTCAGTAAAGTGTATCTGTATATCGCTACTGTTTTTTATTTCCCTGTCCACCTCGCTGCGGTGGACGCACATGCTCAGTTCTATCCTGAGCTTGCAGCTTGATGTAAATCTAGCAGAGCAATGAATGTGGAGATCTCTGGATCCATGTGAGGTACAGGGCTGGTTCTAGCTTTTTTAGAAAGAGATCGTCATGTACTATATGATGTCTGATTTTGATCTTATTAAATTCTGTAGTACTTTTCCCACAAGTGTTTACGCATCTCAAATGGAGCGTTTTTTCCTGCTCCCCATTAATTTGAATGGGAAAATCCGCACTGATTCTGCCCCAAGATAAGACATGACTTGTGTAATAACGAAGCAAGTGCTGCTTTTCCCATTGAAATGAATGTGAGGCTGTATTGAGGCATTTTGGGTGCTGATTTTGAGGCAGAAAAGCTCCCAAATCGGCGCCAAAAAAAAGGCATGAACTGACCCTAACCATGTTTTTGGTGTCATTTCGTATAATGTTATGTATACTAGAATATTCAGAGGATTTTTTTTTCTCTCTGTAATAAACCGCCTTCTTGTCAGATGTTATATTTGTAAAACCCTTGCATACAAAAAGGGGCGCTGTTGGTCACAGCAACCGGAAAGTCGTTTGAAAATTGACAGAATGTGCTTTTTGTCTGCGCCCCCCTTTTTTTTTGCTCTTCATATTTTGGTGGATTCCTTGAATTGTTTGTATGTTTGTAATGCTAATGAGTGCATTTTGTTTTCCAGTCTTGTATCAGTAAAGACCTTAGCTTGCTGTCAGTGAATACCGCCATTCTTGCTTACATGCAGGAGCTGAAAACCCAGCCCTAACCTAGTTAGCTGTACTCACAATGGTGCCTCAATACATTAAAGAGGTTGTCCAGGCTTTTAATATTGATGACCTGTCCTCAGAATAGGTCGTTAATATCAGATCAGAGGGGGGTCCGACACCCACCACCCCTGCCGTATGAGGAGACTGCGTGCATCTAAACTGATCGGCGGGGGTGCCAGGTGTTGGACCCCGCCGATCTGATATTAATGACCTATCCTGAGGATAGGTCATCAATATTAAAAGCCTGGACAACCCCTTTAAAGGGGTTGTCTCACTTCAGCAAGTGGCATTTATCATGTAGAGAAAGTTAATACAAGGCACTTACTAATGTATTGTGATTGTCCATATTGCTTCCTTTGCTGGCTTTAATCATTCATCCATCACATTATACACTGCTCGTTTCCATGGTTATGACCACCCTGCAATCCAGCAGCAGTGGTGGTCGTGCTTGCACAAAATAGGAAAAAGTGCAGGCCTCTCTGGTGGCCGGGACCGTGGCAGTGCACATAGGATGGTGCTTTTTCCTATAGTGTGCAAGCACGGCCACCGCTGCTGGAGTGCAAGGTGGTCTGTAACCATGGAAACGAGCAGTGTATAATGTGATGGAAAAATGATTGAAGCCAGCAAAGGAGACAATATGGAGAATCACAATACGTTAGTAAGTGGCTTGTATTAACGTTACCTACATGGTAAATGCTATTTGCTGAAGTGAGACAAACCACTGCTTTCCAAGTCCTGTCTTGATAGACAGAAAATGGCTGGAAACACCTTAGTCGCTGGCTGAGGTGAGATTTTCTGAGCGGGCATTCCAGCCACTTCTCGTGTGTCCAGTTGGGACCCTAAAGATGGAGAGCAAAGTAGAACCGAATGAATGGGGGGAATCGATGAGGGTGAATTTAGGCTGGGGCTACAGCAAGAAAAGTCACCCAACTTGCTGCTGTGCGACTGTTTCAGCGCTACGATTTGGCTGTAATGCTGGAGCAGTGCTGCAATCTTGGCTGCGACACAAGTGGCTGTGTATCAGTGCAGCCATAGAAATCAGTGGGTTAGAAGTGCGACTTATAAGTTACTGCAACAATCACAGAATCACAAAAAAATCCAAACGTGCTCGACACCATTCAGATCTGTGACCGCACTGCTGCACAGCGATCCTTGGTCGCGCAGCCTTACAGCCCCAGCACGCCATGAAAAGTCGACCTGCAAGACCAGATCCATGAGGTCTGGATTTTTTTTGGAACAGTCACAACATGTCGCGTGTCACACAGCGACCCCATTGACAATCACTGGATGCCGTGCGGCCATGTAGGCCCAGCCTTAAGCCTCATTCACACGTCCGTGTCCGTGCTCAAATCCGTGAGCAGGTGGTCAGTGAGGCATCTGTGCTGCATCCGTGTTTCACTGACACTGAACAGCTGAAAAATAATTTTCAAAGCATCTCTTCTTAATGATCCGTGAAACACGGATGCAACAAGGATGACATCCGTGAGGGATCCGTGGTTTTCACGGACTTATTGACTATAATGGGCGTGAGGGATCCGGGAACATGGATCAAGATAGGACATGCATCCGTGCTAAATACACGGACCCACGAACCGTGCTGAAACATTGATGTCTGAATACACACATTGAAATGAATAGGGACGTGTGCTGTCCGTGAAGAACACGTACAGGACACGTCTGTGAAACACTGACGTGTGAATGAGGCTTTATGGAAATGGAGCCAGGCGCCCTCTAGTGTTGGCTGCAGCAAGACAGAATGTTATAACTGTGACTGTTTTAGGCCTCTTACAGACGAGCGAGTGTCACGCTCCGGACTCACAGCGAGGCACCCGGCCTGAACTTCCAGCACTGACGGGGGTCACATAGCATTATATTGATTTATGATGCTATGTAACCCTTACAGTTCTGGAATGTATTTGATAACACTGACAGAATTATGCCAGTGTTCCCCAATAGAATAGGGTTACATAGCATCATAAGTCAATATAATGCTATGTGACCCCAGCAGTACTGGAAGTTCAGGCCGGGTGCCTCGCTGTGAGTCCGGAGGGTGACACTCGCTCGTCTGAAAGGGGCCTAAAGGGAAGCGGCAGATCTGGAGTTCTGTAAATCTGCGCTCCAGCCTCTCGGCACAGAACAGTACCTGTTCACAGAGCAGAACGATGTGGCAGATGACTGCGCAGTTACACGTCAGTTGTGTTAATCGTTTTAGAAATCCACTTCTGTAGTAAAACTCAAGGTGCTTTACTACTGTGACTACCTGCCGCCCCGTCATGCTGTGTGTGAATACCCCCATAATGCACATAATCCATTTCATGCGTGTGTCTCAATACCATCTTGTGTTTTTATTTTGCCATTTCATCTTTTTCTTTACGTTCTTTTAATTTATTTTTTTGCAGCAGCAGCACGGAGAAAAAGAAAGAGAAAGCTCAAGGCGTCAAAGAGGAATCAAATGATCAAAATCCATCTCCTTCTCCCCAACCTTCCCCACAGCCTACCCAAACACACAGGCAAAATCAGGAAAGCCGAACCCCCACATCCGCCAAAAGGTGGCCGTCTATTCTGTTTGCTGAAGGCGTACATGGCAGGAGTTGTAATGATATCTTGCAAAACTTTTTTGCAAATTTTTTTCTTTTTCTAATTTTCTTTTTTTCTTTTTTTTTTTTTAGTTATTCATTTTATCTATAAAATACATTTTAGCTTAAAGGGCATCTGTCCGCAGTTTTGTACCTATGACACTGGCTGACCTGTTACATGTGCACTTGGCAGCTGAAGGCATCTATGTTGGTCCCATGTTCATATGAGTCTGCATTGCTGATGTTTTGTTATATGCAAATGAGCCTCTAGGAGCAATGCGGGCGTTATGCCCCTTTCACACGAGCGGGAGACACGGATGTCTCGCGCAACGCATCTACAGGGCTGGACTCCACACGGACAGGGATCGCAGAGCATTATATGCGATCCCAGTCAGTGCAGGAGTCCAGCCCTGTAGATGCGTTGTGGGAGACATGCGAGTCTCCCGCTCGTGTGAAAGGGGCATTACTGTTACACCTAGAGGCTCTGCTCTCTCTGCAACTGCTGCACCCTCTGCACTTTGGCAGGGAAAAGCGTGATGACATTTTCACTGCCTGGCCCTGTAAGGTTGCTGAAGGTACAGCAATTGCAGAGCCTCTAGGTGTAATGGTAACGCCCCCATTGCTCCTAGAGGCTCATTTGCATATATTAAGACATCATTTTTCTCAGTAATGCGGACACATATGAACATGGGACCAACACAGATGTCTTCAGCTGCCAAGTGCACATGTAACAGGTCAGCCAGTGTCATAGGGACAAATCTGCTGACAGATGCCCTTTAACAATGTAATCAATAAGATCATCTGGGGCTTTAATCTGATTATATACATCCTTATGCTGACCTACTGCACATAGCCTTAAGGGCCCTCAACACTGTCCAATGTACGGGAAGATCATCACTACAGAGAGTTCTTTATGGACACCAGTTAGCGATAATTGGCAGGTGTAAAGGTGCTGCCGATCACCCGACTAAGGCTACTTTCACACTAGCGTTTTGGAATTCCAGTATTGAGTTCCGTCATAGGGGCTCAATACTGGAATAAAGCGCTTCAGTTTTGTCCCCATTCATTGTCAATGGGGACAAAACTGAACTGAAGACAACGGAATGCTCCTGAAAGCATTCCATTCCGTCTTCAGACCGGAGAGCAAACCGCAACATGCTGCAGTTTGCTCTCCGTACTAGTTATCCACACCTAAACGGATCCGGAATGACCCCCAATGCAAGTCAATGGGGACGGATCCGTTTGGTGTGGACACACTTGTAAACGGATCCGTCCTCCATTGACTTTCAATAGAGGTTATTCCGGATCCATTTAAAAGATGCTAAAGATAATACAACCGGATCTGGAATTACGGATCCACAAGCTTGTATTATTCAGTACGGAGGCGGCGGGTCCCTTCACCCGCCTGATCTGTACTAACGCTAGTGTGAAAGTAGCCTAAAGGCCCGCTCATGCTCTTTGTGTAGACACCTAAATCATCATTCTCTGCCTCTGCTGCCGGCAAACAATGATTCTGTGTGGGGATGAGCAATGACATTAGCTATCGCTCCCTCCCATACTGTAGAGGAGATCTCTGCATGTAAATCCAGCTTTCTCCTCCACTGACGAGCAGGCGATTGTAGTGAAGGAAGTGTTCTACATCGGGCGGCCTTTAGGTATAAACCGACAGAGCAGCACAGTCAAAGCGAATCCTAAATGTGTATCCAGAGCTTCAAATGGCTGGACTCCAAATCTAAGAGAGAAAGTGGCACTCCAAGAAATCCGAGTAAAAGTTTTGTCACCCAGTGTAGTTTCTGATCTCGTCATCTAACGCGGCTAAGTTGCGGTACATGCACATGAGGGGCGCTGCTTTGGTACTTACATAGTATCCTCCTCCATACTTCTGTGGAGAAGGTCTTGGAATTTGTTGACCTTTTGAGGGACTGCGTGAGAACTTTTTGCTTGTTGTTTTTTAAATTAAATTTATTTATTTTTTTTGCTTTTGTTTTAAAGAGCTTTTACAGCAGAAAAAAAATATGCTGGAAATTCCTGAAGGTGCTTTTAAAAAAAACAAACAAAAACTAAATGTTCACGCCGTCTCCAATCATTATTTGCTTCCTGGTCCACCAATAACCTACTGACACGGGCACGTGACCGCTGCAGCGGTGACCTTCTACAGACAGTGATTGGCTGCAGCGGTCACATGCCCCTGTGTTGGAACGCTGACGCTTATTGTAGCTGGGGACGAGTCGGTGCCAATCACTAGGGTGAGTAATGTTTTTATGCTTGCACACCCTCAGCAGTGTAGAGCATTTTTTTTTTTTCTGCAGGGCAACCCCTTTAATAGTAAACTCTCCTTTAATAAGTGAACATCCCCATTTTTAAGCCTCATTCACACGTCCGTGTCTGTGCTCAAACCCGTGAGCAGGTGGTCAGTGAGGCATCCGTGAAGCTGTCCGTGAGGGATCCGTGTTGGGTCCGTTGGTCCGTGTTTTGCCGTCCGTGTTTCACTGACACTGAACAGCTGAAAAATAATTTTGAAAGCATCTCTTCTTAATGATCCGTGAAACATGGATGCAACACGGATGACATCCATGAGGAATCCATGGTTTTCAAGGACTCAATGACTATATGGGGCGTGAGGGATCCGGGAACACGGATCAAGATAGGACATGCACCACGGGCCGTGATGAAACACTGATGTCTGAATACACACATTGAAATGAATGGGGACGTGTGCTGTCCATGGAGAACACGTACAGGACACGTCCGTGAAACACTGATGTCTGAATGAGGCTTTAAAGCAGTGTTTTTAGGATTTTAGACCTTTTCCCTTCAGAATTTTTCTGCTAACCACATACGGTTTGTCTGACGATTAATAAGTTAGCGTCGCTCCCTATAATAATAAGCTTACAGGGAGTCTGTCAGCAGGATTTGGCTTATAGAGCTAAGCACGGGATTTCACAGTATTACAACTGTACCTTTTTTTCTGTTGCAGGTTTCCCCAGAAAGATTTTTTTTTTTTTCCTTCTGTTATGCCCTAAGGGCGTGCACTACCCCTTTGATGCCCCCTAGCTCTGCCACTGTAGGTAGGAAGCTCCCTCCTTCCTTTCTTTGGTGGACAGCGCCAGTTGTCTGGATTCTGCTGTCTCCGGGCCCTGTAACTTTGTGCCTTTAGCCACAAATCGGGCACATGTGCAGTACAGTTATTTTCTCCTGGCCAGGACACAGCTGCTGTACTGTGCATGCGCCGAATCTATGGCACATTTCACACTGGGTGCACCGAACGGATCATTGGCATAACAGAAGAAAGCTGTGAAAGCAGCAGAGGCAGGTGCGGACTGCCCATAGACCCTACAGAGAAATTTCCCGGTGGGCCGGTGCTATTGGGGGCGGCCCGAGCCCTGCTTACGGCCACTGGCCAGGTACACGATGATCTGATGTTCTCAGCATTAATGCTAGGAGTATCAGGTAGTTATGCACCAGGCCGGCAGCTGCAGGTGTCCTCCTGAATTCAGCTGTATCACCATCCTCAGTATGTTGATAGGGCAGTATTTTATGCTGCACTAGGGTTTTTGGTTTTGCTGGGGCAGTATTTTGTGCTGCACTACGGTATTGCTTTGTATTGTACTTGTGGAAGACCCTGCCCACTTGGGGTTGGACCCTGCCCACTTGGGGTTGGACCCTGCCCACTTGGGGTTGGACCCTGCCCACTTGGGGTTGGACCCTGCCCACTTGGGGTTGGACCCTGCCCACTTGGGGTTGGACCCTGCCCTCTGTCAATTTGGACTCTCCTACAACTTGGGGCCACATTTGAGTTTTTTTTTTTGTTTTTTGTATGTTTTCCAGGGCACTTTAAGTTCCCAGTCGGCACCTGAGCAGATGATTACAGTAAGAGGTACAGTTGTGATACTGTGGGAAAGCCCTACAAGGCACTGTGCTTGGCTCTGTATGCCAAATCCTGCAGACAGACTCCCTTTGATAAAGACGCTCTTAGTGGCGGCGGTATACTCTGAAAATGTATAATAGCTCATAAGTGCACGTACAGCCGTGTCTTATAAGTAAGAATGTGATGTTAGAGCTCGTCAGGAATGATCATCCAAGACCGGAAACATCGCAATAACACACAGAGTGGATAACAAAATGCCACATACTGCCCCAACTCTGCACCGAGAGATTAGCAGATTGCTGGTGTCCATGAACGCTCGTAAAATACCGGTAGTGTCTAACCTCCGTGCGCCATAAGGACCCTGTGATATCACAGGGTCACATCACATTCAAAGCCTTCACTGTCACCATAGCTATTATTACTATTATTATTATACTAATCTTTATTACCGCAGCCGCTTCAAAGCCACATGACTTTAAGCTTGTCCCATGACCCTGTGACATCACATGGTCATTATGGCGCATGGAATTTAGACATAACCATAAAACAAAGAGGTCAAAATTAACCTGTAGTAAGAAAAAAATAAGTTATGTTCGGTTCCTCTTCAGGACCACCACAAGAGAACTGACGCATTTCATGCTGCTCATTGAAGCTTCAAAACTCACATAGGGTGAGATGGAGCAGCGGACGAGCATGCATACAACGCTTAGGCTACTTTCACACTGGCGTTATTACTGGATCCAGCAGGGTTCAGCAAAAACGCTTCCGTTACTGATAATACAACCATCTGCATCCGTTATGAACGGATCCGGTTGTATTATCTTTAACATAGCCAAGATGGATCCGTCATGAACTCCACTGAAAGTCAATGGAGGACGGATCCGTTTTCTATTGTGTCAGAGAAAACCCATTGACTTGCATTGTGGGTCATAACGGATCCGTTTTGCTCTGCATCCCAGGACAGAAAGAAAACCTCAGCATGCTGCTCTCCGGTCCAGAATCCATTTTGGAGCACTCCGTTCTGTTCAGTTACGTTTTGTCCCCATTGACAACGAACGAGGACAAAACAGAAGCATTTTTATTCCGGTATTGAGCCCCTATGACGGATCTCAATACCGGAAAATATTAACGCTAGTGTGAAAGTAGCCTTAGTTGTTTCCATAGGCATTGTATAGAGTGGCATGGCGCAAGCTCGACCACTGCTCCATTCCTGCTTCTCACTACCGTGAAGGAATGGGGGCTCGGTACGCCTGTTCTATTGATCATGGGGGCCTTAGCGGTGGAGAGCAGACGTACTATCCTGTGGAACGGATGATAAATGTCCATTGTGGCAAAGCGGCGGTTAGAACGTCTCATATTTTTAGATATGTCAGGATGATCTGGCCTTCAGTAGTCTTAGAATGGCACTAAAGATGACGGTCACAGAAATCCAACCAACGCTAGTGATTGGGGAGACGTATGCCCATCCACCGACCCTTTTAGTGATGCCAGTTGGATTTCAAGGATCTCTCGAGAGGTCAGGATGGAAGAGGAGTGGTTGTTTCGCCCATTCTTAGCTTCTAAGAATTTTTCTAATTTTATTATTAGTTTCTTTTTATTATCTTTATGTATATATGTCTATATGTTTTTTTTTTTTTCCCTTCTCCTCTCCATATCATTACAACTCCTGCCCGAGGCAATGCCTTAATGTTTTTGCATCCTCACATTTTGAAAATTGACCCTTCTAAACCTTGCTTGGGTGTCCGCTCCTCTCCTGCGCGTCTGATTTCACACATCTGTCGGACTAATCCTTTACTAAGTAGACACCAAACAACAGCTTGACACAGCTTGACGTCTCGGGCTTTACGCGCCTTAATAGTTTAACAGGAGAAGTCAGGGAGCCGCGTGGTTTTCTGATTCTGCTCGCTCTAACGCTAGTCTGCAGGGTTTCTGCTGCTTTCTGGTTATTATTGTCCTAACTAACAACTGGTTTTCTGTCTTTATTATAGGGAACCTGTCACATTGAATGTGGTGTCTAAGCTGCAGGAGCATGTTATAGAGCAGGAGGAGCTGAGCAGATTGATATGTAGTTTTATAGGAAAGAATTCAGTATAACTTGTATTTTATTCATTTATATTCCGTCTCATTCAGGGCTTTGACATCCAGGAGGCACTCCTATCAGTGATTGACAGCTCTCTCTGTATAAAGGGAAGGCTGTCAATCACTGATAGGGCCGCCTCCTGTCAATCACTGATAGGGCCGCCTCCTGTCAATCACTGATAGGGCCGCCTCCTGTCAATCACTGATAGGGCCGCCTCCTGTCAATCACTGATAGGGCCGCCTCCTGTCAATCACTGATAGGGCCGCCTCCTGTCAATCACTGATAGGGCCGCCTCCTGTCAATCACTGATAGGGCCGCCTCCTGTCAATCACTGATAGGGCCGCCTCCTGTCCAATCACTGATAGGGCCGCCTCCTGTCAATCACTGATAGGGCCGCCTCCTGTCAATCACTGATAGGGCCGCCTCCTGTCAATCACTGATAGGGCCGCCTCCTGTCAATCACTGATAGGGCCGCCTCCTGTCAATCACTGATAGGGCCGCCTCCTGTCAATCACTGATAGGGCCGCCTCCTGTCAATCACTGATAGGGCCGCCTCCTGTCAATCACTGATAGGGCCGCCTCCTGTCAATCACTGATAGGGCCGCCTCCTGTCAATCACTGATAGGACCGCCTCTTGGATGTTAAAGCCCAGAATGAGCAGAAATACATTATAAGTTTATATTTAATTTTTTTTACCTTAAAACTATATATCAGTCTGCTCAGCTCGGTCTGCTCTATAGTTATAGGATAGGTCATCAATATAAATTACCAGATAAACCCCTTAAGTACAAGAATACATGTATAGAGCACCTGCCGCTGACTCCAGATCGGTAATATATATGCGCCCACAAAAATATCTGTGGAATTCATAGAGATCTTCTCATAGTCCTTTCCTTTATGTGCGAGCGCGCAGGAGTCCTCTCCGTTATGAGCGCGCCTGCAGGAGTCCTCTCCGTTATGAGCGCGCCTGCAGGAGTCCTCTCCGTTATGAGCGCGCCTGCAGGAGTCCTCTCCGTTATGAGCGCGCCTGCAGGAGTCCTCTCCGTTATGAGCGCGCCTGCAGGAGTCCTCTCCGTTATGAGCGCGCCTGCAGGAGTCCTCTCCGTTATGAAGCGCGCCTGCAGGAGTCCTCTCCGTTAATGAGCGCGCCTGCAGGAGTCCTCTCCGTAATGAGCGCGCGCTGCAGGAGTCCTCTCCGTTATGAGCGCGCCTGCAGGAGTCCTCTCCGTTATGAGCGCGCCTGCAGTAGTCCTCTCCGTTATGTGCGAGCGCGCCTGCAGGAGTCCTCTCCGTTATGAGCGCGCCTGCAGGAGTCCTCTCCGTTATGAGCGCGCCTGCAGGAGTCCTCTCCGTTATGAGCGCGCCTGCAGTAGTCCTCTCCGTTATGTGCGAGCGCGCCTGCAGGAGTCCTCTCCGTTATGTGCGAGCGCGCCTGCAGTAGTCCTCTCCGTTATGTGCGAGCGCGCCTGCAGTAGTCCTCTCCGTTATGTGCGAGCGCGCCTGCAGGAGTCCTCTCTGTTATGTGCGAGCGCGCCTGCAGGAGTCCTCTCCGTTATGTGCGAGCGCGCCTGCAGGAGTCCTCTCCGTTATGTGCGAGCGCGCCTGCAGGAGTCCTCTCCGTGCTTTCCTTGGCTGTTTTGAGGGCACGCATCGGGGGACTTAGGGTCCATATTGACATACAGATTATTGATCCGGAGTCAGTGATGGGTGTTCTGTACATATATTTTTGTACGTATTAGGGATTTTTTTTTTCTTCTCCACAGGTGCTGGGACTGAAGAAGAGTCCTTGGCAGGGTCTTTGTGCTGGGTTTCTGTGCTTTGCTCTATACAACGCTTCTGCATGGGCTTTCTGTAACCCGCTCTTTCCTCCTCTAGCATGGCCTTCATTAACCCACATAATATTCCTTCCTCCCTCTTGCAGGGTTCAGTCATAATTAATATTATCCACCGTTTAAAATTTTTTTTCCTTCCTAGTGTAAAACGAAGCTCCACCGCCGACAGATCACACAACACATGGGACAGTTCTGATCACAGTCAGAAAAGACTCGTAAAGGCGGCCTCCACGTCAAAATTAACTTCAAAGACTAGCAAAGCTTCTGAGAAGTAAGTGTGAATTAGTTGGCGAGCGGGTTGCGGGCGGAAGGGTGATTAAAGCCAGGACGGTATCGAACGAGACCATCATGTAATGCTGGTGGCCTCTCTCTCTGCTCTTGTGGAAGGGTTCTCAGAAGTCAATTAGCTCGGCTCGTGATTATTTTCAGTCTGTCACACGGATTTCTGTACGATGTTTTAGTTGTATGTGGTGTGTTTGTGTGTATTATGGAGACCAGCAGGTAAACAAGGGAATCCGATTACACCGCAGGGTCACTTACTTTTTTCTCTTGTACTGTAGTTTTCTTAAAATTCCTGGGGTACCACTTCAGCTTAGAATAACTTGGAGGTTTCCCCATCCACAACTCTCAGCCTGGCGGGATATGCCCTGGAGTAAGGTAGATTCAAATCTCTAAGCCGCCTCTTTACATCAGTGAATGTTGCCCTATGTTTCTGGAGCTCTGCCGAGAAATCGGGAAATAACATAATGGTGGTTTTTTTCAAAGCGTAGCTCTTGCTTACGACGGGCTAGTTGCAGAATATGATCTCTGTCGGTGGAGTTAAGCAGGCGGGCTAACGTAGGTCTTGGCAGTGCTCCCGGCGGTAGTGGCCTAGCAGGAGCGCCGTGAGCCTGTTCGATCGCGAAGACAGAGGAAAAGATAGCGTCCGGGAAAGTAGTTTTCAATCATGTGGCCACAAACTCACACGGGTTATTTCCTTACGCTCTCTCCGGTGATCCAACAATGCGCAGGTTACTTTGGCGTAGCAATTCTCGTAGTCGCATTTTTTTGTTGCCGGAAGTTCACCTTTTTCTCTAAAGCAGAGAGTTGCATTGGTGTAGAAGTGGTGCGCTCCTCCAGGAGGGATACACAGTCCTCTGCTTCTTTGACACGTTCCCGCAGATTTTGCATGTCTTGTCTCAAAAAGTCAAGGTCCTCCACCTTTACCTCCTCCATCTTGCCAGATAGAGAGGAGCGGCAAGCGGTGATGGCATGAAGGAGTTGCTTTGTGACCTGCGTCAGGGTGGGCTCGGGCTCCTGATCAGAGTCCTCCGCAGGAGGGGATGAAGCATCCGGGGTAGGCAGCATGCACCTTGTTGTTCAGAGCGGGCAAACTCAATGGGACAGATTTATCAAAACTGGTGTAAAGGAAAACTGGCTTGGTTGCCCATAGCAACCAATCAGATTCCACCTTTCATTTTTCAAAGCTCCTTTGGAAAATGAGAGGTGGAATCTGATTGGTTGCTATGGGCAACTAAGCCAGTTTTCCTTTACAGCAGTTTTAATAAATCTCCCTCATTGAGCTTTTCAGCTGCTGTTAAAGATTTATTAGGGGACATTCTCGATCCTCGGGGTCTTCCTGATTGTCTCCCGGCTGAGGAGGAATTGTTTGCGGCCAGTAAAGTTCAGGATAATGGAGAAGTTGGGGTCAATGTACCGGAACTCCACTAGGCATGTCTGTTCATGTTGGCTGCTGGCCTGGCCCCCTGATCAGCTTAAAATAATGCACGTAATCAGGGGTCCTCATATTCATGAGCTCTCTACTCCCCTGCCGCTGATACAATGTATAGGGAGAATGCTATCAATCATCCAAGGGAGGACATGTGGAGCCACAGCTCATGACTAGGAGTACTCCACTTGAGCGTCTCAACAGGGTCTCCCCCGATTCCGCCGCTTTCTTTCGACTGGAGCTTTTCAGCACGGATTTTAAGAATATTACAGTAAATAAAAAAAAAAAAAGTAAGTGACCCTACGGTGTAAGGCTACTTTCACGCTTGCGGTATCCTTTTCCGGCGGGGAAACAGCCTGCCGAATCTGTGCTAACACACGTCCACCGTGCCGCTGGAGGTCCGCTCTGGCCCTATTCACTATAATGGTGGTGGGCTGAAAGTCCGGTCTCAGCATGGCAAACACGCCAAGAGGCTGCCGGACAAAAACGCAGAATGCTGTAGTTCTTGTCCGGCCGCCTCTCAACATGTTTGCCGTGCTGTGGCCGGACCTCCAGTCTTCCCCCCTTCCCTCCCATTATGGTGAGTGGGGCCGAAACAGACCTCCAGCTGCACGGTCGACTTGCGGTAGCACAGATCCAGCAGGCTATTTCAATGGCGTAACAGCCCGCTGGAGAAGGCTACCGCTAGTGTGAAAGTAGCCAAATCGGCCTCTGTAACTGGTATATGCTGCAGTCAGATATGATGGCATATACCTGGTGACAGATTCCCTGAGGCATAGGGACATCATAGAGAGGAATTGCCAGCTCAGACCATCAAGTATTGGAACTCCCATAGAGGTGAATGGAAAGTGGCCGCTCTTGCGCAGAGCACTCTCCATTCACTTCTATAAAAGTCCCCGAAGTAGCCGCACTCCCCTAGAACAGGACCCCTGGTGTTCCCTCGCTCGGCTCTTTTCAGCTTTCCCATAGTAGTGGTGCCCGGTGTGTTCTCCTTTGCTTTGGGGACCCCATTCCAGAGATAGGCGCAGGTCCTACCTCTGGGACCCACACCTACCTATCTGACATTCGTGTCATATCCTAGCAATATGCCACTGATGTGTGAGATGGGCCAACCCTTTAAGGATATGAAAATTCACCGTGGAATTTTTGAAAATCCAAAGCTGAAACCCAGATTCTGCGATGGATTAACCGGTGGATTGGCTTCATCGTAGTGTGAAGAAGTTAATCCGCTGTATTACACGTTAATGCCATGCATATTTTTCCGTAGCGTGTACATGGGATAGAAGTTGCCCGTTTCACTTGCATGGATGACGGAATATCAGTGGGCTTGTCAGGGTTTAGGCGTGAAATCCACTTAGTTGTCTTAGACGCCGTGTCAGACACAGTCCACTTCTGGCTGCTGAATGTGGGGGGTTGTGGTAGGTGGTGTTTTCTCAGCAGTCCCCAGTCCAACGGTCAGCACCGGGGCCGATCTCTTCCAGTGCTGCTTTACTGGGCCTTCTGGACTCTCCGATTCTGGGTTAGTGGGATGCGTGTCCTTGTGTGTGTGCGGCCGTCTGTGTCTTTGATTTCATGGTTCTGATTCTTTTTCCTCCTGCACTAACTGACTGAAGGCTTTCACCGCGAGCTCAGATCTTCAGGCCGCGCCCAGCTGCTTTGCATTCTGTGACGCTAAAGTAACGCCCAGTTATTTTTGTTTTCAGGCAAAAAGATATTGTCGTCAGCCCAGGTAAAAAAAACCACCTCAGACTGTGCAGTTCTTTTTTTACACCATTGTGGTTCCTTCTTTTCTTGAGATTCTGTTCATGTAATTAAACAGCAGCTATCACGTTTTCTTTTCTGCCATAAGACACCTTGTAGTACACAGATCCGTTACTCATGATGTGTGTGTTCGATTTAATTCTTCATTTCTATATGAATATGGAAGTAGCAGCCGTGCGATTACATGCTAAGCAGACTGACGCATTGGCCTGAGTTTTAAGTTGTTTTACTTCTGTCTCAACCAGCAAAAATGTCGACAAGAGAAAAAAACAGCCAAGGTAAGATCCGGCTTTTTGGGATTCTGCAGCTTGGCCCTTTCCACTATCTACGATAACCTCTCTGATCTTGTATTTTTCTGCCTCTAAATCCAAATATAATCTTTGGCATGAAGACTTTGCCTAACGCTTTTACAGTAGAGATCCCTTACATCCTCTGGTTGCTCAATTCCTCCCTTTGAACTGTATCTTTTAGGGGATATTCCCAATTGATGGCTTATTGGTAGGACCTCCAAGACACTGGTATAGCGCTACACCCACTGCATTCTTCAGTCCCCAGGCACCCAATTATGCAGGAAATTGCAGAGCAGCTCCATTGACTTTAATGAGTCTCCGCTGTAGTGTCGTACACAGCCTAGTGGCCGGGAGCGCTGCTCAGCAGGGAAAAATGAGGAGATGCAGCACTACCCTTTTAAGGGGTTTTCCACCTTTAGGGTACATTCACACCTCCACAACTCTTTTGCAGTCCATAAGTTGCGGATCCGTAAAACATGGACACCGGCCATGTGCGTTCCACATTTTGCGGACCGCACACGGCCGGCACTATGATAGAAAAGCCTTTTTTTGTCCGTGGCTGTGGACAAGAATAGGGCATGTTCTATTTTTTTGCGGTGTGCTTTCCGCATCTTTTGCGGCCCCGTTGAAAATGAATGAGTCCGCACCGGTTCCACAACAACCCCACATCGATGCCAGTCCCGATGTGGTAATTATACTTACTTGGTTCCCGCCACTGGGTTTCGACACCATTGCTACCCCGCTGGCTTTTCAGGTCCAGCTGCATCGGCTTCTAATTTGAGCGCCTCAGCCAATCACTGGCCGCAGCGGTGACATGTCACGGGACCCAGTAATGTGCCGAATGGGTGAAACGCGACCGCAGCAGCCAGTGATGAGCTGCAGTGGTCAAGTGCACTACGTCAAAACGGAAGTTGATACAGCAAGATCCGGCATCTGAAGAGCCGATGGGGCAGCAATGAAGCATGGACCAGATAAGCATGATGACCACTGCAGATCCGGTCACACTGTGGGGACAGTTAAACATGAACCAGTTCTCTTGATATGTCTGTCCCAGTAAGTCCTCGTATTCCTCATATAAGTGCTAAATATATATTTTTATGCTGGTCCCTGTCATTTCTCTTGGAAATGTATAGATGCACAGCAGAGGGTTACTGTACCTCGTGTCATTGGAACATATCCATTGCAGAAACACAGTATAGGAATGTCCGCCCTTGAACGCCAATTTTGAATGAAGAGAGAAGTGGAGAGCAAAGCCACAGAGGTGCGGCCACCCCTCCATTCACTGCTGTGGCACTTCTCAAAAGAGCTGTGCCAGTGGTCAGCTGTTTTCGGAAGTCCCATAGCAGTGAATGGAGGGGGATCTCACATGCGCACCTTCTCTCTATTAGTTTTGAGGCAACGTTCTTGATATAGAAGTAAGTCCTTGAGGTGAGAAAAGCACAGAGTGGACACGAAGATAATATTTTAGCTGTCTGCAGCCACCACTAGAGGGAGCTTACTGCATACAGTTTATACATTGAGGTCCTTAAAAGGATTTTCAGAGACTTGCATACTGATGACCTATCCTCTGGATAAGTCATCAGTATCTGATCTGTGGGGTCCGAAACTTGGGACCCCCAATGATCAACAGTTTGAGAAAACACTGCTGCTCTTGTGAGCTCACCAAGCACAGCGCCGTACATAGTATAGCAGCTGTACTTGGTATCGCTGCCCAGCCCTATTCACTTCAATGGGGCTGGGCTGTGCCTAGTCCATATAACCGATGAACGTGTCATCACCGGCCTAGGAAAAACTGTGAGAAGGCTGCAACGAGTGCTAGTGCCTTCTCAAACCGTTGATCAGCGGGGGTCCTGGGTGTCAGACCCCCACTGATCAGATACAGATGACCTATCCACAGGGTAGGTCATCAGTATATAAGTCTTGGAAAACCTCTTCAATACTGCAGTATGCAGTCAGCTCTATAGTTCCCCCTAGTGGTGACTGCTGGCGCTTACTTTTTTTTTTTGTATTTAATTATATTAAAAATTAATCTGCAGTCAATAATGGACCTACAAAGACCTGGTGCTGAAGGGTGGACATTCAAGTAAGCTATAGAGCTGTAGATGTCAGACATTCCCTTGAGAATTTCCTTCCCTTGGTATAAGCTGTCACTGCTTTGGCTTCCTGCTGGCTTCACTGACAGAAAAGAAACAAACCTCACATAATCTGCTTCAGAAATTGCCGTAAAATCTGCTTTATCTTCTCTCTGCAAACTCTGCTTTAGCATGAAATCTCTGATCTGTGCATGCCCTTTGTATGCATGTTCAATGGTTCCATTGTGAAAATTCATACAGGTGAAAGCTGCCGCGGATTAACACGAGAACATGTCATCACGGCCGGTCACTACTCTGCGTATAGTGGCGTCTCCTGAATTTATTTTTTTTAATGCTTTTTTTTTTTTTGCAATACAGCTTGAGATACATGGACAGTTTTAGTTCCTTACAGACTGTACATAGCGTTGGTAGAAATCAGTCTCCTGTTACATATCTATAGAGGCGTATGTGTCCCGTAGATCACCTAGTGTAGCTGATGGCTCTTGTGGTGGCGCTATTTTCTCATGATGGTGGCTTTTTAGGTTGCCAACAAGAAATCGCCCATGTGTTTTAGGGCTTAGACCTGAATTGTAAAATAATTGGCTACAAGTAAATGTCCCGTTGACTTCAGTGGGTCTGTGGTCCACATTTTGCGAACAAGTAATAAGACATGTTCTTTTTTTGCAGAACGGACATACGGATGTAGAGAGCACTCGGATCTGCCATGTGCCTTCCACGTCCATCTGTCTGCAAAATGTGGAGCACAAACCCATTAAAAGGGTTCTCCCATCTCAGACAATGGGGGCATATCGCTAGGACACTAGCCATAGTGTCCGTGTCCTTGAGAGCGTGCAATCCTCTGCGGCTAGGTGAGCGAGATCTCGCTCCTTTCTGTTCTGTCTGCTGTTTGTTAAATCACTCGACTCCAGGAGAACAGAGAGATCTTGCTGATTTTATATCACCGCAAACATTTCTTTCATGTTCCGTGGTAAAAGAACAATTTCCCCTTTGTGTAAAATGGTCTGTCCAGATGGTGTCGCTTTTATGCTGTAAACACAACTGAGAATAGCGATTTTCCAGTCAACCTAGAATGCAAAAAATTGCACAAAAAGCTGAAACATTAAAAATAAATCAATGGAAACTGTTATAGTTTGTCATATATGGCGCTAAGTAGTGAAGGGTCATGTCTTCTGACCACCTAGCTGACATCACAGGGTCTAAGATTTGCTGCCAGTGACATGACGTGACCCTGGTCTCAGCCGTGGCTCAATTTTTTCTGTCCCTTCCCTCCCTGACATGTCCCTTCTTAGCGTTGTATCTGGACAGACGTCACTGGAAGCCGTGGCAGGTGTCCGCTCGCGATTTAGCACCGTCCAGTGGAGTTAAAGGGGTTGTCCAGGCTTTTACTATTGATGAGCTATCCTCAGGATAGGTCGTCAGCGTCAGATCTGTGGGGGTCCGACACAAGGCACTCCCACGATCAGCTGTACAGAGAGAAGGGGTATGCCATCTCCTGTGTCTCTTTCTGCTTGCCAGAGACAGAGTGCATGCCTTCTCTTCATACAGCTGTCAGACCCCCGCTGATTTGATATTGATGACCTTAAAGGGGTTCTCCGGGAATTAAGAAAATGAAAACAAATGAAACAAAATGGCCGCCAGCCTATCAGTACACACAAAACCTGTCCTAATCACACAGGAGGACAAGTTACTTCACAACACTGAGGTAAAGAGCTGCCTTATCCTCCTGTCTGCTCTGCTTGTCAGGGATTATGATCCTGAATACAGTTTAATATGATTTTCAGATGAATCTCTGAGACATGAAATACAGAGTGGACGGACAGGACAGACTGTGGTAATGTGGGGGTGTGGTAATGGAGACTGTACACAAGTACTGCTGCCCATTACCCACATCTGCTCATGAACTCAATTCCAACAGAGATTCATCTGTATTCAGGATCATAATCCCTGACCAGTAGAGCAGAGATGAGGATCAGGGGCAGTTCTTTACCTCAGTGATGTGAAGTAACTTGTCCTCCTGTGTGATTAGGGCAGGTTTTGTGTTGTACTGATAGGCTGGCGGCCATTTTGTTTCTTCTAATGATTGCTCCCTAGAGATAACGAGCCATTATAACTAATGAAAGGTATTTGGAAATATATTTATAATAAAGTAATATTTAATTATTTTCACTTTCTTAATTCCCGGAGAACCAGTATAATTGAGGATAGGTCATCAATATTAAAAGCCTGGAAAACCCCTTTAAATCATGAGCAGGTCCCCGGCATTTTAAGGGGTTATCCAAGACTATAAAATGTTACCCCATATACCGGGCCCCCCACATGGAATATACTAACCTGGCTACCTACTCCCTGCGCCGCTCCTGGTCCCCGCACCGCCAATGCTGCTTCTCCCCGTGCGCAGATGGAAATATCTGTGTCGGGGGGAGCAGCCAATGGCAGACGAGGACGAGCTTCCTAGCATCGCGGGTGACGTCTTTGTCCCCGTGTGCCATTCGCTGCCCCATCCCTGACACCGGATGTTTTCATCTGCGCACGGGGAGAAGCAGCGGTGGTGGTGTGGGGACCGGGGAGCGGCACAGGGAGCCAGGTAAGTATAATCACTGTGAGGGACCCGGCATATGGGGGAGCATTTTATAGTCTTGGATAACCCCTTTAAAGTGAAAAACCATGCCGGTTGCTGCCACAAAACATGCAGCGTTTTTTCCAGAGGCAAAATCCGCCATGTGAACATGCCTTTACACAGTTTTGATAAATGAGGGCCATGGATCTCCAATGTAGAATATGCACATTTGCCTTCATGTTTGTCACCTGGACGCTGTGTTAAAAAAAAAAAAAAAGTAGCGTAGGCAACACACGAAAAAAGCAAAATGTGAACTTGGCTATACTGGATAAAATTGCGTTGCATGACTAACACTGGCCATAGGAAGGGCTGATTTGTATTTTCCAGTGGCATATTATACTGTAGGTTTTCATGAGCTATGACTCAAATGTAATATATTACCCACCTCACATCCACTAATATATAATATTACTCAAGTACCAGAAATATTCCCGACCATCTGATTTACCTCTCAAGGCGCACAGTGCTTTACCCAAATTTATAAGCCGTAAAGCATATTTATAATCTCTTACCTCATGCAGGGAGACGTTAATAGGAATGTATTGTTTCTGCTGTTCGATAATGTTTTTAGCCCCTGATTAGTTAAGCAGGAGGCTGTGCGTGCCAGCGCCAACCATCATATAGTATTCACTGCCTGATTTTATAGTCCGACCAGAATGTCTGATTTACCCGTAACTTTGAGTCCAAATTTTTTCAGATCATTCTCTAGGTTGTTGTCATGGGGCGGACCAAGCCTGACTATTCATTTCAGGGTCCGTATATAATATACCCTGCAAGGTCCTTGCCGTAGAACTGTATGGCTATCCGGAGCGTTACTTGGGGGAAATCCAGTAGCCACGTTGCAGATGTTTGCTTCCCCAAAGTTAATATTTTTGTATTGATGGACCTGTGGTTATTATAGTAGCTACTAATTTATGCATTCATTTTTTATTTTTGTTTTTTTAATTTAAATTTTTTTTTTTTTTGAAGGGGTATTCCCATTTCAGACAATGGTAACATATCGGTAGGGTCACTTCTGGGACCCGCACCTATCTGGTAAATTGAGCCGTGAAAGTTAAGCAGGGCGCCCTCCCAGTTGTTTCTATGGGCAGGCTAAAAATAGCCAAGCGCTGGCTCTCTTATTTTTCCGTCAGCCCCATAGAAATGAATGGAAGCGCGGCCACCGCTTCCATTCACTTCATTGGGGCCGACAGAAATAGCCAAGCCAGCACTTGGCTAATTTCGGCGGCCCCATAGAAATGAATGGAGGGTGGCCATGCATGCGCAGCTTGCCCTCCTTCCCTTTGCCGGTTCATTTTACAAAATAGGTGCGGGTCTGAGAGACAGGACCTGCACCTATCAGTCTCAGATGGGAATACCCCTTTAAGTTCTTTATTTCTAACCTATAGCAGGTTAGCAAGAAGGCTACATAAAAGAGATTATGACTGCTGAATCAGACTACACAGTGTAGTCTGTTACCATGGAGACGCACGGGTCTGCAAAGGTAGTTTAGACACAAAACAATGAGGTATTTTTAATCAAAACTGTTTGTATAGTTGCATTTTTAATTTTTGATGTATTGAGACAGTAAAAAATAGTTTGGTTGCAAAAGTTGAACCTAGAGGTGTTTTCAGTTACTGTTGAAAGATCTCACTGGTAGAGCTTCATGGGATAAGACTTTTTTTGTTAGATTCTTAAAGAAGAACTCCCGCAAAAGTTTTTATTCTCTGACCTGTTAGGCTACTTTCACACTAGCGTTAGCACGGATCCGGCACCTAAAGGGTGCCGACGGATCCGTGCTAACGCTATACATGTGTGGAGCCGGAGCAGCGCTCCGGCCCCACACATGACACACATTAAAACAACACACAGACTACATACAAACAAACATACAGACATACATACAAACATACAGACATACATACATACATACTCACATACTCCCGGGACGCCGGCAGAACGTCTTCACGCGCCTCCTGCGCGCAGTGATGACGATTCCCCACAGCGCCCTCTGCTGGGCGCAGTGGGGAAATGTCATCGCAGCGCGCAGGAGGCGCGTGAAGATGTTCTGCCGGCGTCCCGGGAGTATGTGAGTATGTATGTATGTATGTATGTATGTCTGTATGTATGTATGTATGTCTGTATGTTTGTATGTATGTCTGTATGTTTGTTTGTATGTATGTCTGTGTGTATGTATGCCGGATCCGGAATGACCCCCCATTGGAAATCAATGGAGGACAGATCCGGATTACTGGTGTGTCCACACCAAACGGATCCGTCCCCATTGACTTGCATTGGGGGTCATTCCGGATCCGTCTTGGTGCGGATGCCTGGACCGGAGAGCAAACCGCAGCATGCTGCGGTTTGTCCTCCGGTCTGAAGATGGAACGGAATGCTTTCAGGAGCATTCCGTTGTCTTCAGTTCAGTTTTGTCCCCATTGACAATGAATGGGGACAAAACTGAAGCGTTTTTTTCCGGTATTGAGCCCCTATAACGGAACTCAATACCGGAATTTAAAAACGCTAGTGTGAAAGTAGCCTTAGAAAGGTGCATGATATAATCTGTAGTGATTGTCATCTTCTTATCAGTGACTGTTTCTGTGAGTAAAAACCTCTCTTCTTATTGTAGCTGGGTCATGTGACCAACTCCCTGACCTCCAACTGACCCAGGACAGAAAGCCAGTCACTGCTCTATTCATTCCTATGGGAGCCTCACTTTCAGTCTCATAGAAATACATAGAGAATTAGACTTCCTGTCCACACGTAAGTCTATGTGTGAGTTGGTGGGTCTGATTGCTGGTCACATGACACAGATAAGAAACTTCAGGATGATAGAAGTAAAAAATTCAGACACTGGTAAGAAAATGACATTCGCTACAGATTATATCATGTACATTTCTAGCAGGACATGGAATAAAATTTTTGTCGGGAGTTCTTCTTTAAGGCTGTAACTTTTGCGGCCTAGCTATCATGCAGTTATTTTCGAGTTGCAGTTTGGCTGAAAAACAAAAAAAAGCAACCGGATCGCATGCAAGTTGCAGCCATACGCGGTCCAAGATGGCAGGCTCTCTTGATTTTTATTTTTTTTTTCAACAAAGTGGTGTGTCGCAACACAATCCCATTAGCAATCATTAGATGTGATGTGTCCGTGTAATCCTAGCCTACAACAAGTCAGCCGCAGCCCATCGTGACGCTCTGACCCTCCACTGCCGCATTTCTAATCAATTACAGAAGACGGAGAGCGTGTCAGTAGATACAGTTCTGCGCTGGTGGCATGTTATTAGCTTGTTTTAGCTGCTGTCCAGTTAGACTCTGAGGCTGTGAAATGTCGACAGATGCTGTGAAGAGTGACGTCTCTTTAACATTAGTGTGAGACATGTTAAAAAAATTCCCAATCTGTTCTCCGGCGTCTGGTTTTGTTCCACACAAAGCCTCTATATCAAACCTCTATTGTTCCCAGCGCTGCAGCCATACTAACCCAAAAACGGTTCTCCAGCTTTCTGTTCACGCCCAGGTCTACCTAATATTTTATTTCCAGCTGGTTGCAGAAAATCTGTCGCTTGCAAACCAAGCATTGTAACCTTTGCATGTTGACTGCACTCTCGGGGAGGTTGTTCCGGCTCGTACAGTACCTGGTTATCTCCGTCAGCTCCACCTTCACAGCTGCCAAGCAGGACGCGCGTTCTTCCTTGACTAACGCCACGCGGCCTGTTCTTGTCTTGTTTCTGTAGAAGGAGAATACATTAAGATGTTTATGCGAGGCCGACCAATCACAATGTTCATTCCTTCGGACGTGGAGAACTATGAAGACATCAGAACAGAACTGCCACCAGAGAAGTTAAAACTGGAGTGGGTGTATCCTTTTGCCTGGTCCTCATGACCCCTGGTGTGTGCACAGGATCTACATTTTACAGTTCCAACCACAGTACTTTAGAAAAAGTATTTGCTCCCTTTCCCCTTTTCTTGCGTCTTCTCACATCTTTGTCACATTTGCGCCTTTGTGCGCAAAGATCTAGCTTAGGCTCACATCCTTCAAGGTTTCCAAAGTGTAGGTCTATCTTCTTACAGTCAAACGTGATGAACTTTGGAGGTGAAAGAAATATTTTACTGGAGGTCTGAGTCTGCCTACCTTGTTGGAACAGAAGCCATCAGACTAGCTTTGCTCCAAGGCTGGCCATACAGTTTAGATGCCAGCTAAACCCTTCAGACTCCCCCAACGTACACGTGTACATGTGGCCTACCATCACCTCTGGCAGGGGGTTATCTACCCCGAAAGCAAAAGGGTTGGGTGTGTTTAAAGTCAACATTCCTGACTCTTTCCTTTGATAGCTGCTGTCGTTTGGTTGGTTGGCCGAGGGCAAGTCAGGATATCACTGTATAAATCAGATGATCGAACGGTGTTGCCAAAATCAGTGGATTTGGCCGACCTCCTTAGATCTAGCAGAAGACAGTGTTTTTGTATACACGCTAATCAGAAATACATCATTAGACAAAGGTAACTGGAGTAACCATAATTTTTTACTGTCATATTTTTCGTCCCATAAGACACACCTGCCCATAAGACGCACCTAGGTTTTAGAGGAGGAAAGTAAGAAAAACATATATTTCATCAGAGCCCCAGTAAGACGTCCAATGTTAATAAGACCTCATCTCAGACACCAAGTGTTAATTGGACCTCAGCTCAGAACCCCAATGTTATCTAGACCTCAGCTCAGACCCTCAATGTTATCTAGACCTCAGCTCAGACCCTCAATGTTATCTAGACCTCAGCTCAGACCCTCAATGTTATCTAGACCTCAACTCAGACCCTCAATGTTATCTAGACCTCAGCTCAGACCCTCAATGTTATCTAGACCTCAGCTCAGACCCTCAATGTTATCTAGACCTCAGCTCAGACCCTCAATGTTATCTAGACCTCAGCTCAGACCCTCAGTTATCTAGACCTCAGCTCAGACCCTCAATATTATCTAGACCTCAGCTCAGACCCTCAATGTTATCTAGACCTCAGCTCAGACCCTCAATGTTATCTAGACCTCAGCTCAGACCCTCAGTTATCTAGACCTCAGCTCAGACCCTCAATATTATCTAGACCTCAGCTCAGACCCTCAATGTTATCTACACCTCAGCTCAGACCCTCAATGTTATCTAGACCTCAGCTCAGACCCTCAATGTTATCTAGACCTCAGCTCAGACCCTCAATGTTATCTAGACCTCAGCTCAGACCCTCAATGTTATCTAGACCTCAGCTCAGACCCTCAATGTTATCTAGACCTCAGCTCAGACCCTCAATGTTATCTAGACCTCAGCTCAGACCCTCAATGTTATCTAGACCTCAGCTCAGACCCTCAGTTATCTAGACCTCAGCTCAGACCCTCAGTTATCTAGACCTCAGCTCAGACCCTCAGTTATCTAGACCTCAGCTCAGACCCTCAATGTTATCTAGACCTCAGCTCAGACCCTCAATGTTATCTAGACCTCAGCTCAGACCCTCAATGTTGTGTAGACCTCAGCTCAGACCCTCATCAACTCATCTCTCCTGCTACGGACACCGCCACCACTCCAGAGATCAGCACTCTTTCTGCTTCGCTGTGCTGTGACCCGACATTGCACAGCATGAGGTCACAGCACAGCGTGTGGCGCCCTCAGAAGACCAGGTAGCGGAGAGTACAGAGCCTGCTATATTCACCACTCCTTGGTCCTACTGTACTAATGAGCACTTCCATAATGGAAGCGCTCATTAGTATTTGCCCTATAAGACACGCCGACATTTTCCCCCTGCTTTTGGGCGATGGGTGCATCTTATATGGTGAAAAACATGGTATATCGCTACAAATATTTAAAGAGCAAAGTTATCCAACACCCATGTGAAAAAGTAACTGCCCCCTTTCATTTACTGACTGGTTGCATTCTTCCTATAATTTGGTATCAGTCAATTAGATGAACGTCACAGAACAGAAGTACGGTAACTGGATATGTTTGTGAGCGTGAAATGGGATCAGATCACTTATATAGGGATGTGCCAAGTCCTTTCTGACTTTTTTTCCTCCCTTTTGGTGACTTCACCTTAACAGAGCGTAATAAAGATACGGTTATCGTGGTCGAGACTGTCGCGCTAATGTTTACCTGCTCCCTACTGGAGAAATTGTATACTTCATCGCCTCTGTTGTAGTACTGTTCAACTACGATGAAAGAACACAGCGGCATTATCTCGGTCACACAGATTGTGTTAAATGGTAAGATGTTCCTTTATCTCTCCATTGAGGTCTCGTGCTTACACCCCTGTGCATGTTGGATGTTGTAGTTCCATATGGGTACCTGTGTAGTTTTCCCCTACAAGCACTAGGGACAAAGTTTGGTTGGAACCAATAGCATCCCTTTATGCTTTACAGTTAGCGGTGAATTAAAGGAACCTCTGTCCTTATGATTCTAGTAATGCAGATGGACATTATAGATTGGGGTCACCCGATCAGGACCCTCAACGATTCTTAGGGCTGTATTACACCAACAGATTTTCTGACCAATTGTTGGTCAGATGGCCATTTACACATGCAGATCTTTTGTTATACACCCCAACTATTGGTCAGATTGGACAGAAGTTGGTCAGATAATCTAGTGTCCTAACAAGGCTGGTTCCTTGGATTGTACGGTATTAGGGCTCATGCACATGACCGTTGCCCGGCCCGCATACAACGGGTCTGCAATACATGGGCACCAGCCGTGTGCACCCTGCATCAGGGATTGAGGACCCATTCACGTGAATGGGTCTGCAATCCTGGAGATGCGGAACGGAGGCACGGATCGGAACCCGACAGAAACACTGCGGAGTGCTTTCGTGGTGTTTCTGTCCGTGCATGCACTACCATTTTTACAGTACGGACCTCATTCAAATGAATGGGTCCGCCATCCATATGCAGCGGCCCCACGGTCAGTGCCCGTGCATTGCAGACCCCAATTTGCGGTCCGCAGCACTGGCACGGCCGGCACACTTTCGTGTGCGTGAACCCTTAGGTGAACTTGGCTGCTGTCATCCAGAAACAGCTCCGGTCTCTGGGTTGTGTCCGATATTTTAGTTCCACTCCAGTGAAATGAATGGACCTAGGCTGCAATACCACACACAACCAGCAGCCAGACGTGGCACTGTTTTTGTGAAAAAAAATCTAATTTTAATCCTGAACCATCCTGTTAAAACAGAGACCCCTTTAAATCACCCGTGTGGGAAGACCAATCCATTGCTCAATTTGTAGCAGGATAACCCGAGCTAGAATCCACAGGTAGAGATGGTTTTAGTTTCCTCGCTGTAGATGCCGCATAATCCTGACACGGATTGTTTCTGTAAAGAGGAGTCCTGTTGATTCTATTTGTGTTCTCTGTCCTCTGCAGCATCGCTCTCCATCCAGACAAAATCCGAATCGCTACAGGACAGATTGCAGGAGTGGACAAGGATGGAAGGGTAATGACCGCAGTGCACTCACTTTTAGGAGATCTGTCTTTGCTGAAAACGTTGTCGCACTTCACAAGTGGCATTTATTATGTAGAGAAAGTTACTACAAGGCACTTACTAATGTATTGTGATTGTCCATATTGCTTCCTTTGCCGGCTGGATTCATTTTTCCATCATATTATACACTGCTCCAATCCAGGGGTTGAGCAAAGTTTTGAAAAATTTTGTTTTGGCTGCTTCGCTGAATTTCGCAAAGAAATTTGCTTCGTCACAAATGACTTCATCACAAAGCACATTACAATTTCTTTGTAAATAGCGGGCGCAATGGCTGGGAATGGTGATTATGCCAACACCCCCCACCCGTCACTGAACCCCTCAAGTGCCGCGTTCATTGCTGATTGTGACATTCGACAATAATAAGGGCTTTCAGGAGTTAATCCATTAAAAAAATAAAAACACTACTCACCTTATCCATTTGAGCGCGAAGAGTCCTGAATGAAGACACCGCGTGAAATCTCGCATGGTGCGTGGCAACGTCATCACGCTGTTGACATCATACATCACTGTGCATGAGATTTCAATCAAGATGGCCGATCCGCGCTTAAATCAATGAAGCGAGTTTTTATTTTTATTTTTATTTTTACAACCGTTTCAGGGAAAATTGATTTGTTTCAACGAAGCCCGAGGGAATTCAGAATAAAATTTTTCCTGAAATTCGGTTCCAAGTCCACTTCGGATACTTCGATTCGCTCAACCCTAGTGATGGCCATGCTTGCACACTATAGGAGAAAGTACCAGCCTATGTGCGCTCACGTGGTCCCGGCCACCAGAGAGACCAGTGCTTTTATCTATAGTGTACAAGCACGGCCACCGCTGATGGATTGTAATGTGGTTGTGAACCCTGGATACAAGCAGGGTATTAACTTTCTCTACATGATAAATGCCACTTACTGAAGTGACACAACCCCTTTAAGGGTACAAGCATACGCTCTGGATTTTCTGCAGCAGGATTTCATGTGGAAAATTGGCAACGTTTGCAGGTACAACAAAGGGGATGTGTTAAAGTCTCATCCACACGATGCAGAAACTTTCCTCTACGGAATCGGCACATAACTGCACGTGTGGTGCTGGTTTTAATATGTACCTTTTAATATACTTGGTAATTTAAGGCGTTAATTACTTGGCTTCATCACCTTTCATGTATCAGTCATCAGCTCATTTATTATGTGCATTCGTTTATCGGAAGGCAGCTTTCCAACTTGATCCTTTTTGACAGAAGTGGCAGGATTTTCCTTTATAGATCAGTGCTGCTGCCTCTACAGGTAGAGGTGTTTTTTTAGGTTTTCATATAACGACATTCACACTTTCCTCTCACCTTGTACTTTCTGCAGCCTCTGCAACCTCACGTGAGAGTCTGGGACTCTGTCAGCCTATCCACGTTGCAAGTCATCGGCCTTGGGACCTTTGAGCGTGGCGTCGGATGCCTGGCTTTCTCAAAAGCGGTAAAACCTGCGTTGCTTCACAAAACGTTTAACGTTGTCTAGATAAGACAGCAGAAGAATTTGTCATAGTCACAGTTCCCTGGACGCTTGTATTTTGCCATGTGTACACCATATAATTTTACATGGAGTGATGTATTCTGCATTGAAATCTGCACGCTATCTGCCTCCCATTCATATGGGTGGAGTTTTTGCAACCCTGTCCATAGGAAAATTCCTGCATGGATTTCAGGATTTTTTTTCCACTTCGTAAATATGTTCCATGTCACTTTTGTTTCAGATGGAAAATGCAAGAATAAGTCCTATTTAAAGGGGTCTCAGATAGGTGCAGGTGCTAGAATGGAGCTATGAAAGTGAAGGAGAGTCCACCACACATACACGGTCGCCCTCCATTCATTTTTGTGGAGCTGACACCCAGCGCACCCCCCACCCCTTCCCCCAATGTGTGGCTTTTCCCAGGTACTGCAACTCAGCACCTATTCAGATGAATGGGAAGCAAGCTTCAGTACCCTAGAACCGTCACTACACAGGAGCCCCGTGGTGTGCCCGCTCCGTACCTGCAACTGCCGCTGATCACTTGGCTGATTTCAAATGGGTGGCCTGTCTAATGGATAGGGCAGCAATATGTTGGTCCCAGAAAATCCTTTTAACCCCCAAACTGTTTTGCCAGAGTCCAGCTCCAGCAGTGGGAAAAGTAGCTACCTGGAGCCGGATAGGGCTGCTTTAGATGCTGCTACCTTCTGATCTTGTTTGAAAGCAGACAGTCCAAGCTTTCAGACAGTACCAAAATGACAGCAATATGTTGAGGACAGAGAAAGATATCACTGATAGAAATCGGGATGCTGTGAATGCAGCTGAAAATAAAAATAAAAACAGGTTTTACTTGCGGTTATTCCCGACTTAATTTCTAACAGTTATTTCTCCTCTGTTGCTTGGACTTTAGCTGTCATTTTGGACTTGTATGAAAGCCTGGACTGTCAGCTTTCATACAAGACCAGTTGCAGGTTGCTGCCATTGAGGAGATATCACCATGTAAAGCAGTCCTCCCCACTCCAGTTAACTACTTTTCACACTGCCCGAGCTGGACTCAGGCAAAACATTTAGGTGGTTAAATAATAAAAACTATATTTCCTCTGTATTTTTTCACTACTTTACTTGACATATTCCAGGATAACAGACTGTAATGGAGATTATTGTATGGCATAGGGCTTTCTTTAAATACAAAGTTATGGCGTTGGTGTTTTTCAGGACTCTGGGGTACATTTGGCTGTGATCGATGACTCTAATGAACATATGCTAACTGTATGGGACTGGCAAAAGAAGTCAAAAGTAGCAGAAATAAAGGTAATTGTATTTAAAAAAAATATATAAAAAAGACCTAGGACTGTTTGCTCTCAATGAGGGTTTTATAGCCTTTCCTGTGCCATCGACCTCATTATCACTCTGGTAGAACCTATGATCCCCGTCACGAAAATAATATTCCCATCCAAGTGCATGACCTTTCTTCTGCAAACACAAAAAGTGTGATGAAATGCTTACAAACCTTTAATCTGTATTAGATATTCACTTTATAGGGACTGCTCCTCCAGAAAGTGCACCACTCTTGTCTGTGGGCTGGGCCTGGTGTTGCATGTAGAGTCCATTCATTTGAATGGGGATAATCTGTAATACGTGGCACGACCCATGTACGCAGGTGGTGGTATTTCTGGAGGAAAAAAAAAACAGTCAGACTGGAATCACACGTGCAGTTTTTGATGCAGTTTTTTTTTTTTTTTCTTTTATCCAAAGCTGAAATGGGATGGGTCAAGAAAGGACTTTTCCACTTTGTTGAATTCACTCCTGGCCCAATAAAACTGCGCCAAAAACCGCATGTGTGTTCCCGTCTTAGAGGGGTTGTCCAAGTTAAAGTTAAAAGTGATAAAATTAAAAAAAAAAAAGTGCCTCCCTAAACGCCTCCAAACCAATGCCACAGCTCTATCCTCTCCTCCTGGCTGCATCCGTGATGTAATGTTTTGACTGCAGCAGTGACGTCCTGCATACTGCTACAGCCAGTCACTGGCCTTAACGGTGTACACTCGCAAGACTGCTGAGGCCAGTGATTGGCTGCAGAAGTCACTTGCGGTATATGAGATGTCGCCACTGCAGCCTAAGCAATGACATCACAACAGTGAGGGTGGAGTGGCCATGCTAGATGTGCGGCTTTTGTAGGAGTACAATATAGATGGCCTGTCCTCGGATGGGGAGATGACACCCTTGACAATCAGCTGTTTGAAGAGGCTGCGGCCACCTCACAACATACAAATCACAGGCCCACTCACTTGAATGGAACGGATTTGCGTGTGGCCAATAAACGTGACATCACTGACCTAGAAAGTGACCACAGCGCTCTCCAGAGCGTAGCAGCCTCTTCAAACAGTTGATTGGTGGAGGTGCCGAGAGTCGGGCCCCCATCAGTCTGATATTTATGACCTGTCCTGAGGATAGGCCATTAATATCAAACTCCCAGAAAACCACTTTGTTTTTTTTAACTATCCTCCTTTGCTGTGTGACCCCCAGTTAAATTTTAACTTGGACAACCTCTGTAAGCCATACAACCTGGTACTATCATCGGGTAAGGCTACTTTCACATTAGCGTTTTTAAATTCCGGTATTGAGTTCCGTCATAGGGGCTCAATACCGGAAAAAAACGCTTCAGTTTTGTCCCCATTCATTGTCAATGGGGACAAAACTAAACTGAAGACAACGGAATGCTCCTGAAAGCATTCCGTTCCGTCTTCAGACCGGAGAACAAACCGCAGCATGCTGCGGTTTTCTCTCTGGTCCAGGCATCCGCACCAAGACGGATCCGGAATGACCCCCAATGCAAATCAATGTGGACGGATCCGTTTGGTGTGGACACACCAAAATCCGGATCTGTCCTCCATTGATTTCCAATGGGGGGTCATTCCGGTTCCGGCTACAGACATACATACATACAGACATACATACAGACATACATACAGACATACATACATACAGACATACATACATACATACAGACATACATACATACAGACATACATACATACAGACATACATACATACATACAGACATACATACAGACATACATACAGACATACATACACATACATACTCACATACTCCAGGGACGCCGGCAGCATGTCTTCACGCGCCTCCTGCGCGCAGCTATGACGTTTCCCCACTGCGTCCAGCAGAGGGCGCTGTGGGGAATCGTCATCACTGCGCGCAGGAGGCGCGTGAAGACTTTCTGCCGGCGTCCCTGGAGTATGTGAGTATGTATGTATGTATGTTTGTATGTATGTCTGTGTTTTGTTTCAATGTGTGTCATGTGTGGGGCCGGAGCGCTGCTCCGCCTCCACACATGTATAGCGTTAGCACGGATCCGTTGGCACCCTTTAGGTGCCGGATCCGTGCTAACGCTAGTGTGAAAGAGGCCTAAAACACTGGCCTGGAAACTACAGCACAATCCTCTCCTCCACCCATCTGTCTCTTGTCTTCTGTGTCTTCACCTACTTTGTTCTATACAGAAGTACCGAACCCATTGCTAGACAGGCCCAATTGACTGCTAACTGGGTCCATCAAGTTCTGACGAGAAAACAGCACTGTTTCCAGCACCATTTAACCTGTTGGGAACTACACAAACTGCAATGGAGATGTGAACATAGCCAGGGGCGTAGCAAAAGGCTCATGGGCCCTGGTACAAGAGTTCAGCTTGGGCCCTCCCTTCCCTCAGAGCTTTGTAGCCAGGGGCAGGGAAGCACATAGGGACTCATTTATCAAACTGGTGTAAAGTAGAAGTGGTTTAGTTGCCCATAGCAACCAATCAGATTCCAACTTTCATTTTTGACTGCTCCTTTGGAAAATGAAAGGTGGAATCTGATTGGTTGCTATGGGCAACTTAGTCAGTTCTACTTTACACCAATTTGATAAATGACCCCAATAGTCTTTCTGCTGCCTGAGGAAAAATTGAAACGGCACCCCATGCCAAATTCTTGACCTAACCCCTTCCCGCCAGGTAGAGGCACTTTCTATAATACCGGTGTCTTCCTATGCGGCACAAGGGTCTTTTGGCCCCCTCAGGCTCCGGGGCCCAGTAGTGACTGCTACCTCTGCAACCCCTATAGCTACTCCCCTGAACATAGCCTTACTGAAGATGAGCTTGTACTGACTGAAAACAGTTTCAGCATTGAACCAGACGAGCCCAGTTCTGCTAGTTTTCTGCTGTTCATGCAGAATGAATGCCACATGTATGAATGGCTGCCAGCTACCGCAGCCTACGGCTATTGTCATTTGTGTCAGTCACGGCCCTTCCGTCCAAGTGCAAATGATTTATAAGAGCTTTGACTACATTTCAAATATTCAGCGTTTAGCAAGAAAAAAAATTCACAAAATGACATTTGAGTAGAAGAAAACCTGCTTGTGCTGACAAAACCGATATCGTGGTATGCCTACCCCATAACTGAGATCCTTATTGATGGCTTAGCAAACGGAGAATATGGGAGGGGGGCGGGATAAGATCGGGACTTGTATTATCTGCTGTATAGCGGTGAGTGTGAGCAGTGAGGTCACATATAAATCTTCTCTGTTTGTTTGGACAGACTACAAATGAGGTGGTCCTCGCCGTAGAATTCCATCCGACCGACGCCAACACGATAGTCACCTGCGGCAAATCTCACATCTTCTTCTGGACCTGGAGTGGAAACTCTCTGGCGAGAAAACAGGGAATTTTTGGGGTAGGAAAATGTATTGATTATGGTTTTGTAGTCCGTGGGAGTCATGGTTCTTTCTTTTTATGGTATGGCGGAACAGGGGGAATATATTGCCTTAGATATAGCACTTCAGGCTTCAGAGCACAGAATATACCGTAACCGCTGAAGAGGATTATGTGGTTATGTTCCCACATGTCTGATCTGACACGGATTTGGCACAGAAATCGGCATAAAATCCACCAGTAATCCACACCCCATGCTTATCAGTGAGGTTTGATTAAAGAGGTTTCCAGGATTTTACTATTCCCGGGACCCCTGACGATCAGCTGTTTGAGTAGGTACCAGCGCTCCTGTGAGTGGCGCTACCGTCTCCCCGCTCACCAAGCACAGCGCCGTACATTGTACAGTGGCTGTGCTTGGTATCGCACTCAGCCCTATTCACTTGAATGGGGCTGAGCCGCTCCTAGGCCACGTGACTGATGAACGTGACGTTACTGGCCTAGGGAAAAGTTGAGAGAACTGTGGTGCTCATGGAAGTGTCGGTGCCTTCTCAAACAGCTAATCGGCGGGGGTCCTGGGAGTCAGATCCCCACCAATCAGATACTTATGACCTATCCTGAAGATAGGTCATCAGTTGTACAATCTGTATTATGCTGTATTATTGAGCCAAAGCCACAAAGAAGAAAAAAAAAGTAAAGCCTCATGCACACAACTTTGGCCACAAAATGCAGTCCACGGACCCTTTGAAGTCAATCGGTCCACCAAAAAAGTGGATGCAACGTGGACGGTGTGGCGGGTTTTGCAGATCCACAATCTGGGGACTGCAAAATACATACGGTTGTGTGCCTGAGGCCTAAAGGAAAGAGTGGTAGATCCCTCTCTCGATTGTATACATCAGGGATCAGCAACCTTCAGCACTCCAGCTGTTGTGAAACTACAACTCCCATCATGCATACCTACTCTGCCATTCACTGAACTCCCATAGAAATGAATGGAGCATGCTGGGACTTGTAGTTTCACAGCAGCTGGAGTGCCGAAGGTCGCTGATCCCTGGTATACACGTATGAGGCTCAAAAAAGTGCAGGTGGTTTCCAGACTGACGCTGTGTGATGCACCCATCCAGCATGTATCACAGCATGTTCAGGGGGCGCTCCTAGTAACAGCACGCACTGAGCTGCAGTACCATGGACAAGAGTGAGGCCATTTCTACAAAAAAAAATTGCTATTTTTAAATATTACATATTTTCATAATCCCATTTAACCCCCTGTTTTGCCAGAGTCCAGAAAAGTAGCTAACTGGAGGGGGGAGGGCAGCTGAATCGTAGCAGCTAGAAACATGCAACTGATCTTGTTTAAAAGCAGACATTCCAGGCTTTCAGGCAAGCTACAGTCCAAGCAACAGAGGAGAAATCACTGTTAGAAATTGGTATGCTATGAATGCAGCTGAAAGTGAAAGTATAAACAGGTTTTACTTGCGATTATTCCCGACTTGATTTCTCAGCGAGTTCTCCTTTGTTGCTTGGACTTTAACTGTCATTTTGGAATGTCAGCTTTCAAACAAGACCAGTTGCATGTTTCTAGCTGCTACCATGGAGGAGATATCACCATCTAAAGCAGCCCTCCCCCCTCCAGTTAGCTACTTTTCACACTGCCCGAGCTGGTTAATGGGTTATCCAGCAATTCTGTCCAGATCTGACATGACTGTAGAGAGACACTGCTGTACTCCGAGCAGGACTGTTGTCGAGGCTGCTGTCCAACGCCCAGCAGGTATCGTTTGCACAGTACTTATTGGGCATCAGATAGTAGTTGGCATGCAGCAGCGTCTCTTAACACCTGGTGTCAGAGCGGGAGTCAAGGTCACCTTCTTGTATGTAGATCTTCTAAATCCTAAGCGTCTCGTGGTTAGAGGGGGAGCTAAGTGAAAACACGGGTGCACCACGTGGGGTCTCTGCACGCTTTCCTGAATAGATTTGGTGGATTATTCTGCACTCTGCAGACAGAACCATTGACAGAACTAACATTTTTCAACTTTTCTATGCAGAAATACGAGAAACCAAAGTTTGTACAGTGCTTAGCCTTTCTACCCAACGGAGACGTACTTGCTGGAGACTCTGGCGGGGTCATGTTAATATGGAGCAAAACTCCCGTCGAGTCAACAGCCGGTAAAGGAGTAAAAGGTAGGCTTCTCCGTCGGCATAAAGTACATTCACACATTTCTGCAGCCATCCTGTACCTCTGCATGGGGCTTGCAGAAATCCTTGGACACGGTGCAGAAATGGCTGCCACGTGTCAATTCACCTAATCCTTCCTGGATGACTTGGCCCCCAACAAGTCCTCACACCTGTGCGCTTCTGTATGAGTAATGGCGCTTCTGCTGGAGGGTCCGTTCTCCCACCAAGGTGGTTACATTCGCGAGGAGAAGCACGCCAGATTTCCATGATATTAAGTGGCGCTGAAATAAGGGTGCGGTGATACGGTGAAGGTTATCCTGAAGATCTCTGGTTTTTCCCTCTGCCACTCCTAATGTTTTAATTCCTTCTAAATCCCTGCTTGGCATCCAACTAAATGTCTCCATAATTCTTCTAAAAGCTCAGGTAATTATTTGTAGTCATAATATGAGTCATTAGGTGTATTCCCCACTCGTAATGTCATTAATATGCCTGGCACACGCTGGAGAACTCTCATTATGCAAATGCTTCACCTGGTGAGAGATGCTCTACCTATTAAAGGGGTTTTCTACTGATCGGAGGGGGGCTGACACCTGGGACCCCTGTGAGCGCCACATCCTTCTCTCTGCTTACCAAGCACAGCGCCGTACATTGTACAGTGGCTGTGATTGGTATTGCAGCTCAGTCCCATTCACTTCAATGTGGCTGAGCTGCACCTAGGCCATGTGACTGAATGTGACGTCACTGGCCTAGGAAAAGCTGCGAGAAGGCTCCAGCACTACTGTGAGCGCCGGTGCCTTCTCAAACAGCTGATCACCAGGGTCCCGAGAGTCGGACCCCAATCTATCAGATACTGATGACCTATCTAGAGCAGCGATGCCAAACCTGAAGCCCTCCAGGTGTTGCAAAACTACAACTCCCAGCATGCCCTGATATCTGTAGGTTGTCTGAGAATGCTGGGAGTTGTAGTTTAGCAACAGCTGGAGGGCCACTGGTTGGGCATCCCTGATTTAGAGGATAGCTCGTCAGTAGAAAACACTTGGAAAACTCCCCATTTTGTGGTTTTTTGGCTACTTTCACACTTGCATTTTTGCTGGATCCGGCAGGGTTCAGCAAAAACGCTTCCGTTACTGATAATACAACCATCTGCATCCGTTATGAACGGATCCGGTTGTATTATCTGTATCATAGCCAAGACGGATCCGTCATGAACTCCACTGAAAGTTAATGGAGGACGGATCCGTTTTCTATTGTGTCAGAGAAAACTGATCCATTCCCCATTGACTTACATTGTGGTTCATGACGGATCCGTCTTGGTCCGCATCCCAGGACAGGCAAGTTAAATGCAGCATGCTGCGGTTTGCTCTCCGGTATGAGAACGGAGTTCATTTTGGAGAACTCCGTTCTGTTCAGTTGCGCGTTTTGTCTGCATTGACATTGAACAGAGACAAAACTGAAGCCTTTTTTTTCCCCAGTATTGAGACCCTATGACGGATCTCAATACCGGAAAATAGAAACGCTAGTGTGAAAGTAGCCTTAAATTAGAAAGCATCTTACTTATGTATTGGGGAGTGGGGGGGTTGTGTACCTCTGTTTGAAAGAGGACCTTTCACCTCTCCTGACATGCCTGTTTTAATAGCTCCATGCATTCCCCACGTACTAACAATTCTGGAACATCTATTCTTATGGCTCTATGTTGTGCCATTCCTTTATTATTTGCACTAGAAGTTATGAATGAATTGCTATTTGCCTTCAGTAAAGGTACAGAGGGGAGGTGACCAGTTGGGGGTGTGTCCCTGCCCAGTCTGACTCTAGCCAATCAGTGCTGCCATGTTCAGACTGTGCAGGTACACACCCCCAACTTGTTACCTCCCCTCTGTACCCTTACTAAAGGCAAATAGCGATTCATTCATAACTTCTATTGCAAATAAAGTAATGGAACAACATAGAGACATAAGAATAGATGTTCCAGAACTGTTATTACATGGGGAATGCATGAATCTATTAAAACAGGCCTGTCAGGAGCGGTGAGAGGTCCTCTTTAAACCCATTACAAAATAGGTATATGCATCATTATTTACCCGTTCAGGTAGTAAAAGAGTAGGCCTCTACATCCTGTGATTCTTATGCCCATATGGAACTACTACTCCCAATAAGCTGGGAATGATAGTTTTGCAATGGCTAGAAAACCACAGTTTGCAGACCAAGGAAGTAGAGGGACATTTGGCAACTGTTACCAGCCCTGAGTCTGGGTGGATAAGCCTTTTTGAAGGAGGAACAGTCAAAGGCGGCGACCGGTAAATATGTCCGTAGATAATGGATGGGTGAAACTTCAGTGGCCTGAGAAATGAAGGGGCCCATTAGCATGTTTGTTTAGCTCAGCCACAAAGCTGCTTGAAGGGGTTGTCCCCTACTGTACCTGTCCGTCACCCTACTGTACCTGTCCGCAGGTTATTTGTGGTATAGCAGCTCAGCCCCATTTCTGTTACCCCCTATCTGAGGACAGGACCCAGAAGTAGTGACCGAGACCCTGATTACAGCGCTGGGCACTTTTTTTTTTCCTTGCTGTATTTTTCATTATTAGATTGAGCCCTACACTTGAGTCCTCGCAGAACGTGCAGTGGCGTCCTCAGTATGAGCCGTCCTCTCACTCTGCTGATTGACAGCTTTCTTCCTGTGCACAGTATGTGGAGAAAGCTGTCAATCAGTGACAAGGAGGGGAGGGGTTAGCCCGCCATTTGTAAATATCTAGACTCCACGTAGCTCCCGCTAAAGCTAATAGTGTGGTTTAATGGAAAGTATCCAAATAATTATAGTTGGCGCTCAAGGCTGAAATTAGATAAGAAGAAGCTGATTATCATATTTTAATAATGTATAAACACCAGCGTGATAATTAGAAACAGTATAAAACCATCGTAATTGCAATTCATAAGCCTAAGAGAACATAAAATATATATTGTAGTGTCCCCAATAGACCTTAAAGGGGTTTTCTGGGCTTTTAATATAGATGACCTATCCTCAGAGTCTCTAGGTGTAATGGTAACGCCCCCGTTGCTCCTAGAGGCTCATTTGCATATATTAAAACATCATTTTTCTCAGTAATGTGGACACATATGAACATGGGACCAACACAGATGTCTTCAGCTGCCAAGTGCACATGTAACAGGTCAGCCAGTGTCATAGGGACAAAACTGCTGACAGATGCCCTTTAGGATTGTAGTAAAATGAGACGTTGCGGATCAGTTGCACGTCCTCACCATAGAATAATGGACCACCCGGCTGTATGTATTACACACCATTTTGCAATGTGAAGGCTATGAAGTATTACAGAGCCTTTCCCCTCACTCCCATAATCACATTGTAGTAATTATAGGTTAGGATATGAAGCCTGTTCTCATTATATGCTCTGAATTCTCTTATATCCATCGCAGTCTCCTGACCACAAGGACGTTTTGTCGTTAGGATTTTGGCCACCAGACCCGTGTTACACACAGCAGCTCCTGCCACATGAGCGCTCGGGGCACAGAGAACCATTAGTCAGTTCCAGAGGAATTTTTCAGAATGCCAGCGCTTCCTGTTTTGCTGCGCATTCCCTAAAATCAGAACACTGTAAACCCAAATCCCCCGGGATTTTAATTTAATACGAATTTAATCAAGAAATGGCAAAAGAAAATGTGAATCCATTGTTTAAAGACTCCGGATATTAACATCAGCAGGTCTGACATCATAGGCAATAAGGGGGGTTGTTTGTCTCAGTTATAGGCCGGAGGTAGTGTTCGTGTCATAGGTTTATTGTGCCTGTAGTAATCGGGGGCCGCTCTGTGCGGGGTTCTGGGGGACACTCACTGATATAGTAAATGGAGCCGCTATGTATGTATGTATGTATGTGTGTGTATATATATATATATATGTATAGAGAGAGAGAGAGAGGAGCCTGCATACAGATAGAGCTGCTATGTATGTGTGTATATATATATATGTATATAGAGAGAGAGGAGCGTGCATACAGATAGAGCTGCTATGTATGTATGTATATATATATATATATATATATATATATATATATATATATAGAGAGAGAGAGAGAGAGAGGAGGCTGCATACAGATCTTGTGCAGGGTTCTGGGGGCCGCTCACTGATGCAGTAAATAGAGCTGCTATATGTGTGTGTGTGTGTGTGTGTATATATATATATATATATATATGTATAGAGAGAGAGAGAGGAGCGTGCATACAGATAGAGCTGCTGTGTGTGTGTGTATATATGTGTATATATATATAGATAGATAGATAGAGAGAGAGGAGCCTGCATACAGATCTTTTGCATGGTTGTATAGGGGAGCGCTGCTTTCTGTGGCTGTGAAGGTAGGTGGGTTCATAGGTTTGCCAAGTCTGCCTTCATTGCCAAAGTATACTGTTGGGTTTCCAGTGTGTGCAGTTCATCCTGCACGAATGCCGTGCTTCACCTTGTACAGGTATGGACTTGAATGGACTCTCCAGTGGAGATCTGATAACAGGGGTGTAACTACCATAGCGGCAGACCAGGCGACTGCTATGGGGCCCAGGGCAAGAGGAGGCCCAGTCTTAGTTGGGATTATCTCCTCTTCTACTGGAGGTGAAAACTTGGTCAGGACTCTACCCTCTAAAGGAACAACTTTTAGCAAATGAAGCAGTGGAAAAATGGCCCAAGGATCATTGAAAGGGGTTTAGGCAGAAACCCTTCTGTCCTGTGTGTTGCACTTTATATCACATCTAGCATATTGCAGGGGGAACTCCATTTTAAGTGGATTGTTTTTACAAAAACTAGCCCTATATGGAAGCCAAAGAAAGGGGACCCATCAGATGAGCAGCTAATGGTGTCTCTCACTCTGGACCGGCCGGCCGCACCTTGTATGGTCAGCCATTCATCTGAATAGGAGCATGCTATGCGAGGTGTCCCCTGTAGCGGGTGCTGTATGGGAAATTTCTAGCTGACAGCAACTTTTCCTGGCTAAGTGGGACGTTTACCTGGGTGTGAGAAGTTGCACCCGTGGTGACCAGATGATCCCTGGTGGCTATAGTCTGAAAAGTGTTGATCTTTAGCACTAAAATGCAACAGATTGGTCTGTGTACGGTTACATGCACACCACCGTATGTATTTTGTAGGTTGCAAACTGCGGATCCGCAAAATACGAGTACTGGCCGTGTGAATCCCGCACCTTTCTCGGTCCCTATGGTAGAAATGGCTATTCTTGTCTGCAAAACTGACAAGACTAGGGCGTGTTCTATCATTTGCGGAACAGCCACATGGATACAGACAGCACCCGGATGACATCCATGTGTGGTCTGTTTTCATTTTGTTTTTTTGCGGCCCATAGAAATGAATGGGTTTGTGCAGAATCTGCAAAGAATGCAGATCGGGAGCAGACCAGAAATACAGACATGTGCATGAGGCCTAACCTGCACTTCTCCCCCTGTTGTGGAACTACAACTCCCAGCATGTCCTGGCCACCTGAAGTGAGCAGGGCATGCTGGGAGCTTAATTTCCTCTGAGGGGCCACAGGTCGAGACCCCTGGTGTAAGGGACGGTGCCCAGTGGTTTTCAGTACAGCCTAATATGCTGCACGGAGGTGTTCAGACTAAATGCCACCTGTACTTTCTAGGTATATATGTTAGGAATGGAAAATAAGGTATAATGTGAGGCGTGTAGCTCCGAGCACTAGATTAATGATATGACTCACCGCAGGATGTCACATGTCCACCGCAGAGGAGAACGCAGACTGTTTTTCCCTCTCATTTTGCCTACAGCTGAACGTCAGCAAGTTGTGACAGTAAGAGACACTGTGCTGTGTTAGCATTATTATATAGCATTTCATTTCCAGCTCTTCGTGATGCTTTGATCTTGTCCTCATTTGGGATATTGAGGCTCCTACAGAGGATCCAGATGTCGGGAGATGTCAGGCCGTGCTTTGTAGGAAAACTATGCCAATGTCTCCTCCAAGTGGAAGAAAACCATCTACAGTGCAATTTACTCAGAGGTTATCCAAGTCTATTAAATGCCCCCATATGCCTGGGCCCCTCACAATGAATATACTTACCTGGCTCCCCGCACCGCTCCTGGTCCCCACACCGTCGCTACTGCTTCCCCCCGTGTGCGGATGCAAACATCCTGTCTCCGGTGGGGGGGGTTGGGGGGCGAGCAGCCAATGGCAGGCGGTGACGAGTCTCCCTAGCGTCAGCCGTGATGCTAGGGAGGCTCGTCCCTGACTTTGGATGTTTTCATCTGCACTCGGGGAGAAGGAGCGGCGCAGGGAGCGGGGGCCAGGTAAGTATATTCATTGTGAGGGGCCCCGGCCTATAGGGGGGCATTGAATAGTCTTGGATAACCCCCTTTTATGGCTCATGCACACGACCGTATGTATTGTGCACTCTGCAAAAAGTCCATGTGACATCTTTGTTGCATCTGTTTTTTTTTTTCTTTTGCGGATCCATTGTAACATTCCCTATCCTTGTCTGCAAAACGGACAAGAATAGGATATGTTCTTTCTTTCTTTTTTTTTGCTGAACGGCCATGCAGATATACTGTAACGGAATACACACAAAATCATTTCCCTTTTTCTTTGCGGAACCATTAAAGTAAATGGTTCCTCATACGGGCCGCAAAACGGAACGACACGGAAAGAACATGTGTGTGCATGAACCCTTAGGCTGATGTCTCTCTCCGGAGAGAGTTTATCAGAAAGGAGCATTAGTGGGGAGATCTGTTTCTGTTTTTTTGTGACTGTTCCGCAGAGAGTAGGGTTTCAGTCTGCTGTGTATAGTACCGTGCACCAACATGTTTCTGCTTTTTTTGCGGATCGGATATGGACCCGTTAATTTCAATGGGGCCACAAACTATGCGGACAGCACACCGCATGTTGTCCGTATCAGTTTGTCCATTCTGCCAGCCCGTAAAAAAGGTAGACCGTGCCCTATTCTAGGACATTTCTACAGGGCTAAAAAAAAAATGGTGGCACGCACATGGGACCTGTGTTTTGCAGACCATGTCATACGGCCGTGTGCATGAGGCCTTATGGTGAGGAGACTTCAAGCGATGGTCCATGGCAAAAGTATGTGACCAGCTTCTTCCCAATGCACAGATAATGAATAATCAGAACCAGATCTCGGCTGATGAGGCCTAAAAGCTCAGAGCAGAAAATTGTGTTTCTGATTATATCAAAAAGATGCATAGTATTACATTTACAGATATTGCACGTGTACATTAATACATTACAATGTCTTCACTGTCTGTTTCCAGGCGTCTACCAAATTAGCAAGCAAATCAAAGCCCACGATGGAAGCGTGTTCACACTGTGCCAGATGAGGAACGGAATGATGCTCACAGGAGGTGGGAAGGACCGGAAAGTCATTCTGTGGGATCATAATCTGAACCCGGAGAGGGAGATTGAGGTAAGACCCGGGCGCCGCTTCTGCGGTGTAGTGGGACTTGTATATAGGCAGTGACGGCACACGGGGCTTCCAGGAACGCTAGAGGAGCAAGTGAGAAGAGGCGTTGTGCACAGGTACTGCATACTGAAAAAATATGTCTGTGTCAGGTCCACTTAGCAGCACGTGTTTAAGTGAAGCGTTGCAGGAATAAATTATGTTTTATGATCTCTGCAAATAGCTGTGAATGTTTAGGTGAAAATAGAGAAAAGGGTGTTGGCTCAACTACCAAACCTGGCGCCACAATCAGCTGATCGCTGCAGATAGGGCTGACCTTACAGCGGTCACTGCAGGAGGATTATAGCATTACAAGGCAGCCAATTAAAGGGGTTCTCCAGGAATTAAAAAACAAATAAAATACTTAAATATTATTTCATAATAAATATATTCACAAATACCTTTCATTACTTATAATGGCTCTTTTTGTCTGGGGAGCAATCATTAGGAGGAATAAAATGGCTGCTGTCCTATCAGTACACCCAAAACCTGTCCTAGTCATACAGCAGGACAAGTTACTTCACAACACTGAGCTAAAGAGCTGCCTCATCTTCCTCTCTGCTTGTCAGGAATCATCATCCTGAATACAGGTGAATCTCTGTTTGGGATGTAGAAGATGAAGAGGCATGAGAGGAGGGTGAGGTGTGGCTCATGAGCAGCGGCTCTTGAAGTACAGAGAGGACGAACAGGACAGACTGTGGTAATGGAGACTGCATACATGTCTCCACATGGACTAAATTCCTCAGAGATTCATCTGAAGATCTTATCTGTATTCAGGATCATAATCCCTGACGAGCAGAGAGGAGGATGAGGCAGCTCTTTACCTCAGTGTTGTGAAGTAACTTGTCCTCCTGTGTGATTAGGACAGGTTCTGTGTGTACTGATAGGACGGTGGCCATTTTATTTCCCCTGATGATTGCTCCCCAGACAAAACAAGCCATTATAACTAATGAAAGGTATTTGGGAATATATTTATAATGAAGTAATATTTACGTATTTTCATTTTCTTAATACCTGGAGAACCCCTTTAATGGCCAACTGTGATACATGTATAGGCTGGATCTGCTTAGAACAGGGATCATTAACCTCCAGCAGACTGAATAGAGTCCTCTTAGACTCTCATTACTGCATTATATGAATTAGAATATTGGTAGAACTAAGCTGCAGAAGATCAGGAGGACAAGGGTAAATACAGGTACCGAGGGCTCAATGCAAGAATAACATATTTTGAGCATTTGTAGAACACACCGCAGAACTTTTTTCTACACTTCATTTTTTCTCCTGTATCTTGTACATAGGGTATTAATTTGGTGTGTTCACTGGCATTAACGGGGTTGTGCAGCGCTACACTCAGGATAGGTCATCGATATCAGGTTGTTGGGCATCCGACCCCAGCCACCCCCACTGATCAGCTGTTTGAAGAGGTAGCAGCACTTGTACAAGCACTGATTCTGCTTCAAAGTTTTTGTAGAGGCATTGCGGTGTAGTTACAACTGCTCATCCCAATGGGACGAACCTCTGTCATTAAATTGCGCGGCCTCTGCAAAGGAGACGGCGCACAGGTAATTCTGAAGCGGAAGCAGCGCTCGCACAAGAGCTGCTACCTCTTCAAACAGCTGATTGGCGATGGTGCCAAGACTCAGACCCCGCTGATCTGATATTCATGACCTATTCTGAGGATAGGCAAAAATACTTCCGTTATGATAATACAACTGGTTGCATCTGTTATGAACGGATCCAGTTGTACTATCTCTAAAATGACCATGGCGGACCGGGCACTGGCACCATTGAGCTGCTTGCAGGGTTTTTGTGTGCGGCATGGGAAATGCAGTCTTGGGTCACGCCGTACTGTCCTCCGTTCACAATGAATGGGGACAAAAACTGAAGCGTTTTCCTCCGGTTTTGAGACCATACGACGGATCAATACTGGAAAGGAAAGCACAGATGTAAAGTAGCCTTGTTGTGTTGTGTGTGTGCTGCTGTCTTATTTTTAAATCCAAAGCGCTATTTAAATGACAATTTATCTTTTATTTCATCATTCGTTTCCTCTCCTGTATCCCGCGGCGCGGTCTGTTTGGACGCCAGAGTTGAGCGTCTTCCAGCCATTACATAAACACTTTTCAGCCAAAAGATTACATTCTTTGTAATCATAAGGAGCTTTTCTTCTAATTAGTAAATGACCTACTTACAAAAGTTTGGAAATGACTTTTTAGGAAGTCCACTTAAGCTCCAGCTTATGAGGACATGTTCCCAGGCTCAGAGTACACGGTGATCTGCTGGTGTCCACCTCCAGACATAAAGGGTTCGTCTCATCAGGGCAATCCCTCTCCATGTCGGGGCGTATGGACATCACAGGGTTCCTCAAAGCGGGACTCAAGTCTCTGACCAGCTTTTGGACACTCATTTGAATGAATGTCCGCATGCAGTACTGTATAAAACCGGTAGTGTCCGTTTTATGGGGAATTGGTAATTTTTCATGACTTTTTCCAGCCCCCGAAATCTAATCTTGGGGGCAGCACCCATCAGCGGATCACTGCAGCACTTCATATAGTAAAGGCCTATAAATGGTCCATTAGCAGTTGAGCATACAATGTAAAATGTGTGGGGACCTCATGACTGCACCCACTGCAGGTGTCTGGGGAAGCAACAATCCCTCTCAACTGAAATAAATGTGCACGAATGACGCATCTCTATGGGGAGGTGGGAGAGATGGCGGTTCTCTGAATGTCTTGTATGACCAGCTTAGCATTGATGCGCGTAGCATGTCAGGATTGATGCAACCTCAACATAAGGGCTCATGCACACGACTGTATTTTGTGGTCCGCAAAACACGGATCCTTTAAAAAAAAAAAAAAAAAAAAACGGATTTTGCATGGTTTTTTTTGGGAGGGATCCATCGTAACAATGCCTGTCCTTGTCCGCAAAACGGACAAGAATAGGAAGTGTTCTACTGATTTGCAGAACGGACTTGTGGGCATACGGAAACTGAATGCGGACCCCATGAAGTGAAAGGTTCCACATACGGGCTGTAAAAAAAAAAAAAAAACGCGGAAAGAAAATATGATCGAGTCACAACAAATGGCAACGACTGGGCGAGCTGTTGGACATCACCGGTAGTTGCTGCTGTTGCACTATAGTCGCATGACAATAGAAAAGTGCGCAATAATTTTATGCAGTCGTTTGTCAGTGCCGGCATTGTACTGACAACCGCTCCGAGATCAGAAGACACACGGCAGAAGTCGTCTAGCCCCGCGCCTTAAGCACATTTCACCCGTCTGCACTTAGTATTAATAACTTGTGCCACTAATAATAACTGAGGCTGTGACCCCGGCAATGTAATTATCGCCTGTGATAGAAGACAGCAGATGTTCTGCGCCGGGAGTTTGATTAACGTGATTGATTTTCAGCATGCCGTGCCATAACTGCAAAGCGTGTAAAATGAGGAGAACAGTTTGAGGTCTGTGACTTTATAGTAGCAGGTAGGGGCGGACTGGGAACGTAAAGTGGCCCTGGAAAAATTACTAAAAGTGGCCCCGTTGTGTAGTCTGGTCCAAATTGATGCAGGGCCAGCAATACCATATTGTGGCACATTATACCACCCCCTACAGAGCCAAATACCACAGTCCATCACAAAATACATCCCCAAAAACTTCCACTGGCCGGATGTTAGGAGGGCTCAGGCGGCCCCCTGGGCATCGGCCCACCGGGAAATTTCCCTGTAAGGTCTATGGCCAATCCGCCCATGGTAGCAGGCACTGGGTTTTTAAAACTCCTTGTGATCATTGAAGAGACCAGATTCTCAGAATGAAATCTTGACATTTTCACAGTTACTGCCACCTAGTGGCCATGAGAGGCTTACACTCAAGACTGGTAAGAAATAAAAACCTCTCTTTACAGCTCACCACGGACTTGAATGTTATCACCTCCTTATCAGTAGCAGGTGGAGAGCTGATAACAGAATGACTGGGCTTTTTTTAATTGGCAGATCGTGACCGTTTTGGTGAGATCAGCCAACAATCTTTTGCCTGGATAGGACGGGCGGAGATATTGATGTGTAGCCAATTTAAAACTTAAAGGGTAACCGTCACCAGGCTTCTGCTAGGTCATAGTGACAAGTCAGAAGTTGTGATAAGCGTGGGCTCCCACCAATTGGGAAAACAAAGAAGTAGAAGCAATCGGATGAGCGTTGTGCTTCCTTCATTACTGTCCAGCCCTATGATCGAGCAGATTTAGACCTGTGAATCCGTACACCCTTTGCTACGCTCTTTGAGGAAAGCCAAGACGAGCTGAGGAGAAGAGGAGCGCAGCCGCTGGGAGGTTGTCGAGGTAAGTATGCCCCCCTCATCCGATAGCCCTCTGCTCCACCGCCACCAGTCAGTGCCGGGACCTGCATGGAATCCGCTGCATGTTGGCGAATGATTGGCAATTTGCTAATGTTCTACAGATTACACGCTGGTCCTGACACATGTTAGTGGCAGCGGGCTGTCGTGGAAGGAGGGCATACTTACCATCCGATCCTCCCTGCACCTGCTGGACCACCAGTAACTTCATGTTATGTTATAAGGCCACTATGTCACCAAGGTTTTCATTGGAGTCGCTCATGAAGTATTTGCATATTGACGATATTGCGGGTGTATGCTGAGAATAAAGAGGGTCCGTAAGTTGGACAGGGTGTGATGTCATTAAAGGGGTTGCCCCAATTGTCTTATAGGTGATGGGACCTGCACCCATATGGAGAACGGAGCCCCACAAGGTGGTGGCTGGAGGACTCCGTTCTGGCCACCACCAAGCCGGCTCCCCATAGAAGTGAATGGGAGCGTACCGCGCATGCGCGGCCCCCAGTCCCATTCACTTCTATAGGCTTGACGGAATTAGCCGATCCAGCTCTTGGCTATTTTTGCCGGCCCCATAGAAAATGGATGGAGGGCGGCTGCACACGCACAGTGCACCCTCCTTCACTTTCAGGGCTCAGTTCTCGATATAGGTGCAGGTCCCACCTATAAAACCATGGGCGCATATCCTAGCGATATGTCCCCATTGTCTGTCATTAGACAACCCCTTTAAGGTGATGGGTGGGGTAGGAGCAAGAATACAGGACTAGATGTCAGTCAAGCAGGATTGGGGAGTGCCCAGAGGAGATGTGGTGGAGGAGGTGTTAGAATTAGAATAGTGGTGCTCCAGGCCTTCTGGCCTGGCCCCTTGGTCCCCGAAAGAGCTTACTTGCATAATATTAAAATGCTGATACTTCTGGGACGCTGCTATGTAGAAAAATGAAGGAATCATTTTAATAGGGTTGATTATGCTTACTGAGGCTGTTTAAAGTATGGAGGGGTCTATATGTATATCCTCTTATGAACCAAATCATCAACGTGAGATATTCATATGACCCCCCCCCTATATGTCACCATTGTGAACAAGCCCTCACATCACCTGCCCCCGTATACAGTTCCTTTGGTTTTGGCTTAGGTATGGAATCTCTTTGTAGTAGATTGTATTATTTCAGTGTAGACTGTGTGGTGATGTCATTGTGTATGACTCTTTCTTATACCATTTATCATTGTGTTAACCTATTCATTCCAGGTTCCAGATCAGTATGGCCTCATCCGAGCTGTAGCAGAGGGCAAAAGTGACCAGTTTCTGATCGGCACATCCAGGAACTTTATTCTACGAGGCACCTTTAACGACGGCTTCCAGGTGGAAGTTCAGGTAGGTAGCCATTGGGCTGCGTCTCGTATGTTGCTTTGCATATGAAAGGCCCTGATAAAATGATGTGTTGTCACAGGGTCACACAGATGAACTCTGGGGGCTGGCAACACACCCCTTCAAAGATCTTCTCTTAACCTGTGCTCAGGACAAGCAGGTCTGTCTGTGGAATAATGTAGACCACACGCTGGAATGGACCAGACTTCTAGATGTAAGTATCTAAAGGACAGGTGATAAATGTGTGATCATTGGTACTGACGATCCCGAGAACTGAGATCCTTACAGGGGTTGTCCATGTTCAGAGCTGAACCCAGGTAGGCCCTGTGATATGAGCATCGGAGCATTTCATGCTCCCATGCTCTCCCTTGCCCAGCACTGGATCACACAGGACAAGGGTTAGGCAGAGGCTTCCACCTAGCAGTGCATTCGGTGACGTCACTGACTCTGATGGGCGGGCTTTAGCGCTGCCCTAGCCGTTTTACAAGCTAGGTCAGTGCTAAAGCCCGCCCATTAGTGCTGGCGACGTCACCAGGCTCACTGCTGGGCGGAAGCCTCCACTAAGATTACGTACAGAGAGTGCAATACGTCAACGGATCTCCATAAAAAGCCTTTTGCCCTCCACAATTGGGGGACAGCCTGGGTGTAAGCGTGGGTATGTCCAGGTTGAGCCCTGAACCCGGACAACAAGTCCCGTTTGTGAATGGAGTGGCAGTGTGCATTTGTGGTCCCTTTGCGGTGCATTCACTGTCTGCAGTACTGCTGAGTCCAGAGTTCTGCTTTCTCCAGCAGTTCCATAGAGGTTAATGGAGCGGTTGTCGTACTTGCGCACCCCTGATCCATTCACACAGGGGCTTCGTGTACCCCGGTCCTCATAAACGCTGAGCCCCCCATGCTCGGATCCTCAGAGATCGTACACTTATCCGCTAGTGAATGCTGTGCTGAAGTTTCTCTTCTCTTTGGTTTTGTTTGGAATCTGAAATCTAAGCTGTTGATTTTCTTTTTCCTTCAGGAACCTGGACACTGTGCAGACTTCCATCCAAGTGGAATAGTTGTAGCTATTGGAACACATTCTGGGAGGTAATCCCTGAAATGTTGACTTCTGGTTTTCCTGGATATAAACTGCAGATGCCTCTGAGCCGCCCTGTGAAAGATTACGTGTCGCACGTACAGCATCTATCTAACATTTATTGTGCGTGGGACATTGACTCCCTTTCCGGGGCCCCTCTTGTACTGAAAGGCGCAGTCATTTAGGCTTTTCAATACCATTGAGAAACACTTAGGGGCACATTTATTAAGGCTGGCGTTTTAGACATCGGTCTTCATAAGGCCCTGCGCTGGCGATGGATTGGCAAAGTTATGTAGACGCCCCTGCCTTCCACAGCCAATCCTAAATGTAAGAGCGCTTCCTCGCTGTCTTACATTTAGACCAGTTTCTACGCCTAAACCAGTTGTAGAGAACGATAAATGGGGCGGGCCGGCCCACCGACGCCATGCCACCTTTTTCAGACCTGGCATGAGTGGGGAAGAAGACGCAGATTCTGCCGCAACATGGCGTGCAACGGAATCTGCGCCAGATATACGCCACAAAAGTGGTGTGTATCTGTTTGTAAATGACCCCCTTAGTCTATGGGCATGTGAACATATATGCTGTATGTACATCACAAGCATAAAATAAACAAAGCTTAAATGACAATGTGGTCGGTAATTAGAGTGGCGGCCTCTTGGCAATTGAGGCTTTTCTGCTTTCGTGTCATGGGGAGGATAAATGCTATGAACATGTTTTTTATTACTACAGTCTACCTGGGCTAAAAATATTTTTTTCAATTGGACCATATTTAAAAAAAAAAAAAAGTTTTTCCTCTACAGATTTCAGCTTCACTGCATCTGCAGACTTCTCAGTGAATCAGTCAGAGGACTGGTGTGATGGCTTGACCTGTAGCCCCTGTTTCTAGGTCCCCGACAGCTCAGTCTGTAGCCCTTATATTTACTTTCTTAAAGGGCATCTGTCAGCAGTTTTGTACCTATGACACCGGTTGACCTGTTACATGTGCACTTGGCAGCTGAAGGCATCTGTGTTGGTCCCATGTTCATATGTGCCCACATTACTGAGAAAAGTGTATGCTTTAATACATGCAAATGAGCCTCTCGGAGCAATGGGGGCGTTACTGTTACTCTGCTCTCTCCAACTGCCGCACCCTCTGCACTTTGACAGCAGCAGACAGTGTAAATGTCATCACACTTGGTCTTTCCAATCAAAGTAGACGGAGTACAGCAGTTGCAGATAGAGCAGAGCCTCTGTGTGCAACAGCAACGCCCCCTGTTGCTCCTAGAGGCTCGCTTGCATATATGAAAACATTTTCTCAGCAATACGGACATATGGACGTGAAACCGACACAGATGCCTTCAGATCCCAAGCGCACATGCAGGGGTGGACTGGTAACTTAAAGGGCCCTGGGAAAAAACACTAAAAGTGACCCCATGTTTTAGGTGGGTTCAAATTGACTGAAGGCGTGGCAACACAAGTAGGCAGGGATAACAAAACTAGGCATTGCCAGCAATACCATAGTGCAGCACATAATACTGCCATCCACACCACAGCATGAAACTGTATCACCATCCTGAGGATGGAATTACAGTTGAATTCAGGGGGGCACCTGCGGCCACCTCATGCTCCTAGCATTAATTAATGCCGAGAGCATCAGATTGTTATGTACCAGGCTGGTGGCTGTAAGTAGGGCTCACGCGCCCCTTGAGTATCAGCCCGCCAGGAAATTTCCCTGTAGAGTCTGGCCAACCCACCCCTACACATGTAACAGGTCAGCCAATTTCATAGGTACAGATCTGCTGACAAATGCCCTTTAACAGCTCATAGATGCTCACTTCAGCTAAATTCTTATAAAAGTAATAAGAGTTTAGCTTAAAGGGGTATTTTCATCTTAGACAATGGGGGCATATCGCTAGGATATGCCCCCATTGTCTTTTAGGTGCAGGTCCCACCGCTGGGACCCGCACCTATATCCAGAACGGAGCGCCCGAACTGAATGAGGCGCAGCCGCCCTCCATTCATTTCTATGGGGCCGCCGAAAATAGGTGATGGCTGGCTCGGCTACTTCCGTTGGCTCCATAGAAATGAATGGGAGCGCACCGAGCATGCATTTCTATGAGTGCAGCGGGGAGCTGCGCCTGGTGGTGGCCGGACCCCGCTCCCCGCTCCATTCTGAATATAGGTGCGGGTCCCAGCGGTAGGACCCGCACCTATAAAACAATGGGGGCATATCCTAGCGATATGCCCCCATTGTCTAAGATGAGAACACCCCTTTAAGGCCACTTTCACACAAGCGTATTTGCAGTCCGTATATGGTACGGATTTTATGTCCTGGAATCCGCTGCTAATGTTAATAAATAGAGCCATTCGCATGGCCGTATAATTTCCGTCAGTATTTGAAATCTGCAGCATGTCCAAGTTTTGTACAGATTTGTTTCCAAATATGCACATTACAGTCTGTGCAGTGCATAAATAATGAAGGCAGGAAGAAATACGCATGTAAATCCTGATGAAATCCTGAAGCAATACTGATGGTATATCATCAGGAATCCTGAGCCAGAATACCGACGGATCTCAATACACTTGTGTGAAAGCGGCCTGAATGAGTGTTTGAGCTGTCAGGGAACTAGAGATGGGGACTACACATCAAGCCAGTACTGCAGCATGGATTCCCTGAGAAGGAACAGTCTGCAGATGCAGTGAAACTAAAAACTGTAGAGGGAAAAATTGCTGATACTTGTAATAAAGAGCAACTGAAAAAGATTTACATCCAAAATAAGTATAATGCCATAATAAAATAAAATGTCACCAAAGGTGTCCATACCCTTTACAACATGCGGATGTGTCAACGAAAACGGGGGGAGAGGAGAAAGTCGTTGCCAGACACCTCCAGAGGTGACCCATCTTGGGAGAACAGAAGGAATGGGCAGTGAAATTCGACATACCCAATCCTTTTCTCCCCAGAGATCAGTGTGAGCTCCCCATACACATTAGATCGTCAGCTGGTGTGGTCCACAATATTCTAATGTGTATGAGGGCCTTCATCAGTAGGACATACTGAAGTTTACCAGTCAGTACACGCAATGCTATTTCTCTCTGATACCATACATAAACCTATCCTTGGTGATTCTAGTTCAGGGTGACATACCTTCCCTATGGTTTCTAGTATGAAAAAAACATTCCCATGGATAAGCCAGAATTATTGATATTTTACAGCACTTTTTTATCTACTGTTTTATGCTTTCTTTTAACGTGAGACATATTTGTCTTATTTTTTAGATGGTTTGTCCTAGATGCAGAGACAAGAGATCTGGTTTCCATACACACAGATGGGAATGAGCAGCTCTCGGTGATGCGATACTCACTTGGTGAGTGACTCCTTACAAGCAGTCTGTAAATGATTGTCCCCTGTAACTTTGTGTCCAGTTCGCAGTCTCCATCTCAGCTCCATTCCCCAGAACATTTGAATACGAACTACAGTATATTCAGTGGCAGGTCGACGGTAAAAAAAACTCCAGTGACTACCCTCAATGCAGGACACTTTATCACAAGCAGTTTTCTGCTCTTCGATGGAGCAATTTCTAACAATGATTTCTAACAGTGATTTCTCCTCTATTTCTTGGCTTTCATTTTGGTCTGGTATTAAAGCCTGGAATGTCAGCTTTCAGACAAGACAAGACCATTGCATGTTTCTAGCTGCTACCATTGAGGAGATATCACCATCTAAAGCAGCCCTCCCCCCTCCAGTTAGCTACTTTTCACAAAAACAGTCAGCTGGTTAATTCTGTTCTAGCTCCTGCAGATGGCAGCAAACTAAAGCCCCTTATTACTGCTGTAGTGGGTGTGTGTAAAGCAAGTTGTCAGATTGAGATGAGGCATGCTATCCATTCTGCCTATCCTCAGTCACAGAATGTGAGGATCATATCAGGTGCATCTTGAGGACTACAAGAACTTACAGTGTGAACGTAGTGATAGGCTCTCTTAAAGCTACTTTCACACTAGCGTTTTTAAATTCCGGTATTGAGTTCCGTCATAGGGGCTCAATACCGGAAAAAAACACTTCAGTTTTGTCCCCATTCATTGTCAATGGGGACAAAACTGAACTGAAGACCACGGAATACTCCTGAAAGCATTCCGTTCCGTCTTCAGACCAGGGAACAAACCGCAGCATGCTGCGGTTTTCTCTCCGGTCCAGGCATCCGCACCAAGACGGATCCGGAATGACCCCCAATGCAAGTCAATGGGGACGGATCCGTTTGGTGTGGACACACCAGTAATCCGGATCTGTCCTCCATTGATTTCCAATGGGGGGTCATTCCGGATCCGGCTACATACATACAGACATACATACAGACATACATACAGACAGACAGACACATACATACATACATACTCACATACTCCAGGGACGCCGGCAGCATGTCTTCACGCGCCTCCTGCGCGCAGCTATGACGTTTCCCCACTGCGCCCAGCAGAGGGCGCTGTGGGGAATCGTCATCACTGCGCGCAGGAGGCACGTGAAGACGTTCTGCCGGCGTCCCTGGAGTATGAGAGTATGTATGTATGTCTGTGTGTCTGTGTTAACGTGTGGGGCCGGAGCGCTGCTCCGGCTTCACACATGTATCAGCGTTAGCACGGATCCGTTGGCACCCTTTAGGTGCCGGATCCGTGCTAACGCTAGTGTGAAAGAGGCCTAACGTAAATATTTTCAGTGATCTTGTGATAATGATACAACTGTCGTCTACTTCGTTTAGGACTTACCTGATTGGGGAACCTATACTGGTGTAATGTCTCCTGCATTATGCCTGCTGCATGTTTATGTTTATTCTAAGACTGTCTTCTCCTGCAGATGGATCTCTGCTTGCCGTGGGTTCTCACGATAACTTCATTTATCTCTACAATGTCTCAGAGAATGGAAGAAAGTATAGCAGATACGGAAAGTGCAGTGTGAGTAAAACGGATGACTAATGGGGACTTATGAAACACTCATGTCTGGTGCAAGACGCGGGGCTTCAAAGAACACTAAATAGACTGTGTCGTGCTCCGCCCCTCAAGACCTGCACTAGGCATAACACTTATGTGGAGCACTCCTTTAGCTGCTGCTACACCCTAAAATAATTGTAGTATTCCCAACTTGTACAAGTCATTAAGTTGCTAACACCATTTTTATTATATTTCTATTTTTTCAGGGACATTCCAGTTACATTACTCACCTTGACTGGTCCCCAGATAACAAATACATAATGTCAAACTCAGGAGACTATGAAATATTATACTGTAAGTATGTAAAAGTGCGTCCTGAAAACAGAACAGAAAAAAACTAAAATACCCCAATTTCCAACATAATTTAGGGCAGTGGTAAAGTAACTGGTGCTGCAAATGAAAATGATGCTGATGGTATTAATGTCCCTCAGGTAATTTATAGTTTTGGTTAGTTGTCTGACTGGTTTGTACAGAATGATTAATTTCAACTGCTGTGGCCCAGATGCAAAAGTTTCCATCTGAAGGTCAGGCTGAAGCAGTTACCGCTGGACCTTATTAATGACAAAATGTGTAAGTATGAGATAGAACCCCCTGTTCTCCACAACATCCATACTGGGCCATCCTTGTGATATCATAGAAACATATAGCTTAAAGAAGACATCCATCCAGTTCGGCCTGTTATCCTGCAAGTTGCTCCAGAGGAAGGCAAATAAAACCCTGTGGTAGAAGCCAATGTTTCTCATTTCAGAGGAAAAAAATTCCTTCCCGACTCCAATCAGGCAGTCAGCATAACTTCATGGATCAACAACCCATCTCCAGAAATCTAGTAATTATAACCGGTAATATTATTACACTCCAGAAATACATCCAGGCTAAGGATGGGCGAACTGGTTCTACTGGTTTGTTATTCGGTCTGAATTTTGCAAAAAATTCAGACCCACATGAAATCAAATTTTTGGTGGTTCGTTTCAGACAAACCGACAACAGAGCGAGAGAGTGTGCCTAGTATGTGTTCCTTAACAATATGCATTGTCTAATGGGTACACTTTCTCATTATGGATAGCCCCTAGTATGCAGAGTACGTGTATGCAGTATTGTAAGCCAGGCAATCCCCCTCTGGGTTTCTGGGAAACCTATTCAAATTAGCTTTCCTAAATCTGATGCAGATGTTAGACATCACAATTTTCATATATATTCCCCAGAAATCAAGAAGGGCTTTGTGTCGCTTACACACGTCACATATATCAACTGGTCTCTTTAATAGAAATAGTACCAATGAAAAGGGTCCCCTTAATGCCTTGCAACTAGAAAAGCTGTTCTCATCTGCTTTGTCCGGAAAGAGCTACTTGCAGATGTGAGGCTGGCTTAGCTATTTTCCTAGCTTTGCTACATAAGTCTGTTAAAAAGGCTTAAAAACATCTCTGACAATCCAGTGTGTGAAAATGATATAAACAAATAGCATTCGTGTGGATGCCTTGTTCCCCTTACTGTTTACTGTAACAGTTCATTGCTGTGCCATTGCCAGTAGTTACAGCTCCTTCTATCCCAATTCACCTCAATGGGACGGCTCTTTCCTATTCACCTGAGGATACCTCATCAGTATAGCAAAAACAGACAACACAGTTAGCACTTCTATTTTAATATTTTGGATCAACTTTAGATGAACCAGAGAGACCTCCAAAATAACATTCAACTGAAAATAAGACAAGACAATTACAACAAAGCTTACGTCTGTCAGTGAAACATGCAAGCAAGTTCTTTTTCTAGATGGACAAGAGAAGCAGAAAGTATCAAGAGAAATGTGCCTTACTTGGTTGATCAGCCTTGTAGGGGTACTTTTTGGGTTCTCTATCATTAGGGCGACCAAAAAATATGTATATTTATTGTATGCATGAAGAAACTACTCTTGGTTTCAAGGAAGAGTATATGCAAATTGCATATCCTAATTCTTCTGGCATTAGGCTACTTTCACACTAGCGTTTTTGCTGAATCCTGCAGGGTTCACCAAAAAACGCTTCAGTTACTGGTAATACAACTGTCTGCATCCTTTATGAACGGATCCGGTTGTATTATCTTTAACATTGCCAAGACGGATCCGCCATGAACTCGATTGAAAGTCAGTGGGGGGCGGATCGTTTTCTATTTTGTCAGAGAAAATGCATCTGCATTCCATGATGGAAAGAAAACAGCAACATGCTGCGGTTTGCTCTCCAGTATGAGAACGCAACCAAGCGGAACGGAATAAAAAATGTGGAGCATTCCATTCTGTTCAGTTACGTTTTGTCCCCATTGACAGTGAATGAGGACAAAATGGAAGTGTTTTTTTTTCCATTTTTAAGATTCTATGACAGATCCCAATCCCGGAAAATAGAAACGCTATTGTGAAAGTAGCCTTAGATTGCATATCACCTATTTTTCTTTTTTTGTCAGGCAAGCTAATTTGCCTAATGCTGACTTTCTGGGAAAGATAAATTAACTTTTATTTTTTTCAAAACAAAAAAGAATGCAAATCTTTTCTTATGCCAGACAAATTAACATATGCGATTTGTATATACACTTCCTAGAAACCAAGAGTACTGTTGCCTGGCATACAATACTCAAGCATATTTTTTGGTCTCCCTAATGATAAAGAGTATTCCCCCCCCCCCCCCCCCTTCCTCACAAGGCCAATCAACCAAGTAAGACAAGTTTCTCTTGAGACATTCTGGTTCTTTTGAACTAGCTTGTATGTTTATTTGAGAAAGTTGTAAGCTTTGTGGGATGTTGTAATTCTCGTCTCACTTTAAGTTGAATGTTACTTTGTGTCTCTGGATCATCTATAGTTGATCCAAAACAGCGAGTTAAAATTGCTAAAGGTGTTGTCTGTTTTTGCTATATTGAAGATGTATCCTTAGGTAATTAGGAAGGAGCTATAACTATACCCAATTGTGTGTATAGAGTAAAGAAAACACAGCAGCAACGTGAGCACTGCATTATTTTCACACTGTGGATTGGCTGAGATGCCTTCCTGCCTTTTAAAAGTTAACAAAACGGATCCTGTGCATCAGTTATGCCAATTTGGCATCGGTTTCAGCCATTTCCACTTGAAATCCGTTTTTTTCCTAGGCAGCAAAAAAAAAAACGTACTGCAATCTGTAACCACTCCTGACATGTTTGTTTTTTTTTTTAAAAATGTGTATATTCCTTATGAAGTAATGCTTCTGGATCATGATTTTCATATGACTGTGTCATTCCTCTATTATTGTTCCTAAAAGTGTATAAATAAATTGTATAAATTGAAAATGGCATTCCCTTTGTCAAAGGGGTGTGTCACTAGACAGTCTGCACTGCCAACACTCTGTGGACCGTGTCAGACATGTAGGGATGCACAGCCAGCTGCTATCAACTTATTCATCATTTTGTAGGAAGAATAATTGAGGAACGGCACAGTGCACAGTTCTAATAAAAGCTGCTCCAGAATTGTGTGACAGATCCTCATGTAAAGGGTTAACTATTTGCGCTTGGTGCAGCAGAAAGCGTCTGTAAGATTGAATGTCCATGTATTTGTTCTGGTATGGTTCTATAGTAAATCTGATAAATGTCTCCTTTTTCTTGCTGTTTTTGTCTCCAGGGGACATTCCAAGTGGTTGTAAATTAATCCAGTATCGTTCAGACTGTAAAGACATTGACTGGGCAACGTACACGTGTGTGCTAGGATTTCATGTATTTGGTTAGTAGCCATTTATTAATTCATTTTCATTGTGGGTAAAGGTCGTCTAAACCTCTGTGGGGGGAGAAAAGCGCCTCTCCGAGAGCTCTGCCCCGTCGGCTTTTGTCGGCTCTGCTCAGCTTTTTGAGTGTAGCGCACATATTCCAAGCAGAGCAGATGAAAGCCGAAGGGCGCATCGCTTCTGCACCTTTTTGGGGTTTTTGTTTTTTTTTTTTGTTTTTGTTTTAAACAAAAATTTAGTTATCCTTTAAAACTTTAGCTTTACCATAACTTAGCAGATGATGACTTCATATTCTCCAAGTCCGGGCAGAGTGGGATGGATGAGGCCTATTATGAGGTGGCACTTCCGAACCATAGCCCTGTCCCATTTCTTGCACAAGTGCCATGGGAATTAAAGTGTACCTCTCACTTCTGACATGTCATCGAGAGATAGTGGAAGTTATTATTAAGTGACTAGAGCTGAAACACCATCAATGTCCAGAACGATTGCCTTGCCCCTTCGGCTCCCGTTAGCCATTGACTTGTATACAGTATATGTCCCGCCTTCCCATCCGGACTGGAGCTAAAGAGAGATTCCTTCTGGTGATTCGGTGACTGATTGCTACTGATGAGACCTGCCTACATACCTTCTGTGCATATACATAATTGGATGTACACCTTAAAGTGTAACTGTCATTTTTATTTTATTTTTTGTAATGTATAGGGGCAGTGTTACTGACCATTTTTGTAATATAATTTAATTACTGCAATCGTACATTTCTATCAGAAAAATAGCTCTAAAGTGGCCTGTTTTGAGCCTTAGCAACGCTCCTCTGTCTTCTGTTATAACACATAACAGTCAATGCTGAGCAGGTCTCCACAGTTATGTAAACAGAAGACAGAGGAGCGTTGCGAAGGCTCAAAATGGGCCAGTCATTTTAGAGCTATTTTTCTAATAGAAATGTACGATTTCAGTAATTAACCCTTTCATGACCGGACCTATAAAAGGCCTGAATGTCCAGGCAACTTTTTGTGATTTGGGCACATGGTGGCTTAGTGACCCTAATTTTTTTTTTTCGTTTGAATACGAAAATAATTTTTGCAATTTTTTTTTTGCTTGACACTTAGGACTTATTATTAGAATGTTTTTTTTTTAAAGATATTTTATATTTTTTTAGGTTTAATTTAGACAAAAACCGCTAATTCTTATTAAAAAAAAAAAAGGATTTTTTTTTTAATTATAGATTTTTTTTTTTTTAAATATTAAAACTGACGCACAAATTAATTATTGCAATGGGTTCCCTATTTGATGACGATCATTTTGATATATAGCATGTATAGATTTTATTTGACGGGGCGACTATGGTGACTGTTTTCATTGGCGACTGCGTGTTTAATTTTTGTTTGTTTTTTATTTTTTTACTTATATATTAATTTATTTTTGACAACTAATATGTCCCCCAGGAGGTCATTAAAAGACCTCTGGAGGACTGACTTTTTTTTTTTTTTCTTTTTTTAACACTTTTTTTTCCCACTGTTTCCACTGTAACTGGGGCATCCACAGGAGCCCCAGTTACAGGGGAAAACACCCCCATGGGGGCTCATTACACACAGGCAGAGCTGATCAGGGTCTCCTTAGACCCTGCAGCACTGCTCTGGCCCCGAGACACCCGGCGGTCACGTGACCGCCGGGACTAACACAGGAAGCGGCGCTGCCGCTTCATTCCTGCTTCGCCGGCTGAGCAGGTAAGTCTCTCCTCCGGCTTAGGAGAAGACAGAAGCGGTAATAAACCGCTCCGGTCTTCTCCTCAGGGTCCCCGCTCTGTCTGTGAGCCGGGACCCGACCTGCTCCTGCTAGATTGCAGGAGCAGGAGCTTTAATCCCAGCGCTGATCAGCGCTGGGATTAAAGGACCGCCTGCACGTCTATATACGTGCTATCTGCACGGGGCATGTGCAGATAGGACGTATATAGCCGTATGGCGGTCGTGAAGGGGTTAAAGAAGAACTCCCGCAGAAAAATGTTATTCCATGTCCTGCTAGAAATGTACATGATATAATCTGTAGTGAATGTCATTTTCTTACCAGTAGCTGAATTTTTGAGGTATATCATCCTGAAGTTTCTTATCTGTGTCATGTGACCAGCAATTAGACCCACCAACTCACACACAGACTTATGTGTGGACAAGAAGTCTAATTCTCTATGCATTCCTATGGGAGCCTCAATTTCAGTCTCATAGGAGTGAATAGAGACGTGACTGGCTTCCTGTCCTGGGTCAGTTGGAGGTCAGGGAGTTGGTCACATGACCCAGCTACAATAAGAAGAGAGTGGAAACTCAATTTCAGCCTCTGATAAGAAAATGACATTCACTACAGATTATATCATGCACCTTTCTAACAGGTCAGAGAATAAAAGTTTTTGCTGGAGTTCTACTTTAAAGTATATTACAAAAATGGTCAGTATCACTGCCCCTATACATTACACAAATAAAAAATAGAATGACAGTTACACTTGTGCCATTTTCAGTTTTCTTTACTGAGCCCAATGAAAACAGTGTCTCCTTGCAGACCGCCCATTTCTCCTCACTTTACAAGTTTAGCAGATAATGAGAAAAGCTGGAGATTTTCACACAGATTTGCTGCAAGTCACCATTGGCCCAAAACTGGCATTAAAGGGCTTGTTGCGTCCGATAAACAGTACAAGCGCTCGGCTATATCTGACAGTCCCATAGAGTAGAATGTAGTGACAGTGCGCATGCGTGACCGCCTCTTCATGTAAATGATGGGGAACATAAGGTCCCTGTTCTCCTGATCAATTCGGTGGGAGCCCCAAAGGTTGGACCCAAGCCAATAAGATGCTGTCTGTAATGATAACCCCTTTAAATGCTTAGTAAATGAGGTACTTGTACAGAAAAAAGAGTAAAAAAAATCACTTTTCCATTTTCTAATTTTTTGTGGGGATTATTTAATTTTTTTTTTTATTTTTTACTGTGGTGCTGTTCTGTTAGATCTGCCTACATTTCACATAAACTGCACGTTGTTTACTTGGTGTAAGGTTTTACCAAATACTGACATGTAATGAAATATTCTGTCTCCCCTCTATCAGGCGTGTGGCCAGAAGGATCAGACGGCACGGATATTAACGCCTTAGTACGATCTCACAACAGAAAGGTTATTGCTCTCGCCGATGACTTCTGTAAGGTCCATCTATTTCAGTATCCGTGCTCCAAACCAAAGGTAATGACCATCAAGATATTGGTTCACTTATGGTGGTTGTCCAGGCTTTTACTATCCTCAGAATAGGTCATCAATATCAGATCGGCGGGGGTCCGACATCCGGCCCCCCCTACCCATCAGCTGTATGAGGAGACAGCATGCACAGTGCTCATGTACTGTCTCTCTTCTAGTTCACCACTGCTGTCTATGGCAAAGACCATAGACAGCAGCAGCTGACAGGAAGAGAGCAGGGAGACGGCATATGTCCCATAGAAAAAAATTCAGGTTATTTTCCACAGGTTATTCCACAGGTTATTTTCCTTTGTACAGCTGTTCGGTGGGGTTGACAGGTGTCGGACTCCCGCCGATCTGATATTGATGACCTATCCTAAGGACAACCCGTTTAATCGCTGTGGGCAGGGCCCAAAAAGTCTAAAGCTGGTGGACTGATTAAACCGACTACTAAAATATTGTGCTTTTGTGCATTTTTCTCAAACCAAATGTTCTAACAAAGTGGAAAATAACCTGAATTTTTTCACAAGGACAATTCCAATAGGTGTCATTGTGATATAATAAAATAACCATCACTCACCTGTTAAAGGGCATCTGTCAGCAGATTTATGCGTGTGTTGGTTTTCACTGTGTGTTCCTGTCAATCATGGTGCAGGGGGAGATGCCGTTGCAGGGAGAGAGCAGAGTCTCTAGGTGTAATGACAACGCCCCGTTGCTCCTAGAGGCTCATTTGCATATATTTACAACATCACTTTTCTCAGCAATGAGGACACATCTGAACATGGGACCAACACAGACGCCTTCAGCTGCCAAGTGTACATGTAACAGGTCAGCCAGTGTCATAGGTACAAATCTGCTCACAGATGCCCTTTAAATCTAGTATCGGTGGTCCCCATCAGTCTTTTACTTGTCCTTCATGTATCAGCATGACCACTGCAGCCAGTCACTGACCTCAGCTGTCTGGTACCATAAATGCAAGCATTGCCGCTGAATGGTTGGCTGCAGCAGTCTTGTGCGTGTATGGTATTGTTACTGCAAAGACCAGTGAGGACTGCAAGAGTGGGGTGGGAATTTAGCAGGGGAATATTGGTTATTTTGATCAATTTGTAGGCTAGTTTTTTTTTTTTTAAATGTTATATATTTTTATTTTTTACATTAATGATTTGTGTTTGTGTCCTTCGACAGGCTCCAAGTCACAAGTACAGTGCTCACAGCAGTCACGTAACCAACGTCAGCTTTACCCACAGCGATAGCCACCTCATTTCCACAGGTGGGAAGGACATGAGCATCATGCAGTGGAGACTGATAGAGAAGGTGTCACTGCCTCAAAATGACAATCTAGTTGAAATCAATGCAGCCCCCACACCAACTCTAACCGAGAAAGTTGTGCAGGAAAGTTCCTCTACCTCCGAGCCACCACGCGCCAATGAGGAAGTCACCGCACCTGTAGAGTCCCCTGTACCGATCGAAGATGCTGGAGAAGAAGACGCGGTAGACACGGAGTGCCCAGACGAGGTGCAGAGTGAAGTGAGCAGCCAAGAACCTGTGGAGGAAAACGGCCAAGAGGCCTCTAGTGAAATAAATGAGTCAACCCATTCTCAGACCCTAGCTGAAACCCAGGGAGAAGATTCACCAGTGTCTTAACAGCGTCCTTTTTATTATCAGTCCGTATCTTTTTTTTCTTTTCTTTGTTTTTGTTCCTGGTGTGTGAGCTTTCGTTACGGGAAGAGGGTTTAACTAGCGAGGAGAATATTTGGCTGGAAGACGACACCATACTTGTGTGATGTAGGCTCCGGGAGACTGTTCACGAGCTCCAGAACAAGCCAAAGCTGGAAGATGGATAAGAAAAACAACAACAATGTAGATGACACTTAAGAACAGATGTCACCGAGTGGTTTGTTGTACTTTATATTTTTTTTTTTGTAGGGTCAAACTGGGTCAATAAAGGTTAAGAATCTTGAAAAAGCAAACACGGTGATTTTACAGAAGACATAATTACAGATGAGACAGAAGCATTTACTAGGTGCATCCAAGGCCAAAGAATGATCCGCACTGGGTTATTTTTCAGGTGATTATAATACCGCAGCCTGCGCTCGACTTTCAGAGCAGCTTTGGTCAACATTATGCAATTTTCATACAGTTTTAGATAACGTTTGCTATACAAAGTTTGCCCTAAGTGCTGCTACCTACTTTTAAGGACTGTTTCTACTGCCTAACAGCTATATTTAGCAGCCTATTTAATATGATCTTGCTTCATCCTGCCCAGGCAATCTTTTTTAAAATGTTTTTGAGTTAATTTTATTATTATTATTATTATTTTTTTTGGTGATACTAATTCACATATTGCATGTCTATTCACAAAGGTGAACAGATTAAAATTTGGTTTGGGCGGGGAGGGTGGGGGGAACAAGGTGTGATTTGCAGTAGGATTATGAATTAATCACCCGTTAATTAAAACAAGATTCACGGTCACTGAAAATGGTGCTTGACATTTATAAACCTTTTTTTTTTATTAGAATCGTAATAAAAATTAAGTTTCGGATTAGTTTTTTGTAGTAGGCTTTTTTTCAGCAAATAAATGCATTTGTCATACAGCCAAATCCCTTTAGGGGAAATGTAAAAAAAAAAAATGCATTTTCTTTGTGAATATTTTTAAAAGAACCATAAGACTGTTTTATGTTACTTTTGTTCATATTTTAGGTGAGGTTTTTTTTTTTTTCTTTTTTTCTTTTTTTTTAATGCACAAGTCTTAAGTGTGCAAGAGTTTACATCATTGCGCCATTCCAAAGTGCATCCAAAACGTCATTCCCTTCCAGTATCTTCTCAGGAGAATTGCTACAGATAAGGTGAAGAGAACAGGGGCCGCCCAAAGGACATCGCATACACAACCATATCTACAGTAAAGTTATATGGCAAAATGTTTATGTACGTGTCTATAGATTATATTTGTCTATCTGCGTATATGTATGTGCATATGGGAGTGTATACACGTACATTTATCTAAAGATTTACTCGGATGTATTCTCTTGTTTACAGTGGTCCTTAAAAAAAATAAAAAAAATCTTCAGTCTTGAGGAAAAAAAAAAAGTCGTACCAAACAAGATGCGTATTTATTATGTGATGGTTACTTTTTTCTTTTTTTTTTTTTTTAAGATCTAGGCGTGACTTTTAAAAATTAAAATTTGCAATTTGTTTTCAAAAATTTCAAATGAATGTTCTGATAAATACGCAGTTGTTTGGAGAGGGGGGTAAAAAGTAAAATGTTGCTGTTACTACAAAAGAGGAATAAAAACCAAGGCGTATGAAATTGCAGATATGTAAAAAGCCTTGTCATGTATGTAATGGCGACTAATGTTTATTGAAAAAAAGAAATAGATATGTGATTTATGGATGAAAAGCGTTTTAACTATGTAACTGTAGATGTTTCAGGTTCAAAAATTGTGAATGAAATCTGAATCAGAGTGTTTCATGTGAAGATGTTTGAGCCATTTCTATCTCATGCATTCCTGTCTCATTGACAGTAATTTTTTTGACATTTAAAAGCAAAATAAAATCATACTATATATGTGGGCGTGTTTTTATATATTTTTAATTTCCGTAATTCAACTTAAAAAATTTCCGAAATACAGTTTTAAAGATTAAGAAACAATTAAAATGTAATTGAAAGATCTCTTTAAGGCTCTTGTCAAGTCAAGCTGGACTAGTTCATTGCTGTGAATTCATCTTCTGAAACTTTTCACAACCTGCTGATACTGTTGGGGAAGTTGCAGTGGCCCACATTTTCCTTTAGAGACAAAAAACGCAGTGTGAACTACTACCTAATGAGTGGAATTAGAGGGGTGTTTGCTTTAAAAAGAAAAAAAAATCCCATACCCCACTTGCTAATCATATACACAGTCAACAGTTAAATGACAATTTTATATTATTTCATAATTCTTCGTAAATACAGTATCTCCTGGTAAAATAATACGACCAGCAGGTTTCCAATCATATTTTTAAGGATATATCTAAAGATATCAAACATGCATATGAAGAATTGAAGCTAATATTTAATTCTCAGGTTCCCCACAGCCAAAAATTTCCAGGACTCACAGCTGGAAAAGTGTCTGAGTCTTCAGGTTCTGAACCTCGGTGGATTATTAAAAACCTGAATTATGACTGATGGTTTTTAAATATTACTGTGTACTTTTTTTTTTGGACGGTACAGAGAGCTTAGAACCTTTTACACTCTCTAAAGTTTGGAACAACGGGTGTCTTGTATTCCTTTGTTAGCATCCAGGTCACAGGAGACCATCACAAGAAAATGTTTACCTGTAAAAATGTAATAGTCTTTCTGGGGAAGCTCTGCTCAAGCTTTGAGAAAAGGACTTAACAGTTCAGCCCAGAAAAGTTTGTCTCGGGGTTGGTAGTAGCTTTCCAAGTTTTCAAACAAGACCAGAATCACATTATCTACACAACATCAGGAGATATAGCTTTTAGAAACACAGTCAGGAGTGAAATCTACTTTAATTTCCAGCTGCATTCACTGCTATATCTTCCGATGTAGTGCAGATAGTGTTTTGATTCTGGTCTTGTTTGAAAGTTTGCAGTTTTCAAATAAGCCCAGACCCATACCTCTAGCTGCTACCAATCCCAAGATATGAGGTGCTAAAGCAGCCCCTCTATCCCTCTTCAGTCTGGTGGAGGGGGGGCACAGTTTGGGAGCTGACAGTCTGCAGGAAGAGAGAACAATAAATATATAAATTTGGCATTATCATTGTACTGACCCACAGGTTAAAGTTGCGTTACTTATACCACAGAGTGAACACTGTAAATAAATTCCAGAAAATAGTCAAAATTTCAGTTTTTTTTAATCTTTCACCCTAAAAATAAAATAAATTATTTGTTATATGTACCACTAAATAGTTAAAAAAAAAATACACAAAATCAAGAAAAATTTTTAGAACAATAAATTAAAAAGATATGACCGCTGGAACACAGAAGGAGAAAATGTTACCGGTCCTTAAGGATAAAATTATTCTACTACGGGGTTAAAAATGCAGTTTTGCCCCCTCGGGAGGATGTTTCCAATTTTATTGTGACTGTTAGGGCTCTTGCACACAACCGTGTTTCTTGTTTGCATCCGATCCACATTTTTTGCAGGGTCAGATACAGATCCATTCACTTCAACGGGGGCCACCAAAGATGCGTTCTGCGGCACCTGCAAAAAAAATACTAGAACATGTCCTATTCTTGTCTGTTTTACGGACAAAGATGGGACAGTTCTACAGAGGGATGGACGTTCCATTCCAGTAAATGCGGAAAGCACACTGCAGGTATCCGTGTTTTGCGGACTTCAAAAATGTCTATGGCCATGTCTATGAGCCCTTAGGAGGTTAATTAGCACTCCTACGTGCAGAAATGTGTAATGGAGTCTGGATTGATACAAATAAAACGTGACTCATACATGATAAAACATGATTCATGGCACAATATATACACAAATAAGATGTAACTCATACAGTATATAAGACAATTCTTAACACAGCATTTAACATTGCAACATGCTTAAAGGGGTTGTCTCTAGTGATGAGCGAGCAGGAGCGGCAAGATTCGGGATTCGCACGAATCTTGCCCGCTTCGGCTCGGCATCCCGAATCAGTGCGGATTAGTGAAGATTCGTGAGTGACTGCCAATTTGAAATGCCCGTTTTTTTCAGCCAATCAGCATCAAAGGGAAGCCTGTGGGAACGCCTGCTGTGATGTAACAGCCCCTATACCTCCCCAGCAGTGATTGGCTGGCAGTGACATGTGACCTAAATTTACATAAGGTAGGGACCTGCAGCATCAGCCTCAGGCCTCATTCACACATCCGCAAAAATCGTCCGCATCCGATCCGCAATTTGCGGACCCATTCACAGTCAATGGGGCCGCAAAAGATGCGGACGGCACACTGTGTGCCGTCCGCATCCGCACTTCCGTTCCGTGGGTCCGGAAAAAAATAGAACATGTCCTATTCTTGTCCGGATCCACAAACTGCGGACGGCAAACTGCGGACTGCACATGGGCCGCTGTCCGTGTTTTGCGGATCCACAAAACACGGACAACACCAAACGGACGTCTGAATGAGCCCTTAGGGAGTCTCAGAGGCAGGGCAGGACTGGGACTAAAAAGCAGCCCTGCCACACAAATCCCACCAGCCCACATACAAACTTTACAAACTTTGCCGATGTTATGCATGAACGTATCAGCATAATATTACTGTCACTATATTTTTCTGTATGGGATAATGGAGATGGCACACACATAGCTCACATCACTAACTGTCATGACTGCCATCTCTATTATCCTATACAGGATGGGGCCTTAAGTATATAGTCCCGCTCCCAATTAAACCCCCCCCGGTCATCACGTTGTTTGGGGGCACTTACTTACAGCAGTGCAGCCGCTAACTTTCCCCTACCACCCTCTGAGTCCTTCTGCGCATGTGTGACATCAGCCCAGGGCCGGCTCCAGGTTCAGGTGGGCCCTTGGGCGATAAAGTCTCAGAGGGCCCCCTTACAGAGTGATAACTATCTGTGTATAGATAATATAGTAGATGTCCCCTGCAGTCCTTTGTAACTGTAGAGGTAACACAGTGATGGCTATCTGAGTATAGAAAATGTAGTAGTGTTACCTGCAGCCCTGTGTAAAATCACAGATAACACTAGTACTGATAATGTGGTACTACCACAGATCAGCTTAATGTGCCCCCATCAGACCTCAGGTCAGCTTAATGTGCCCCCATCAGACCTCAGATCAGCGTCTCGTGCCCCCATCAGACCTCAGATCAGCGTCTTTTGCCCCCATCAGACCTCAGGTCAGCGTCTTGTGCCCCCATCAGACCTCAGGTCAGCGTCTTGTGCCCCCATCAGACCTCAGGTCAGCTTAATGTGCCCCCATCAGACCTCAGGTCAGCTTAATGTGCCCCCATCAGACCTCAGATCAGCGTCTTGTGCCCCCATCAGACCTCAGATCAGCGTCTTGTGCCCCCATCAGACCTCAGGTCAGCGTCTTGTGCCCCCATCAGACCTCAGATCAGCGTCTTGTGCCCCATCAGACCTCAGATCAGCGTCTTGTGCCCCCATCAGACCTCAGATCAGCATCTTGTGCCCCCATCAGACCTCAGGTCAGCGTCTTGTGCCCAGGGCCAGATTAAGGCTACCAGCAGTATGGAGCACAAAATTTATGATGGGGCCCCCCCTCGCCGCAACTTACGCGAGGCCCTCCAGAACAATGTAACAAAGTTCCGTTGAGGGTTATGTTTGAATCCAGTTTCAACAATTTAAATGTAACCCTTGAACCAGCCGCGCCAGGCCCAGGCCTATGGGTCCCAAGCAAAATGCCGCCCAGCCGTGCTGTGCCCAGGCCTATGGGTCCCAAGCCCCACATATTTAGGGGTTTGGGTCCCCAAGGAATAGGACACACTCCAGTGGGCCAGGGCCGGGCTCCTATCTGGGCTCCCCCCCATTCTGCCTCCATGGTCCCTGTCTGCCCCAGGGTCTCATCTGTGCCCCCCCTCCCTGGCGTTTGTTTGTGCCACAGCCTCCCTGCCCCCTTGGTTCCTGTGTGCGCCACCCTGGCCCTTGTCTGCGCCCCCAGCCCTTATCTGTGCCTCTCTGGCCCTTGTCTGTGCCATCCTGGCCCTTATCTGTGCGCCCCTCACCCCCCCAGACCTTGCTTGTGACCCTGCTCTGTGCACCACCCTGGCTCTTATCTGCGCCCCTTTGGCTGTGCCTACCTGGCCCCTGTCTGCACCCCTGGGATCTGGCCCTTGTCTTTGTACGCCTCTTCCTGGTCTGCGCCCCTGGGCCCTTATCTGTGCCCCACTCCCTCTTTGTCTGCGCCTCTCTGGTTCTTGTCTCTGCTGCCCCCTGTGTGCACCACCCTGGCCCTTATCTGTGCACCCCTCACCACCCCCCGGACCTTGCTTGTGACCCTGCCCCTTACCCCTTATCTGTGCGCCACTGGCCCTTTTCAGTGTAGCCCCTAGCGTTATCTGCACCCCCCCAGGCCTTGTTTGCACAGGTGTACTGTGACATCACTGTGCTTATTATCCCTGGACTGTGACATCGCAGTGTTTATTATCCCTGTACGGTGACATCACTGTGTTTATTATCCCAGTGCAGGAAGAGGTAAGTGGTCGGACCAGCTTTTTTTTTTTTTTATAAAATGGTCAAACAGGGGTCTTGGGGAGTGTTTATTTCAATAAAATGTTTTATACTGGTGTGTGTGTATTTTTTGGGGGGGACCCCATGCCATTTTTTTTTACAAAAATATTTGAATATTTTTTTTTTCCTTCGCCAGCCAGATACAACCAGCAGCGGCAGCCTGGCACTACCAGGGTGGGAACGGACACGGTTATTGGCCCTTCCCAGCCTAATGGTACCAGCCTGCAGCCGCCCCAGAGCCAGACCCTCAATTTAGAAGGTCCGGTCCTGCGGGTACCCGGCACCCCTGGTGGCGGTGGGTGCCGAGGTAATAGATGTTGGGGTTAGTGTTGGCCTGCCATACCGGCAAGCACTAAGCCCAGTATTAGTAATCAGGGCCGTCTGTAGATAGCCATAATTACTAAAACTGTAGTATTGTAAAAAAAAAAAAAATACACACACACAAGTAAAACATTTTATTGAAATAAACACTCCCCCAGACCCGTTTGACCATTTTATTAAAAAAAAAAAAAAAAAAAAAAAGCTGGTCCGACGTAGTCCACCGAATCCGATGTAGTCCTCTGCATTCACGACCCTGAAAAATAGAAAACAAACACAGACCACTTAACTCTTCCTGCACTGGGATAATACACACAGCGATGTCACTGTACAGGCATAATAAACACAGTGATGTCACCGTACAGACATAATAAACACAGTGATGTCACCGTACAGGGATAATAAACACAGTGATGTCACAGTACAGAGATAATAAACACAGTGATGTCACAGTACAGGGATAATAAACACAGTGATGTCACCGTACAGAGATAATAAACACAGCGATGTCACCGTACAGGGATAATACACACAGCGATGTCACCGTACAGGGATAATAAACACAGTGATGTCACAGTACAGGGATTGGCGTCTCGTGCCCCCATCAGACCTCAGGTCGGCGTCTCATGCCTCCATCAGACCTCAGATCAGCGTCTTGTGCCCCCATCAGACCTCAGGTCAGCCATTTCTGCCCCCATGACCTCACATCAGCCTTTTGTGCCCCAGCCCCATCAGACCTCCGATCAGCCCGCTGGCCCCATCTGACGTGTCCCATTTGCCAGCCTGCCTGACTGCCAGCCAGGTGCCCACCCCCCCACCCCCGAGACACAAACAGACACAAAAAATACTTACAAACTGCTCCGGACACTGTCTTCTTCTCCTGCGCGCCTTCTTCTCCTGAAGCAGTGTGATCCCGCGAGACCTGTGACCCAGCGCTGGATCTCGCGGGATCACACAGCCAGCCCAGGAGGAAGCGCAGGAGTCGGAGACGTCATGGGGACGGGACGGCCAGGCCACGGCAGGGTAAGAATTAAAGAATTGTGCGCACTTAGCCAGCGGGCAGCACTTTTTTATCGCCCCCACAGATTATCATGCGGCACTGCTGCCCACCGGGCAAATGCCCGGTCGGGCAGATGGCCAGTCCGGGCCTACTCAGAGGCATCCCTACATGCTGCCCCTGGTGTTTCCTATGCATTTCCAAGGTGTTTCTGAGGTTTTCACATGTTGGGGCAAACTTGACTGTGCAGAACCTTTGGCCCCTGCAAAAAGATTCGGGTCTCCCATAGACTTTAATGGGATTCGTGATTTGGCACGAATCCCGCGGTGGGATTCGGGTCGAATACCGAATCCCCAAATCTTTTAGGATTCGCTCATCTCTAGTTGTCTCACTTCAGCAAATACAAGGTTAATACAAGGCACTTACTAATGTATTGTGATTATCTATATTGCCTCCTTTTGCTTTCTTGATTTATTTTTCCATCACATTATACACTGCATGTATTCCAGGGGCTACGGCCATCCTGAAATCCATCAGCAGTGGTCGTGCACATCATAGGAAACTGTACCAGCCTCTCTAGTCCCCGGGACTGTGGAAGCGTGCATAGGCCGGTGTTTTTTCCTATGTGGTAGCACGACCATGGCTGCTAGACTGCAGGGTGGTCATAATCCCTGGATACGAGCAGTGTTAAATGTGATGGAAAAATGAATCCATCCAGCAAAGGAGGTAATATGTACAATCACAATACATTAGTAAGTGCCTTGTATTAACTTTCTCTACATAAATGCCATTTGCTGAACTGAGAGAACCCCTTTTAAGGATTTGTGGAAGACTGGCTGCCTACTGCTATCATTTTTTGGTTAGAAGTAATTATCAACTATTCACTGGATAAGTAATAAGCACACTAAATTAATGGGGTGTGACCTTCACCATTGGAAAGAATGGAGGACCTTGGTTCTCTTTCTCCCCGTTGCAAGACCATGCCTGGAGGAGTTTGGAGCAGCAGATATGCATGCACTTTACTGCTCCAGTCAAAATCCAAGGTATTGATGACAATAAAGCGCTGTGCTAAATGGGTTAGACAGAAATTTTGTGTATTAAAGAAACCCCCTAATTTCAAAGACACTAATTCCCAGTCATTTTTGTCTGTCTTCTCTTGTTTCACAGTGAATTCATAGATCTGGAAATAAGATACGCTTAGGCAGGCTATGTGAACTAAAAAGTGTTATTAAAGGGTTATTCCCATCTTAAACAAATGGGGGCATATCCTAGTGATATGCCCCCATTGTCTTATATGTGCAGGTCCCACCACTGGAACCTATATCGGACGGAGCCCCAAAAGTGAAGGAGGTCACACTGCGCATGCGCAGCCACCCTCCAGTGATTTCTATGGGGCCGCCGAAAATAGCCAGGCCCTGGCTCGGCTATTTCTGACGGCTTACATAGAAATGAATGGGAGCGGTGGCCGCGCATGCACGGTGCGCTTTCTTTCATTTATATGTGAGCAGTGGGGAGCTGCAACTGGTGGTGGCCGGACCCTGGGAAACCTGGGGTCCTCCAGGCACAGCACTCCCTGCTCCGTTCTTGATATAGGTGCGGGTCCCAGGGGGCGTGTCATTTCTATTATAGCTCTTTCCCTATCACAGCTTAGGCTCCTTTTGCACAAGCAAGTTTTCCACATGGGTACGATAAGTGAGGTGAACACATATCACCCGCACTGAATCCTGACCCATTCATTTCAATGGGTCTGCATATGAGCATTTTTATCCCGCATCAGTTCTGCTTTGCGTGAGAATCGCAGCATGTTTTATATTCTGTGTTTTTCACGCAGCCCTGGCCCCATAGAAGTGAATAGGGCTCCATTGAAAAACGCATTGCCGGTGAAATGCGTTTTTCACTGAAGGTTGCTAGGAGATGTTGTTTGTAAACCTTCAGTTGTTTGTTTTTTTGTTTTTTTTTCACGCTCATGAAACATTGCACCTGCACTGAAACACTGAACGCAAATGCAGACAAAACTGACTGAACTTGCTTGCGAAATTTCGTTTCACTGAACGCACCCTGAGCCAATCTGTATTGTTCATGTGAAAGACGCCTTAGGGAGTGTGTCCTTTCAGCTGCATCTCTCTCTCGGCTCTGGCTGTGTCCTTTCTATTACAGGTCACTCCTTGTAACTGTCACAGCTACAAACAGTACATATGTCTGGTGGCAGTTAAAGGATCCAACTGAGCACGTGTGACCATGCCACAGCATGTAATTTTAGTCCGGCCGCCTCTCGGCATGTTTGCCGTGCTGCGGGAGGAACTTCGGCCCTTGTCCATTATAGTGAATGGGGACGGAGCGTAGTTCCTGCTGCAGACATGCAGTAGCGCAGCACAGATACGGCAGGCTGTTCACCCACCAGAACAGCCTGACGGACACCCATGCCGCCAATGTGAAAGTAGCCTAAATTATAGTAAATCCAGTGGGCTGTGCTAATCCCCTTCCTTCATATAAACATCCTGTTTGACATCACTGCGGCCAATCTCTTGCCATGGCGGTGACAAGTGCCTCTTAGTTTGTGACAAATGATCACATGACTCAAGGGGGCCCAGATGTTTACATTGAGGGAGCCCAGTGGAACGGTTACACAGCGCCGGAAAGCAGTCAAGTAATCTTTCTTTTACAGCAGGGATGGCCAACCTGTTGCTCTTCAGCTGTTACAAAACTACAACTCCCAGCATGTCCAGACTGACTACAGCTATCGGCCTACAGCAGGGCATGGTGGGAGCTGTAGTTTTACAACAGCTGTAGAGCCACAGCTTGGCCATTCCTGCTTTACAGGCTGGAGCTTTACAAGCTGCTGCCTGAACTCTGCTGCCTCTTCAAGCAGGTAGTCAGTAGTGCTGTCGAGAGTCGGATTTACACCATAAAGTCTATACATTTTTGCATATTTCTCTCTAGATTTCACTATATCATTTTAGATGTATCCTAATGAGTCTTTAAACCAAAAGCCACATTAGCAAAGTTCTCTAATCCTTTTATTAAATTTGGCAGCGCTGTTGAGTGTCTGCAAGAGATCAGTAACAAATAAATTGCACTTTACAGTCTTCAGATACATTCTTGAAAATGTCTTCAGTATTGTGTTAATTCTGCTCTGATTGGAGCTAAACTACAGTACCAGACACAGCCGATGGACAATGGTGGCGCTGTTTCTAAAAAAAAAAAAAAAAAAGTTTAAAATCTTACCCTCCCTTTAAACCTTTGCTAAAATGTAAGAAGAAATAAGGCAATCGCCTCTGAAAGACTTTGCTGCTACCGTGTTCGGAGATGACTTGTGTAACATCCATCATCTCTAGAAGCAGATGTCCTTGTATTTTATGGAAATTCAGATCAGATGATGTGATTTATACATCGGCTCTACTACCAATAAATGAAGCAACTTCCAGTAAGCCTGCTGCTTGTACTGGCCTGGAAGCCATAGTCACAGCTTGACCCTGGAATGAATCCCGTGGACTGTGCCCACCGTGTGTGAATAATAAACATCTTGTGTCCTGTTAACCCTTTGTGTATTCCCCAGCCGTTCAACCACATTGTATTAGCTGGTTATACTGCACATCTTGGCTCGCTCTGTAATAACAATATGAACATGCCTGAAATATCTCATGAATTTATAACATATTGAAATATTTTCTGCGGTGAGTGTGTAATAAGTAATTGCACAATGCGTATAGCTGATTGAGGTGAGATCCAGATTCGTCTGGATGTCTGCTGGAGAAGTCACCCTCCACTGCTTGGACTGACATTCCTGGTAACTAGACAGTCAAGACTAAGGCATTTACTTATTAAAACAGACAGAAATAGTGGATTCACATTTATTTTATTAATAACTCTAGCAGGGGAGCGCAAAGCCCCTGACCCCTCTAACTACCCTAGAGACAGGGTGTGTTGCAGATGTGGTAGGGGTTCTGCACGTAACTGTAGTTCCTTCTAGTCAGTCATAGGTTTTAACTGCAGTCACCACAAGGGGGAGCTCACTACATACAAATATGCAGCTTCTGCATTCCGAATTCAAAGCTGGCCATTTAAATACATATGTAGTTGGCTCCCCCTAGTGGTGGATGGATAAAGCTAGAATTCTGGAAATAGAAGTCAAAAAAATATCTCCGGACCCTTCTCCAGTAAATTCTTTTTATTCTTAACGCTATCAGATAAATTTTTTATTAACGTTTCCTTTGTAACAACATCAGCAGTTAATCAATTTATCAATTAATAATACAAATATAGTACACTACACTATAAGGGTTTCACTAACCCTTGGTACCTAACCTCGAGCTTCTTATAACCTCCCTCCCTTAGGGCTCATGTACATGACCGTTGCCCGGCCATGCCCGTATTGCGGCCCACAATCAGCACGTCCGCAGTACACTGGCACCAGCCATGTGCACCCTGCAACAAAATTCAATCTTGTAGACTTGCTGTGTCACACTCTAATTAGCGATTCAACACAAAAAACCTGCAAAGGTTCCGTAAGCTTTTAAACTGTCAGGCTGGTTCAGCAGGTTACACAATCATGGGGAAGACTGCTGACTTGACAGTTGTCCAGAAGACAGTCATTGACACCCTACTCGAGAATAAGCCACAAAAGGTCATTGCTGGCTGTTCACAGAGAGCTGTATCAAAGCATATTAATGGAAAATTGAGTGAAAAGAAAAAGTGTGGTAGAAAAAGGTCCACAAGCAACAGGGAGAACTGCAGCCTTGATAGAATTCTTATGTAAGTGCTCCAAGAGCCACCACACAGCTGTATCCAGGACATGGGCTACAAGTGTCTCATTCCTTGTATCAAGCCACTCATGACCCAGAGACAATGTCAGAAGTGTCTTACATGGGCTAAGGAGAAAAAGGCCTTGACTGTTGCTCAGTGGTCCAAAGTCCTATTTTCAAATGAAACTAAATTTTGAGTTTTATTTGGAAATCAAGGTCCCAGAGTCTGGAGGAGTGGAGAGGCGTTCAATCCAAGAGGCGCTGCTTGAGGTCTAGTGTAAAGTTTCCACAATCAGTGATGGTTTGGGGAGCCAGGTCATCTGCTGGTGTTGGTCCACTGTGTTAAATCAAGTCCAAAGTCAGTGCAGCCGTCTACCAGGAAATTTTAAAACACTTCATGCTTCCCTCTGCCGACAAACTTTATAGGGATGCTGGTTTCATTTTCCAGCAGGACTTGGTACCTACCCACACCGCCAAAAGCACCAATACCTGGTGTAATAACCACAGTATAACTGTGCTTGATTGGCTCACAAACTCACCAAACCTAAACCCCATAGAGAATATATGGTGTATTGTCAAGAGGAAGATGAGAGACACCAGACCCAACAATGCAAACGAGCTAAAGACACCTATCAAAGCAACCTGGGCTTCCATAACAACCTGGGATTCATATGACCCCCATCATCAGTAGCATTAACCACGAACTTTAAAATGATAATTATAATATGCACACAGATACAGATATTATTTTATACTGACGGCACAAACCCCTATTCTGTCCATAATTTTACAATAGTTGGCAACCCTTGAACTATTAAATATTTTCCTGGTCCTCCTTTGACATGTGGAAGATGAGAGAATAATTTACAATACTACCTTAGAAACACAAGGTGGCGCCAATGCATCGGCAGTGTATTGACCTATAGTCCGGGGCCCTTTTATTACATAGCTATACACATAAGACTAAAGATCACACGGCATGTTTTGTATCTAGTCATGGCTGTTCCAGACGTGTGCATTTATTGTTCTCGCTCAATGATCTGTGAAACCAATAAAACACAATTTCAGTCACAATAGATAATTAAAGGGTTGTCCCGATGTGGCTGGGAGACCCCATGATAAACTGCTGTCACCAGAGGAGACACAACATAAGCGTTCATTACACAGCTCCAATTCCTAACACATTCCCTTTACCATATCATCATCTAATTGGGCATCAGGAACAACCCCCTTTGAAAATCAATACCCATTCTTGTTAATATTCCTAAGTTAAAGGGGTATTCTGGTGTCAGAGAATACATGATGTCTTACAAAACTTTTCTATATACTCTCTGTATGAATGATCCACACAGGTACGAGGTTTGTTACAGTAGGGTTATTAGTCCACAGACCGTGGCGAGCACCATCCATGTTATCCATCTGGCGGTTATTTAAAACAATGGTTCTTCAGGAAGGCATCAGGAGAACTTGTCTCACCCCTTATACACCAGAATGTACAGTGTGTTATATCCATACTGATAGCCATTATACTTACCTTCAGAGATCTGTAGGTGTCTGACGTCATTCTTATGCTTCATCTCTATTAATAGAATGGAAAAATGGCGGACACCATTTATCTTGAACATCTGCCCGCTATGTCCCAGATGAGAAAGTAGAGCACCCACTTCTCCCCTACATCTCCTTATAATGACTTGTTCTACAGCAGTGATTTTCAACCAGTGTGCCTCCAGCTGTTGCAAAACTACAACTCCCATCATGCCCAGGCAGCCTACAGCTATCAGCCTACAGAAGGGCATGGTGGGAGTTGTAGTTTTGCAACAGCTGGAGGCACACTGGTTGAAAATCACTGTTCTACAGGATCCCGAGCTCAAGCTGCTCCTCTGGGTGCTAAACCAGATATGTCAGCCTGAAGTCAGCTGAGTAGGGAGGTGGGTGACGTGCCCTCCATATACTGAACATTATGAGCAACCTTAATTAATTGGTTACCGTGCTGCCAATGATATACTTCACATCTTTCTATCAATGCCTTTCTGAAGTTGTTCTACTAAGTCTCATTCACACAGTGCAGTTTTTGAATATAGAAGATCCTCCTGTTCTTCAGCTTTCATTCCCTTCGTGGAGATATTAGCAGTAAGTTAGCTGCTGAGGAGAGTAGTAGGCAAGAATGCAGCTGGAAGAAGTACCAGGAAAGATCCTAGATGTAGGCGGTGAAGTCCAAGTTATAATCAAAGAGTCCTGCAAGGACGGTACCAGCTAAAAATCCCAATGGAATGATGCTCAGGACATAGAAAAAAATACAACTGGGATCCTTCAAACCATCCAGAAACACTAACCTGAAGTTTGGGGCGAGGTCTAGGGGATCAGGGAGCATTTTAAATAGACTGCAGATTGTGATATCATAAGGCCACACTGGTGTCATCATAAGTGGATGTGGCAAAGAGACTGGTAAAGAGGTGAGTCAATGTACCCATCCTCCTCTCTGAGGGTCGCTTAGACTCTAAACTCTGGTTAGCCAGCAACAAACCAGTTGAGGCCCTAGTTCCACCATCTTGGTGAGTCCATGATACTCTGTTCACTTGACATTGGCCATCTGAAGGTCAGAAGGTCATCCAGAAGCTGCAAGTACATCACAGTGATCCATGTATTTGTGAAGATAGGTGCTGAAGTTTGATGGCAACTGTGGTGTTTCTTCCATTCAGCCATTGCAGAATCATTTACATTTATGACCCAGGGTAGGAGTTACAGGGTAAAAAGGGACTTTTATAGGACTGGTCATGGACTGAATTACCAGGATCATAGGTAAGCATCTGCTATGGGAGCCAACAAATAAGGGGGGCAATATTCATTTCATTTCAGACATAGGGTACAGTTAGTTGACAATGGAAGATGGTGCAGAGAACTGGATATACTAGAAAATTAAGTGCATAATCCTGGTACTGTGATATCAGTGTGTACATTTCCCCACTACTGTGACATGACTGTGTGCATTACCACAGTAACATAGTTACCTGGTTACCTTACCATTGTAAGGCTGAAAAAAAAAACATCCATCCATTTCTGCCAGTTATCCTGCAAAGTTGATCCAGAGGAAGGTGAACCCCATGAGGTAGAAGCCAATTTCAACAGTTTAGTGGAGAAAAATCCTTCCCAACTCCAATCAGTCAGAATATTCCCTGGATCAACAACCTTGGTTACTGTAGTCCACCCATTCCAGTTATCACTTTAGTTGCCCTCCTATGAACCCTTTCCAGCTCTGCTATGTCTGACTTTTTCACAGGAGCCCAGCAGTGGCGTAGTGTGGAGGGAGGTGGCCCCGGGCGCCACATTGCAGGGGGCACACTTACTTCTACTACAGAGGGAGCCAATACTTCTAATACAGAGAGGGTAATTATACTACTAATACAGAGGGGTCGTTATATTATTAATACAGAGGGGGTCATTATACTAATAATACAGAACGGACACTGCAATGGGTCTTTATAAATACTTTGACCACTGTAGGAGGTATTATAATTACTTCAGACACTTTAGGGGACTTTATTACTACTGTGGGCTCTATAGGGGTACCTTATAGAGGGGCCTTATTTCTACTAGGAGCCCTATGGGGGCATTATTAATACTGGGGTGCTGAGGGGGTTTTATAATTGGGTGCAATATGGAGGACATTACTATTAATGGGGTTGCTATTGGGGGTACTGCAGGGAACACTATTACCATTGAGGGCAGTTTGGGAAGATATTATTATGGGGGACTATGTGCATGGTACCAGCACAGCATTGGGGGTAGCAGCAGGATGACAGTGTTGAAGGAGAGGATGATAGTAATCTAAAAAAGAGGAATCTAAAAAAAATTTCTGTGATAAACTCTGCAGAGATGAGACATGGCTGAAAGAAGGTATCATGGCGGTCTTATCTCCGAATGAAAGAAAGAGTCTACATCAGAGGAGACATGACTAGTGATGAGCGAGCATGCTCGGCCAAATATGATATTCGGTCAAGCATTGTGGTGTTTGGGACCACGCGGTGTTTGGCCAAACACTGCGTGTTCTCGAACGCCATGCTCGAGTCCCCTCCCCGCACGCTAATTAGCCAATTAGCGTGCAGGGAGGTACTGGCATTCACTGTAATGCCGTAGCCATCTTGGCTACTGGCATTACAGTGATAGGCTGGCCGGGAACGCGCCATTGGGTGCTATATAGCACCTGGTGACATGTGACCGGCTCAGACCAAGTCAGGGAGAGCTGCTGCAAGGAGGGACAGATAGTGTAGTGAGAGAAATTGACTAGGCAATGCTAGTATTTCTGCTCAAAAGACCCAAAAGCCCTTTTAAGGGCTATTGTGATATCTGGCCACAATATTTTTTTTGGAGGGGGGTTAAAAATTGCCCAAGGTGGCCTGACCTTAACACCACCTGCGCAGCTGGTGCATTCTAATGCTTTCTGTATCCTATATACCTGACATCCGTTGCTATTTTTTCTGCTGCTAATCAAGCCGACAGTACCTCATCTGCGTCTGCTGTATAACGTTTGCGCAAGGAGGCACAGATAGTGTAGGGATAGGATTTGGCTAGGCAGGGTTAGTTGTTCTGTTAAAAAAGACACAAAAGTCTATTGTTATATTTGGCTGCAATTTATTTTTTTCTGTTGGGGCAAAAAGAACGCAAGTTTGCCTGACGCTAACACCACCTGCACAGCGTGTGCATTATAACGTGTCTGTAGTCTATATACCTGACATCCGTTGCTATTTTTTCTGTCGCTAATCAAGCCGGCAGTACCTCATCTGCATCTGCTGTATAACGTTTGCGCAAGGAGGCACAGATAGTGTAGGGATAATATTTGGCTAGGCAGGGCTAGTTGTTCTGTTCAAAAGACACAAAAGTCTATTGTTATATCTGGCTGCAATTTATTTTTTTCTGTTGGGGCAAAAAGAACCCAAGTTTGCCTGACCTTAACACCACCTGTGCAGCTTGTGCATTAGAACATTGGTGTATCCTATATAGGTGACATACGGCGTCATTTTTTCTGCCGTTAATCAAGGTGACATTACCTGCGCTGCGTCTGTTGTATAAAGTTTGCGCAAGGAGGGACAGATACTGTAGGGATAGAAATTGGCTAGGCAGGGCTAGTTGTTCTGTTGAAAAGCTCTTTTAAGGGATATTATATCTGGCTGCAATATATTATTTCTGTGGTGGGTTAAAAATTGCGCAAGGTTTACTGACCTTAACACTACCTTTGCAGCATCTGCTGTCTAACATTTGTGTATCCCAAATACCTGAAATCCGGTGTATTCTTTCTGACGCTATTCAAGGCGACAATACTAATGTTGCTGTGATTAGCGGCAGAAAAAACGCAATAAATGTCAGGTATATAGGAGAAACAAACATTGTACTGCACATGTAATGTCGCCGTGATTAGCGGCAGAAAAAAATGCAACAAATGTCAGGTATATAGGAGAAACAAACATTGTACTGCACATGCTGCACAGCTAGTGTTAAGATTAGGCAAACTTGCACAAATTTTGACCATCAAGAAAAAAAGTATTGTGGCTAGATATAACAATAGTCCTTAAAAGGACTTTTGGGTCTTTTCGGCACAACAACTAGCCCTGCCTAGCCAAATCCTATCCCTTCACTATCTGTGCCTCCTTGCACAAACGTTATACATTACATGAATAACGGCAGAAAATATTTCTAAATATTTCTGACATTCGGTGAAATTTTTTTGCTCATACACTAAAAAAATCTGCGCAACTGTACTTTTTTTTATTTTTAAATCTTTATTGTTTTTCTTATCCATAACAAAAACGGAATATAAAATATTACTACAATAATATTCCATTGCAATATAGTAAACCTGTACATACATATTAACCCACCCACCACCCCAATGTCAGGCCAGGGGAAAAAAAAAAAAAAAAAAAAGGAAAAAAATTCTTAATCATCACATACTTCTAACCCGCATTTCCCCAAATACTCCAAATCTCTTCCCATCTAGCGATTACATTCATGCTTGCAAAATACACTTTCTCATAATTTTTAATTTTTGTAACCAATTGTTCCAATTCCTTCATCGACAACCTTATATTACTCCCCCAGTGCCTAACTAGAATAACTCTAGCCAGCATTGTAATCCGACAGATACACGTTAAAGTATGTCTGGGGGTTTTAGAAGTGATCAGAGGCGAGAAGGCATTGAGGATCATATTAGCCACTGATAGCTCCATCTCAATTTTAAACCTACTAAATATTAATTTATTCACCTTTCCCCAATAATCCTGTGCCTGTGAGCAAGACCACACCACATGTATATAGTCAGCATCCAACCCTCCGCATCTCAAGCAAGCGGAGGTTTCCTTCAATTTCATTCTGTGTAACAACTTAGGTGTATAATATAATCTGTGCAGTAAATTAAACTGAATCAACCGATGTCCAGAATTTAAAGACATCCTGGGGATGTTCCGACAGGCCCCCTTCCATTCTTCATCCGAGATATCAGACTCATACTCCCAAAGGAGTCTACCTGGAGAAACATCCCCACATGTCAACTCCTTCAACACCAGTTTATAGAACCAGGATATCTTGTATCTAATCCTCTTATCATCACGTATCCTAGCTAAAAAGGGAAAAGGAGCTGGCCTAAACATCGACTTATCCTTTGTACGCCTATATGCATTAACCATCTGTACATATCTAAAGTGTAAATTCTCCTGAATCTCAAAAAGCATTTTAAGTTCTTGAAACGTTCTAATATTCCCCTCGTAAAATAAGTGTCCCAATTCCACTAACCCCACATCCCTCCATACCTTCCAATCCCGAATTTTCATAAATTCTTTCAAGTGTTCATTCCCCCAAAGCGGAGCACATGTCAGTGGGCCCTTTATCCCCCCAGCACTCTTTATTGCCTTCCAACATTTCCACAGTTTCATCACACTCCAATTCCCGCGAAACCTACCTCTCTCCACCCGTCCAGACTCCAATAATTGAAATATATTTTGTACTCCATGAGCCTCCCCTACCAGTCTGGTCAGGTAGGGAGAGGAGCCCCACTGTGAGAGAGTAAGCAGCTGAGCTGCAAAAAAGTATCCTCTCAAATTCGGGATACCCAATCCTCCCTCCACAGCGGGGCTCCATAAATACCTCTGCTTAATTCTCACCCGTTTTTGACCCCAGATTAGATCGTTAAACATTCTCTCAATTGCTTTGAAAAACCGATCCTCAATCCACACTGGGGACGCAGTGATAATATATAACAGCTGAGGGAGAATTATCATTTTAATAACAGCAATACGATCCACTTTGGTTACTAAAAGTTTTTGCCAAATTCCAATCTTGGATTTAACTTTAGATAAAAGTGGAGATAGATTAAGGCCAGGGAACTCTCTAGGATCCCTACTAATTTTAAGTCCCAGGTACTCCAAACTGCCCCCTCTCTCAACTACCCGCACCCGATGGCAAGACACTTCCTCATTCCTCTCCTCGTCTACCCACAACAGGGCTGATTTGGTCCAGTTAATCTCCAACCCCGAAGAACTCCCAAATCTACCAACCAACTCCATTAACACTGGAAGGGATCTACTCAGATTAGACAAACACAAGAGCATATCATCAGCATACATCAGGAGCTTATCATCGGTACCACGGCAACCAAACCCTTCAATCCTCTTCTCCGCCCTTATAGCTATCGCCATTGGTTCCAAATATAAAGCAAATAACATAGGGGATAGGGGGCACCCTTGTCGGGTCCCTCTTCCCAAGAAAAAGGTTCCCGAAAGCACCCCGTTCACCAAAACTCTGGCGGTGGGCATATAATACAGAACTCTTATCCCTTCCAGGAAACCAGGACCAAAACCAAATTTCCTTAAAGCTGCAAAGAGGAAGGGCCACTCAACCCTGTCGAACGCTTTAGTGGCGTCCAAAGACAGGATCGAGCGACCCTCCCCCTCTCCCACCTGAATATTACTGAATAAGCGATCCATATTTCCTCTGATCTGTCTCCCTGGAATAAACCCTGCCTGATCTAAATGAACTAAAGAGTCAATCACCCCACTCAATCTCCTAGCTGTAGCCTTAGCTAAAATTTTCATATCTGTATTTAATAGGGAGATTGGCCTATAGTCCCCCCTATCCGTCCCATCTTTACCCTTCTTCAATATCAGCGTTATAATAGCTTCTCTCATTGACCCGGGTAACATTCCTTTTTTCAACGAGTGGTTATACACCGCCAACAATTTCGGAAGTAAACTCCTTCCAAACCGCCTGTACAGCTCAAAAGGGAAGCCATCTGAACCCGGGCAAGTATTGCCCGACACCGATTTTAATGCCTCCTCCAATTCTTGTTCAAGAAAGGGAGATTCCAGCTTATCCCGTTCTGAGCCCAACAGGACAGGGAAGGAGACCTCCTCTAAACAGGCAGGGGATATCATATGTTCTTCACCGGTACTTCCAGATTTATAAACCTCTGCAAAATACTGCCTAAATACTTCTCCAATCTCATATGCATCTGTCACTTCTAATCCCTCCGCTATTGACAGTCGATCTATTCTATTCCGGCCAGTTTGATTGCGTACCACCCCCGCGAGTAGTTTCCCAGGTTTACCACTCTCACAAAAATACTTTTGACCGGAAAAGAATATCCGCTGCTCCGCTTTGCTACACATAAAATCCTGATAGTTCCTGTCCGCTTCCTGAAATTTATCATAACTGGAAGGAGTATTATCCTCTATGTATACTGTTTCCTTCTGCCTCCTTGTTTCCAACAATTCCGCCTCTCTCTTTCCAAAAGCCCGCCTAGCAATGCCAATGTTTTTAAGAAGCACCCCTCTAAGGTACGCCTTTAGGGCATCCCATACAATATCAATTGGGGCGGTATCGAGGTTGAAATCCCAGAATTCCTGTATGCCCCTTTCAATCTCATCTCCGTCCAGTATAGACAGCCAATGCGGGTTCAACCTAAATGTTCTCCCACTCCCCAACTTCTCCTTACCCAAACGGAGATCTATTACCAACAGGGAGTGGTCGGACATACTCCCCGCTTTGTATTGTATATCACTAATTAAATCAATGCAGTTTTCACTAACCAGCGCTAAATCTATCCTGGAGAGAGATGAATGTGTCCTGGAAAAACAGGAATAGCACTTCCGTCTAGGATTCCTTATCCTCCAGACATCCACCAATCCGGCCTCCTGGGTAAATTTCCCCAAGGGGGTAACGAAGGCACTAACAGACTTTCCTCCCCTTAGTCTATCCATAGTAGGATCCATAACACAATTAAAATCCCCAACGGACAGGATTGGGACAGACCCATACCGACTACTGAAGTCCATCAGTGCTACCAATACTTCAATAGTAAACGGGGGAGGAATATAAATGAAGGCCAGTATACAGGGGATCTGCTCCAACTTCCCGTACCAAAATATGTACCTCCCCACTGTGTCTGCCTTCACCGCAATGGTCTCAAACTTTATATCTTTATGCACATAGATAGATACTCCCCTTGAATAAGCAGAGAAGGTAGCATGATATTCAAAAGCAGCCCATCTCCTCCTCACCCAAGGCTCATTCTGATCCGATAAATGGGTTTCCATTAAGCAAACTACTGCTGGGAGAAAACGAGATATTATATCAAAAATCGCGCAACGTTTTACTCTATCATTCAAACCTCTTACATTCCAAGTTACAACCTTAACACTCATTTATGTAAGGGAGAAAGAGAGAAAAAAAAAAAAAAAAAAAAAGGGGAGGGGATCCCCCGGCCTGACATCCCACCCCCTTCCCTCCCCACATCCTATATTGCAGATTCCCACAATACCCTTCCAAAAGTAGCATAAAACTAGGAAACCCCCCCCCCCCTCCTCCCCAGCCCCCGACCAAACTACTCATCATATTTTATCCAAGACCCTCCTCATCTAACCATTTAACTGCATCATCTACAGAAAAAACAATGTCTTCCCTTTGTATATCACCCGTAGAGTTGACGGGAACATCATAGAGTACCCAATCTGATTTTGACTAAGAGTTTTCTTGACTACATTGTATGATCTTCTCTTCTGTCTAGTTGCCCATGAGAAGTCTGGATACACGGCTATTTTAGCTGAGTTATAAACAAATAGCTCATTGTTCCGGGCTAATTTCAAGATCACATCCCGGTCCTGAGTACTTAAAATTCTGGCTATCACTGCTCTAGGCCTATCCCCCGGTGCTGGGGCTCGTCCCGGGACCCTATGTGCTCTTTCAACCAGAAAACAGGTAGTCAGTTTTTCTTTACCAATTATTCCAATAAGCCAGTCTTGCAAAAAAGATGTCAAATTATCTGGAAGGCCTACTTCGGGGAAACCAACTAGACGCAAATTACGGCGCCTAGCTCGATCCTCCAGATCTGTCATCTTATTTGAAAGATCTTTCAACTGAGAAGCCATAGAATTACAGAGTTTTTTGTTACCCTCCACCTCTTTGACTACTTTACTCATTTTCTCCCCCTGATTCTTAACCTGATCATTCAATTTATAAAGATCATTTCTAATTTTCGTAACGTCATTCTGCGTAACTCTCATTTGTTCCTGTAGCTCCTCCAACACTTCATTGCTCTTTTTAACCGTGGCCAGGATCTCCTGCAATATATCTGGACAATCAACAGTTTGTTCTTCCAAATCTTCAGTCTCTAATACTCTATAGCGAGACCCCTCACTATCCCCAGCACCACTCCCAATATCTGCTTTTTTTGGCGCAGAACGTGTTTTAACTTGCGGGGTCTTCCATAATGTATCTAATTTTGTCAGTGTATCTGACTTATTGGACATTTTACCTACGGGAGAGACTGCCCCACCCCCCGACTTTCTAGAGGGCAGTTTAGGAGGCATATTCCCTCCCTCTCTCTTCTCCCTCCCTCCTATATGGAATCAACTATTGCTGTTCTCTCCTCCCCAGCATATAATATCACACACAGTATCTGGTTAATATACACATAAACAATACTGCAGGAGATAAAGTCCACTAGCGACCACCGGCAATATTATACAAGTTAATTCCTCCAGCTCAAAGCCATCCAATAGATGTTTATCCACGTAAATCCTACGATGAGATGGGAGGGGGGAGTAGACTCAATATTCCGCGCACATATACCATACAACTAGAAAGGGGGAGTCCAATAAAGCCACTAAGAGTGTTATCACGGTTAGTTCCTCCAGCGCCAGGGGCAGCGAAGGGTTAATATCACAAGTATAGTACAGCTGGAGGAAACAGGGGCCCATTCACATCCACTGTAAGTGTTATAAGGTTAGTTCATCCAACGCCAGAGGCAGCGAAGGGTTAATATCAGAGGTATAGTACAGCTGGAGGGAGCAGGGGCCCATTCACATCCACTGTAAGTGTTATCACGGTTGGTTCATCCAGCGCCAGGGGCAACGAAGGGTTAATATCACAGGTATAGAACAGCTGGAGGGAGCAGGGGCCCATTCACATCCACTGTAAGTGTTATAAGGTTAGTTCATCCAGCGCCAGGGGCAGCGGAGGGTTAATATCACAGGTATAGTACAGCTGGAGGGAGCAGGGGCCCATTCACATCCACTGTAAGTGTTATCACAGTTAGTTCATCCAGCCCCAGGGGCAGCAAAGGGTTAGTGTCACAGGTATAGTACAGCTGGAGGGAGCAGAGGCCCATACACATCCCCTGTAAGTGTTATCACGATTAGTTCATTCAGCACCAGAAGCAGCGAAGGGTTAATATCACAGGTATATTACAGCTGGAGGGAGCAGGGGCCTATTCACATCCACTATAAGTGTTATAAGATTAGTTCATCTGGCAAAAAAACAGTAATCAATTGGTACTCAAATATACCATACACGTATACCATGCAGCTGGGAGAGGGGAATCCACTAAGGCTACTGAGAGTATTACAACGGTTAGTTCATCCAACTTAAGTGCCAGCGAAGGGTCAGTATCACAAGTATAGTACAATTGAAAGGAGCGGGGGGCCATTAGCGTCCAGTAAGTGTATTATAAAAGTTAATTCATCCAGCTAAGAGTCCGTGATCAATTAGAGCTCAAATAATATAAGGTTAATACTCATAAATCCAGTGCAATATAGAGGGAATCATCCTGGCAATTGTCAGCCAGCATGGAACGGAGAGATGGCAACCATCCGAGGGCAACCCCACTTCACAGGGGGATGCCCAATTCTCACCAAGCCGACAAGCCTCTGCGATATCCACTGCTCTCTGAAGCCAGATCACGGCAGATGACCTGAGTCCCAGCTTCCACTGACCCTCCAACGCCGTCCGATGCTCTCAGTCAGCACGCCAAGCAGTACCTCCAGTCCGGATTCAGGGGCCCGCGTCCCCGCGGCAAGAATCATGCGGCTCCCTGTACAGACGCTACAGCACGGAGTCACGCTGGGTCATGTGCTCAAACTCGAGTACCCGCAGGAGGGAGCCCCAGAAAGCGCCGCCTCCCTACTTCAGCAGCTTCCACGGCACCAAGCAGGGCACCGCCGTCCCAGGAATCCCCACGTCCACGGACCCGAAGCGCCACCGATAGCCAGGTAAATCAGCCAGGTAGATCAGCGGAATCTCAATCCCAGTCCAGGCACATGGAGACAAACTCTCACCCTCGCACACACAGCCGGGGGAGGGGGTGGGGGAAGGGCTCCAGGACGTGCACTCACGTCATGCTACACCCTCCAGATCTGCGCAACTGTACTTTTGACAAACTTGCAACTGAGTAATGAGGGACAGCCGCTATTAGACTGCGAAAAGCCTCAGTGTCCACAAGCCTAAACAGCAACATTTCCAGCACCAGCAATTTGAAAAGGTGTGCATTTAGTGCTATGGCCTGTGGGTGGGTGGCTGGGTACTTGCGCTTTCGTTCAAAGGCCTGGGGTATGAATATCTGTACGCTGCACTGGGGCACAGAAGTCGATGTTCCCGCTGATGGTGCTTGCGAGGGTCCAGGTGCAGGGCAGGAGGCATGTGGGCCTGCGTCTTGGCTAGCACATAACACAGGGAAGAGGAGGCAGTGGTGTGACCTGCAGACACCAATTGTGGATCCAGGCGTTTGGCCCACCTATTAGGATGCTTTGCTGCCATGCTGGTGGTGGTCAGGTTGCTAGCGTTCATGCCCCTGCTCGTTTTGGTATGGCACAGGTTGCAAATGACAATTCTTTTATCGTCCACACTTGTTGGTGTGGCCTGCCTTCTCCCTTTTGCCACCCCACTGCCTCTTCCAGCCTGTTGCGGTGCTGCGGATTCCTCTCCCTCTGTACTGCTGTCCTCGCTCAGATTGCCACTTTGCCATGTTGGGCCAGTGATTTAATCGTCTACCACCTCCTCTTCCACTTCTTCACTCTGGTCCTCCTCCTGACAAGTTGACCTTCAGTGCTGCTGACACTCAAAAACATTAGAGGCTAGTGCCTACTGCTGATCTGACCGTGTAAAACATTAGGGGTGAGGGCCTGCTGCTACTTGCAGTTTATATACAAGTAAATATATGTTTCCTAACAATATTTTCTCTAAAATCGATGTTATATTTGGTTTTGGGGGGTATTCTTTTCATTCCGTAAAAGTGGCGTAATACTTGGACAACATCATTAATAGCACCGACTTTGGGGTCCAAGATGCATCCAGACATCCTCCCCATGCTGTTCCCAAACCATTTCAGTGGTGTTTCCACCATTTTATCAACTTTCCCTATGAACCAGACACCCTCCCCTCTTCAGAGCAGGGGGTGCCAGGTTTAGTGCTCAGGTTTTCCCATTGACTTCCATTATACTCGGGTGCTTGGCCAAGCACTCGAGCACCACCTAGTGTTCGACCAGAGCACCCGAGTATCGCGGTGCTCGATCAACACTAGACATGACTGAATGTAAGAGATATATGCTGCTGTATTCTTCTGTATTTTTTGTACCAATATATCATATATATGTCCATCCACATATTTCTTTCATAGTAGGGTTGGGGGGGACTTAAGGCCACATGAAATCCTCCCCTCAAAATGAAAACAGTTGAGGCCCACAAAGCAGGAGCAGGCTATCCGAAAATAGCAAAGAGGTTTAGGCTACAATTTCCTCAGTTTAAATGTAATTAAGAAATGGTAGTTAACAGGAACAGTGGAGGTGAAGAGAAGGTCTGGAAGCTCAAGAAAAATTTCAGAGACAGCTGCTCTTAGGCTTATTAGAAAGGCAAATCAGAATCTCTGCTTGACTGCGAAAGACCTCCAGGAAGATTTAGCAGACTATGGAGTTGTGGTACATTTTTCTACTGTGCAGCAAGACCTGTACATATGTGACCTGTGTCCTCACCACAAAATTCAGTGTCAGAATTTAGCAAAAAAAGATCTAAACAAGCGTGATGCATTTTGGAAACATGTCGAGTTTAAAATAGAACTCTTTGGTCACAATGGGCAAAGGTATGGTTGGAGACAAAATGGCACAAAATTTCATGAAAAGAACATCTCTCCAACTATTATGCATGAGGGTGGATCAGTCATGCTTGGGTTGTGTTGCAGCCAATGGCACGGGAAATATTTTACGGGTAGAGAGAAGAATTGATTCAATGAAATTACAGCAAATTCTGGAAACAAACATTACACTAACTGTAAAAACGTTAAAGTTGAAAAGAGGATGGTATCTACAAATGGATAATGATCCTAATCTCACTTCAAAATCCACAAAAGGGTACCTCAAAAGGCGTAAGCTGAAGGTTTTACCATGTCCCTCACAGTCCCCTGATGTGAATATCATTCAAAATCTGTGGATAGACCTCAAATGAGCAGTGTATGCAAGACAGCCCATGAATCTCACAGAACTGGAAGACTTTTGTAAGGAAGAATGGATGAAAATCCCTTAAAACAAGAATTGAAAGACTCTTGGCTGGCTACAAAAAGCATTTACAATCTGTGATACTTGCCAAAGGGGGAGCTACTAGGTACTAACCATGCAGGGTGCCCAAAGTTTTGCTTCAGGTATTATGTCTTTTTTGTTATTTTTAAAATGTAAAAGATGAAAATAAAACATTGTTTTTGATTAGAATACAATGGAAATATGTCCAGCCATGTCTCAGTTATTCCCACTATCATAGTCCTCTTCAGACATTACTAACTCCAGTTCACCAGTTTTATTAGTCAGGCTTCTGACATTGGTATACACACAATTAAGAGGTTTTTGGATATTTTTTACCCTACACCTTTCCTTATGAGTAGAGATGAGCGAATCGAATTCCACGAAGTGGAACTTGACCTGAATTTCAGGATAAATTCAATTCCCCTCGAAGCAGAATTTCCTCATGCTTCGTGGTGGCGAATCGATTTAAAGTGTAAAAAACAAAAAAAAATCATACCTTCTCTATTTGCTCGCGAAGGGCCGCCACTGAAGATCTTGGGACAAAATCCTGTGCGTGGTAATTTATGACGTCACCACGCTGGCCGGTGTGATGTCATTTCAGGCCACGCAAGATCTTCAAGCAAGATGGCGGTGGCCCTCAGCGAGCAAATGGAGGCGGTAAGTATGATTTAATTTTTTTTTCTTTTAAATTTAAACTGCATTATTACTCTCATCTGAGGGGTACAATGATGGGGAGTGGCACTATTGCAGCTCCCTGTGATTACACTTGCTACTTACAAAAAATTGCGCTTCATGACAAACGAATTTCGGTGAAGCAGCTGAATCAAATTTTTAAAAAATTTGCTCATCTCTACCAATGGACTTGTCTAGTTCCTCCGTTCATTTCACCCTCTGTTCCATTATCTCACCCCAGGTCAATAACTGAACTATCTTCCCCTCCTATAATGTAATTACCCTCCTCCAAATCCCTAGAATAAACACTCCTCCCAACCTTCTACCCATCTTCTCCCCCAAAACAATATGCACCTTACCCATTGAGGTGTGACATCACTGTGGGAATTATTCCACTACTGTGACATCACTGTGTGCATTATACCACTACTGTGACATCAATTTGTGTATCACTCCTGTATGCAATTCATATTTGACTGTTAAAAGGGTTTTACCATCTTGGACAATGGGGGCATATCCACCGCTGGGACCCGCAACTATATCGAGAACGGGGCCCCGAAAGTGAAGGAGGGCGCACCGCGCATGCGCGGCCACCCTCCATTCGTTTGTATGGGGCCGCCGAAAATAGCCGAGCGCTGGCTCGGCTATTTCTGTTGGCTCCATAGAAATGAATGGAAGCGCACTGCGCATGCGTGGCCCGGCTCCCATTCATTTCTATAAAGCCGACGAAAATAGCCAAGCCAGTGCTTGGCTATTTTCGTCAGCCCCATACAAATGAATGGAGTGTGGCCGCGCATGCGGGTTGCGCCCTCCTTCACTTTCGGTGCCCCGTTCTCGATACAGGTGCGGGTCCCAGCGGTGGGACCCGCACCTATAGGACAATGGGGGCATTTCCTAGCGATATGCCCCCATTGTCCAAGATGGTAAAACCCCTTTAAAGCAACACATGGTGGAGTAGGGCGCCACTACAGCCATTTTCAAAAGGACCCTATAATTGCTTGGTACACTTTTAGTGTGTTCAAAGGGAGCTATATTAATCCTTATGCAGTGAGCTCCCTCTAGTGGTGGCAGCAAGAATATAGAACGTTATCATTTGCACCATGTGATCAATCGCACATTATTTAAACATGATATTATTTTTATGATTGTTTATTACAATAATACTTTTTGTTTTGTATGAACCTTTATTATATTTCTTCAAGACTCATCAAGGCCATTTATACTTTGAAGCACATTGTACCTTCAAATTAGCCATTTTTCCCAAAACAATGAATTCACAATGTGATGCCCTATGCCACAATGACCCTATTTGCATTATTGCTGGTGTTTTCCTATATTTATTTTTCTGCATAGAGCGGGGACGGAGAGCTGCGAGGAGACACTTATATTTGATATGGATATGAAGAGGGATTACACAGCGGGGCTTAGCTTGATTTGCATGGCATTAATCGCCGGTTCTGTATAACAACTGCATATGTGACAATAAACGAGAGAAGAGCGTCAGACGTGCTGGAGATAAACGCTCCTCTAAATATCCTGTAAATTACACAAGTTGGCTTTATTTTATCTCGGTAAGATAATGTTGTGACTGCAACTACTGAATAAATACATCGACTGTCGGCCGGCTATACTGGGAACAGCGAATGGAGAGAGATGTATTATTGAAACTGCATGTCGCAGCCTCATGTAAGTTTAATTGTGCATAATCAGTGCCCGGCGATAGTCCGTCCCGTGCATAACAATTGTATTATTAGTTGCTAAATTTGCATGTTATTCCAAATGAGGAAACACAGACTACGTTATCCTGTAAACTATAGTTGATATACTTATGTGTTATTTTTTTGTTTTACTCACTTCTATAGCTCTGACATATTCTGTAGTGCATTACAGAAATTATCACCTGTAACTGTCTCCAACGGGGCTCACAATCAAAGTATGTCTTTGGAGTACGGGAGGAAACAGAGAACCTGGAGGAAACCCATGCAAACATGGGGAGAACATACAAACTCCATGTAGATGTTGTCCTTGGTCAAAGTGATAGTCACTGAGCCACCATGCTGCCCATGTGGATCAATCCATATGTTGGTGCCCCGCGCTGTACTCTATGTTGGTGTCTGCCCTGTGCCATATGATATAATGTCCCATTGTGAAAAAATAACCATATAGGAGATTTATCATCTCCCTACACCAGAAAAGTGCCATTAAAAAGTTACAAACACATATTTTTACACTCCCCCTACACTTTTCAGAAAGGGGGCTTGAAAAGGGTTGAAAAGGGGCATGGCCAGCCGTTGAGACAAATTTATCTTCATTTACAACAGTTTTCAGGCACAAATGAAGCCAGAAATTTATGGCAGCTCAGATTGCCACAGATTTCTATTTAGGTGCCTGGATGATGTGCCTAATTTATGGTGCATCCTACAGTGGCAGAGTGCACATCAAGACCGAAGCAGAAAGAGCCTGTCTTAATAAATCTCTTAAAGCTTAAAGTGACTTTGTCACTTGGATCAAACATATCAAACCAGACATTCCGACTGGTAGGGCTCATCATGCTGCTTAAAACTATACCTTTCTTTTGTCTGTATGTTAAATGTATATATCTGCCTTTTTATTCATATGCAAATTACAAATTCGAGCACCAGTAGGTGGGGCTGAATCCTTTGAGCACTGCTTTGCAACAACCCCTGTGCTCTGCACACTCCCCCTAACCTTGATTGACAGGGCTAGAAATCAGCATGCCGAGGGAAGAGCTGTGTCCTAGCATGTACATATCATATACTCTATGTACTGTAACTTCACTACACTGAGATGTGGTCAGAAAGCTAATATACATATAACTAATTTATTCACAGGCACGATATATGATTATAAAGACACCAGTAATACGTGTTAGCTTCTAAGCACAGAAAAAAACAGGCATTTCCATGTGGTAATGCTTTAGCTTGGTAGTAACTTGTCTGCTATGTATATAGAAATCCTAAGTTCAAGTCCTGTGAGAGACTTATGTAAACTTTTTGTTCTGTTACTTTTTTTCTCTTTCAAACCCATAATAAGTAACGAATATGTACTCATATTATAACAATAAAAGGCCTTACTATATTGAGATTTTTTTTTCTTAGAAAACTCAAACCTATTGCTGGTATATTCACAGGCACAATATATGACTATAAAGAAACCAGCAATATTTAATAACTTTTTAAGCCTCAATTAAGTTAGGACACAGTAAAGCAGGATATCTACAGTGGAAGCCGTATAGGGGTCTTACTTTAAGTTTCAGGATAAGTTAGGAAGATACCGCTGGAAATATTTACAGTCAAATGTTTCTCTTTTATTATAGAGAATTATATCAATATCCAAAGATGTCATATGGCACAATAAACAGCAGGAGCAGATGTATTTCTGTGACACACAATACAATATGTTATGGGCATTGACAACTAATAATTGGCAAAGAAAGGACTGATCTCCCACCCTGTGTCCTAACTTACTTGATATTGCTGGTTTCTTCATAATCATATATTGTGCCTAAGAATAAACCAGAAATAGGTTTTAGTTTTCTAAAAAAAAAATTCATATAGTAAGGCCTTTTATTATTATATGATTATATATTATTTATTATGTGTTAAATGACAGATAGAAAAAAAGAACAAAAAGTTCACGTAAGTCTTTCAGAGGACTTGAAGGATTCCTACATGCATAGCAGACAACTTACCACCAAGCTATTGCATTACCAGTTAGAAAAGTCTGTGTTTTCTATGCTTAGAAGCTAAAACATATTACTGGTGTCGTTATAATCATATATTACAGATGATATAGTCGTCTAGTTATAACGTGACCACAGTTGATGACAAGGATAATCTTAATGTCTCTGCATGCTTGCAATGTACATATACCCATATACCAAGCGGTTGTATTAAATTAGAGAAACATGATTTTTTTTTCTCCACTCATGTTCATAGGCCATGCCTGGTATAGCATCTCAGTCCCATTCACTTGAAACAGGCATCATTAAAGGGAGTCTTTAACCAAGACATTCACTGTTAAACCAGACACAATACCTTCTAGGGCGAACTCAGCTTTATTAAATCATGTCTTTCAGTTAGCGATGCTTTATTCTGGAGAAAAAGTACATAATCCATATGCAAATGTACAGTCAGGTGCCCAGAGAGCAGGCCCAAGCCACTCTGTGCATTTTTGCCCCTCCTGCTTCCTCTACCAGCTCCTACCTCTCCTTGATTGGCAGAGCAAGGTTATATGTCTATGCAGGAACCTGGCCCTGGTAATCACAAAGGAGAGGGAAAGGCTGGAAGAAGTAGGAGGAGCAAGGATGAACAAAGTGGCCTAGGCCCATCTGCCCTCAGTGCACTTAAGTTAGAGACATTGGTGTAAGGCACAGAGGGATTAGGGAAAACACATAGAAACAGGCCAAGGTCAGGATAGGCAGAGTTTGTGCGAATCCAAGGTAAAGGTCTGAGGTCAGTGCATTGTAGAGCTAGCTCGGCTGAATGTAATTTTTGCCTTCCTGTTAGGAACATTAATAACCACTACTCCCATTTTTGTTTTCACTACTACTGTCCTCCTCTCCTTGCTCTGTGTGTAGCTGTATGGCTGCTTCTTATTGCTAATCAGCCTCGCTATAAGGGTGTTGCCACACTTTTTGTGAGGAGTGAGGAAACATGTCCTATTGCTCCTGCTCTTAGGGACCATAGGACCAACTCATCTGTGAGAACAATATGTCAGGGCTGGGATACTCAGACAAGGGGTAAGTGATCCCTGAGCTAAATCCCAACCCCTTTCCCTGCCTATTGCCTACTCAGGCTAACCCCTGAGTCGACAACTTGAAGACTCGAGATACACTAGAAAAAGTGCAGGGGAAGGGAAAACAAACAAGACAGACAAACAAGAACAAATGGATAGTCAGATAGCCGCCTCAAAACCAGGAGAGTACGTCAGGAACAAAATCAGTAAGCCAAGAGTAGTCACAAAACACGCCGAGGGTCAAAGAACAAACAAGAATCTAAATAGCAGAGCACAAATGACAAACCAGGTAGTAGCAAGGAAACTCCAAACACTGGCAGCAAGGCTTACATTAGAAGTCCTTAAATACCTAGCAGACCCCACCCAACCAGCTGACTGGGAGGAGAAAGCAAAGAACAAAACTTAACTCATAAGATACCAGATAAATCAGAAAATAAACACAGACTATATTGCTCGCGTTTTCCGGCGACTAGTAACAGGCCGTGAGCGAGTGTGCGCACCAGCCACGTCCCTGGCACTTATGACCGTCACGCGCGTCCCCTGCCTGGGACGCGCATCCACAGCCAGAGACCGTCGGCTGGAGGAGGAGCCTGCCGAAATAGCGGACGAAGCCTGACCACGGGCAACCACCTCGCCACCAGAGTCAGAGACAGGACCAGCAGAACTGGTGCAATGACTGCCGGTCCTGACACAATACTCCAGGAAGACTTCAAAGACAGAAACTACAAATATAATGCAAAGCTGCAGCCATTATGACCAGCAGAGTGACCAGCAACCACAGCTATCCAGATCCTGCTACAGGTGAGGAACTACTGCTCAGACACCCATCACATAATCGCAATCAAGTCAGACTAACTTAAAAGCTTGTATTAACCACTGGACATCTACAGTCACAAGTGCCAGCACAGAGAGACATCAGCAAGATAGCATACAAGAGGTGCCATGATCAGCTACTTTGCCAACCACCATACCCCATCTTCTGGGGGAGAGAAATTGCAATATGTACAAATTACTGCCAGATGTACTACTACTTCAGTTTTGCAGTATGTAAAGAAAGACCTTTATTCTTCTACTTCAGGCTCCTCAGGGGCTTGCTGCAATTGTAGCAGCCATCACCTCCATTGCCCAGTGCTCATAACAGGGCATAATGTACTTTAAATCCAGCCTTCTACAGTCAAAAAGCATGTCATCTGCCTATTTCTGGTTGCTGTGATAAGCTTTCTGTCTCTTAATCAATCTCTGCTAAATGAAATCAGTGGAGGAGTACACAGAGCGAGCTGTCATTATTGCCCATAGACCTGTGCCTATTGAGAAATCTAACTCTAATATCGACATATGCTTGTAAGAGATAACTGCATTATTGACTACTTACAATGCAATTTCTAAGTAAAGCTAAACCAGTTTTTCTACTATTACTGTGTAATATTGATGCATTAGAAAATCCTTGGCTATTTATAAAATAGAAATAAAGGTACATGTGCATTGTACCGGCCTGCAGGAGGAGGCGTGAGGGCGGTGAAGAGTGGAGAAGAGGGGAGTGCTGTTGGTGGTGATGAGAGTGGCCGTAATCCTTATGGTGGCTAACCCTGCTCCCGTGCTCTCCCAGGTCAGGCATGCAGTGCTTGGAGGGACTCAACCCTTCTTCTGCTCGGCGGACACCGTGGACTTTTGGTCTCCTGCCTTGTGGTGTTTGGGGTGCCCTTGATGTTGGGTGAATGGGTAGAAGGGTGCAAGACTGTAGAGCTGGAGCCCAGATTGTGAAACACAATTCCAAGTATTTCACAGAGTAGGATTTTTCCAAAGGTTGTGTATAGGCATAGCTAGGGTGATAGTACTCTATAGTCTCTATAGATACATGTAATCTTTCCAAATGACCAAAGGTGTGAAATCACTTTCAATATTTCTCTGCAGTGCCCAACAGCGAGCTGTAGTCCTTTATCGGCTCTGCCTGAAGCAGTTAATCCTAACCATATGCAGTAAAGTCCAGAGCCATATGCAAGCATTACCTTTACTAAATTTGTACAAGCACTGTCCCATGGACCTCAACCTACTGCAAAAATTCAATGCTTCTTTCTCTTACAGGTCAGTTCTTAGAAAAGTTGCTTTTTTGGCAGCTTTCACTCATAGGGATGGTTTCTTCCTGGAGAAGAATTATTTTCTCCTGCTTTAGCATGTCTGGATTACACCCCAAAAGCAGCATGCACGTCTTTCTTTTTGTCTGACTTGCCAGTAACTACTATAGCCAGGGGAAAGTGAGGTCAGACCACTACCCAGCAACCATTACTAAGGATTGCCAGTTAACTATTTCTTACCCATACACAGCCTTTTGGAATACAGCGTGCATAGATTATAGCATCACAGTAAACATTTTAACAGCTTTAGTAGTGAACCATAATATTAAACCTTTAGCAGTAAACTAGCAGATCACTGCACAAGCAGTCTTATCTATGGGCAGGATATTATGGAGCAGGAGATGCTGAACAGATTAATGTATAGTTTTCTGGAAAAAGATTCAGTATAAATTGTATTTTATTTACTTAAATTTCTGCTCCTTCTGGGCATAGGAGTCCATTGGGTGGTCCTACTGTGTGATTGACAGCTATCTATGTGTACATGAACAAACATGGAAGGCTGCCAATCACTGAGCAGGAACGCCCACTGGACTCCTAAGCATAGAGCCATGACTTTTCCCTATAGAACTTTACGGTGCTCACAGATAGTTGTTAATATGTCCATTCTATGAGGAACATAAATGGATATTTATGAGAAGTCAATATTTTGTAGACTATGTCGTACTAAAACATATAGGTAGAGTTCTGTTTTAAAATGTTTTACACAAAAAGTTCCAAAACCATCATGTTGATAACAGATCGCTCTTTGAAGCTGTGCTTGTTCCTTTTATCTGGTGGTGGAGGCTGTAAATATCAATGTTCTGCATGCTTGAGAGCTCATCCAATTATAAGTTACAAGGGTTCTTCAATTACTGCCCTCAACTCATTCGTAATAATGAATGCTGCTAACACTGCAAACGACACATTACACAATTATTGAAGCCTCTTTATGGCACTTTATATGTCCTAGGTAATATATCTACTTTCAACAACAATGTCTAAGCTTGTACTAAATCCCAAATATGATTTAGTATTGTTAGAATTTGAAAGCAAGGGTGGAAAAAGAGGGACTAGACCTATAGTGAGCTGCTTCTATATAGGCAGAGTACATGACCACCTGGTGGGGGTGGAGTAAATATGGGTAATTAAAAAGATCACTGAAAAGATATCATGCTAACCATAATGGACTGATATTATTGGGTTATTAGGAGGGCACATTTCTGAGGCCCTTCACTACCTCGGGCTCCTAGAGGTCCTTCAAAACCAGCCCACCTTGTCCTCGATCAGTACGTACCTACCTACCATCCTAGTTATATTCCTGATAGTCACTCCTTATAGGGGTAGAATATATGTTCCTCATCACTGGGGCCCTCACCTATCAGGCATATGGCAATTTCCCAATGGGTACTTGGTAATACTGTGCATGTGGTTCTCTGAAGTCTAAGATTGTCACTGACTCTCTGTAATTACCATATAATTCAGTAAAGAGGGCCACTCGCATGAGCATCACCTCTGCTGTAATAAGTAGTCAGAGTCCTGTCTAGGAGCTTGATCCACCTCCTGAATACTACTGCCAAAACGAGTACTACTGCCAAAATGGGGTCACTTTTTGGTGGTTTCCTTTCTAGGGGTACATCAGGATCTCATGTGAAATGACATCCAAAAACCATCCCAGCAAAATTTTCCCTCCAGAAACCATATAGCGTTCTTTCCCTTCTGAGCCTTGTGATATGGCCAAACAGCTGTTTATGATCACATATAGGGTACTGCTGTAGAGAAAATGGGGTGTATTTTCTCCTGTTACCCCTTGTTAAAATGAAAAAAAATTGGGCCTAAGGTGACATTTTCTTGTAAAATATGTATTTTTTTTTCATTTTCATGGCCAAGTGTTTCTGATCACTAGCCCCCTTGAAATATTCCTTGGGGAGTGTAGTTTTCAACATGCGTCACCATGAGGGTTTCCACTGTAGGGATGCATCAAGAAGTTTTCAATGCAACATGAGCCCAGAAAAGTATTCCAGCAAAATCTGCCCTCCAAACGCTATATGATGCTCCTTCCCTTCTGAGCCCTGCTGTGTGCCCATCCAGCAGTTTATACATATGGGGTGTTTCTGTAACAATCTGCACAATCAGGGTAATAAATATTGAGGTTAGTTTGGTTGGAAAACCTTGCTATTTTACAGGAAAATTGGTTTAAAATTTGCAAAAGAAAGTGACATTTCGAAATGTCTCCTCTATTTACCTTAAATTCATGTGGGCCACCTCAAGGGATAACACAGTTTGTAAAATCTGTTTTGAAAAATTTGAGGAGTGTGGTAAAATGAGGTCATTTATGGGTGGTTTCTATTACATAATCCCCACAAAGTAACTTCAAAACTGAATTGGTCCTTTAAAAAATGTGTTTTAGAAATTTTCTTAATCCTTAAGCCTTCTAATGTCCTAAAAAAAATAAAATGACATTTCCAAAATGATGCCAACATAAAGTAGATATATGAGGAATAGGTTGTCCCCTGAAAATTATTCTACAGTTTTCAAACCAGCACCTGGATCTGAATACTTATGTAATTGCATGCAATTAAAAATTTTGTAAAGCCACTGAGTTATTCAATAAAATGTATCTGTATAGCACCACCTGCTGGTTGTTTTTTTCCTACTTCTTTGACCTGCTCACTGAGACAGCCGCACATGCTCATTTTCATCCTTCAACTGCCTCCTGAGCTGTGATAGGGAGAGCTGAGACACGCCCCCTGAGCTGTGATAGGGAGAGCTGAGACACGCCCCCTGAGCTGCAGCAGAAAAGACCCCCCCCTTGAGCTTTCAGCGTGATATAAATCTAGCAGAGGAACGAATGGGGTGATATCTGGATCCATGTGAGGTACAGGGCTGGTTCTAGCTTTGTTAGAAAGGTATTGTCATGTACTATATGATGTCTGATTTTAATTTTTTGCATTATTCATGGGACAACCCCTTTAAGTAATAACTATTTTATGAGGCATCATTATCCATCTTAAAAGCAGAGAATTTCACATTTAGAAAATTGCAAAATTTTCCAAATTTATGGGTAAATTTGGGATTTTTTAAAAAATAAATAAAGGTAAAATATATTGACTCAAATTTACCACTAACATGAAGTATGACGTGTCGCAATAAAACAATCTCAGAATTGGTTTGATAAGTAAAAGCGTTCCAAAGTTATTACCACATAAAGTAAAGTGACACATGTCAAGTTTCTAAAATTTGGCCTGTTCCTTAAGGTGAAAAATGGCTTGGTCCTGAAGGGGTTAATAGGAGCTATGTGCACAACAGAAAATATTTGCAACATTGTTTTTTTATTTTATATTCATTGCACCAATGTGTCCATATCTTTTAAATAATGAATATTATATTATTGGAGGTGTCAACTTGAGTTAGTTTTTCCAGGTCACTTCACAGAATGACATAAATTGTCCGTAGTTGTATTTGTATTACAGAAGATATTATTGACCCAAACTCCCCAATCTCCACAGGGAACGCGCTGTTAAGAAAACACCAGGAGCAGGATCGAGTTTTCGACAAGATTTGATTGATTGCCTTTCTTGCTTCCTCAAACCTTAAATTCACGGTTGGATATTTTAGGAAAGTGACGACAGAGTTTGTGGTCCATTCTCCCGAAAGCTAAATTGGTATTCACTTGAGCACAGAGCAGGAATGTCACATAAGGACAATGACAACACCAGAAATCCTTCCGAGTCTTCCCCCGCCAGCCAGCTATCCGTAAAAAGTGGATATTAATTGAACACGACTGTTTTCAAGAAAATCAACATCTGCCCACAACCAGAGGATCTGCTGATAGGAAATGCTCCTTGTGTGATTAGATATTTGGTAGGAGGGAAAACAAGACCGTTAGACATTTAACCCTTTTAGGGCAAAGCCCATTTTGGCCTTCTGGGCAGAAAGAGTTTGCCTGTGACGGCCATAACAATCTTAGATTTTATTTTGTAAAATTGTTAAATAAAAAAGAATATTTCAAACATTTCGGTAAGACTCTGTTAAACTTGTTTTTCACTGTAGCAAATTGAAATATCTGTATATATATATATATATATATATATATATATATATATATATATAAATAAAATTACATTATTGCCTGTACATATGAAAGTCATCAGTTGGTGACCTACCTAAGGTATACCCCAAGAGGCACTCTCCCAGTCCGACTGCTGGGAACCCAGTAATCACGAGAACTAGTACTCTGTACCCTTTAGAGCCCCCATAAATGAACAGAGCTGCAGGTGGAACATACGCTCTGTTAATGTCTATGGGCTATTTCTGGAACTTCCGGAGAGATGAATGGAGCAGCAGTTCCCATGCCTGACCTGCAGCTCCTTTCAGTTCTGGGGTTCCCATTCTTCCCAATTTGTAGAGATCCCAGTAGATCCCAGTAAATTGCTTCACCCCTACTTTTTGTAGCCCATAATTGTAGGCCAGAGTGAAATGTCAGTATGGTTGGATAAATTGATTTAGTAGGATAGTAGGGGGACCTGTCACCATGAAACTCCAGTGCAAACTGCACCATGGTATAGAGCAGGAGGAGCTGAGCAGATTAATATATAGTTTTATTGGAAAAATTTCAGTAGAACTAGTAATTTTTTCATGTAAATCTCTGCTCCTTCTGGGCTGAGGAGTCCAGATAGAGGTCCTCCTCGGTGATCAACAGGTTTCTCTATATTTGTGTACAATGTGGCAGGTTTCTCTTTGAAGTTCTGCTCATTATGTGTTGAAGTGTCCAGTTGGCGGTTCTACTCAGCTTTCCCTGCATACAGAGATAGCTGTCAATAACGGAGTGTCCATCAAGGGTGTAATGGTTGTGACCAATCCCAGAGGGGAAGGGGATTCCTGAATGGTTTCAGTTGAGCTGAGAGCCATTGGCTCCTGGCTCCGCAATTACTTTTGGAAGCCACAGGCTACTTTACAAGATGTCAAAAGTACTGTGAGGATGCTGACCCAGTGCAGGCAGTGCTGCAGGCTACAGAAAACGGGAAGGGATTACGGCCCTTGTTGGAACGGGAGTGTTGAGTCTAATGTTTTTCCATTTCTTTTTTTTTTCTTCCTTTAGTAGAGCACTATAATTGTGTGAGACTACTGTTACTATATGGAGGCCTAAAGGAGGACAAGGTGCAACTGCTACATCTGTACCCTCAATAGCTATACCCCTGTCTGCTTAGTCTTCTTCGTCTTGTGATTTCAAGATATTCCAGATTATTTTTGATGATATGAGAATTTTTGGATCAAGGAATTTTGACTGTACCAGGCAAGCTGTTGGAGAAACCAGTGAAGAATGATGACATTTGAATGAATAGTTTATACGGAAACCAGTCCCAAAGAGTGGAGACAGGAAACGCAGTAATTGTATTAAGTGCGTTCTGCTGCATTTCATGAAAGCCAATTACTAGTTAATTAAACTGCAGCAGAGCGCGTTGTGTGGAGCTGCTCATTGGATGCATCTGTTCTCTAACTTGCTATTTGCTGAGAGAAACTTAATTTGAAGACAAATTTTAAATGTCTGGATTTTCAACCAAAATTATGCAACAGCCTAATCAAATGAAAATAATGAGTACAATGCCAGCCATGAGCGTGTAAGAGGGTCGGAAACAGACTTGCTCCATATCACAAGAATGCAAAATGTATATAAAATTAACCATCCACATTAATATCCAAGACATCACTCTGAACTGTCTTATATGGAGTTTTCCATTATTTTTCAGTACCAACCGCAAACACGCCTTCGGCAGATGGTGACTGGTGTAGTCTACCTCAAAATATATATATTGGGACACATAATCTAGTCATTTAATATTCACCATTGTGGACTACATGTATATCCAGTGGTTCCTCAAGTTACAATATTAATTGGTTTCAGGACGACCATTGTAAGTTGAGTCCATAACTCTATGGAACACCAATAATTGGTTCCAAAGCTCAAAAATGTCATCCCAGAATAAGAAAAAGTGAAGTTTTAAGAAAAATAAGCAGGTAACTAAGACAGATAAAGCAAGTCCTCAAGTACAATAGAAAAGGAATAGATGTAAATGACTTTCTATGGTGGGGGCAGGGGCTTCTTCAGGATCTTGTATAGTGTATGGATGTACCAAAAAAATAAAATGGGGTCACCACTCATCTGGTGTCCAAAGAAGATGCTCATCCTGGCACAGATAGGATACAGCACAGAACATTTAGCACCACAGATGAGCTGCTAGACAACTAATAAAGGTGTCCATGTTGATTGGTTGGATCTGAAGGCCCTAATACACAGGCAGATAGAGCATCCGAAGTTGATTCGCATAAAACTTCATTTATGGTGCCACAAAAATGCCCTATAACAAGGCAACATATAATAGTAATGTTGTGTGCATGGACCATTATCCCTTTCAAGACCAAGCAAGTTTTAGAAGTGATGTTTTAGTCTTCCTCCACCCCCCTTACCCTGGCCTTCCAAGAGTCATATCTTCTTCCCTTTAACTTTGACATAGACATATAAGGTATTTTTAAGGGGTAAGTGGTATTTATAAAAAAATGTAATGCTCCATTTAATGTATTGCGAAACTGTTAAAAAAATGTCCAGGTCAAATGGAAAAGAAATTCAATTATGGCATTGTCTGGTTTTAATGTTATGGCCTTCATTAATAAATGACATAATGACAGGTGAGTATGATTATGGTGATACCAAATTTATATAATCTCTTGTTATAGTATGTTTAAAAATGGTTTAAAATGTGGTTTGTGTTGCCATATTTTTACATTCATAACTTTTTTTTATTTTCTTCTGTTGATGGAGCCAATTGGGTTTTTTTTGCAGGGTGAACTATAGTTTTTGTAGGTGCCATTTTGATTTTTTTAAAATCATTTTTTGACATCCTGTTTGGGAGGCCAGGTGACCAAAAAATGGCAATATTGGCACGGGGAATTTTTTTTTTATCCATCCAAATAAATTGTTGATATTTTAACCATTTTTGGATACGGATTAATTAAAATTTTATTTTTATATAATTAAAAGCAAATGTAAATAGAAATACAAAAGCAGAGCTCAATGGATGCCGGGTGCTAGTCCACGGTATAATCCTGGACAAGGATCCTTATGCAAACTTAGAAACGAACGAGGCAGCACTCCGGACTTGTGAGGAAAGCGAATCTTGTTTATTTCACCCAAAAACTACAACGTTTCAGCTCTCTCACTGGAGCCTTTTTCAAGCTAGACAAAGGCTTGACAAAGGCTCCAGTCAGAGAGCTGAAACGTTGCGGTTTTTGGGTGAAATAAACAAGATTCGTTTTCCTCACAAGGCCGGGGTGCTGCCTCGTTCGTTTCTAAGTTTTTATAATTAAAAGCAGATTTTTTTAATTGTTAATATTTGTGTTGTCTTTTCTGATTTTCAAAAACTTAACTTTTCTTTCTCCTTATGCTTTAGTCCCCCTATGGCATTGGAACCTGCAATCCCTTGTACAATACACTGCAATACAGCAGTATTGTCATTTTACCAGCATTCTACAGGATCTGATGTGAATAGTTACAATATCTGTACAGTGCTGTGAAATAGGTTGGTGCTAAATAAACAGGAGGGAGATAAAATGAATAATTATGTATATACTTTAAAGCAATAAACCCAGAAAATCAAAAACATGAATTCAGAGAGAATATTTTGTGCCTGTTTTAGGGCACGATCTTCATTTTTTCATTTCAGTCTAATTCGTTCAAGTCCTAAATCTACTTCTGAGGAAGAAGATGACTTTGATGATAATTCAATTCAGTCTCTGAAATGAACTTCTTACGGTTTCATTTTATTTACTGTTCATTTGGAGGCTAAAAAGTCAATTTAGTTTCAGCTGAAAACAGCATTCATCATTCATGTGGTAGCAGCAGTCGCCTCTTGTAACGCTATCTGTATCTTACCTAATAATAACGTCTGTAATTAGCTTTGTAGGGTGAGCTCAGCTGAATGTAATGATAACTTTCACTTAGCGATCTGCTGCTTCATTCTGGAGAAAAAGTGCTTTTAATCCACATGTAAATGCGCAGTTAAGTGCCCTGAGGGTGGGCCAAGGCCACTCTGTGCACAATTGTTCCTTCTGCTTCCTCTGCCAGCCCAGCCCTCTTCCTCCTCATTGCCAGGGCCAAGGAAGATAACTAAGTAGGAACCTGAAACTGTCAATCAGAAAGGATAGGGAGGGGCTGGCAGAGGAAGCAGGAGGAGAAACGGTGCACAGAGGGACTTGGGTCCGCACACAGTGCACTTAGCTGCTCATTTACATATTGATTAAAATGGATCAATAAGTGAAAGTTATCATTACATTCATCTAAGTTACCCTACAAGACTAGTGACGGACAAACTTTAAAATAATGTTATTATTAGGTAACATACAGTGATCAAGTAATGCTTCCTCAGTCCCTTAGAAATGCTTGTTAACCTTTCCCTTCTCAGGATCCCAAAGACTATGTCTCAGGGACTCAGAGGGCGGGAACAGGATGTGATGGAGAATGTGGCAGGTGATTTAAAGCCTTCAGTGATGAGTGTTTGCTCCAACATGCATAACATCTAGAGTACCTGTAGCACTGTAGGCACGATCATTGGTGTTCTACAGTAGGGTTAGGTTGCCCTAATGATATTTGGGGAAATTTTTATTTTAACACCCCAATAATTTTATCATTGCCCATAGAGTAGATTGTATTGGGGGTAGGACAGGCAAAACAAGGTTATAGCAGGACCTCCAGCTAGGGAAAAACAGGGAGAGCCAACATCCCCAGGTTTATGTCAACACTACCTTATATTTGCGGGAACTCTGCTCTGGACACAGAGTTTAGGCTACATAACAGTGAATGAGCTATGACCAATCTGGTTATGTTTCTATATTGGAAAGATGGGAGGTGCTTCCAAGTACCCAGTTCTTTGAAAGCAATTTTAATGTTTGTTGTAGTCCTTCCTATATGGAATGGACTTATTTATGATCTTTGAGGATTATTTTAGGAATTTTGATATTGTCTTTTTATATTGGAATTCTAATAAAAGTTAAGTTTTCACTTATATAATACACCCCCTTGTTGATGGTTTAGAATACGTTGGTGAACTTCCCCTCGGGACATTGACAGAGGTCCGCAATTTTGTTTCTATGACAGGTTAGCAACAAATAGAGACCAAATGGAAGAGACTGCAGGACCTGACTACATAGGCTTTGTTTTTAGTCTGTAACCGGGAAACCACACAGGTCTACATAGAAGCTGTGGGCACGGAACAGTCAAACTTTTTTTTAAATTTTAGATACAATTGTGCAATAAAATGATTGTAAAGCTGGATGTGGCCTTCACATGTGATATGATGTAGCTCACATAAAGAGATATATGTTACAGTATACCATGCTGCTCAGAATATGGAAAGTCTGGGTTTTTATGCTAAGACTTCCACGTACTATTTTTAGATTTGTGTATTTGTCGGCGATGCAGCTGGACAGGATGGGGAAGCACAAGGTCCAATCAGTCAAATTAATGAATTGTGATTGGATTCCCTGAAGACATTGATGAACAGTTCCTCTACCTCCAAGCTTCCACATTAACCAGTTTGATGTCAATCTAACTTCCATTCAGTGTCTCCTCTGTTTGATGAATAGTTGGCTTTAGTATTATAGTAGTGTTTTCCATCCAGTGCGTTTCGAACGCAAATACTATTGTGTCCTACTAGCACTAGGGATGTCATGATGTTACTTAGAGATGAGCGAATCTATTGTCGGATTCGGTTCGTATTATTCGTAAACGTACGTAAAAAATTGACCGCTAACTATACGTAAGATATGTATGAAACGTAAGTAAATTTACGCATTTTGCGTACGGTGGGAAAATGACGTTCCGCCCCCCACAAGAGCGGGAAAGTGTAGATACGCCCCCTCAGAACTGGGAAAAAACAATAGTACACTAAGGATTCGTACGCACTTTTGTACGCTCATGCGTACGTGTTCACATGAGTTGCGTACCTTTAACAAGTGTAAGTTCGTTATTAGTATGCAAATGTTCGCAAAACACCATATAATAACATAATTTGTACGTAGCTTCGTTGATTAGATTCGTATTCGTTCGAATCTTGTGAAAACTTTGCCGAATATTCGTCAAAGCAAATTTTGGAGGATTCGCTCATCTCTAATGTTACTGAAACAAGAATCACTGGGAGAAAAGGGTGTTGGCTTATCTCGGACATTGATGGCATATCACTAGACTATGTCATAAATGTCACATAGGTGCAGGTCCCACCTCTGGGAGCCGTTCTTATCTCCAGATCAGGACCACCAAAGTGAATGGAGAGCAGCCACGTATGCACAGCTGCAACGACCGAGCCGAAGGGGTAATATATGAGTATGGTATGCTGATGGGTATAGTAGTAGTTTATTCATGGTTAGCAGAGCTCCCTGGGCCAGCGTGCAGTGTATGGAAGGATAGCACCATGTTCCTTCAGGCCACACTCTGGTGTTCAGGGATTTCCAGATGGTGTCTGAGGTGCCCTTGGTGCTATGGTTTTTAGGTACAGGGGTGACAGGGTCCCTGGTGTTTGTGACACCAGCACCATTAGGTGCAAATAGGTGATAAGTTCGCACAATAAGGAGACCAGTTTTCTTAAAAAATTCCCAGCACTTTACTGAAGCTGATCCAAAGGTCATCAATGTGTACAAAAATTATTTACAACAAGACAGCTTCTACAAAGGTTCAGGTTAGTTCCCAAAACTTGCATAAGGGGTAGTTTTACTCTATAACAATCAATCTTTCTGCCTTGTTCCTCCAGGCTAGAGGGATGTACTATTTCTGCTGTACTGTATAGTCATATACTTCTGTATATCTCCTGACAGATGGCCTTTCTGTCTTTGGTTAAGGTGGGCAGCTGGTAGCTTAGAATTTCTCCACCAAACGCAGAGGAGGCTAAAGCCTGATAAACAACAATTTCCTTCATTTGCCAATATTCTCACTCCCTCTCTGTGTTGCCTGGAACTTCTGTAATCTTTCCCTTCTATGGGCTGGTATATGGAACTAACACTGGAGTTTAGATAACTCTCCAAAATGGCTGCTGAGGTGCAGCTTTTTCCTCAGACGTCACACTGTCCTCCTTCTTCTTCTCTTCTCAGAGCAGGGTGGAGTCAGCCCTGGGAGGTTTGTTAGAACCTCCCCCTCCCTATACAACTTTATAGGAACTCAGGCCCAAGCACATTTTCATGAAACACAGTCACAATATCAAGCAGTGTGTTTCAGGACACTGCACAACCACCCTCCATTCACCACTATAGGAGTTCCAAACATAGCAGAGCAGTGTTCTCCATCTAGTGCATATCCATCTGGTGGCACTGGCTCGGCTATTTCTAGCAGTCCCATAGTGGTGAATGGAGTGGTGGCCAGTCTTGCGCAGTATACTCTCCATTCACCACTACGGGACTTAAAAAAACAGTCGAGTGCGCTCGCTTGTCTATTTTTGGGCTACTATATTGATGAATGAAGAGCACACCCAGTTCTAAAGATAGGAGATAGGGACCCATACTTATCTGACACTGATGGTATATCCTAGTGATATTTTATCAATGTCTGGGAAAAACAGACCCCAATGGTTAGGTAAGAGTCTGTGGGCAAAAAGGGGTCCAAATATTTCTGAAGATTCATTGGCCCATGTTCCTTATTCATTTGATGTCAGTGTTGGTGTAAACTGAGTCCCAAAAAGTTGCAGTTATACAAAATTTTAACTGTTTTTCATCATGCACTAGGGCAGATTTATTAAAAACTAAGTCAGAAAACTCCACAAATTTAGACCCATATGCAGAAAAGTCCAAAATGCCCCAAATGGCATGTATTACGATGTGTACGCCGATGCATTTAAAATGATAATTTTTTTTGAAGACTGCCATATGAAAGACCAATTTTAATAAATGTGCCCCAAATTGTTTTTCTCCAAGTTATGAAAAACGCAATACCTAGGCTGAAATGTGAGACTCTTGAGACAATATGGCTATGGTTGTCTGTATTGACCAATTTCACCTGATATCTATTAGACAGGTTCAACGCCACTGAATGACATGGATGAAGTATCCAGATCAGGGTTATTGCAGGCTGAATTCTTATAATATGCACAAAACAGTAGGAAAAAAGATGATTTTTGCTGGGGTTCAGCAGGAGATGTTGATAGTACAAAGCGCATGTGAAAATTAATTCGCAACAACTCGAGTTTCTTGAGTATCTTCGGTGAAGTTGCAGAATAGAATTTTTCAAAACTTTGCTCATCTCTAACTAGGATTTGTGCCCATTCTTCTAGGCAAAACTGCTTTAGAGCTTCTTCATTATCATTGGTATTTTTATTGAATCTCTGATGAATGTCCTCCTTGCTCGGTCTGTGAGTTTTTGTGGGAGGTCTTCTCTTGTCAGGTTTGTAGTTGAGCCATATTCTTTCTATTTAATTCTAATGCAATTGATGTTTCATGGGAAAAGTTTGGAAATGTTTTTTCGAACCCTGATCTATAGTCTTCCACGAATTTGATTCTGACCTGTTCGAAGAGCTCCTTGGTCTTCATGTTGCTTGCTTTGTAGTGTTACAGAATTTCAGAACAGGTGTATTTATACTCATATCATGTGACATGAAATTTGCATCGAGATATGACATTTGCAACTTCTTACATGTTCATGTAAGTTCATAAGGAAAGGTGTAAGGTGATATCTGCAAATCTTCATGTACAGTGATCCCTCAAGATGCAATGGCCCCAAGATACAATATTTCCAGCATACAGTGGTCTTTTCTGCCCCATTGTAAGTTGAAACTAGACTCAACGTACAATGTCTCAGACTCATATCCAACCAATCAAGGTCACTTCTCTGGTAAAATATCTGTGTTAGTTGCTGGTTAGCAGCTATTCTTGACTGTTATATATAAGGACTTGTTTTATCTGTCTTAGTTATCTGCTTATTTTTCTTAAATCTTCATTTTCTCTTATCTTGGATGATATTTTGGGGCTTTGGAACCGATTACTCAACTTACAATGGTTTCAACATACAATGGTCGTCCTGGAACCAATTAATATTGTAACTTGAGGGACCACTGTACTGTGTTGAGAGAACTAGTAAATGGTATTAAAATATCACTGAGGAGCTTTATTTCTAAACCTGTACTTAGAAAGTGAAGATAAAACTAAGTAATAAATCCAAGTATCATAACAGCCGTGAGCCCCTGCAACTTGTCTGTAATAAAATGTTTCCACATTGTGTCACCTGCACGACAAGAACACGCACTATGTTATACATGCTCCAGTTCGGTATCCAGAGATTTCTAGGCTGTTTTAGAATATGACATTTTCCATTGTCGTACCGCAGATGAGTGAATAAAATGTCTGAATAACAAACGTCACTTACGTATACTTTACATTTCACACCACACTGAAGCTTAATCTTGTGCTGTTACTTCAAAGTATATATAGTATTAACCATGTACTGTGACTTCACTGTGTTTATTATCCCTATTCTGTGACATCACTATGTTTATTATCTCTGTACTGTGACTTCACTGTGTTTATTATCCCTATACTGTGACATCACTATGTTTATTAACCCTGTACTGTGACATCACTGTGTTTATTATCTCTGTACTGTGACAACACTGTGTTTATTATTCCTGTACTGTGACATCACTGTGTTTATTATCCCTGTACTGTGACATCACTGTGTTTATTATTCCTGTACTGTGACATCACTGTGTTTATTATCCCTGTACTGTGACATCACTGTGTTTATTATCTCTGTACTGTGACATCACTGTGTTTATTATTCCTGTACTGTGACATCACTGTGTTTATTATCCCTGTAATCTGAAATTACTGTGTTTATTATCCCTGTACTGTGACATCACTGTGATTCTTATCCCAGTACTGTGACATCACTGTGGTTATTATCCCTGTACAGTGACATCACTGTGTTTATTTTCCCTGTACTGTGACATCACTGTCTTTATTATCTCTGTACTGTGACATCACTCTGTTTATCATCCCTGTACTGTGACATCACTATGTTTATTAACCCTGTACTGTGACATCACTGTGTTTATTATCTCTGTACTGTGACATCACTGTGTTTATTATCTCTGTACTGTGACATCACTGTATTTATTATCTCTGCACTGTGACATCACTGTGTTTTTATCCCTGTACTGTGACATCACTGTGTTTATTAACCCTGTACTGTGACATCAGTGTGTTTATTATCTCTGTACTGTGACATCACTGTATTTATTATCTCTGTAATGTGGCATCACTGTGTTTATTATCCATGTACTGTGACATCACTGTGTTTATTATTCCTGTACTGTGACATCACTGTGTTTATTATCCCAGTACTGTGACATCACTGTCTTTATTATCCCTGTACTGTGACATCAATGTGTTTATTATCCTTGTACTGTGACATCACTGTGTTTATTATCCATGTACTGTGACATCACTGTATTTATTATCCCTATACTGTGACATCACTGTGTTTATTATCCCTGTACTGTGACATCACTGTGATTCTTATCCCAGTACTGTGACATCACTGTGTTTATTTTCCCTGTACTGTGACATCACTGTCTTTATTATCTCTGTACTGTGACATCACTCTGTTTATCATCCCTGTACTGTGACATCACTGTGATTCTTATCCCTGTACTGTGACATCACTGTGGTTATTATCCCTGTACTGTGACATCACTGCGTTTATTATCCCTGTACTGTGACATCACTGTGTTTATTATCTCTGTACTATGACATCACTGTGTTTATTATCCCTGTACTGTGACATCAATGTGTTTATTATCGCTGTACTGTGACATCAGTGTGTTTATTATCCCTGTACTATGACATCACTGTGTTTATTATCCCTGTACTGTGACCTCACTGTGTTTATTATCCCTGTACTGTGACATCACTGTGTTTATTATTCCTGTACTGTGACATCACTGTGTTTAATATCCCTGTACTATGACCTCACTGTATTTATTATCCCTGTACTGTGACATCACTGCGTTTATTATCCCTGTACTATGACATCACTGTGTTTATTATCTCTGTACTGTGACATCACTGTGTTTATTATCTCTGTACTGTGACATCACTGTATTTATTATCTCTGTACTGTGACCTCACTGTATTTATTATCCCTGTACTGTGACATCACTGTGGTTATTATCTCTGTACTGTGACCTCACTGTATTTATTATCCCTGTACTGTGACATCACTGTGGTTATTATCTCTGTACGGTGACATCACTGTGTTTAATATCCCTGTACTGTGACATCACTGTGGTTATTATCTCTGTACTGTGACATCACTGTTTAATATCCCTGTGCTATGACATCACTGTGTTTAATATCCCTGTACTGTGATATCACTATATTCATTATCCATGCAGTTTAATATCACTGTGTTTATTACAACCTCCCCCACATAATAGGATATTATACTAAAAATCACATGTAAAATTGTGAGGAATTGTTGCATATTTTATATTTGGGCCTAAAAAAGATTCAAAGAGAGGGTTGGTGGTGTCAAGAGTGAGAGGTGTAGAGAAAAGGTAACAGAAAGAAAGAGACAGAGGCAAATATAAATCTTTGTGGTCTAATTAAAGGGGTATTCCCATCTCACAGATGTAGTTTGTATAGTTAGATATAGCCATACCAATATTATTACTAATAGAATGTATTTATATAAAATGTACCGTTTAGAAGATTTGCCTATTTGTACATCCATTGTCCCACACACATCAGTCAGGCCGTTGCCCCTGGTTACGACCACCGTGGCCATGTAGTAGTGGTGGTCAGCTTGCTCTGTTTCAATCCCGCTCTGAGGTAACTGCTGTATTGCGACCGCACATTGCATGAGCATGAGGAGACACATCTTAGGGTTGTAGCATTTTTGTCAGCTCTTCCAAAACGCAGAGAAACGGATCCTGTTCCAAGATCAATGAATCTCTATGGAGCAGGATCCGTTTATAAAGTATGCGTTTTGGACGGATCCTGATCATTGTGTTTTGGAATGGTAGCGTCCAAAATGCAGATGTGAAAGTACCCTAAGATGTGTCTCCACATGCTCATGCAATGTGCGTTCATAATAAAGCAGTTACCTCAGAGCGGGTTTGAAAAGGAGCAAGCCAATCACCACTACTACAAGGCTGCAGTGGCCGTAACTAGGGGCAACGGTCTGACTGATGTGTGTGGGACAATTATATACAAATAGGCAAATCTTCTAAACGGTACATTTTATATAAATACATTCTATTAGTAATAATATTGGTATGGCTATATCTAACTATACAAACTAAATGTGTGAGATGGGAATACCCCTTTAATTCTTCTACTTGATGCCCAGCAGTACATCACACAGTGGATAAATCATGGATGTGCACTGGACAGCAGGGAACACGCAGGTGGTGGCCTTTTCATCAGCAACTGGAAGAATCTGTGATTTTCATCTACACCTGCACAGTACCATCATCCAAGTAATTACTAAATGACACATAAAAGTGACTCAAAATTTACCAGCAGCTCATCAGCAGAGCTCTCCCGTCCCTCCGTAATCAGCAGCTAAACTCTGATGCCAAATGATGAATTGTAGTATTCCTTGTGCATTTATCACCCACATTCCACAATAAATATAACCGTCTGAGTCAGAGCCATGTGCACTAGGCCTGTATGGAACCCCGTTTAGTTAGAAAAGTCACTTAGCCTCTGCTGGAACCTCCATCGATCTCCTGCTGGGGAATCTAACAGCAAGTGATCAATTCTCCTGCAGTGCCCCCACAGTGAAAATGCAGTATTACATTGTTCTGTTGTCATCAATGGGTCCTCTGTGAAATGCATGAGAAATAATGAGAAAGCCTATATCTGCTCAATCCTCTGTCTAGTTGATGAATGTTGTGAAAGTGACCCCTCCACCAATCATCTAATTAGGGTTTATCCCATGATAAATGTAAAAAATAAAAATCCAACATCATATGCGGCATCCTGTTCCTAGAAGTCGCGTATACTGCAAAGTATATTGTCATCATGTCTTGTATGCCCAAGAGATGAGCGAATCATCCAAAATTCGCTTTGCCGAAAATTCATAGAACTTTTCATAAGATTCGTATATTCTACGAATCTATTCGGCGAATGTGCATACAAATCATACGTTATTTTGTGGTGTTTTGCGAACATTCGCGCACTAATAATAAAAGTTCAGTTTTAAAAGGTACATAACTTCTGTGAACACGTACGCATGAGCAACACTGTATCAGCAGATGACAGCAGATCATCCGGCTGTGACTGAGATGAGCGTGCCATCCACTCCACTACCTCATCCACTTTCTCCTCCACTACAATTTTGCGCCTTGGTGGGTTAGCCTGGTGGAACAACGGCCAAGTATTGCGAAGTAGAAGCTCCGGCTACAGGTCCTTTAGCACTGCTGCCCTGTGCCACCTTCTCCTTTTTTAAGAGTTTGAGGTCTGGCTGGAACTGGACCCCTTTTGCTTATCCATTCTAGACATTTTTCACTTGACTGTGGCCCTGCAGCTGGTCTTTGTCTCTCTCCCTGTCTCTCTCCCTGTCTCTCTCCCTATCTCTCTCTCTGCCTGATTCATTACTAGCCCTGCACTGGCCATGCACTTGCCCTGCAGTATCCCTGATATGTGTAATATGGATTCCCAGAACAATTACACCCCAATTTTAACAAAACAGGTCTCAGTCTCTCAGAACTTCACACACAGTGCTTCTGCTCGTCTCAGCAGTTGCAGCAGAAGTGATGCGTCACTGGCTTACCGAGCATGAGCCAATCAGAGCAAGCCCTGCCCACTAGGTCAGGTGACCGCTTTCTTCCCGGGCTTTTGCCAAACGAATAACGCACAGTAAAAGTTTGCTAATTAATTGAATTTGTACGCAACAACGTATAGAGTATCTTATACATAGCATTAGCGTACAATTTGTTGTACAAGTACGTAGTGAATGCGTAGAAAGCCTTAAGAACATTTTCGAATCTAACGGAGCAAATCTCAAAAAATTCGGATTTGCTTTGCAGCGGAAAATTTCCAAGATTCGTATCAAATCTATGAAGCGGCGAATAGATTCGCTCATCTCTAGTATGCATTCACTCTGCCTTCCTGCAAGCACATGATAATCATAGGCCGTATCTCATAGCCACCACTAGACAGGGCTGGTGTCACCCTCTATATAAGAAGAGGAGTCAGCATAGTGCAGAGGCAGTGAGCAGTGCACAGGGAGAGTCTAGTTTGAACCAGTCTGAGTGAAGGTGTAAGGTGGTGAAACAGCCTCCATTTTGTGAATGCACCTGTTCCTGTAATTATAGTTGTTATTAAACTGACATTTCATTTTTGGCCACAAGATGTCACTGTTTACCACAGGAAAGACTATAGCTCCCTGGAGCAATGACCAAGAGCTCCTGTTCGGCAGAGGTGGAGCTTCAGACTGGAGAAGTGTGTGGTAGCCATCTTGAGAGTGTGCTGCAAAGAGGCAGAGGAGAAAGAGCTACTGTCTGTGTTTCCTAGTGTGATCCACAAGTGAGACTATTCCCTAAGGGAGCAAGACTCTGCAAGGAGATCTGGAACAGAGACTGTTGCAATATTACAGACTAGAAGAACTACCATCAGGAGCCCTGCTGAGAGGACAAGTGGAAGCGTCAGTGAGACTGCGTGGTTGCCGGGTGAGATCCTCTACCAGATACTTCTGAAAGTTAAGGTACCCAACGGACCCGGGTCAGTGAAAGAACTGAAGCCCACTGTGCAGACACAGTGGGTAACCGTGCACGCACCGCATTATGTTATTGGCGCCAATTCAGTAGCTACTGGGTAAAAGCCTAAAGATTAGACAGGTGGTGTGCAGGCTGCAAGCTACCTTGCTACAGAAGTGGGGTTTACTGTGGCAAACAACTGGTTATACTCTTTCTGAGGTTTAGTGTTGATTGGTTAAGTTTGTAAGCGTTTGTGTTATACCGCCGGCGCTCCTGAACCGCACTTACAGAATTGTTCGTGGAGATTAGTGTATTAAAAGGTATAGCTGCTGGGTTACTATAACCTGCAGATAGGCAAAACTGTGGAGAAGCCTGGGCGTACACTGATAGAGCACCGTGCTGTGTAACACAAGTGCCTCAGCCTCCAGCTGAGTGTATGTATATATGCTTGGGGTATTTCCTTCCCACAAACGTTAAATACTTAGTAAAATCTTGTTTTTGTCAATCTGAATTGGAGTCTCCTTCCTTGTCTGTGACTTCGCTGTATCCTGGGGAGCCCACCCCGGTACACAGCTTACAAAGGAACCAACAAAGCATGAAGCTGTACAGCTGACATTTTAGCTCATCTTGGACTTGGATCAACTCAGGGTCGAGCCATAACATCTCTAAAGTGGACCAGATGATAGGAGCAAGACCTGTAGAAGTGAGCAGTCTAAAAAAGACTTATTTGACTTTATGGCACCGTGCTCAAGAGAAGCCTCCGGTGCCTGACCACACACCAGTTTGGTGAACCTCTATGTACCTCCACATACCATGGTGGAAACATGGATAAACAACTTGTCAAAGATTGGAGCAACGGAGTCTGCCTGCCAATAGTGAGAACTGCCCTGTTGGTTGCATTGCATTGCCTTTGCAGATACCCACTTGCACTGGTGTACTGCATATGTATAACTTCCTGTTGCTGTATCCAACCAAATCCATCATGCACTTCTCCTTTTTCAAATTTACAGCGACCTTCTTAACGGATTGTTTTACTGGATGTTAATGCACATCTGAAAAAACACCTGTAATTCGTAATAAACAGAGTTGAGTGAAGCGAGCTTCACATCATAGATCCGAAGGCGCTTCAGTCAAAACTTCATTCGAATCCTGTATCAAGATTCGTCTCCATACAGCTTTCAAATGTATGGACTCCGATGAGGTGAAATTCATCTTGCAAGACTTAGGTGAATAATTTCAGACTTTGATTTTTAAACTTGAAAAGCATTTTAAAACTTGATTCTGAAGTCAACTTTAGTACTGGCTGGTACCTTGGTACTGAAAATACATAGAATGCAACCGCACACTGCTACCAGATAAAGCACAAAATGCCATAGTGATATAGAGTATTCCAAAGCTCATGCTATGCTTGTTTGATAAATCAGAGACTCTTGGCAAATATATTTTGTACAAAATTATCTGAGCCCATTCACCAGATCGTCAAGGTGATCTCTGCAGAATGGGAACCTAACACTATCTCCTACCTGTTACGTGCCAGACTTGGCTTCCATATAATCAGGGGGTGTTTTGTTCCGCATATATGCTGTATCCATTCTGCCTTTTGCCATTTCTGGTGCTTCAAAGGCCTCCCCTAGTTCAGGAGTGCAGACACTAACATGCATGCCGAATCACTCAGCTTTATAGTTGCAATGATTAAAAACCAACCTGTGGGGCAAATGGGCTGTTCAGGAGTGCATGACCAAATGGAGTAGCCACACCTCCAGTACAAACTTACAAAGAAAAAAAGGAAATTTCAGTCAGCACATCCCAGAGTGCAGGTGCTGGTTGCTATGGCTAAATACAAGTCAAAAGAAAATACATAGAATGCAACCGCACACCGCTACCAGACAAAGCACAAAATGCCATAGTGATATAGTATTCCAAAGCTCATGCTATGCTTGTTTGATAAATCAGAGACTCTTGGCAAATATATTTTGTACAAAATTATCTGAGCATTCACTGGATCGTCAAGGTGTGCTCTGCAGAATGGGAACCTAACACTATCTCCTACCTGTTACATGCCAGACTTGGCTTCAAGTTTTAAAATGTTTTTCAAGTTTAAAAATCGAAGCCCAATGTTATTCACGAATTTCACCTCGCCAGAGCCCATACATTTTAATACTGTACGGAATAGGAACGAAGTTTTGACCGAAGTGACTTCGGATCTATGATCTGAAGCTCGTTTTGCAAAACCCTAATAATAAACCTACTCAGTGGTTTCTTGCGCAGAAATGCTCATGGATGTAGTAGCCTGGTTTACTGTAGTAGAAAGGTACATGCCATAAAGGAATTTACTTGTAACCTCCAAAAATCACAGCAGAGTTCACCTTAATTTTGTTTTTAAACTGTAAACTACAGCGTACTAAATGAAGACACTTGTGTCTATGATTCTTATGCTGTAGGTGTAAAGACTTCCCGTACATTACCGTCTCCTCATCCAGCATAGCATTCATGTTGTCAAGGAGAAGCCTCTATTTATATCTTGCTTGGGGTTTTCATGTCCTTGGTGAAAAAAAACAAAAAAACAACCTAACAACAGCTGAAGTGTATTCCAACGACAAGTACTTCATGCCACAGAAGGTTTTTGTTTGCCAAAAACACTGTAAATATGGAATGGGCAATGGCATATATTGGTATGATCAGTGGCAACATGCACGTTCATTACAATTGCATAAACAGATTATTAATTACAGAATTATTACATAACAATATTATTATTTCAAATGTAACTTTTAAAATATACATTTTTTTTGTTTTTCTTCTGTGATAGGGTGATTCATCCACTTTTTTGTCTTTGATTGCATCCTCCATTACATGACCCTTTCAACCTACCTTATGTATCTCTGTGCTAATACACTCTATGGGGGGAATTTATCATTAGGAGAATATTTGAAGTCAGTTTTGCTTCAGTCTGTGTTGGAGTACTTTGTGCCACATTTATCAAATGTCACAGGTTGTTTGATAAATGTGGCTTGTCCTTAAACCTAACACTTCTATCTAGAGAAGCTACTCCACTTTTCCTACTCCACCCTCCTCCTGGAGTGAGATTGCGACTATTTTGCGACTTTTTAAAAAAATCGCAATGATAAATCTGGAGTGAAACTCATTAACATGGCTAACCACACCCACTTTTCCACCCATATTACAAAACTGGAGTGAGTGGTGTACACATGCAAAAAGTCGTAAAATGTTGGGCAAAAAAGTCGCAAAAGCCCTATTTTGCGACTTTTTGATGCCAGAATTCTGGAGTGACGGTATGATAAATCAGGGCCTATGTCTTGGTCTTGAGGTCAAAGCCTTTCAAAATATTGTATGTAAAATGATAACAGCGCCAAACAGTGTCTCTATACCGCCAAACAAACCAAGTCAATGCTTGGGACCGGAGAGCTCAATTGTCCCCAAGTGTCTGGTTCATCTGCACAGGGGCCCAGGGGGACCCTTCCCAGCTGAATTATAATTTACAACAGTTTCTGGTGTTCATAATACAGAATCTGTTCGTCCACAGTTTGCCCAACCCCTCCCGCTAAGCCCCTTACAATTTTATTTTCCAAGTTTGAAAAGTAGCAAGAATTCTGGAAATTATGATGTAGATATGGTGTGCACCATTTACACCATAAAAGTGGCGCAATGATGCATCTGCCTCTTAATTTTAAAACCTCCATATTTGTTCTAACTAATGTTGAGCAAATCGAAGTTCACAAAGTGGACTTTGATCCGAATTTCAGGAAAAATTTGATTCGCCGCAAAGCCGAATTCCATCGTGCTTCGTGGTAACAAATCAATTTTCCCTGAAATGGTGGTAAAAATAAAAAAAAATCCTACTTTCCTCATCCATTTAAGCATGAAGAGGCCGCCACAGTTATCTTGCTTGAAGATCCCGCACAAAATCTCGTGCGAGGTGACATATGAAGTCACCACACCGGCCAACGTGATGACGTCATCACGCGCCACCCGAGATTTTATATTGGATTTTCAAGCAAGATGGCCACGACGGCCACTTCGTGCTCAAATGGATGAGGTAAGTAGGATTTAATTATTTTTTTTGATCAACCCCCGAAAGTCCTTAGGCCCCATTCACACATCTGTATTTTGCGGATCCGCAATTTGCATACAAAAAACACGGACACCGGCAACATGCATTCCGCAATTTGCGGAGCGCGCATAATAGAAATGCCTTTTTTTGTCCGTGTATAAGAACAAGAATAGGACATGTTTTATTTTTTTCGGGAGGCGCGAAACGGAAGTGCGGATGCGGACGTCCGCATCTTTTGCGGCCCCATTGAAATGAATGGATCTGCATCCTATCCGCATAATTGTCCGCATCCGTTTCCGCATAAAAAAACGGACGTGTAAATGGGGCCTTAATATTTATCTCAGATGCGGCGATCAGTGATGAACGCGGCATCTGATGAGTTCAATGCTATTTACAAAGAAGTAATTCATTACAAAGTAAATTTTTTTTGTCAAATTTGGCGGAACAGCCAAATTTAATTTTTGAGAACTTTTCTCATCTCTAGTTTAGTGATGGAATCTCCACTGATTCCTCAGGTATGCTGTATCATGGCTCCATATACTGTAAGCTATAACTGGTGCAGAAGTAATATAGTAATATAGCACCTCTAGAAGTCAATGAAGACCTGTGGAGGTCTTATCTGAAATATTCACATGGAATCCGACTTGCATGCTCTATAACATGCCGTATTACAGTGATAGTCCCACTAAAATTCATTGAAGTACAATATGGATGTGCCATAAGCCTCGGAGGAGATGCAAGCACCACCACCAATACACTTAAAGGGGTTGTCCAGGATTAGGAAAACATGGCTGCTTTCTGTCAAAAACAACATCACCCCTATCAATGAGTTGTTTATGGTAGTGAATGAAAGTGAATAAAATTGAGCTGAAATAGCACAACCAAACTGTGGACAGGTGAGGCACATGGAAGAGAGAAGCCATGTTCCTTTAATCCTGCAGAACCCTTTAAGGGAGCTCTCCATATCACCCAAAAAGAGTTTGTGTCAACTCAGACTTTGATGGCATATCACTAACATATACCATCAAAGTCAGATAGGTGCGAGTCCCACCTCCAGAACAGGCCCCCAAAAGTGAAAGAGAGCACACTGCACACGCGTGACATGCTCTCTATTCATTTCTATGGGAGTTCCGAGAGAGCGTGTTCAGCTATTTTTGGATAATCCATACAAATGAATGGAGAGCCATCGCGCAAGAATGACCACCACTCGATTCATTTCTATAGGACTGACGGAGATTGCTGAGCCAGTATGCGGCTATTTTCGGCAGTCTCATAGAAATAAATGGACACAGTACCCCCATCACATGCAAGTGTGTGGGTCGTGGGGTTGCAAAATTGCTGCAAAATGTGACTTTGGAATGTTTTCTGGAGCATCTATTGTTAACCTCTTTACCTGCAACGAACACATATGTATAGCATTGTTGCTGATTAATGTATGGCTCAGCTACTAGGCCGAAATAAATCACAGAAAAAGAATATTAGAGCACAAAAATAGATGCAAACAATATATACTGTATAAACTAAGACCTCATTCTGATATGATAAAATCTGAGACTCTTAGCCAATATATTTTGATCAAAACACATCTGTGCCCACCTACCCAGCGTCACGGTGGTCTCAGGTCAGGCAGGTCCTACGCTAAACCTAACTATGCCGTTGGGCATCTATATCTAGGAGCGTAGATGCTGCACATATAGGTGTGTTGCTCCTAGTAACCTCTATGTGCATACAGCAACCAATGAGAGGAGGAGCAAACACACATATATGTACCACGCAATCAGGCGCTCAATTTGATAGGAAGAGCAAAAGTGCACAAGAATGCTACTCAAGATAAGCTAAGAGCGCATTCACACCTGAAGGTGCCACTCCCTCAAGTACATGTTATAAACTAAGCAAAACTCACAGAAAGAAAAGGATAAAAAACATCCTGCATGATATGATAATAATGATTGCGGATGTCAGTGGCTACATATATCAAAATAAATCACAGAAAAAGAATATTAGTGCACAAAAATAGATGCAAACAATATATACTGTATAAACTAAGACCTCATTCTGATATGATAAAATCTGAGACTCTTAGCCAATATATTTTGATCAAAACACATCTGTGCCCACCTACCCAGCGTCACGGTGGTCTCAGGTCAGGCAGGTCCTACGCTAAACCTAACTATGCCGTTGGGCATCTATATCTAGGAGCGTGGACGCTGCACATATAGCATCCACGCTCCTAGATATAGATGCCCAACGACATAGTTAGGTTTAGCGTAGGATCTGCCTGACCTGAGACCACTGTGACGCTGGGTAGGTGGGCACAGATGTGTTTTGATCAAAATATATTGGCTAAGAGTCTTAGATTTTATCATATCAGAATATGGTCTTAGTTTATACAGTATATATTGTTTGCATCTATTTTTGTGCACTAATATTCTTTTTCTGTGATTTATTTTGATATATGCAGCCACTTACATCCACAATCATTATTATCATATCATGCAGGATGTTTTTTATCCTTTTCTTTCTGTGAGTTTTGCTTAGCTACTAGGCCGGCCCAATACATGGCAGGGGAAAACTGTATTACATAGCTGACACCTGCCAGCAGCGGCTTGGATTGGAGGTAGCTTGATCCCAGCCATTTAACCTCTCAAATGCTGATTTCTGTCGACTAGCAGGGTGCTGATCTGTTGCTATGGCAGCTGGAGGTCTTGGGAAGGCCTCCAGGCCTGCCAAGATATGGTTGCTATTACTACCTGCCTCTGCTAGGGTTTAATAGGATGCCAGTGAAATTGATATTCCCAGCAATACAGAAGTATTACTGTAAATAGTACAAACGACCAAATGATTACAGACTCAAGTCCCCCTAAGGGGACTTAAAAAACAGTAGACATCAGCTACGTAATGTATTTAAAAATAAGCATATATTAAAAATGCAAAAGAAAACATCTTTTCCAATTGAATGAAATGAAAAATAAACATGATTAGTATTTCTGCTTCCTAAAATGTCCAAAATATTACAAAATCACACTATTTATAATGCATAATGAACACCACAAGAAAAAAATTCACAATGCCAGAATTGCGGGTTTTTAGTCACCTCACCTACTCAAAAAATTGTATAAAAATTATTTAAAAATCACATGTACAGAAAAATCAATAAAAACTACAGCTCATCATGTAAAAAACGAGCTCTCACACAGCTCTATCAGTATAAAAATTTTTTTAAAAATATCATCTGTCTGAATATGGCGACAAAATATTTTTTTAATAAAAGGTTTTTAATATTTTAGTAGTAAAAACATAAAAACTATATAAACTGGGTATTGCCATGATTGTACTGACCTGCCAAATAAAGTTAACATCATTTTAATTACACCGTGAACATTGTAAAAACTGAACCCAAAAAACTGAGGAGTAATTATATTTTTCCATTTCTACCCCACAAATAATTCATTTTTTTACAGTTTCTCATATATTACTCATTCAGCAGAAAACAAGCCCTCATATGGGGCTTGTTATAAAAAAAATGTATGGCTCTTTAAAGGTGGGAAGGACAAAACAAAAATGTTTTTGTTGGTTTCTTAACCACTTCCCATCCGGGCCATTTACCCCCTTCCTGACCAGGCCTAATTTTGCAAATGTGGTATTAACTTTGGAACGCTTTTACTTATCCAAGCGATTCTGAGATTGTTTTCTCGTGACACATTGTACTTCATGTTAATGGTAAATTTGAGTTGATATGTTTTAATTTTATAAAAAATCCCAAAAGTTAACAAAAATGTTAAAAAATTCACTGTTTTCTAAATTTGATTCTCTCTGCTTTTAAGACAGATAGTGATACCTCATAAAATACTCATTAAATGGACATTCCCCACATGTATACTTTATATTGGCATCATTTTGGTAGTGTAATTTTATTTATTTGGGACATTAGAAGGTTTAGAATTTTAGAAGCAATTTTTGCAAATTTGCAAAATCAACTTTTTTAAGGACCAGTTCAGTTCTGAAGTCAGTTTGTGAGGCTTACATAATAGAAACCACCCACAAATTACCCCATTTTAGAAACTACACCCCTCAAACTATTCAAGTTTTAGAAATGTTGTTAACTAGAGATGAGCGAACGTGCTCGGAACGAGCACTGTACCGCTCGGCTCCCCTGCGCTCGCATGGGCGCAGGCATCCTGAGGAGGACGGAAGCGGCTGCCTGCGCCCATGTGAGCGCAGGGGAGCCGAGCGGTACAGTGCTCATTATGAGCACGTTCGCTCATCTCTATTGTTAACCCTTTAAGTATTCCACAGGAATCAAAGCAAAATAGATGTGAAATTTCAAAATTTCACTTTTTTTGCAGATTTTCCATTTTAATATTTTTTTTTCTGTAACACAACCAGGGTTAACAACAAAACAAAACTCAATATTTATTACCCCGATTCTGCAGTTTGCACATTTTTGGGAGCTTAAGTCACAAAAAAAGCAGTTTAGGGGCATTTTTCGATATTGTTTTTAATTACACCATTCACTTGATGGGGTAGATCATGTGATATTTTTGTAGAGCCGGTTGTTACGGATGCAATGATGCCAAATATGTCTATTTTTCATTATTATTTTTTTTACATTTTACACAATAAGAGCATTTTTAGAAAAAAAAATCATGTTTTTGCGTTGCAATTTTTTAAGAGCCATATTTTTTTCATTTTTCTGGCTATGAACTTTTGTGGGGGCTCATTTTTTGCGGGACGAGGTGACGTTTTTATTGCTACCATTTTGGGAAACATACGACTTTTTGATTGATATTATGTTTTTTGAGAGGTGAGGTAATTAAAAAATCTGTTTTGGCGTAATCTTTTTTTTTTTTAACGGCGTTTAACTGATGGGGTAGATCATGTGATATTTTTATAGAGCCAGTCATTGCAGACGCGGTGATATCAAATATGTCTATTTTATTTATTTTTATTTGCAACATTTTTTTAATGACATATTTGGGGCAAAATTACTTTTTTATATGTGATTTTTTTTATAATACTCTTTATTTTTTTTTTTATTTTTTATTTTATTTTATTTTACACTTTGTATCCACCATAAGGTCATACAAAATCTCAGGGGGACATTTAACTTTATTTATTTTTTTTTTTACACTATTGATTTCTCCTGTAACTGGGGCTGACATACTGTAGTAGCCCCAGTTACAGGGGAAATACACCCCCAGAGTAGCTGTACAGCGTAATACTATGCTGTACAGCCTCAGTGCAGGGCTAATCAGGTCTATGAAAGACCAGTCAACTCCTGCGGGCTCCCAGCCCCGGCGATCACGTGACCGCCGGGCCAGGACAGGAAGCGCACATAGTGCTTCCTGATCTTCCAGCGGTGAGCGCTGTGTATACAGCGATCTACAAGGCAGGGACCCTTGGGAACGGTCCCTGCCTTCTCTTTGGGGTACCCTGCTGTCACTGACAGCAGGTACCCCGCTGTGCAGCTGCACGATTAGCGTGCAGCTGCTATCTCTAAATGGACGTTTAGAAACGTCTATTCAGAGATTAGTAACCACTTCCCGGACGTTTATAGTCTATGGGCGGACGGGAAGTGGTTAAAAGAGTTTTCTCTGGATAGGTCATTAATATTAGATTGGTGGTAGTCCGACACCCGGGACCCCTGCCAATTAGCTTTTAGAAGAGGCCGATGCTCCGTGAGCGTCACCGTACATCTGTCACATGGTGTAGGCGCAGCTCAGCTGAGCTCCAATACCAAACACAGCCACTATACAATGTACGGCGCTGAGCTTTAAGAGCTGCCGGGAAACAACTGATTGGTGGAGGTGCCGAGACTTGGACCTCTGCCGATATCCTGAGGATAAGTCATCATTATCATTTCCTTTTAAAGGGTTGGCCAACTACTGACGTAAAGGCTTGCCGTGGTTTGTGCTTAGACACTATCCTTTGAGTCCCTTTGCGGAGAATCTTTCTTATAAACCTGGACTTATTTTGATGTACTTCTTTTGACACCCTAGAAGAGTAATTGATGCACATGGAGGAGTTCTGGCACTCCAGGGAAGATTTAGCACTATTTTGTATTCTTCAATTTGAAATAATGGCTCACGCTCTGCTTCCCTGGAGCCTTTGAACCTTAGAATCTGTTATATTTCCAGAATGATATGTTACATCATTTTTTTCATATGCTCGTCCTCAGTTTGGTAGGATATGCTTTTTTCTACACAATTTCTCTGCTAGCCTCCCGTTGGCAAGGAATTGCAGCAGCCATTCAAGTGATTAGGGCTCTCTGCACAGCAAGTGGCCAGCTTTAACCTCAACAGTAGGACCCAATTAGGTCAACAAGAAAATGTAGTTATGGGTCTTGTAATTCAGTGATGCCAAAACAAGCAAAAAAAAAATACTGCATCCCAAAGGACCAAAAATGGGGGTTAAAAGGGATGTTCACTTCTAGGATATTGTGTTTCAAAAAGTAAAATTTTGTTTTGTCATCAAGGTTTAGATGACACTTAGTTATGAGCATTAAACTGGTTTTCCGGCATTTTTAGATTGATGTCCTATCCTCAGGATCCTCATCAATATCATATTGGCAGGGGTCTGACTTCTGGCAGTCACCTTTTGCTAGTCCATGTAATGTCACGTTCATTGGTCACATCGCGTTGGCGTAGCTCAGTCCCATTAAAGGGTTCTCCAAGTTAAATTTATTGATGAGCTATCCTCAGGATAGGTCATCAGTATCAGATCAGCGGGGGTCCGACACCTGGCACCCCTGCCGATCAGCTGTTTGAAGAGGAGACACGCGCCGTACCAGTGCTGCCTCCTCTTCATTGTTTACATCCTAGTCGTAACATGGGTAGCAGTGAGCAGGTGTAATTACACCTAACCGCCCCATTCATTTCAATGGGAAGGATCGCTCCCATACACTTGTATAGGAACGATCCTTCCCATTGAAATTAATGGGGCGGTTAGGTGTAATTACACCTGCTCACTGCTACCCATGTTACGGCTAGCGTATAAACAACAAAGAGGAGGCAGCGCTGGTACGGCGCGCACCCCTTCTTCAAACAGCTGATCGGTGTGGGTGCCGGGTGTCGGACCCCCGCCGATATGATATTGATGACCTATCCTCAGGATAAATTTAACTTGGACACTCTTTTAAAGTGAAGGATGCTGAGCTGCAATACTAAACATAGACACTATCAAATGGACAGCACTGTGTTTCTTAAGCTGCAAAGAGTCTGCAGCATTGACCGGAGCAGTGGTGAGCACCACCGCTTCTTGAAACAGCTGATCGGCGGGGGTGCCAAAAGCAGGACCTCCACTGATCTCACATTGATGATGTATCCTGAGGATAGGCCATCAGTATGAAAATCCTAGGGAACCCCTTAGACATTGCTCTTCACAGAATTCAAAGCAGGACCCCCACCCTCAATAATTACAGAATTACTGTATAGATCACAGAACTTCTTGCAGTAAGGCTCATGCATGGCCTATGGGCTCATGGCTACTCCATGTACTGCTACAAAGGTGACTCAAGTTGGTGCAATACCACTGGGGCAGAATCAAACCTTCCTATGCATCTGTATAACTGGAGGCACATAGCTGTACAGTATGGTCCCATATATTTGGGTGCCATATTTTAGATCCATACCATACAGAACATTATACGGCCTTGCGCATGAGTGTTATCACATGCAATGAAGTCAGTTACAACTCCTGATGACCATATGAAACATGTGTCTCCAGAATGTCCTGTCCTCTTTTTGGTTCTTCTGGCTTCTTAAAGGGCTTTTCCCACCTGGGACCTTTATGGCATATCGTTCCTATCTTCAGAATGGGATCTGCTCCTATCTCTGGAACAGAAACTTCCAACTGCTATGGAAGTTCTGAAAATAGCTGAGTGCTGACTCATCAGTGGTGCATGGAAGGGTGGTCTTGCTTGCACATCTTGCTCTTCATTCACCACTGACTTTGAAAATAGTTGAGCACTCTTGCTTGGTCTTTTTTTTGAAATACCATAGCATTAAATGGAGAGGACACCCAGCCTGTTCTTCCTTAATTTCGAGGGCTTTGTCTTAGAGAGAAGAAAGGTGACACCCACATCTATCTGACTTAGTGATATGCCATAAATGTCCCATGTGGAAAACCCCACTAATGTATTTTTCATGATTTCTCAAATTTTAGTCATCTATAGATTTTCATTCACATTTCATTTTCAAATTTTATTTTCATTTGGTCTTCACACATCCAACATCTGGTTAAATTGGTTTTGTGGGCTGAAACCTTGATGGCTGATCCTTAGTAGGTGCCGCCATCCATGTTTCATTGGTGGGGTACGATGCTCAGGATCTCTACTGCTCAACAGAACAAAGGAACCTTGATGATCAAAGGAGAGGTCATCAATGTTTTAGTCCTGAAAAACCCCTATGAGATCCACTCCTCAGTATACAAAAATTAATGCAATGCTGTATAAATGTAGGAAACCTATATGTGTTATTTCTAGAGTAAAATACATCATTATGGGCTGTATATCATCAGAATTTTTCTTGTTTTTTCAGGCTACACTTTTTATGTCTAATGATTATGTTCTTCGGTTTAACCTTTCTCTACAAGCTCATTGACATTTGCTTTCTATCCTTTATTTGCTCATGTTTCACATACACTTTACCTAGGTAATCATCGATTGTGTCGCTATTATTCTCCTCGATTTCATGTCATAATGAGGTCGGGATATAGGGATCTGCTTTTGGCCACTTTCTCTGTGACATTTTCATGATTTAAATATAAATTAGTACACTTGACCTTTTATAGCAGAATATGATAACAAACCTTGACCTTGAGCTTCAACAACTTGTAATAGGTGATCAATGTAAAATGTCATACATATTAATTATGGGCTTTGACCTACTGGGATTTGAGAATTCTATGAGCCATGTGACATGGAGAAGACACATGACATTGTTTCATCTTGCAAAGCTATAATGGGCCATAAACAAATATTAAAATCCTAGAATATCCCTTTAAGGGGTTTAAGGAACACTCCTAATACATTGTGTTACTGTATGCCTCTGACAGGGTCTGTGTGGGAGGAGCATGACAAGCTGCCATCCGGGGCCTGCTCTGTCTCTCCATGCTGGCAGTGGCCTCTCTTCCATTGCCCATAAAGCATGAGCCAGCTTCCTTTGGCTTTTAAAGGGCCAATGGCCACCTCAACCTTTAAAATCCAATGAGGGGCAACCCTGGGATACTTCAGGCACTTTTCCCTTAGTGTTCAAAGTGCCTGCAAAAGTATTCCATTCTACTGTCTGCCTGTGTATCGACCTCTGCCTTTTTACTGTATTCTGACCCTTTGCTGCCTGACCTAACCTGTGCCTGGTACCCCTACTGCTTCTACACTGCCTGCCCTGACCTCGGACTTATTCTAGTATTGCATATACTCTGCCATCACTTACCTCAGCCTGTCTCTGACTACAATTATCCCCTATACCGGTGTTTCTGACCCTCATAGATCAGCTGTTAACCAGACTGTTATAGACTGTTATAGACTACTTCAGGAGTTAGTAGTGTGGTGGTTCCCCTGCAGCGAAGTCTAGATCCCTGTATAGAAGTTAAAGGGTGAATACCAGGTAACTGCCAGGACAGCCAATAGGAATTACTCTAAGCCAAATCAGTTGGTTAAAGAGGACCTTTCACCACTCCTGACATGCCTGTTTTAATAGCTCCATGCATTCCCCACGTACTAACAATTCTGGAACATCTATTCTTATGTCTCTATGTTGTGCCATTCCTTTATTATTTGCACTAGAAGTTATGAATGGATTGCTATTTGACTTCAGTAAGGGAACAGAGGGGAGGTAACAAGTAGGGGGTGTGTACCTGCACAGACTGACTCTAGCCAATCAGTGCTGCCATGTTCAGACTGTGCAGGGACACACCCCCAACTTGTAACCTCCCCTCTGTTCCCTTACTGAAGACAAATAGCAATTCATTTATAACTTCTAGTGCAAATAATAAAGGAATGGCACAACATAGAGACATAAGAATAGATGTTCCAGAATTGTTATTACATGGGGAATGCATGAAGCTATTAAAACAGGCATGTCAGGAGTGGTGAAAGGTCCTCTTTAACACAGTAGTTCCACACCCACCGCCATGCCTTGAGAATTTTCGTGTCGTGCACCGCCCCTTCAGTGTCTGTGCTAAAACTAAGGGGGGAATTTATCACACTGAAATACGCCTAAATTAGGCACAGAGATTGGCACAATTGTTAGTTGCACTGCTGTCCACTCACACCAGGTCTAAAATTGTGGGCATGGCGTGGGCGGGGAAGATGACAGCTCGGCAGTCCTATCTCATTTACCATTTCCTACCTCTGTTTTAGGTGTAGAAAAAAGGTCTAAATATAAGACAACTCAGAAGCTGTCTTATATTTAGAACTGGCGCTGGATGCACCAAAGTTATGGAGAGGCCAGTGACTGTTTATAACTTCGGCAGATCCACCGCCAGCTTAGGTCTTTATTAAGATCGGCGTCTAAAACACCCGTCTTAATAAATGACCCCCCCCTCAGATTTTCTTTCCCAGTATTTAAGGCATTCAGACAACTAACCCATTTGTCAAAACCTTCTCACTGCAAAATCAGATGTGACAGCTCAGCCGGCACTCACTGTGTTATTTATGAGATTTCCTAAAATAACTTTTTTTTATTGATCAAGGTCAATTATATGAACGTAGCTGAAAGAATAAATTGCATGTAACATGATAAACACGAGACGTCTCTGTACGCCCCCGCCTCATGCTCCCAGATGAATTTACATATCAGCATGATGCCTGTCATTTTTTTACCTTTGAAACTATATGACAAGCATGACATAATTCTGATGAACATTGTGACCTGCCTTCTTCATGATGCTATTCCGGTTAATCATAGTTCATAGCCTGAGGTTAACAGGTTCTTTAATAAAGTCTCTCTAATGCATTTCTGATATAGCGCTAGTAATACAAATATATACCAGATAGCAATAAGAGGTGCTATGTGCTAAGTCTTAGAGAGTGTGTACATATTTGCAACTTTTTTTATTACCTCTTTAGCAAAACTTTGCAAATAATCATACAGTTTAATGTTGAAGTTCCTATGCAGATCTGCGTGCCTCCATGGTTGCTGACAGACCCTGCAGCCATGTGTCACTCCAGTAACCCGTACTGTCTTCTTACTAACACAGAAACAATAGAAAAGTGGACAGGATCTGACTATACAGTTTTTGTTTGTAGTCTGTTTCCTTGGAGATATATAGGCTTGTCTGGAGATATGAATACAGATATGATTGCAAAAGTATACATATCCTTTTTCATTATATTGATGACAATCAGTACAATTTCTAACTATTATTTAAAGGGGTTTTCCAGCCTCCACATATTTATGACCTGTTGTCAGGATAGGTTATAAATATCAGATCAGTGGTGGTCACACTCTTGGCATCCTGACAGATCAGTTGTTCCCTTAAGCCTCCATGGAATTAGTGCAGTGACCCAGTGGTTCACTGCAAAAGTATCAAATGGTTCAAAGTTAATGTCCTAATGAAGTCTGGTTCATTGCTGAAAGGGTTAATGCTACAATGCAGTATGCTTCTATGCACTTGCATAAATACAAATCATTATGTGGTTGTATTATACACTTTGTTATCCAAAAAAAAGGCTATATATGGGAAGGAAATAGGCAGCCATAGTCACACTTGCCAGGTAGTGGCCTGGCTTCACTTTCCTCTGGTTAGTTGTTAGCAAGAAAGCCAAGAGCACCTATGTGTGCAATGGCTGCTGACAATATTGAAGCCAGAATTTATCCAGGGAAACACCATCCCTGTGTGATTTAAAGCAGTCAGAAAATCAATTGTACTAAGAGCAAAACTCTAAGGGAAAGAAAAGTTGCATTTTCTACAAATGGTTACAGATGGTTGAGGACCATTTAAAGGGACAGTGCATGAACAAGAAAGTCAGTAAAGGAAACACACGTTTACGGGTTTGGATTTTACTGCATGTGGTCTGGATTATATTGCTTCAGGCACCCACCATACTACTAAGACGGTGTGGCCATTTGATCAAGAACTGCACCCCATAGTTGGACACTGTAGAAGTATAGAGAAAGGACATGAGAAGAAGACATCTGTCGTGTGATATACTTGAAAACTGTGCCAACTATTTATATTGGCACTGTGCTACTTACTTTGTAGGACCACCTTTTGCTGCAATTACAGCTGCTATTCTTATGCAGTATGTCTTTACCAACTTTACATCTAGAGGCTGAAATGTTTGCTCATAATTTTGCAAAATAGCTCAAGCTCAGTCAGATTGGATGGAGAGCCTCTGTAAACAGAAATTTTCAAGTCTTGCCACAGATTCTTAATGACATTTAGGTCTGGACTTTGAGCCATTCTAACACATGAATATGCTTTGATCTAAAACATTCCATGTTTAGGGTTGTTATCTTGCTGGAGGTGAACCTCTGCCCCAGTATCAAGTCTTTTGTAGACTCTACCAGGTTTTCCTCCAGGATTGCCCTGTATTTAGTTCCATCCATCTTCCCATCAGCTCTGACCAGTTTTCCTGTCCCTGCGGAAGAAAAGCCTCCCCACAGCATAATGCTGCCACCATGTTTCACGGTGTGGATGGTGTGTTAGGGGTAATGTGCAGTGTTAGTTTTCCATCATACATAGCGTTTTGCATTTAGTCCAAAAAGTTCAACTTTGATCTCATCTGATCAAAGTTTCTTCCACAGGTTTGCTATGTCCTCTACATGTCTTGTGGCAAACTGCAAATGGGACTTCTTATGGCTTGCTCTCAAAAATATCTTTCTTCTTGCCACTCTTCCATAAGGGCCAGAATTGTGGAGTACATGACTAATAGTTGTCCTGCAGACAGTTTCTCCCACCAGAGCTGTGGATCTCTGCAGCTCCTTCAGTGTGGCCATGGGCCTCTTGGCTGCTTTTCTAATTAGTGCTCTCCTTACCTGGGCTGTCAGTTTAGTTGGACAGCCATGTCTTGGTAGGTTTGCAGTTGTACCATACTCCTTCCATTTTTGGATGATGGATTGAACAGTGCTCCATGAGATGTTCAGAGCTTGGGATATTTTTTGTAACCAAACCCTGCTTTACACTTTTCTTCACAACTTTATCCCTGACCTGTCTGGTGTGTTCCTCGGTTTTCATTATGCTGTTTGATCAGTAATGTTCTCTGACAAACCGCTGAGGCCTGTACAGAACAGCTGTAGTTATACTGATAATACATTGTACACAGGTGGACTCTATTTACTATGTACTTAGGTCACTTCTGAAGGCAATCGGTTACACTGTCTTTTATTTAAGGGTATCAGAGTACAGGGGGCTGAATACAACTACACAGCACACTTTTCTGATTTTTATTTATTAAAAATTTTGAAAAACATGTATCATTTTCTTTTCCCTTCACACATACTTGCTACTTTGTATGACATAAAATCCCAATAAAATAAATTTAAGTTTGTGGGTGTAACATGAAAAATGTGGAAAGTTCAAGGGGTGTGAATACTTTTTCAAGGCATAAAGGCCTGATTCTTCCAGTCTCCTCTGAACAGTCAAAGTTGAGATGTATCTGGTACTTGATCTCTATCAAGCATTAAGTAGGCTGTAATTCAAGGTGCTGTTAATTTGCAGTTGATAAGTCCAGTAACGGAAAGTATTCTCTATAGCAGGGGTAAGCTATTGATGCTCATGAGAGGTAATTCCATCACAGGGTTTGATGTTTTTCATGACTGCATTTGAGGATACCTTCAAAGTTCTGGAAATTTTTCAGATTGCTTGACCTTTATGTTCATTAAATTAATGATGGACTGTTGGGTCTCTTCACTTAGTTGAGAGGTTCTTGCCATAAGGTGGATTAGAACAGTAGTGGAATCGGGCCAAACACTGTATGGAACTGTGTACCAACCCTTCCTCTGCACAAGACAACTTATGGTCTCAAACACGTTATGAAGGCAAGAAATTCCACAAACTAACTCTTGTATACCTGAAAACTGAAAACCACTCCTGGTGGCTACTTCATGAAGCTCATTGAGAGAAAATCAAGACTGTGCAAAGATGTCATCACAGCAAAAGTGGCGGTTCTGAAGCTTTGAAGGGGCTATTGTGAGAGATAGGTTTTTATATATAATGTGTGAAGCCTGTACTACTTATTTTTGACCACTAGATGGCAGCTAATTAGCTATGTGAGTCACGTGAACACTCTTTGTTTTAAGACCACTGTAGGGGGGAAGGAATGTTAATTTGCCTCTTTCAAATGTACCAATGAACTCAGTGTTGAAGTTGATGAACTACTCCCCTTTTTGTCAAAGAGCCAATTACTTTGCTTAAGTAACACCCATTTTGTCTATGTCATACCTACTATTTAAGTGACTGTCTCTTTAATAAACGCTCTCTAGCTTGGGGGAGGTGAAGTATTTTCCATGGAACCAACTTGTGTGTCTGGTCTCATTGTGAAAGCTGTATGAACATATGCATACTTATACTTCTAATGATTTGGCACCACACAAAGAAGGCAAAATTGTGAGAATTACGATCACACTATACATTATGGTTTGTTGAACATTTTTGGCTTACTACTTAATTCCATATGTGTTCCTTCATCGCTTTCATGTCTTCAATAAGAATCTACAATGTAAAAAACAAAACAAGAAAAACCATGGAATGAAAAGTTACTTCCAAACTTTTGACTGGTCCTGTATGTAGTGGATTACTAGTTATCCAACAGCACCAGAGATGAGCAAAGTCTTCAAAAATTTGATTCCACTGCATCGCCGAACTTCGACAAGAAATTCGATTTGTTACAAATTACTTCCTAGTGAATTGCATTCCATTGTATGGAGGGGGCCGTCATTTAACCCCTCAGATACTGCGTTCAATGCTGATTGCGGAATCTGAGAATCACATTCAGTCTATCAGGGGGTTGATCGGGTTAAAACAAAAATAATATATACACTCACATCATTGATTTGATCATGGAGAAGCCATTGTGGCCATTTTGATTGAAGAAAACGCGCCAATTCTCACGCACACTGACTTGTGACATCACCACGTCATCGCGGTGTCGCCATTACTGAGAAGTGCACAAGAATTGGTGCGAGTTCTTCAATCAAGATGGCAGCGACAGCCTTTCTGCGGTCAAATGAATGAGGTGATTTTTTTACTGCCATTTCAGGAAACATTTATTCGTTACCACAAAGCAACAGAAAATTCAGATTCATGGCAAATTGAGTTTTTCTGGAAATTCGGAGTGAATTCCACTTTGTTAACTTCAGTTCACTCAACACTAAATAGCACCCTTATATATGTGTGACAATCCAAATCTTTGCCCTTCGTTACAGTAGAAATAGCAGCCTCGGGAACAAATAGATATTTTAATGGGTGCAATTTTTAAAAAGGTAATTTTTATTGTTCGGGTCCACAGAAAAAGCATTGTCTCCCAACAGAACTTTACTGTGGCTGAGCTTCAATACCAGAAACAGCTCACGGTCAAGAGTGACTCTGGAAAAAATACATCTTATTTTGTAATCCTTTACAGTCACACTAAATAATACGAAATGTCAAAAAATATTACACCGTTTACAGTCATTTTACCTTATCATCCTATAAACTTGGATTCTTGATTCTAGCAAAACATTTAAAGATTTTCAGTAAAAAAAATAAGAACTGCCTTAAGAAAAAAGTGAGAGATACACAAAGGAAGCCTAGACAATACTGATGACTCATGGCGGTGGGGAGTACTTCGGGTCACGGTACTCCATTTGCTAAGAACGATACAAAGGTTCTCAGAACTTGCACTTCCCTCTTAAACAAAGTTACAAGTTGTCAGCCTTTGTGCTTTGGGGTTTCTTTACCCTCTTAAATTTTACATGAGAATGTAAGCAATTATCTCTTGTCATACTTGAAGTATTACATAAGAAGAATCACATAAGACTCTCCGGGTCTCTCCAGACATGGCGTAGACACAAGGTGATATATTATTTTACATTTCTGCTAAAAATGTACTACTAGAGGGAAATTATAGTCCAGGATCTCAGATGTTCCAGATACACCATGCGATTTTCTATTCCTGAAAATATAAAGATATAGATCTATAAAGATAGATAATTACATAGATACTGTGGATAGATAGATAGATAGATAGATAGATAGATAGATAGATAGATAGATAGATAGATAGATAGATAGATCTTAAACATTCAGAATTCTTTAGTTGTCTAATTGAAAATGAATTTTCTCAACATGTTAGCAAAATCATAATCTTCATTATCACTGCTGGTTTTTAATAAAAGAAATATCTCTTTAACTCTTTCACTGAAGGGAACTGAGATGCTGTACTTACCCCGGTGGATGGATAATTTCAGTATCTGGGGCTTGGTTAACACCTGCATTTGTTTAAAAAAAAAAAAAACAACTGAAAAAATAGCAATATTTTTCCAGTGAAAATTAGGAAACCTGACTGACCCCATTATACTCAGTGATGTCTGCTGGGTGCTGTTGGTGTCTGTCACGTGCCTACTTCACACGAACGAAACGGATTGTGTCAGGGTCTGTTCAGGAGAAAACTGATGGTTTTGCACACGAGTTCAGTCAGTTTTGTCTGCGATTGCGTTCAGTGCTTCACTTTTTTCTGCGTGGGTGCAGCATACTACAGCTCTGGATTAGGACAATGCAAAAAATATTATTCTGCAACAAGAGGATTAAATAGGAATTGCTATGAAAAGTCACTAAACTTAATTTGCATATTCTACTAGGTGTATTGCACTGAGTATTCATGTAAGCTTGACAGAGCTATAATAAAGATCCTCTATTTCTCCGAGACTCCATCTATACATCAACAGAATTTAGATATTAGGAAACCCGAGGATTCATCGAATTCAGATTGTTAAGGCAGAATTTAAAGGAAATCTGTCAGCAGTTTTGTACCTATGACACTGGCTGACCTGTTTGGCAGCTGAAGGCATCTGTGTTGGTCCCATGTTCATCTGTGCCCGCATTACAGAGAAATATGATGTTTTGATATATGCAAATGAGACTATAGGAGCAACGGTGGCATTGCCATTACACCTAGGCGCTCTGCTCTCTGTTACTGTTGTGCCCTCTCCACTTTGATTGACAGGGAGGCACATGATGATGTTTTCACTGCCTGGCTCTGTAAATCAAAGTGGAGAGGGCGCAGCAGTTGCAGAGAGGGGACAGAGTCTCATCACACTGTGTTTGCTCTACTGTGAGTTCTATCTAAGGAAGCAAATGCTAGATCAGTGGCATATTAATTTTGCCCCTGTCATTGCAGATTCTCAGTGTATCCTATGTGATTCAGCTTCAGCCTGCCTCCCCTGCCTCCTGCTTGTGATAGGTTTCTTGTCACGTTCAGGTCTGGGAGGGAAATACCACACCAAGCGTAGGAGGGAAAGGGCGTATGGAAATTAGGCCTGGAAACTAGGGAAGGCAGATGGACACCTCCAAGAGAAAACCCAGACTCAAGTCCTGATTAACTACCAGTATGAACAGGCCTCCAAGGTAGACAAGTTCCTGTCTGACCCTATAGAACCCTGGAACTAATGTCAGGAATGAGTCTACCTGTTCCGTCACAAGGAAGGACGAACAGAAATCTCCCTCAGGCCTAATTACCAACAACAGGGAAATGCAACAAACAAATAAAACAATACAAAATACAAAAGGGAATGAGTACACTTATCTTCAATGAAGAAATGGAAGCACCAGAATCTCAGCCAAGAACCAAACACCACAATTACCACTGAAGCTATAAACCACACGGAATGGTGGGAGAAGAAACTGTAGATAGGGAAGGGTAAATGACCAAACCAGAGGTGTGGTAAATACCACCAACAACACAGACATCCATTGATCAAAAAGGAAAACATGTCAGATCAAACCATGTGTTGCCGGTCTCACTGATCTACTGCCACCTGTTGCAGAAACGTCCTTGACATTTCTTCCCTTATAAGCAGGAGGCAGGGCAGTGTGATGCTGCATCTTATTGTCACGTATCGTTTGGTTATCGTGACACGTGTTTCATGTTGCTCAAGTTTGTGCCCTGGTATATCGGATGTGGCTGTATGCTGGTTGCCAGGGGCAACGTGTAAATTGGTGGTGTCACGGTCTCGGTTGTTCTCCGTGACAAGGCTTCCATGTTGCTCATGTTTGTGTCCTGGCATTCTGGCTACGGTTGTATTCCGAGGTTGCTAGTTGCCAGGGGCAACATGTAGTTTTGGTTGCTGGTATGTTCCCTTCTTATTGTATACTTCCCTCCTTCCCTGTCTGGTTCTCATGGGGTTAACATATTGACCTGGGTGTGGTCACTAGGTGCTTTTATTCTGTTGTTGCTAGCCTGGTGGGTGAGTTGTGCTCCAGCCTCCGTTGGTGCTGGAGCTATGCACCTTTGCTGGGATTCCATCTGCCCAGTCCTTGTGGCCACCTAATAAGTCATCGAGGTCTTCCCAAGGTCTTCCCATCCCCTTCCCTTATCTCGGTTATGTGGTGTGTGGTTTATGTTCTGGGTGGGTGTTTGGTCTGTGACTGCCATGTGTCTTCTGACATGGAGTCCAGACATTCCCTGTATGTATGCGCCTTCGGTGACAGGCTCCAGGGTTCCCCAGAGGGGGAACAGCGAAACTGTGAGTTGTTGCTGGTGAGCTGGTTCCTGGGTGTGTTGTGTGTACTGAGTCCTGTTAGGTGTTCGGGTTCCAGTACATGTGCCTGGGCTCCTGTCTTTGGTGTGTGAGCTGCTGGTGCTTCTTCCAGCAGTATCAGCAGGTAAGTTGCCAGGTGCACCGTTACCATCCTGGAGATGCAGCCAGTGAGTTTTGGATAAGAAAATCCCTACCATCTGGGGCTCTGAAGAACGGGGCTCACTGGGTTTCTGCCCTCTGGATTTGGTTCCTGGTATTTCTGGTGCACTTGGTCCAGTGGTATTCCTTGCCTTTGGCTTCTTACCTGCTGATCCGGTCTTCATCTCACTGTAGTGTTTCGGTGTATGCTCTGTGTGGTGTTCCCTCCCACACCGTAGCGTGACACTTATGGGCTGGAGATTCTGCACACAGCACAAGAAGCATAGACAGTGAGAGTTTTAAAAGCTTGTAACTAATGATTGCAGGGGCTAGCCTATACTATCACTGCACTCCTGGTCCCTAAGGTAAATCAGAAATTATATCTTTATCAGAGAAACAAGAAGTTTGAAGCTTGATGGGGGGGAGGAGTCTAAGAACTGCCAAAAGGAATCTGATCACAGGAAGTCAGCCACACAGGAGAGACTGACTTCCTGTTTACACAGGAGAACTGGTCTGGTCAGGTGGTCCTACTGGGATCATATTATATAGCTGACCATAATGAAAGGGTTCAAAAAGTAAGAATGGATCAGAGCTGGGATAAATCAAATTGATGGTGTGCTACTTTAATTCTGTTTATGCAATACATATACATAATACACATACAATATAATCTATACACATATTTCTGATATTTTTCATTACTTACTCTCCAGTCTGAATATTTTATTTCCAGTAAAGATTTGGGATGAGTTTAGTCACATCTCACAGGAAATTAATCATGGTTGCACATTTTAATATGTCTCACACCTCAGCGGAAAAGAACAATTTTTAAATTTTTCATTCTGAAAAGCTGCCATATCTGGGTAATTATATGAAAGGAACTTCATTTGCAAGAACGGAGAAGTGAAAACATTTTTAATGAGTGTAGCAAATGATTTATCCCACTCTGTTCCAGCGCTTCCTCCTCAGTGCTCCCCAACAGCATTGCTTGAATGGTGGGGGATTGGATAAGACTTCTACTATTTTTGTTTTTTAGCCCTTCTTTTACATATATTTTTGGGTCTCAGTAAACTTCATTAACCCCTTCCCGATATCAGCTGTACTATGACAGATGTCGGGTCATAGCGGAGTGAGAAACATATCCAATGGATTTCTGCTTTTACAAACAGCAGACACCCGAGGCTAATGTCTGAGATCGGCGATAGTGACTACAGCATCTGAGGTGGCTTTGCCAAATTGCACTGTGCATGCCAGGCCTGAACGGCTCACCGCGTAGTGATCAGGGGAGCTGTTTATTTCTTGTGATAGCCTTGGTCCCTTTGAAGGATCCGAGGCTATCACAGCAGAGGACTGCAAGTGACAGAGCTCCATAGGAACATAGTGGAACTCTCATACGCTGCAAAGATAGTTCATTGCAGTCTATGGGACATGAACTCTAACAGTCACTTAAGGAGACTTAAAATATGTGTAAAAACATTTTTTAAACAAAAAATGTAAAAAATATAAAAATTCATATCAACTTCTCCATAATAAAAATAAATAATAAAAAAAAGATCATTTGCACCGCCGTATCCCAAAACACCTGTACTATTAAAATATAAATGTGTTTATCCCATACGGTGAATGCCATAATGGAAAAAAAATGAAAATGGCCAAATCACTGTTTATTAGTCCACCCAAATTTTTTTTATAAAAATTGATCAAAAAGGCATACACACCCCAAAATGGTATAATTGAAAACTACAGAATAGATTACTAATACTGTCTAATAAGACAGTGTAAAGTTAGAGAAGAGAGTCTTAAAGAGCACCTGTCAGCAGAGATGAACCCTATTAAACCAGCCATAATGACTGGTGGGGTCGAAACAACCCCCCCCCCCCCCCCGATCATTTGCTGTATTCCTGAGAAATAAGGTTGTTGTTTTTTCATAAATATGCTAATTAGGGCTTAAAGGGGTTTTCGGGTAATGCCTATTTTTTTATCAACCTGAAACAGAAGATTCATACCTGGTCTCTCTCACTGCCTCCACTGTTTCCCTCTTTCAGTCCCTGCAGTGGCCATGGGTGTAGTCATACACTGCTACAGCCAATGACTGGCTTCAGGGGTAACATGCTGCTTGTGGTCACATCACTGTTGAAGCCAGTCATTGGCTACAGCAGTGCATGTGACCATGTCCATGGCCAGCCAGATGTGAACAGCGCGAGCACTGGAAGATGGAGACAACAGGGGCAGCGTAGAGGAAAAGAATGACGTGGAGGCTGGAGCAGGTAAGTATAAATCTTCAGTTTCAGGGGGCATGCTGCTGGCACCCCTTCATGTGCACTGGGGGCGAGCTTGGTGCGCCCTTTCTCCTCTGCCCTGCTTCCCTGGACACTCTCCCGTCCATATGATTGACAAAGTTAGATGTCCAGGTGGAAGGAACAGAGTGTATCTATCTATCTCCTATCTATCTATCTATCTATCTATCTATCTATCTATCTATCTATCTTCTATCTATTATCTATCTATCTATCTATCTATCTCATATTTATCTACGTACTATACTATCTATCTATCTATCTATCTATCTATCTATCTATCTATCTCATATTTATCTACGTACTATACTATCTATCTATCTATCTATCTATCTATCTATCTATCTATCTCACACATAATACTATTAGTATAAATTCTATGCCATTCATAACAGCACATTTCCCCACATTACCACAGTCAGCGGTGTTGACCTTGATGAGATATGTGCCGCACATGTTACTTTAGATTTCATTATGTTTTTGCAGCTGCTCTCTAACATGACCTTATCTGTAATTGAAAATTGTCTCTGTGTCCTCATTGTCCTACAGCTGCTAATTATTACAACCTGGGGCCTATAGCGGAAGCTCAGTATATGTTTATGTTCACAGATTCGCCCTTCGCTGTTAATAAGCGGTAAATGACGACAGCGGGCTATTGTCTTAACTGGCGATTAAATGGCGTTAGACACAGTGGGGGAAATATAACGCTTTTTAGAAGGTATGAGTAATTGTGTATGATGACAATGTGCGCTCTGACCTTGTGGATGCTGCTTGGTAAATGGATGCCTTGGAGAAAGGAACAATGGAACAATGAATTGTAAACATGTTGTATAAATTCACCATAGGGAATACTCATTATCTGGAATTTTCTTTCGATATAATGAAAGTGCGTGTTCCGGGGTGTAGGCATGGTGCCTGTAGCAGTTTTTCACTGGTCCTGGTGCTGAGGAAGCCCAAAGGTCCCTGTGCTATATAAGAAGACACCAGGGGAGGACACCTGTTATAGATTTGCCTGGGGCTTAGGAGAACGCTAGACAGAATACAAGGAGGGGGGAGAGGGGTGTGCTGTTGCAGTAACACACAGTGTGTATACGAGACTGCATGCTGTGAGAGGGAAGAGGGGAGAACTAGGTAGAAGGCTCCTACCTAGCGCAGAACAAACAGCACAGCTCATACATCACACCAGAACGAGCCCATTGACTCAGCTGTAATACCAGGACCATCCCACAGAAAGAGTGACACTCTTTCTGAGATATAATTACTATAATAACTAGAATCTTAGTCCCATTTTTCTTGTATGTATTTTTCTTGATGACATCAATGCATTGGAGCGCAGTGGAGGAGGGAGGAGACGTGTCTAATTTGCCACATGTCGTGCTTGCAAACTATAGAAAAAAGTATACCATGTAAGCGCACATAGGCTTTTTTAATAGTGTGCAAGCACAACCACCACTGATGGATTGCAGGGTGGTCGTAACCATGGAAACAAGCAGTGTATAATGTGATGGAAAAATGAATCCAACCACCAAAGGAAGCAAAATGGACATTCACAATACATTAGCAAGTGGCTTGTATTAACTTTATCTACATAATATTTGCAGAAGTCACACAACCCTTTTTAGTATATCTTGTCTGGGATCTAAATGTTTTCGAAATGTCATTTCGCCTGTGAAAATAGAGATCTGCTCTGCGGACTGAATTAATTTAGGGGTCTGATCTGGGGATTGAACTTTTTTTCTGTTGACTCTGCTGTGGTCAGGAGAAGTCATTGTGGCGGTCTGGGATGGATGGAGAAGAAAAGAGAACGTCTATAATCAGAGACGATGTCGCCTGTGAGTCACTGGCTTTATAGAGGTGATGTTACCTTTCCTGACATGTCTGCTTGTATTCCACAAAAAGGATCTAGCAACTCTTTGTGCAGCCTAATCCTAAAATTAATTTATTCATACAAGCAGAACAAGGAAATATTGTTTGGCCAGAATTAAAAGGAGCACTTCTGTGCCAGACATTATCTAAACAGCCAAACAGACTCTGCTGTGCTGTTCCTGTAACTCACATAGAAATGAATGGGAGCTACTGATACTGCACAGCACCCCTGTTTCCATAGCTCCCATTCACTTACAAGGCCATTGATTAAACAATATAGCACAGCGTGAATTTTCTCAAGCAGATTACAGATCTCTGGAGGTCCCAGCAAGTGGAGACCAGGTAATCAGCAGGGCATTTTTCACAGCAGACAACTCCCCAGTAATTGAACATCCCCCATTAAACACTATCACTAGTCCCAGTATGGGGACCCAGAACAATCTGACTGAAGATGTTCTGTGTGAGTCATTCCCTATGAGTTTGTTATGAATCATATCAAACTGAAAAACATATGCAAAATTTATCAACCTATTGAGATCGCAGGAGGTTAGAGCAGTAAAGAGCAACGTTACCGAAAAGATGCAATGAATCCATCCTGTTACAGTAACCCATGGATGTATAGATGCCAAGAGAAGAAGTAATAGGCTTTTGAAAAAAATAAAAAAGCACCATACGTATCCATGTGTTCTGCTTGGTATTGCAGTTCAGCCCCATAGACTTAAATAGAGATGAGCTGCAATACCAGACAGGGCCCATGGACAAGAGTGGCGCTGTTTCTGGAAAAAAAAAGTTAAATAATTTTTGTAATCCCAGATAAAGCTGTAACACTTTACATGGAGGTTTAGGTATTTGCTTTTTGACTACTGCTTCAAGTATTGATAGGGTGAGCAATGGGGTGTGAAAACCAGACAGCATAATACTCATAATCAGGTAGTATCACAATTTTTTTTACATAGTCCCTCTCTAAAAAAGTCAAATTCAATTTTAAAGTGGTTTTCCAATCCTAAATATTTAATATCCACAGATAGGCTATCAATGTCTGATAGATGCAGGTTCCACCTCTGAGAACTACACGTATCTACAGATCTGAGGTCTCCCATCCCCCTTCTACTCTGAATGGAGAGGTTGCCATGCACATGTGACTCTCGCTATTCATTTCTATAAGAGTTCTAAAAAGAGATAAGGAAGCCTGAAAATAAGTCATAACTATCTAAGTTGGGAATAACCCTTTATGTAGATGTTACATTTGAGTTCTCAAGGAATGGAGAACATCGTACAAGACCAAGCGTGAACTTGCAGGTGTGAGGCTAGTGGTCACAAAAATAGAACGACGTGATTATGCACTTCTTCCATTTCAGTCTTGAGAGCTAATGTCCAGTTTGCTCCATAATTTCTCTCATGGTGTCCCGCTTGGCCAAGATCTGTCTGTGATTATAATAATAAATGCTATCATTGTTACATGAAGAAGATCTTCCTCCTCATCTCCTGCATATCTGGAGGATGAAAGGAAAAGAATACAGTACAAATGTTCCTAAAAATAGGGCATGGAGGAGGATAGGGACACCAATGATAAGGTCCTTGTGACATTTTCTAGGATATAACTGTATAATTAGGTGGCATGTATGGTACATATTGCACAGTGTGTCACAGGGCCATTAGTGTGACCTGCAAATGTTTCATGACTCTTTTTCAGTGACGAGGAGGATGGAACATACTTCTGTACGTCTGCCCTCCATTCATTTCTATGGGGCTGGCTCAGCTATTTCCGTTGGTCCCACAGAAATGATGCGCAGTGCACCCTCCACTACTTTCAGGGCTCCGTTCTCACTGAACGTCCCAGAGGTGGGACCCACACGTATCAGACAATGGGAGCACATTCTAGCAGTATGCCCCTATTGAGATGGTAAAAACCCTTTAATGATGTCCAAAAGCAGGTGCCAACACCTCTCTGACCCAATGGCTAGATGACACCAGAAGTTACTTATTTTCCTATTGTTTATTGAAGAGAAAGGAGCACTGAAATCTTTTTGCGACCCCATTCATTTCCATGCTAACACTGCTACATTGTGATCCCACTGCGACAGTTGTCAAACCCTTATGGAGATCCCTGCTAGTAATCAATTCATTTAAAAGAAAATAAATACATAAATATGTTAAGGAAATACAAGTCAATAAACAATAAAAACAAATACATTTTTTTCAGGAGATATTACCGGTATGTATTTTATTACATGCACCGTGCCTGGTTATCCAGCAGGTGGCAGTGTATCTGGCAGAGAGAGAGATCTTCAGATAGAATGGAACTTACCATTCCATTCTCTGCCCTTTTGGGCAGAAGTGTGCTTGTCCTGTTTCCTACCAAGGGAGGGGTTGCCGGGAGCTATAGTCAGTCTAAAGTAGATAGTGGAGCTTGAAAGAGATGACACAATGATAGGAATGGCCTCCCTCTGCAGCAGGAGTCTCCAAAGGGAAGCTGCTCATAGAGCACCATGACTCCTTACAGTAGACTCCTTATTCCTAAAATCTGTTGGAGCCAGAGAAAGACCAAATATTGTCTGGATGCAAGTTTATTCAAGTAAAGCCGTTGAACTTTTACCAAGTCTGGACTCTTACTCCGTCAACTTTCACTTTCCCCTTTATTGCTTCAAAGCCTAACCCTGGGGAGTGACGGTATCCAGGTAGGAGCACCATGAAACACACAGTACTAGTAAGGCCACATCACCATTCGGCATTCCTAAAAACCTGGGACGCAATCGGCCCTGGGGGGGGCGGCACCTTGTACATGTGACTGCTGCACACTGCAGGGGAGGGTAGACATCTGTGCAAAAATATCCTCCCATGGAAACATAGAGGGTAAGGCCTCTGTACATATGGCATCTGCTGGAGCTTGGAGTAGGAGGAGGCGATATAGTAAGAACCCCCTGCACCTCCATGGTACAGTAGTTCTATTACAGCTGTATGGCGGATGCAGGGCTGAGCAACGGCCATTAAGCAGTGAAATGCAGACTACACAGACTACAGTGGCAACACTTTGCAGTTTGCAGTAAAACTGCACGACTGTTATCAAACTGCAACGAGTTGTCTTTAGCGGTCTCCTGGCACAACGTATGACAGCGTCCTCATTCCAGACGGTGAAATGGCTTTCTAACGAGGTGATAACCACATTGAGGAACTGCCTGTTTACTGTACTCGTCTTATAAGATGGGTGTAATTGGCGTATAACACAATACAATGCAGCTTATTAGTGGAAGATAAAACATTCACAATCACATGCTTCATTTACATGACTGAATGTTTCTTTCGTGGCCTTGACCCGGTGTAATTTCTGTAATGTTCCCATACATTTATGTGCATTAATAAAAATTACTTTCTTCGTCTGTCAGTAGATTGGTAAATACCCTGCTTGTATAATGGGCTCCTTATTCTATGTATTGGGCTGAGTAGACTTCATCGAGGGGCTTTCAACCACTTAAAGGGTTTCTGTCACCAGTTTTGGGCATATAAAACAGGATGACATTTGCAATGTGCAAATGTCACCTGATGCCCAAACTGGTGATAATTTTTTTACTGGTGCCCCCGTTTTTGAAATAAATCATCTTTTGTTGTATGCAAATGAAGCTTACTAGGTGCAAGGGGCGGTTACCTCGCACCTAGTAAGCTCCGTTTGCCCACCCGAGGTCACGCCTACCTTCACTTGATTGACAGGGCCAGGCAGCTTGTTGGATCCTCTGCCGGCCCTGTGCTCCATTCAAATCCCGCGCCTGCGCCCTGCGGAATAAAAGCGGCGCAGGCGCAGTGAGCGGCGCTGGCCGCCGGGCTCCCGGCTACCTCACTGCGCCTGCGCCGATGACGTCATGTGTACTCTGACGTCATCGGCGCAGTGAGGTAGCCGGGAGCCCGGCGGCCAGCGCCGCTCACTGCGCCTGCGCCGCTTTTATTCCGCAGGGCGCAGGCGCGGGATTTGAATGGAGCACAGGGCCGGCAGAGGATCCAACAAGCTGCCTGGCCCTGTCAATCAAGTGAAGGTAGGCGTGACCTCGGGTGGGCAAACGGAGCTTACTAGGTGCGAGGTAACCGCCCCTTGCACCTAGTAAGCTTCATTTGCATACAACAAAAGATGATTTATTTCAAAAACGGGGGCACCAGTAAAAAAATTATCACCAGTTTGGGCATCAGGTGACATTTGCACATTGCAAATGTCATCCTGTTTTATATGCCCAAAACTGGTGACAGAAACCCTTTAAAGGAAATGTGTCATGAGAAAATGACCTATGGTTAAATCAAGATTTTATGCTATTGTATGCTGTTATTTTTATGCTTCTCACTCCTCTCCTTGAAAACTGCCCCCCCCATGCCCTCGGACATCCTATCAACATTTTTATAGGGGAGCCATAGTTCTTGTGGAATGTCATTTTTTATGTATTTTATATTCTGTTGTAACCATCAAAAGTGACTTTTTATCAGTTTGATACTTGGTTATATTCATATGCATTCAAACCCTCTTTATCTAATTCTCGGTGATAACTTTTTAAGATAAACATATTGTGTTACAATTTCTAGTGATTTCTTTCAAACGTCACTATATAGAGAAAATAAATAAAATCCTGCATTTTTTGCACTTGTCATTCAGCCTAATATTATAGTATGTTGAGACTTCGTGTTCTGTACAGGACACTTTTCTTCTCATTTTCATCACAGACAGGATTACAGTGACAGATAACACCTGCATATAGATAACACAGAATCCACCATTCAGGAGATGGTCACTTCTTATCTACTTCCCCTCCCTGCACAATGACTTCTGCATAGGTCACAGAGCATGTCTAGAAAACTTTCCTAGAAGTCAAAGGGTCCCCTCCAGTCTATTGTTACTATGGCCCATGGTGGTTGCTGCAATGCATCTCTGCATGCTCTAAACAGCAGCTAAGGCAAGGTGATCTCCCCCATTATCATGGTAATGAAATAAAATTTAAAGAAAATCTACTATCAGAAATAAAAACATATATATATATATATACACACGTAAACCTAATGGCCTTAATGTAGACTATAGGCCGTGGATCCATGCATGAGATTCATATCGTTTTTCTGTAACATCCTGTGTATATAAAAAAATTACATCAGTGCTTTAAGTTGATAATACTAATTTTCCTATTTTTCTGTCTCTTGCAGAACTGTTCACAGTAAATGTTGAGATTGTGAAAACCAGCATTGTTCCCTATGTTTCTTGCGTAGTGGAGTGATTGCAGAATTTTCGGAAGAGTTTTTGAATTTTATTTTTTCTTTTTGGTGTTTTTTTTACACACAATTTTTTTATATATATTTTTTAAATTTTGTATTTATCTAACTAGAATTGCCGCAACATATTGGCTGTACTTTGTACATAAATTGTTTGGAGATCAGGATTCTATAATAGAGATATAATTACCCGCATGGGAGGATGGATGGATAATGGTCTATGCCATGACAGTACTTCCTTGAGATATGTAGTGAATAGGGTGGTACCTGACATCCAATTCACATATTCCCATGGACTATTACACCTGGGTAATACAGGATTGACAACGGGTAGTGGTGTCTGGGACGGACACCTTACAGCTGTCACCTCTGGTCACTGCACTATGGGGATATGGAAATGTTCCCACTGTGTGGAATGACCCCCAGTCATTTATTATTTTTTATATATTATTTGCGCATTGACTATCCACATCCGTATGTGATTTACGTTAATACAAAAACCTGATGCCCTAATATATAAATTATACATAGCTTCTTGTGGCGATAAAATACAGCCAATAGAGCGACAATCCTGTTAGAACACATGACCCTACTAATAACGGTCACATGTGCGCTCCATGGTGGAGTGCATATTGAGTAGTTCCGGTCCTCAAACCTTCCGATCACGTGACCGCAGTGAAGCGACCACGTGAACGCTTCAGAGTGGAACGCACGTTCAGTTCCCTCCTAGCGCAGCCGCACTGGCTTTTCTGCAACGCCGAACAGCGTGGAGTAGGGGATACTATGCTGGTTAGGTAAATGTTTTTAATCATGATATTATTGCACATGGCACTAGTTTATACACAGATGTGATTGGAAGTCTCTTGATTATTAATTATGTTATGTACATTGATAGTTGAATTGAATATGAATTTTTTGCACGAGTATATATTACAATCATGTGTAAGATACGAATATTGCTGATTATTATGAATTCTAATATTAACACAATTATGTATTTGAGTTTTGATCATTTATTGATGGATTTAATGGAATTATTGTAATGCTTATATACACACATGTAACACTGGTGTAATTCACATGGCTGCTTGAGAAAAGTCCCATTGGGAGGACTGAAACGTCGCTGCTCTGGTAAAATAAACTACCTTTTTTCTTAGCACAATTTTTGGTAGTGCTGTGGAATTTATTATATATATATAAAGGAAATCTGTTTAACTGGCAGAAAAAATCATAGATGATATATTCCATTTAATCTCAGATTTTAACATTAATGAACATCAGTTATGAACATTTCCTTTACTGGTGTTGGGTTGCTGTGAGGGGGAAAGGTAAGGTCCCTTGGCAGCAGAAGTGTTGGTGCAGTGTATCAGTGCAGGAAATAATAAGACTACGTTAGCAGAATGATTTTTTTTACTAAAGAATCAACTTCGAGTGGATGCAACATGGTACCAGTATTTTGTGGATACACAATTTTTGTCACGCCAAAATATACATACAATCATGTGCATGAGGCCTAAGTGAAATTACTGCCCTGATGAACTGTAATACATCCGCACATGATGGAAAATACAGCTGCAGAGCATTTTCCTGTGAATGTGTGGCAAAAAAATACATGTATTAGGGTGGGTCAAATCACATTATGACTCCATTTGACATATATGTTAGGGAAAAAAAACGCAGCACACCACGTTCTTGTATCCTGCATGGAACTCTATGGTGAACCCAGCCTTACATGCATTTTTTCACTTCTTCATTGCAAACTGTGAAATCTGCAGTGGAGAATGGCAGCATTCATTGACATGCTACAGATCTCAATTCCATACTGCAGGTCAATTTATGCTACAGACTTTTTACACAATATGTGGACAAAATTTTTTAAAATCCACTTTGCTGGTACTGTTCATGAAAACCCACACTTACAAATAAGAGGTGTATCCGCTGGGGGCGTCCACCTGTGACAATGCTGCAAATAAGTGGTGTATCCGCCAGGGCGTCCACATGTGACAATGCTGCAGATTTCCTTCAGCAGACAATCTGAAACATTTTGAATGGAAATCCACAGCAGAAAAAAATGAATTGAAAAAAACTGCAGTGAATGGAAAGCGGGGACGGGGACGAGCCGCCCTAGCATCGCGGACGACGCTAGGGAGGCTTGTCCCTGTCTGCAATTGGCTGCTCCTCCCTGACACTAGATGTTTTCATCCGCACATGGAAAGAAGCAGCAGTGGTGGTGCGGGGACCAGGAGCAGCGCAGGGAACGGGGAGCCAGGTAAGTATATTCAGTGTGGGGTCCCGGCATATGGGGGGACATTTTATAGGATTGGATAACCTCTTTAAACTGTGTCCTTGTTATTTCTGTCGGATGAAATGAAACAATGAAGCTGGTCTGGAAATGTTTGTGGACGGCTTTGTTCATTTTATCTGATAACAGGTCTGAGATCTGTACCAGGTATAGTCTCATTTAAAACAAGGACTTGGATGTAAATGTGTGTACAGAGAGTTATCTTTGTTTGTATAGTTTGTCTCGGGATTCTGATTTATTGCGGATCTGAGAAATGGCCACTCCAAGGTCCAAAATAATTACAGAAAAACAAGATATGCACAGTGACCATCATGGATTACATAATCTAGCTACATTCCATGCAGTGATGGCTATCCTCCGGCACTCCAGCTGTGGTGAAACTACGACTCCCAGCATGCTTCTATGGAGTTCTGAGAACAACCAAGCAAGGGGGCATCTTGGGAGTTGTAGTTTTACCACAGCTGGAATGCTGGAGGTTAGCCATCACAGGACTAGGGGGTGAAGTTCTTCTTAAAACAGTATAAAGGCTGGACCTTTTCAGTTAAAAACTTGAAGTTCATCTATAAGATAGACGTATCTGTGTAGAAAAATATTGTTCCCAATCGAGTCTCTGACTGCTTTTGCTGAAACAGGCTCCCCAGCTGATGTGTCACTGTCAGATGATGTTAACGCAATTGGTGATGTAAGTACCTTCATTCTGGATGTACTCAGGGTTGTAATTATGTAATTAGTAGTTGTGTATTGATTTTTGTTAACCCTTATTTGTTGTAAGTTTTTTGTTATTTGTATTTACCTATTTTGCTAAAAAATATTTGCCTAATTATCCCTATTCCTTTCACCACTCCTGACATGTCTGTTTTAATTCCTCCATGCATTCCCCCTTGTGATAACAATTCTGGAGCATCTATTTTTATGATGGCTGTATGTTGTACCATTCCTTTATTATTCCTGCTAGAAGTTATGAATGAATTGCTATAAGCTTTCAGTAAGGGTACAGAGGGGAGGTAACCAGTTGGGGGTGTGTACCTGCACACATGAACATGGCAGCACTGATTGGATAGAGTGAGTCTGTGCAGGTACACACCCCCAACTAGTTACCTCCACTCTGTATCCTTACTGAAAGCTTATAGCAATTCATTCATAACTTCTATCAGGAATAATAAAGAAACAGCACAACATAGAGACATAAGAATAGATGTTCCAGAACTGTTATTACATGGGGAATGCACGAAGCTATTAAAACAGGCATGTCAGGAGTGGTGACAGGTACTCTTTAATTATTTTACTATTCTTAAAGCAGTGTAGTTAGTCTCGCTTTAAAGAGTATCTGAACCTGAAATGGTGTATTTGTTAACACGTTGCCTAATTTGTTAGCAATACAGAGCACCATGAAAAGGGTTCCTATGGTCATGCAGTCACACACAAGCCATGGTTTTGGAATTCCCATATGTGAGATGGTCAGGAGTCCACATTCTCTTAGACATAAAGTGTACACATACATAAACACACACGTACAGTATATACCCTTACAAATACATGCAATACATACTAATGCAATTTTGTATTTGAGGAATGAATATCTGCATTGTGAATGAACCTCTATGAAGCATGATCATTAAACATATAACTCATCGATCACATGGAGGACGTGTACCCCAGTAAACAATACGTTACTGATCACTCCAGTCATTACAGCGCACGAGCAGCATATTCTGTATTTGCCTCTGGGAGATATTTTGTATTTGCTTTTTAATCATTTTACGGCCGCTATACTAATAACTATCAGACTATAAAGACTTGTGATGTAATTACACTTTACCATCCAGCGTAGAATTTATATTTCATCGCATTTTTTTCAAAAAGTTTCTTAATTTTCATTGTTTTTATTCTCCGGTTCACTAATGTGTAAAATAGATATTCCGGAGTATTGCGTCTCTCGGGATTAAAACCATAATTCTCAGAGACTGTCATGTTAATGCATTTATGTTTATTGCCTATGCCTCGTGCCGCTATCTTCCAGTTGTGCCTTGATTAACGTGAATCATATTTTTCCGCATTGGTGATGTTGTTCTCACACATTGAAGTGAATCATGTAGATGTAACATCAGGATCTATGCATTTCTTGTGGATGATTGTTGGTGTTAGTGTAGAATAATGCGGTGGTAATGCAAATCTTAGATGAAGCGACCAAACGTGGGGATGCTGCTCATCGCTATATAAAGGGTTAATAGTCTATAAAGTACAGTAAACTACAGTATTTAATACTAATAATACTGCCATACAGTGACACCTGATGGTGCCATGCTGTGCCCACGTGATACGACCATGTCTAATAGTATTGCCATACGGACCACATATAACAGTATACAATGCACACACATGATACTGATAAAAGTATTGCACTATAGGACCATCTTTTTTGGCATAATTCTGCATTTCTGACACCCATGATCTCAACACGACTTGTGACCATTTTTCAGTCTTTTTTTTATTTTTTATGTGGAACCTGGAGTGGGTATTTCTACCCTATCAACTGCCTACCACCCTAGGAGCTCCAAAATGTGAATACTTAAGCCTGAAGTTTATACCTCTGAGAGGGGTCTGTCATGAACCTACCTGCCTGCACCCCCTCACTGATCCTGGCCTTGCTATGGTAGCACAGCAGACATCCTTCAGTTACACGAAAAAAATTTGGTGGAGACAGCACATCCTTCAGTGAAGTTTTATTCCGGATGCTATGTTTCGGCCTAAGAGGCTTGACAGAAGCCTCTTATTTTGTGTGTCTGATCATCTGATCTTTGTGGGGGATCTCACCATCCTCCCAGGAGACGTGCACCCGCAACTAAGCGAACCTGGCGTGCTGTCCTGCCCTTGCTGTTTGGGTCCTTCAGTTACTGTGACAAGCACCCCTGATGACGCTGGGGCTGATCTGCCTATCAGGGAGCAGAGACCCTGGGCCAATGAGGCTTTGTTCAGTGTCATGTGCATTTTTTTGGCAGGGTATGTAAAAAGGCAACTACTGGCCACTGTTGCCTGTGATTGGTCTTCATTGCCACACTAGTGTCCGTACATTTTAGAACTCCTGGATCTTGACTTCTGCTTTGACTTTGCCTCTGACTGCCAATTATATTTCTGATGTTACCTCTTGGTACTGACCCTGTCTGTTATTTCACTCTGTGATTGTATCCTGTTTTGGCTCTGACGTTTTACCTTCTGGTTCTGTCTTTGTCAGTCGATATTTTTACCTCTTTTTGTTTAGGGCCCTGAATTTAGTTAAGTTAGGAACTGTTGCCCAGTTGGGGGCCGCCATTTAGGGCAGATCGTCCAAGTAGGTAGAGAAAGTGGTCTGGGTTGAGCTCAGGGCTGCACTATTCCCTACTTGATGTGGCAGTGTCAAGGTGTAGACCAGAGCTTACTTAGACTCGTTGCCACATTCAGGTTTTTGCCAGTGCTAGATGGCACTACAGTAAACCTCTTCATCTCAGGAAGCGGCATCTGTACATGTCCATTTATGATATATTAGCACTACACACATTGCTCACTTTGAAATTTCCATCCACAGCTGGGGGGGCCTAGCAGGTTTCTTTTGCAGGGACATTGAACCTTGTCGCTTGTGTTGGAAGAATTACTCCAAAAACCCTAACCACATGTCCAGTGAATTTGAACCCATTACCTCCCACAGGGTTCTATAGGAGGTGGTTTTCCGTACTCGTTGCCTCCTACTGAGCTTTTCATTTCAGGACCCTTCTAACAAACAGCTGCACATTATAGTACACTGTTACTAGGGAGAAGGCCCACCAATCTTTGTGCCTATTGTCCTCCACCAACATTGACCCAGCCTTGCACCAGGTCACTACCAACACCGAGCCTAGGCATATTTCTGATGCTGACCATTGGATTCTAGGGGGTGAGCCAAATTAGTTTAAAGAGCTGTGTAATTTATAGCAAAGCAGGCTGATGAGGCCATGATTCTTCATGCTAAGCCTCCCCCAATATTTGTAAAAAGTTGTGTGTACCCAACTTATGCTTGCACAAAAATGTGTGGCTTTTTACACCAAATTACTGGGCAAACAGCATTATAAATTCCCACTGAGGAGTACAAAAATGCTTCCACATCTAATTCCATAAATACCGCTACTTTGCATAAAGTGACAATATTGGAGCTTCCTGTCTAGAAGTCTGCATTGTACTGTCCTCCGTTATTCCTCCTGGAAGAGTTTAACCAAATTGACAACTTGGCATAACTCTTCCCCTTGTCAATAAGTTGCGTCCCTACAAAGTCTGGTACCAGCCATAACAGTGTCAGACTAAGGACTCATGCACAAGAATGTGTGCACCACGTGCCCATATTTTGATCCGCAAGCCCACGGAAGCACTATGGAGTTCTTTTTTTTGCGGTGTGGAGTGAATTTTGCGGATAGCGGACCCCTTCAAGTTTGTGGTCCGCAGTACGTGTTCATGTGCATGAGGGGTAGATACACCCCTTGTTGCAAGGAATGCTAATGCTGAATTGTTATTGATACTTCCCAAGAGGGATAACAGAGGAACTGGGCAATACAGTTCTAAGAAGCTTCAGAAAAGTTTGCTAGAACAAATATGTCAGGAGAGCAGCAGACACAACGCAATATGCAATACGACACAAAGTACTTCTTCGTAATATAAAAGACTAATGTAAAGAAAGACAATTTACATCCCATTTACCACTTCAAGTCCCCGGTGAAAGTCTGATGCAAAATGATGTAGTGACTCAGGTCTTATAATATGGACACTGGATAATCTCCAAGCCCTGAGAGAAATTGCCATGTTTAATTCATGAGTCAGTCTCCTTACATTTGTATTATAAGAAATGCGACTATCTGCCACCGCGTTACCAACTGTACAAAGTCAGCCTGTCCCCGCGCCCCCATAGGAGATATCATTTTGGAATTACATGAAGGAATTTATATTTGGTGTAATAAAGGACAAACTGTACATTGAAAACCTGACTGTAGAGAACTGAAGATAGAATCCAAGACGTCTCCTGCATTGACTTTATAAAAACGCTATTTTAAGTGCATTTATTCATTCATTCCAGGATTGATGTATTCATTTTTTCTACTTCTAAGAGAGAAGCCATTCCCATAGGCTTTCCACAGGAGCACAGTCTTGTCTGAAGAACAAAGAACATAAAGTGCATTATACATTTAAAGAAATATCACCATTAAAATGCCACCTACTACCTGAGGTAACATACACATAAAAACATTAAGCTTACCTATCCCATCTAGGTTAGGTAGATACTACATGGAGGAAAGTCTAAAGGTATAAAAAGACATCTTTACCCTTTTCATAGACCCCATGAAATATAAAAACTACCTTACTGACAAGGGCATAGTCAGATCTCATAAGGTCCTGTAGCAAAGCTTAGTATGGTCCTCTGATTTTCTGTATGATTTCAGTAATTAAAGTATGTTACAAAAATGGTCAGTATCACTGCCCCTACACATTACAAAAAAAAGAAAAGAATGACAGTTACACTTTAATTTAAAAAAAATTGTAATAAAATACTCAAACCTGGACTTGTCAAAAAGTGGAACAGGTGCTTCATAAATACATGAATACATTGAGAAATATGAGCACCATAGTTATAAAGCTATAGATGAAAAATGTTTGTGAGTACTCCCAGGATCTGAGCTGAAGGGACTCCACTTTTAAATGTGGAAAACTAAAGTAGAAAATAGTCTAGCATCTCAGAATCCATAAATCGGGTGTCACGCGAGGTCGGCGTCGCGCTCCCTCTGCACGTCGTCGCTGGACCTCTCCGCCCCCCTAGAGACGAGCAATAGGGAATTGAAGTGCTGGTCTTGTCAGCCAGCACTTCATGAGTTAATTCTCTGTTTGGGTTTAGCCATGTGGTGCTGATCACACCACATGGCTACTTTACATATTGTTTGGACAGCTTGCTCCGCCTCAGGTCATGTGATGCTGGCCACATCACATGATCCTGGGCGGGCTATTTAAAGATGGCAACTGCCTCACTCAGATGCCTGTGATTAGTCTTCTGAGATCAGTGCTTTGTGTTGGACCTTGCTTTTGGATTATTGGTATATTGGATTTTGGCTTTGGACTTAGACTATGCTTTTGTGATTCCCCTCGGTATTTGACGTGACCTCCTGTTCTTGACTTGGCTTGCTGACGATTCTGCTATTGTGTTTGTTTCTGTCTGTGTTCGTCTTTCCCTGTGTTCCCTTCCCTACCCTGTGCACGTACTCAGCATAGGGACCGTCTCCAAGTTACGGTTTTGTCACCTAGGGCATCTACTGTAAGTAGGCAGGGAAAGAGGTGGGGTTCAGACAGGGCACACTATCCCTTGTTTCCCTGTCGTGACAGAATCACAGGCCATACCTAATGGAGCCGTTGCGAGTACTCACGGACCAGATGAGTAACATGGCTCAGATAATCCGGGATTTGGCTGAGAGACTCCAACATCAGGAGCAGCTGCGGACTGCACCCGCAGTCGTTCCCTCCATGCCAAACCCCAATATTGAACCCCATGTAAAATTGCCCGATCGGTTTTCTGGGGATCGAAGGACTTTCCGTTCCTTTAAGGAAAGTTGTAAATTATATTTCCGTTTACGCTCACACTCCACGGGTTCTGAGCAGCAGCGGGTAGGAATAATTATTTCCTTGCTGCAAGGTGATCCGCAGGAGTGGGCTTTCTCATTGCCACCTGACTCCCCTTGTCTATTGTCTGTGGAGGCTTTTTTCCGCGCCCTAGGTCTTTTATATGAAGAACCTGACTTGGCCGCTGTAGCTGAAACTCAGCTCAGAGACATTCGGCAGGGTAACCGTCCAGTTGAGGATTACTGTGCTGAGTTCAGAAAATGGTGTGTGTCCTCTAAATGGAATGACCCTGCTTTGAGAAGCCAGTTTAGGGTGGGACTGTCTGACCATCTGAAGGATTTACTAGTTAGTTATCCTACTCCTGACACCTTAGAGGCGACTATGACCTTAGTTATCAAACTTGACCGACGGTTTAGGGAGAGACAAAAGGAACGTTCTGTTGCCCCTCAAATTGCCGTGTTGTCCGAAGTTCCTCTTCAGAGCCCGTCTCCTATCAAGGTCCAGGAGGAGCCTATGCAGTTGGGAGTTACTATGAGGGATCAGAGACGCCTGAGAGGGGCCTGTTTTTACTGCGGTGAGATGAACCACTGGCTCCAGCAGTGTCCAAGACTTCTGCTCTCAAAAAGGTCTGTTCCTGGAAGTAAGGTACCCCCTGCGGTGGTAAGAAGGAAAATCTTGTTACCTATTTCCATTTCTTATAACCAACTCAAGAGATCCGGTGAAGCATTTGTGGATTCAGGTTCTGCTGCTAATTTTATTGATTATGATTTTGTGCAATCTGTGGGTGTGCCTATAATTCCTTTAAGGGAAGTAATTCAAATTATCGCACTGGATTCCACTCCATTGAATAATGGGAGAGTGGAGTTTTGTACTCCTGAGGTTGTATTAACTGTAGGAATTACCCATACTGAGACTTGCTCCTTCCTTGTATTAAAGGATTTACCTGCCGACCTTGTTTTAGGTCTGCCTTGGTTACAGGACCACAACCCTGTGATCAACTGGTCGGTAGGTGAATTGGAAAAATGGGGAATGAATTGTGACAAATGTTGTAGATCAGTATTGCAGTTGGGAGGTACCACTGAGTCTCTTTCCTTGCCCAAGTATATTGGCGATTTTTCGGACGTGTTTTCCATGTCCGAGACTGAGTTCCTCCCTCCTCACCGGCAATATGATTGTGCCATCGACCTTATTGAGGGATCCAAATATCCCAAAGGTCGCATTTATAATCTCTCTACTCCTGAACGTCAGTCCATGAGGGATTATCTCAAAGAGAGTCTGGCCAAGGGTCACATCCGGCCTTCAGTTTCTCCCATGGGGGCAGGTTTTTTCTTTGTTGGTAAAAAGGATGGAGGATTGAGGCCCTGTATCGATTACAGGGAGCTCAATAAAATCACTGTTAAAAACAGATACCCGTTGCCCCTTATTCCTGACTTGCTGAATCAGGTCCAGGGGGCCTGTTGGTTCACCAAGCTGGATTTGAAGGGGGCATACAACCTAATCAGGATTCGTGAGGGGGACGAATGGAAAACTGCGTTTAATACCCCGGAGGGTCATTATGAGTACTTGGTAATGCCTTTTGGGTTAAGTAACACTCCGGCAATCTTCCAAAACTTTGTCAATGACATTTTTAGACCATTTATTGGGAAATTTGTAATTGTCTATATTGATGACATCCTGATTTTTTCTGCAGACTGGGAGAGTCACGTATCTCACACCAGGCAAGTGCTGGAGGTGTTGCGTGAAAACAAGTTGTTTGTTAAAGGGGAAAAGTGTACCTTTGGTGTTCAGGAAGTGGCCTTTTTGGGATACATTCTCACCCCTTTTTCTTTCAAAATGGACCCAGTTAAAGTACAGGCCATTGTGGATTGGGTGCGACCTTCCTCTTTGAAGGCGCTCCAGCGATTTCTGGGGTTTGCTAATTTTTATCGTAAATTTGTCAAAAATTTTTCAGTGGTAGCCAAACCCGTTACGGATTTGACTCGCAAGGGGGCTGATCTGGTCAATTGGCCCCCTGCAGCAATTGAGGCCTTTGAAAGGTTAAAGCAGTGTTTTATTAATGCTCCTGTGTTGGTCCAGCCTGATCAAAGTAAACCTTTTGTAGTTCAGGTGGATGCGTCTGAAGATGGTGTGGGGGCTGTACTGTCCCAGGGGTCTTCCACCTTAACTAATCTTATGCCATGCGCCTTCTTCTCCCGCAAGTTCTCTCCTGCCGAGAGGAATTATGATATTGGGAATAGGGAGTTACTTGCAATCAAGTGGGCATTTGAGGAATGGCGTCATTTTTTAGAAGGGGCATTTCACCGCATTACGGTCCTCACGGATCATAAGAATTTAATGTTTCTAGAATCGGCTAAGCGATTGAATCCTAGACAGGCGAGGTGGGCTTTGTTCTTTACTCGTTTTGATTTTTGTGTTACCTTCAGACCCGGGAGCAAGAACGTTAAGGCCGATGCCTTATCCCGAAATCTCGGCAGGACAACATCTTGCTCCCATTGGTACCCCCAATGACAAATTGTTTGTGCCGGCTCATTTGCGGTTGCGACTGCTGGGTGAGTGCCATAATTCTGTTTTGTGTGGACATCCTGGCATCAATGCCACCAAGGAGTTGGTCTCTAGGCAGTATTGGTGGCCGTCAATCTCCAGAGATGTTCAGGCTTTTGTAACTGCGTGTAACACTTGTGCCAGGTCCAAGAATTCCAAGACACGACCTATGGGTGAGTTACATCCTTTACCCATACCTAGTAGACCTTGGTCACATCTGTCCATGGACTTTATCACGGACTTGCCGTGCTCTGAGGGTAAAACCGTGATATTTGTGGTGGTTGACAGATTCAGCAAAATGTGTCATTTTATTCCTTTGTGTAAATTACCCTCTGCGAAGGTCTTGGCGTCCGTGTTCATTGATAATATTGTCAAACTACATGGTGTTCCTGAGAATATCGTTTCTGATAGGGGAGTACAGTTTGTGTCTAGGTTCTGGAGGGCGTTCTGTAATAAGATTGGTATCTCTTTGTCCTTTTCATCAGCCTTTCATCCGGAGACCAATGGTCAGACTGAACGTCTTAACCAATCCGTTGAGCAATATCTCAGATGTTATGTTTCAGATAACCAACATGTGTGGGCCAGATTCCTGTCTCTGGCTGAATTTGCAATTAATAATCGTGTTAATTCATCCTCTGGGATGTCGCCGTTTTTCTGCAATATGGGTTTTCATCCACGCTTTAGCTCCTTTTCCCCATCTGCGTCGGTTGTCCCAGAGGTCAATGATTTTTCTCAAGAACTGTGCACAGTTTGGGCACAGGTTCAGTCGAACCTGGAAAAGGCCCAAGGAGTTCAAAAAGCTAAGGCTGATAGAAAACGTTCTAAGGGTGTGAATTTTAAGGATAAGGTATGGTTATCGACTAAAAATCTCAACATGAGGGTACCATCCTATAAGTTTGCACCTCGCTTCATTGGTCCTTACAGGATCACCAAGGTGATCAATCCGGTTTCTTTTAGGTTATGTTTACCCGACTCCCTTCGTGTTCATAATGTTTTTCATGTGTCTTTGCTCAAACGTTATGTTGCTCCCGTTGGTCCTGAGGAACAGTCTCCGCCTCCGGTTGAGGTAGCAGGACAAATGGAGCATGAGATTGCCAGAATTGTGGATGTGAGAAGGGTCCGGAATTCCTTCCAGTACCTCGTACATTGGAAGGGGTTCGGTCCTGAGGACAGGTCTTGGTTGCCGTTGACCAGGATGCATGCAGACTCGCTCATCCGAAAGTTCCATCTGCAGCATCCCGATAAGCCTGCTCCCGCTGGTAAGGGTCCGGTGGCCCCTCGTGAGGGGGGGGGTACTGTCACGCGAGGTCGGCGTCGCGCTCCCTCTGCACGACGTCGCCGGACCTCTCCGCCCCCCTAGAGACGAGCAATAGGGAATTGAAGTGCTGGTCTTGTCAGCCAGCACTTCATGAGTTAATTCTCTGTTTGGGTTTAGCCATGTGGTGCTGATCACACCACATGGCTACTTTACATATTGTTTGGACAGCTTGCTCCGCCTCAGGTCATGTGATGCTGGCCACATCACATGATCCTGGGCGGGCTATTTAAAGATGGCAACTGCCTCACTCAGATGCCTGTGATTAGTCTTCTGAGATCAGTGCTGTGTTTCGGACCTTGCTTTTGGATTATTGGTATATTGGATTTTGGCTTTGGACTTAGACTACGCTTTTGTGATTCCCCTCGGTATTTGACGTGACCTCCTGTTCTTGACTTGGCTTGCTGACGATTCTGCTATTGTGTTTGTTTCTGTCTGTGTTCGTCTTTCCCTGTGTTCCCTTCCCTACCCTGTGCACGTACTCAGCATAGGGACCGTCTCCAAGTTACGGTTTTGTCGCCTAGGGCATCTACTGTAAGTAGGCAGGGAAAGAGGTGGGGTTCAGACAGGGCACACTATCCCTTGTTTCCCTGTCGTGACATCGGGGCTTTATTCAAGAAAATCCATACATATGACCTGTCGTTGTAAAATGATCCAACAAAACCTACACGTTTCACTTTCAAAAAGTGGAACAGGTGCTTCATAAATACATGAATACATTGAGAAATATGAGCACCATAGTTATAAAGCTATAGATGAAAAATGTTTGTGAGTACTCCCAGGATCTGAGCTGAAGGGACTCCACTTTTAAATGTGGAAAACTAAAGTAGAAAATAGTCTAGCATCTCAGAATCCATAAATCGGGGCTTTATTCAATAAAATCCATACATATGACCTGTCGTTGTAAAATGATCCAACAAAACCTACACGTTTCAGACAACTTCTGCGTCCTTACTCATGGCTATGTGTTTGGTACAATGTTTTATGTCTAGACACTCCTCCCCATACTCCCTGGATCAGTCTCTCATACAGCGGTGCACCTAGACTTTCTGAAACTGTAACGGCGTCCCCCCTTTGTCCTTTGTCTCATTGTCCATGGCCCGTCCGCTGCCCCCCTCTAGCACCTACTTGGTGCTGCCTGAGGCGATCGCCTCACCTGGCCTCATTGGTGGTGCGCCCCTGCTCTCATACGTTCATTCATACATGTACCAAACACACTGCCATGTGTAAGGACATGGAAGCTGTTTGAAATGTGAAGGTATTGTTTGGATATTTTTGCAATCAGGTGTTATGTAAGGATTTTATTGACTAAAGCCCAGATTTATGGATTTTCTACTTCAGTTTTCCACACATTTAAAAGTGCAGTCCATGCAGCACAGATCCTGGGAGCTGGGTTCAAACTTTTTTCATCTATAGCTTCATAACTATGGTGCTCATTCTGAACACCATATTTCACTACGTATTCACACAGACAACAGGCATAAATACATTGATAAATCTGCTTTCCTGCTATTACAAAGCTGGCTGCCAGCAGCCACCACTAGGGGGAGCTCAGTACATAGGAATTTATGAAGTTACAATTGACTGAACTAGAAGATGTAATAATCTGTTTGCACTGAGCTCCACCCAGTGGTGGCTGCTGCAGTGTTTTCACACAGGGAAAAGAAGGAGATCGGTACTGTTCCCCACTCCACCATGTTGCAGTCATGTGATCTGCCTCCATTGAAGTCATCTTACTGACTACTACTTTTAGGATAATACTTACTATAAGGTTGCCTGGATTACAAAATCCATTGTCAAATAGGGTAGGATATCTCTGGAAGACCATGTGTTACACGGACCATTTACCTCATGTAATGCCTCATGTCACCTGCGGTGGTGCTGCAGGGAAATGAAACACTTTCTGCCCGTTTCTCCTGCAAATAACTTCTGATGAATGGAGGGCTCAGCAGGAGGACACTTTGTGGTCAGTTTAGTTTTGTGGGACCATTCTTAGAAGGGAAGATTACTCAAAGTGGACTGACTTTTTAACAATTAAACACTGACTACGAACTGATAATACTTCCCTACTCATCACCGCTCCCTCTTTCCTGATTTACTCACCTACCACTAATTGTACCGCCCTTATAATCAATGAATTGCTCTTTATAGAGCAACTACCACTGGATCTCGGTATCAATGGGTTTGAATTAAATTCTAACCCTAGTGAATTACATAAAAATGTGAGCCGCCAGGTGGTGCTGTGTTCCTATCATGCAATGACGCCTGGCGACAGATAAAAGACGCAAATATAACAGCGCTAATAGTGTTCATGTCAGTCATGATCAGGTCACATTTATTCATCTGTAACTAATCAGAAGATCATCACATAAAACTAATAATAATCACCCCCAAAAATAGAAGAGAAATCTGAGATACCATCGAGATGATAAACAATCTTCAAATAAGTCTGTCGTGAGAACTTTAGCGGAAAATCTGGCACAAGTTACTAATTACTGTAATTCCATCTAGAAAGCGGTGAATGCCAGGAAAACATCAGAAAGGTGCCATATAGTGCAGTACGGAGTTAGGAGAGCTGATGCTATTTGCTGCCAGAATCTGCTGAACAGAATGTAAACGGCACAAATCAGTGAATGACAGTTTGTTTTTCTTTCCCTTTTGAGTGGGTTTTGGACTCTGGAGACAATTATCGGGAGACTCGTTTATTTCTATTAACAATTTTGCTGCTAAATTTCCATTTGTGTCGTACATAGCCATACAGACATAGGGGATCATTTATTAAAGGGGTTACATAGTAACATAGTAACATAGTAACATAGTTTATAAGGCCGAAAAAAAGACATATGTCCATCCAGTTCGGCCTGTTTTCCTACAAGTTGATCCAGAGGAAGGCAAAAAAAACCCTGTGAGGTAGAAGCCAGTTTTCCCCACTTTAGGGAAAAAAATTCCTTCCCGACTCCAATCAGGCAATCAGAATTACTCCCTGGATCAACAACCCCTCTCTAGTAACTATAACCTGTAATATTATTACCCTCCAAAAATACATCCAGGCCCCTCTTGAACTCTTTTAGTGAACTTACCATCACCACCTCCTCAGGCAGAGAGTTCCATAGTCTCACTGCTCTTACCGTAAAGAATCCTCTTCTATGTTTGTGTACAAACCTTCTTTCCTCCAGACGCAGAGGATGTCCCCTCGTCACATTCCTGGGGATAAATAGATGATGGGAGAGATCTCTGTACTGACCTCTGATATATTTATACATAGTTATTAGATCTCCCCTCAGTCATCTTTTTTCTAAAGTGAATAAGCCTAATTTTGATAATCTTTCTGGGTACTGTAGTCCACCCATTCCAGTTATTACTTTAGTTGCCCTCCTCTGAACCCTCTCCAGCTCTGCTATGTCTGCCTTGTTCACAGGAGCCCAGAACTGTACACAGTACTCCATGTGTGGTCTGACTAGTGATTTGTAAAGTGGCAGGACTATGTTCTCATCACGGGCATCTATGCCTCTTTTGATGCAGCCCATTATCTTATTGGCCTTGGCAGCAGCTGTCTGACACTGGTTTCTGCAGCTTAGATTTCTGTTCACTAAAATTCCTAGGTCCTTTTCTATGTCAGATTTACCCAATATTTTACCATTTAGTATGTACTGGTGACTTGCATTATTCCTTCCCATATGCATAACTTTACATTTGTCAGTGTTAAACCTCATCTGCCACTTTTCTGCCCAAGCCTCCAGTCTATCCAGATCTATCTGTAGCAGTATACTGTCCTCTTCTGTGTTAATTACTTTACACAGTGTAGTGTCATCTGCAAAAATTGATATTTTACTGTGCAAGCCTTCTACAAGATCATTAATAAATATATTGAAGAGAATAGGGCCCAATACTGACCCCTGTGGTACCCCACTAGTGACAGTGACCCAATCTGAGTATGTACCGTTAATAACCACCCTCTGTTTTCTATCACTGAGCCAGTTACTTACCCACATACAGACATTTTCTCCCAGGCCAAGCATTCTCATCTTATATACTAACCTTTTATGTGGCACAGTGTCAAATGCTTTGGAGAAGTCCAGATATACGACATCCATTGATTCGCTGCGGTCTAGTCTAGAACTTACCTCCTCATAGAAACTGATTAAATTGGTTTGACATGACCGATCCCTCATGAAGCCATGCTGATATGGAGTAATTTGCTTATTTTCATTGAGGTACTCCAAGATAGCATCTCTTAGAAAACCCTCAAACAGTTTACCCACGACAGATGTCGGGGTTGTCCGGGCTTTTTAATATTGATGACCTCCTAATATTGATATCCTCCTCAGGATAGGTCATCAATGTCAGATTGGTGGGGGTCCAACACCTGGCACCCCCAACGATCAGCTGTACGGGAAGACAGCATGCCCAGTGAGCACGAGCCGTCTCCTATCTCTCTTCCTGCTCGCTGCTGTATGTCTATGGGACAGCAGCAGTGGTCAGGAAGAGAGAAAGGAGATGGCACGTGCGCAATGTGCGCGTCGTCTCCCCATACAGCTGGGTGTTGAACCCCCGCCGATCTGATATTGATGATAGGATAGGTCATCAATATTAAAAACCCGGACCACCTCTTTAATGCCGACGTCTTAGACGCTGGTATTAAAGGGGTATTTCCATCTCACAAATGTAGTTTGTATAGTTAGATATAGCCATACCAGTATTATTACTAATAGAATGTATTTATATAAAATGTACCATTTAGAAGATTTACCTATTTGTATATCCATTGTCCCACACACATCAGTCAGGCCGTTGCCCCTAGTTACGACCACCGCGGCCATGTAGTAGTGGTGGCCGGCTTGCTCCTTTTCAAACCCGCTCTGAGGTAACTGCTGTATTGTGAACGCACATTACATGAGCATGCGGATACACATCTTAGGGTACTTTCACATCTGCGTTTTGGACGCTATCAGTCCACAAGGCAATGGTCAGGATCCGTCCAAAACGCAGACTTTATAAACGGATCCTGCTCCAAAGAGATGAATTGATCTAGGAACAGGATCCGTTTCTCTGCGTTTTAGAAGCGCAGACAAAAATGCTACAACCCTAAGATGTGTCTCCGCATGTTCATGCAATGTGCATTCACAATACAGCAGTTACCTCAGAGCGGGATTGAGGAGCAAGCTGACCACCACTACTACATGGGCGCGGTGGTTGTAACCAGGGGCAACGGCCTGACTGATGTGTGTGGGACAATGGATATACAAATAGGTAAATCTTCTAAACGGTACATATTACATAAATACATTCTATTAGTAATAATTTTGGTATGGTTATATCTAACTATACAAACTACATTTGTGAGATGGGAATACCCCTTTAATACTCCTTTAACTGGAGGTGGATGCTCCAAATTTATGTAGAGGCGTTGGCCTCTACATAACTTTGGTGCATCCACCACCTGTCTAAATCTATGCCAGCTCCCTTGCTGGCATAGATTTCGACAATTTTCTAGAAAATGATAAATGAGACGGGCCTGCCGGCCTGTCCCCTTTTTTAGGCCTGGCGTGAGCGGAGAAAAGTCACAGATCACTACACAAATAACCTTTGCACCGCAATCTGATATATACAACAAAAAGTGCTTTCTCCCTAACACAGCTCAGGAAGTGTGTACTTTCTCAGGGGGTGTGTGCTTTCTGCTTCCTCTAACAGTACATACAACTGGTGGCAGTTATTGGATGGAATGGAGTAGGTGCATCCACTTCAGCAAGTTGGACAGAGAAATAATGAAAAGAACAAACAGCAGGTGGCGCTATACAGATATTTCATTAAATAACTCATTGGTTGTACTAAATTTTTAAATATGTATAATTATAAAAGTATTCAGAGCCAAATGCTGGTTTGAAAAATGTTGATATAGAATATTTTTTTTGAAGTTTCATTGAACAACTCCTTTAAAGAGCAAACAAACATAATCCAGCCAAAGCGTGTAGTCCACTGTCCCCGGCACCTCCTGGACTCTCAGGTGTACAAAACTGTAATCAGATATAAAGTCCAGCGTTTGATGCAAAGGATGTACTTAAAATCCATAGTTTTATTGTAGAAAAAATATACATATAAAAATCCAAACACAGAGCTCTCTGCCCACTCTACGCGTTTCAGCTATTATGCCTTATTCATGACCCGCTCAATGGTGAGTCAAACCGCCCCAAGTTAAAAAGACTCATAGCATCACATGATTAATCACTTTAATTTAAAAAAAAATGGTAACTGTACAGAAGTTGCTGTGAACTTAACCCCATATAGTCATACAATGAATAGGAGGAAAAGGTCATGTTGCCTATTCATACCCTTGTATGTTCTCCCCGTGTTTGCATGGGTTTCCTCTGGGTTCTCTGGTTTCCTCCCACACTCCAAAGGTATACTGATAGGGAACTTAGATTGTGAGCTCCACTGGGGCAGTGAGTGATGATAATGTCTGAAAAACACTGTGAAATAAGTGGATATAAAAGTAATAAAATAAATTAATTGGATTCATCAAGAATTCTTATGCCAAATGAATCCAGTGGGGTGGGGCTTGCCCTGATTGGCTCAGGGGCTGAGAGGCAATCAGGAGCAGGATTCAAGCAGGTCTATCTGCTAAGAATGCGAAAGAACGCCAGGGGAGATCAGGAGCTTATGAATATCCATGACTCTTCTCAGGTAGATTTGACTCTTTTTAAGGCCTGTGCTGCAATGATTCTGATGCTGGTTCTCGGGAACCACTTACTTTTAGCTCATGAGTGACACACCGCTGAAATCAACATTTCTGTCACTAATTTATGCTGACCTCAGCGAGGTTGACGACTGGTTCCCTTTATGTGCCTCCAGAACTGTTATAGGGAGAGAGCTGCTGCAGAAAAGACACACCCCCTGAGAAAGGACACACCCACTGAGAAAGGACACACCCACTGAGCTGCCAGCTTGAAATAAATCTAGCAGAGCAATTAGAGCAATAAATGGGGAGATCTCTGGATCCATGTGAGGTACAGGGCAGGTTCTAGATTTGTTAGAAAGACATTGTCATGTACTATATGATGTCTGATTTTCATTTTATAAATTAATCAAAAGACAAACCCTTTAATCTCCCACTGCCTCTGCAGCATCTTTCATGATACAGGGAGTGCACCTACGTAGACAAGCCGAGATCACTAACTATTCATATCCTTACAACATCCCATAAATCTAGAAAAAACTCAGTGACAACAGCAGAAGACACAGGGTTAAGAAGATCTACAGTTGTCACCAACTTGATTCCTGAGTTGTTGCTACGCAATGGCTCACCACATTCTGCCTGACAGCAGCATCACGATTACAGATGAGATGTTTTTCACCGTATTGTCCCCTTAATATATAAAATTAGAAATTGTCAGGAGTTGTCAGGCATTACTGAGGATGCGTCTTCCACCATTACTATAGTAATAACTCTATATATCAGGTGTGTAAATGCCAGTTACATAAATGTCATGGAAACTAAAAAGGTCAACAATACATTTACTCACCTAGAAAGCTTAATTATATCAACATAATCCTGGTTCTCTTTAAATCAGCGAAAAGGTTAAACATATGTCACGTAGCAAGTGGAAGAAATTAATCAAAGCTCTATGACTTGCAAATGCTGTGCCTTTTCAAGATCCTACATACGGCAAAGAAACTGTGATATAAAATGCACTTGGTTCTGAGTATCAAAAGCAGAAAGTCAATAAGATGTGAGACTCGCGGCACTTCTAAAAATTTTAATAACTGTGGGACTGGGATTTTTTTTATTCTTTAACACTGTCCTGACCAGGGAGAAGCTGATAATACCCAATACACTATATCAGGGGTCAGCAACCTTCGGCTGCTGTGAAACAACAAATCCCAGCATTCACACTTGCTTGGCTCTTCTTGTAACTCTCATACAGTGCCTTGCGAAAGTATTCGGCCCCCTGGAACTTTTCAACCTTTTGCCACATTTCAGGCTTCAAACAAAAAGATATAACATTTTAAATTTTTGGTGAAGAATCAACAACAAGTGGGTCACAATTGTGAAGTGGAACGAAATTTATTGGATCATTTAAACTTTTTTTGTAATAATAAAACTGAAAAGTGGGGCGTGCAAAATTATTCGGCCCCCCTTGCATCAATACGTTGTTGCGCCACCTTTTGCTGCGATTACAGCTGCAGGTCCCTTGGGGTATGACTCTATCAGTTTTGCACATCTAGAGACTGAAATTCTTGCCCATTCTTCCTTGCAAAACAGCTGGAGCTCTTTGAGGTTGGATGGAGAGCGTTTGTGAACAGCAGTTTTCAGCTCTTTCCACATATTCTCAATTGGATTCAGGTCTGGACTTTGACTTGGCCATTCTAAGACCTGGATACCTTTATTTTTGAACCGTTCCATTGTAGATTTTGCTTTATGTTTGGGATCATTGTCTTGTTGGAAGATAAATCTCTGTCCTAGTCTCAGGTCTTTTGCAGACTCCAACAGGTTTTCATACAGAATGGTCCTGTATTTGGCTCCATCCATCTTCCCATCAATTTTAACCATCTTCCCTGTCCCTGCTGATGAAAAGCAGGCCCAAACCATGATGCTGCCACCACCATGTTTGACAGTGGTGATGGTGTGTTCAGGGTGATGAGCTGTGTTGCTTTTACGCCAAACATATCGTTTTGCATTGTTTCAAAAAAGTTGGATTTTGGTTTCATCTGACCAGAGCACCTCCTTCCACATGTTTGGTGTCTCCCAGGTGGCTTGTGGCAAACTGTAAACGAGACTTTTTATGGATATCTTTGAGAAATGGCTTTCTTCTTACCACTCTTCCATAAAGGCCAGATTTGTGAAGTGTTGGACTGATTGTTGTCCTATGGACAGACTCTCCCACCTCAGCTGTAGATCTCTGCAGTTCATCCAGAATGATCATGGGCCTCTTGGCTGCATCTCTGATCAGTCTTCTCCTTGTTTGAGATGAAAGTTTAGAGGGACGGCCGGGTCTTGGTAGATTAGCAGTGGTCTGATACTCCTTCCATTTCAATATGATCGCTTGCACAGTGCTCCTTGGGATGTTTAAAGCTTGGGAAATCTTTTGGTATCCAAATCTGGCTTTAAACTTCTCCACAACAGTATCACGAACCTGCCTGGTGTGTTCCTTGGTCTTCATGATGCAGAACCCTGAGACTATCACAGAGCAGGTGCATTTATACGGAGACTTGATTACACACAGGTGGATTCTATTTATCTTCATCAGTCATTTAGGACAACATTGGATCATTCAGAGATCCTCAATCAACTTCTGGAGGGAGTTTTCTGAACTGAAAGTAGATGGGCCGAATAATTTTGCACGCCCAACTTTTCAGTTTTATTATTACAAAAAAAGTTTAAATGATCCAATAAATTTCGTTCCACTTCACAATTGTGACCCACTTGTTGTTGATTCATCACCAAAAATTTTAAATGTTATATCTTTTTGTTTGAAGCCTGAAATGTGGGTTGAAAAGTTCCAGGGGGCCGAATACTTTCGCAAGGCACTGTATAAGTGAAAAGAAGATTCTAGGAGTTGTTGTTTTAGAACAGCTGGAATGCCAGAGGTTGCTGATCCCTGCACTAGATCAGTGTTCTCCGACCAGTGGGTCAGGAGCCACATGTATATATCTCATGACTGTAGACAGGTATGGATACTCCTGCACACTGGCAGCATGGATGTCACTGTACTAGTACTAGGTACTATAGTAAGGCTACTTACACGTATGCGGTAAGGTATCTGGAAGGCTGTTCTGGTAGCTGCTGGAGTTCACTGTATCTTGCATAGGTGGATAGGGCCGTGCACTGCTGGAACCCATTGACTGTAATGGGATCCAGTGGTATCCGACCGGTTTCCAGCATTAGCACCGGGTTTCGGCTGGACAAAAACTGGTTCCTACATCGTCTTTTACCCAGTGGAAACTCAACCCTCATGCTGGTAACTAGATGGAGCCTCATTATAGTCAATGAGCATCTGAGGTGAACACAACAGAATCTGGCTATGCCGGATCTGGTGAACTCCAGCAGGTGTGAAACTAGCCTAATAACCATATCAATGGTAGTCTACTCATGGGCAGTGGTGTACATAGAGAAGTGATAGTTGTAGGTAGTCTGAGCATGCTATGAGTTGTAGTTTTGCAACAACTGGAGGGCCACAGGTTGAGCATCCCTGCTTTATAGGGTACAGTCCTGACCAAGTTTTCTCCTCTTGCCATAGGCCCCATAGCAGTCGCATGGTCTGCCACTATGGTAGTTACGCCCCTGGACTGGACTTCGCCTGTCACGATAGGGAATAGTGAGCCCTGTCTTGAATCCCAACCTCTGTCCCTGTCTACTTACACGGTGCGTAACTGGGCGGCAATTCCTAGCCTGAATAAGTGCTGGGGCATAAAGGGAAGGGAGAAATAAACAAACAAAGACAGAACACACACAATATATAGGAGGGTCAGCGAGCCAAAAGTCGTACTGGGATGTCACGTCAAAACCAGGGGAGAAAGCGAAGTCAAAATACATAATCCGAGGTCCAAAAACACATTGGTAAAAATCTGGGAAGGAACAATAGCACTGGAGGTAAAGACCAATCACAGGCAACCTGTGGCCAGCAGGTTGCCTGTTTAAATAGACCTCCAAATGGTTCATGTGACATGGCCAGCGTCACATGACCCAAATCACATGATACACAAGGTTGAGCGCTGGCTAATAAAACCAGTGCTCAAAAGGACCTGCCAGTTGATCACGTGACGTGGACAGCGCCACGTGACCTTATACAATAATTAAGTATAAATAATAGCTGAGCGCTGGCAATACTGCCATCACTCAGAGGCCACGCCTGCTCATTGCCTAGGGGGGCAGGGAGGACACCAGGAGTGCGGCAGCTGAGTGCGCAACGGGTCCTCCCCGCTCTTGGTTACCATGGGAGCGAGGACGCGTCCTGCGTCCTTGCTCCTGCAGCATCATGGGAGACCAGCGGCATAGTACTGAAGGATCGCGCCGCTGGCTCCCCGTTACATCACCAGTCGCTTTTCCAAAGTACTAACTGTGGCTCATAATACTGAGATTTCCTCAGCACATACTGTAGGGCTGAACTGCACAACAACCAAACAGTCGTAAAAACAATATAAATATAAACATATATATATAAAGTGCATATCAACACTGGCAGAAAACAAGGTACTAAAATAAACTCACTGATAGATAATAGGAACCAGATGGTGATAGCCGCAGATGGAGGAGATGACAGATGTATGGCATACTGAAAGCGGATGAAAGACAATGAACAGAAATAGAGAAATAGTAAACAGACCCCATCTGAAATCATGGCAGAAAATGACCAGAACAAAACAAAAACAGCACAGAAACAAACAAATCTCAAACACAGCAAGAAACGCCATGGAACTACAGGTCCCCGAATACTGAGAAAAGACACTAGACTAGAAGAAGATACAATCGTGGAACGACAGGAAACACACTAAACTCTGTGGGTGTACAGATTCCAGAATATATAGAAAATACACTAAATTCAAACACAGAATCTGTGAGGAAATACCATACCAAGTAATCAGTAAGACCTGAATATATATAGGCCCAACAATCAACAACTCCACCCTAAACAACCAGGCCAAGCTAGGTGATAACCAAATCTAGATTCAGATGCAAGACATAGAAACTGCTCAAGAAGGTAGTAACTAGGTGAACATGAAGCAACAGGGAAATCTGCTCGTAACAGGATAGAGACATATCAATCAGCCACTTTTAATAGATTTTTCCCTTATAGGAGGGCTTTCCTTCCAGAATTTTTAAAGCATTTCAGTTCCTCTATGGAACCATGTTCAAGCTTGGAAATGGTTTCGTAGAAAAACATAAATATATCTGTTAAATTAATCACAGTTTTTCTTAGAACATTGTTGTGGAGTGCAGGTAATTTTTTTTCTTCCATAAAAGTCAATGGGTCATCTCCAGACTACAGGTTCCCATGATTGACCTGGCCCTGTCAATCAAAGTGGACAGGCCACGTCAGTTGCAGAAAGAGCCGAGCCTCACGGTGTAACGGCAACGCCCCAGTTGCTCCTAGAGGCTAATTTCCATATAGTAAAACATAATTTTTCTCAGCAATGCAGGCACATATGAAGATGGGATCAACACAGATGCCTTCAGCTGCCAAGCGCACATATAACAGGTCAGCCAATTTCATAGGTACAAATCTGCTGACAGATGCCCTTTAAAAGTGCTAGTTAATTACATTCAGCTGACCTAGCCCTACAAGACATATGGGGTGATTTATCAAACTGGAGTAAGGTAGAACTGACTTAGTTGCCCATAGCAACCAATCAGATTCCACCTTTCATTTTGGACAGTTCCTTTGAAAAATGAAAGGAGGAATCTGATTGGTTGCTATGGGCAACTAAGCCAGTTCTACCTTACTCCAGTTTGATAAATCACCCCCATAGTTCCTGGTTTATCAGTGAATTTCCTGGTGACTGACTGTCTTTAATCTTGTTTAGTGGTGTGAACTAGCACCGAGTGGGTGCAACATGTTGTTATGGGTTCTCTGCTACACAAACGTCTGAAACCTGTCTCATCTACTGAGCAGGTGATGGGCGATCCTGCTCTGGATTAAACCTCTATTTCTGGTGATGCATTTCTTTATCTGAGCATCAAATACATGACTACATTATTCTACATTTTAGAATTGAAAAGATTTTCTCAGTCTGATTCTCCAAGCATTACGACATGCTATGAATAGATTTGTCTAATCGGCTAGCAGGGATTATTTGGAGGATTATGTTGTTTCTATGGAATTAAAAAAAAAGAAAAAAGTTTTATTTTGAGATTTTCTTTTTTATCATAATGTGAATAGAGATTATCAGATTACTTAATCTCCACTAGAACTGGAATGTTCTTTAACTCCTTTATGATCTGAAATTACCGGTACGGGAGTCGGGCAGAGCTTTGTGGCATATCAGGCTGAAAAATATACAATATAGCCTAGACTGATACATATGGCCCGTGGTCATCCGGATGAAAACTTGAGCCTCTGTGTCAGGGGTGCACCTAGCCTGTCTGCTGCCTGAGGCGAAAACTGACCCCCCCCCCATGACAATTTCTTAACCTAACCCCTTTGCCACAATGAAAGCGTTCATTGCCCATGGCCCTTCTGCTGCTCCCCTCTTGCCCCTACCTGGTGCTGCCTGAGGCGATCGCCTCACCTGGCCTCATTGATGGTGCAGCCCTGCTCTGTGTGTTTATATAGAACTGCGTGGCATGGCATCTCTAGGGGTCCAGATTACAGACCTGTGGACGCTCTGTGTGCCCCGTTATGGTGCCTTCATGACATTGCTTCTAAGTAAGACCCCATTCACAGTGGCGTTGGCATTTTGGCAGGCTATTCCGTCATAAACGCCGACTGTCGACCGGACAAAAACTGATGCATGCAGCGGTATTTAACATAGTAACATAGTAACATAGTTTGTAAGGCCGAAAAAAGACATCTGTCCATCCAGTTCAGCCTGTTTTGCTACAAGTTGATCCAGGGGAAGGCAAAAAACCCTGTGAGGTAGAAGCCAATTTTCCTCACTTTAGGGGGAAAAATTCCTTCCCGACTCCAGTCAGGCAATCAGAATAACTCCCTGGATCAACGACCCATCTCTAGTAACTATAACCTGTAATATTATTACCCTCCAGAAATACATCCAGGCCCTTCTTGAACTCTCTTAGTGAACTTACCATCACCACCTCCTCAGGCAGAGAGTTCCATAGTCTCACTGCTCTTACCGTAAAGAATCCTCTTCTATGTTTATGTACAAACCTTCTTTCCTCCAGACGCAGAGGATGTCCCCTCGTCATGGTTACTGTCCTCGGGATAAATAGATGATGGGAGAGATCTCTGTACTGACCTCTGATATATTTATACATAGTTATTAGATCTCCCCTCAGTCGTCTTTTTTCTAAAGTGAATAACCCTAATTTTGATAATCTTTCAGGGTACTGTAGTCCACCCATTCCAGTTATTACTTTAGTTGCCCTCCTCTGAACCCTCTCCAGCTCTGCTATGTCTGCCTTGTTCACAGGAGCCCAGAACTGTACACAGTACTCCATATGTGGTCTGACTAGTGATTTGTAAAGTGGCAGGACTATGTTCTCATCACGGGCATCTATGCCTCTTTTGATGCAACCCATTATCTTATTGGCCTTGGCAGCAGCTGTCTGACACTGGTTTCTGCAGCTTAGTTTGCTGTTCACTAAAATTCCTAGGTCCTTTTCCATGTCAGAGTTACCCAATGTTTTACCATTTAGTATGTACTGGTGACTTGCATTATTCCTTCCCATATGCATAACCTTACATTTGTCAGTGTTAAACCTCATCTGCCACTTCTCTGCCCAAGCCTCCAGTCTATCCAGATCCATCTGTAGCAGTGTACTGTCCTCTTCTGTGTTAATTACTTTACACAGTTTAGTGTCATCTGCAAAAATTGATATTTTACTGTGCAAGCTTTCTACAAGATCATTAATAAATATATTGAAGAGAATAGGACCCAATACAGACCCCTGTGGTACCCCACTAGTGACAGTGACCCAATCTGAGTATGTACCGTTAATAACCACCCTCTGTTTAGCTAAAACCTGGCATTTTTGCTGAAAAATCAGCAGAAACACCACCAGTTCCCATTATAATCAATGAGGATCCGGCATTACAAGGTTTCTACCTGGCATTGCCAGATGCGGTGAGCTCTGGTAGTCTGATCCTCTGTTGGATTGATAATCCAAGAGGACAGCTAGATAGTGGGGTGCCATCTATAGATCCTTCATCAGGGGGCCCTTGGCAAACCCATTCCTCTTCTAAGTCAATCAAACTTGTGCGTGTCCCTCACCATGAAGGTCTAGGGGAGTCATAGCACAGGCAAAGGAAACAGCAAGAACTGGTAAAATGTTGGGATTGTTCACAGATCCTCACCTGCAAATGCTCAAGATGGGAACACCTCAATAACAGGACCTTTTTTCCATTTACATTAAAGGGGTTGTCCAGTATTCCAAAAACATGGCTGCTTTCTTGCTGCTTTTTTTTTTTGCAAAAACAGTGCCACTCCTGTCCATGGGTGGTGGCTGGTAATGCAACTTGGCAAAGGAAACAGCATGAATTGGCAAAATGTTGGGATTGTTCACGGATCCTCGCCTGCAAATACTCAAGATGGGAACACCTCAATAACAGAAGCTTTTTCCGTTTACATTAAAGGGGTTGTCCAGGATTCCAAAAACATGGCTGCTTTCTTCCAAAAACAGGAACACTCCTGTCCATGGGAGGTGTCTGGTAATGCAGCTCAGCAAAGAAAACAGCATGAATTGGCAAAGTGTTGGGATTGTTCAAGGATCCTGACCTACAAATACTCAAGAAGGAAACACCTCATTAACAGGACCTTTTTTCCGTTTACATTAAAGGGGTTGTCCAGGATTCCAAAAACACGGCTGCTTTCTTCCAAAAACAGCGCCACTCCTGTCTGTGGGTGGTGGCTGGTAATGCAGCTCTGTTCCATTGGAGTTGATGGGGAAGAGCTGCAACACAGTGCAAAGCCTGCAGACACGGGTGATGCTGTTTTTGGAAGAAAGCAGCCATGTTTTTCTAATCCTAGACAACCCCTTTTACTGTATCGCTAGTTTGCCTCCTGATAGTTATATGTTTTAATAAGCATGAACCGCCACTCTGTTTTGTAAAGTTATAAAACTTCTAATAATATCATAACCACCAAAATGTCATCAGGACCCATTTATTACTTATTAAGTTGTGTGAAGTCATGAGAGACAGGATCCGGCTAATGTTTACTGAGGCGAATATGTTACCTGCGCCTCATTAAAATAATGGGCTACCTCCTAAATCACAGTCACCTTTGTGAACCAATTCAGTCACAGAATCCTCATTAGAAAGTGTATTCTGTTCACCAAAATATTCGAGCTCCTTAACAATTTAACAAAAAAAAAGAATTTAGAATTCAAGTGTATTTCAATTATTCTCAAAGGAGAATTAAAGGGGTTGTGTCATATTCTACATTTTTATACTTTTGTAGCAGGCGCCAACTGTTACCTGTTATACCATATACCTTACTAGCAGCGTCTGGCTTCTATCGCCATCTATCTTTTTTCTTCTTATCTGCTGCATAGTGTCTGATGAAGGCCTGCCAGCCGAAACGTTACTCGCCGTATATCGAATAAAATCCTACTATCAATCAGCAATACTACGTGCTGTAGTTCTTAGGCTACTTTCACACTAGCGGCAGGCCTGATCCGGCAGGTGAAGGGTGCTGCCGGATCAGGCCTGCCGCAGTGACATGTGTGGAGCCGGAACCGTGCTCCGGCCCCACACATGTCACACAGTACATACATACACACAGACACACACACATATAGACAAACAAACACACATACATACTTACATGCTCCCGGCAGGTCTTCAGAGCGTCGGAGGGACAGGACGGCTCGCACAGGTGACGATTCCCCACAGCGCCCTCTGCTGGGAACCTGGTGGAATCGTCACCTGTGCGCGCCGTGCTGTCCCTCCGACACTCTGAAGACCTGCCGGGGTGCATGTAAGTATGTATGTGTATTTGTATGTGTATATGTCTGTGTGTGTGTATGTTTATGTGTATGTCTATGTCTGTATGTGTGTATTGTGTGTATGTGTAGCCGGATCCGTCATGAACTCCATTGAAAGTCAATGGAGGGCGGATCCGGTTACCATTGTGGTCACACCAGACGGATCCACCCCCATTGACTTGCATTGGGGGTCATTCCGGATCCGTCTTGGTGCGGATGCCTGGACCGGAGAGCAAACCACAGCATGCTCGGTATGATGACGGAACGGAATGCTTTCAGGAGCATTCCGTTGTCTTCAGTTCAGTTTTGTCCCCATTGACAATGAATGGGGACAAAACTGAAGCGTTTTATTCCGGTATTGAGCCCCTATGACGGAACTCAATACCGGAATTTTAAAACGTTAGTGTGAAAGTAGCCTTATACTGTAACTCTGGCTTTTCCGTATTCACTGCAGTATATAAAGCGCTGATCGCTGTCATGGTGCTGGAATCTGCATAGAATTCATTCCCCTGAAGAGTCGGCAGACCTTTCATTACACACATTGTCATCTGCTCCGGTATAACTGTGAAAAATCCCAATCCGTTCCCTGAGGCACATTCCCAAATTCCTTCATGTCACAACAACCATTGCCATTATAAGTGAATGCACGCTCACGGCCCCAGATGCTAACAGTCATGAGGCGAGGAGTTTTCTATATTATATATTATCTGACAAGTGGAAACTTTCCACTTGCTGTAATCATATAGAACAGATCCATTTCCCTATGGAACCGCTCAGAGCCTGTGTACAGTTACCTATTTGTCGATGCCTCCTTCTGAGCATATTTATGTCATATCTAATAAAAGCGTAAATCGGTCGACTGCCTCCATATCTGGGCCATTTACGGCGTAGAGCACTGATTGTGCGGTACATGCTCCTCTATGACGCTGATGCAAATTGTGGTAATTCTTCTACTGAAATGTATACATGGGCGAGTCAAAAGAGCAATGTTTGCACCACTTATGATAAACATCAGTGCAACAATTTTCCATGCTTAGTATAAACCAAGCACATAGTGCAGATGTTAGAACAGGGCTCTCTCCCTCACCACAAGGGACAATGCAAGGCTTTTTAATAGAGGGGTTAAATGTTTGATTTCTGAAACAAGCAAAAAAACAATAAAACTAAAAATGGGCAGCACGGTGGCTCAGTGGTTAGCAGCGCTGGGGTCCTGGGTTCGAATCGGACCAAGGATAACATCTGCATGGAGTTTGTATGTTCTCCCTGTGTCTGTGTGGGTTTCCTCCGGGTTCTCCGGTTTCCTCCCACACTCCAAAGACATATTGATAGGGAGCTTAGATTGTGAGCCCCATTGGGGACAGTGTGATACTAATAATACTGTAAAGTGCTGCAGAATATGTCAGCGCTATATAAGTGCATAAAAAAAAAATCCACATTGTGTATTCATAACTAGTATTGAGCGAACATGTGTTTTCAAGTTCGGGTTATCTAAGAATTTCGGTATGGATTCTACTACCACGGACCATAACGGAATTCTATAACTGCATTCCGTCATAACAGAAGTCTATGTCTACGATGACATCTATGGTTCAAGTTTTTGACATAGACTTCTATTATGACGGCTTGTCTCTTATAGGCTTCCATGGTGCATACCGTCATAGAATTCCGTTATGGTCGGGGGTAGTAGAATCCATAACGGAATTCTTAGACAACCCGAACCTGTACGCCGAACTTGAAAACAGAAGGTCGCTCAACACTATTCATAGCATACAACAAATCAGGCCTCCAACCACAAATTAAGATCAGTATAGAGCAGGGATCGGCAACCTCCGGCACTCCAGATGTTCTGAAACTACAAGTCCCAGAATGCTCCATTCACCTCTTTGGGAGTTGTGAGAACAGCTGAGCGTGTTTGCATACTGAGAGTTGTAGTTTCACAGTAGCCGGAGTGCTGATGGTTGCTGATCCCTGGTATAGAGGATTTCAACATTATAACATAAACATGTTGCATATAAAAAAAAATCTATCTACTTAAAATACACATAAAAACAAAATTGTACGTGGACCCCAGAAAAGTATTCCTTATCAGACCTAGATAAGACCACGATCTGCACAATAAATTGTGCCATAGTGTCCAAGATATGGCAAAAAAAACAAGATAACTAGTCTCATACAGTGTTTGTATAGTGCCAACTAATGTCCGCGAATGTAGCATTAGGGGGATCACAAATAGGCTTTACTGCGGTTTTGTGTTTTGATGGTAAAAACTAGTATTGAGCAAAGTGAAACAGTCAGAAAAAGTGGAGCTATTCAATAAAATGTATCTGTATAGCGCCACCTGGGGTTTGTTGTTTTCCTTATTTTTTGTCCGTCTCACTGAGCTGGTCGGACCTGCTCTGTTTAAATATTCATCTTCTACCAGCCTTGTTAGGAGCTGGGGCAGTTATAGGGAGAGTGCTGCAGCAGAAAGGACACACCCCCTGAGCTGCCAGTTAGAAGAGAATCTAACAGATTAACTGGAGCACTGAATAAGGAGATTTCTGGATCCATGTGAGGTACAGGGCTGGTTCTAGCTTTGCTAGAAACAGATCATCATGTACTATATGATGTCTGATTTTAACTTTTTACATCAATCATGGCGCAACCCCTTTAAAACGTCAACTTTCCAGACACAAATATAACATGTGATAATCCTCACATCAATCCGTCTACTGGTACTACTACTACCACCCCCATTCTATCTAACAATCTTCACCCCTGCCAAGACTATAGATAAAACATAATCCATTTACAGTCTAAGCTCATACTGGCAGGTGTGTCGTCTAACGTATTTTTAAAATTTGGGCCGGTTTGCTTTTTATAACCGTACGCCTGTTTTGTTTTTTTTACCGCCAGTATAATACACCTATGTACTTTTCCCGATTGAACACATTTACTCCTTGTAGATTTAATAACTCAGTTAACACCCAGTATAGCAGCTTTCCCCTTGGGCTGTGATTTTAGACAGAATGATGACGTCTATGGTTCAAGTTTTTGACAGTTCACAACTGAGAAGAGTAACACTCTGCGAAAAGTGTGAATAATGTGGTCAAAGCTAACGAACAGTAATATGGAAACCATGGAGCGTCATCTCACAGAGCTGAATCACTGAATCGTTTGAGAAACTGCTTCCAAAGTGTAAAATAAAATGATTGTTTCCAGAAGTAAATAGCTGTAAATCTGAATAATCTCTAAAGACACAAGACAGATCATCTAAGTCACGAACAGAAAAAAATTACAGTACTTTCTAAGTATATTGCGGTATGTTCTCACAATGTTGAGGTGGATCAGCTAAATTGCTTGTCTGCAAGGCCAGGTCTTGTGCAGCACTCACAGGAGGCACTGGTGCAGCAGGACAGGAGAACAGATGCCAAGTTAAGTGCTGATGATGGAATAGGACTAAAGATGTTGCAGAGCTGATATGCAGAGCTGATGATGTAGCAGAGCTGAAGACATACCAGAACTGTTGATGTGATGGAGCTGATGGTGTAGTAAAGCTGAAGATGTAGCTGGGCTGATGGTGTAGCCGAACTGTATATTTATCAGAGCTGAAGTTGTTTCACAGATGATGGGTGTAGCAAAACTGAAGATGTAGCAGAGCTGATGGTATAGCCGAACTAAAGATGCGGCAGAGCTGATGATGCTATAAAACTGGAAAATACAGCTAAGCTGGTGGCTGAATAAGGGAAGCAGCTGGGGACAACTGAACTAACTCAAATAGTCAGGTGCTGTCCTGCCACGTGAGCCAGGTTTAAATGATGTGGAAGGATGACATCATCACTGCCTGCTGAGATGTCTTGGTCACCTGATGTCCAGGAGAGGAGACTGATCTAGGAACAAGGCAGCACGCTGTGCTGGATTTGTGGAAGGTGAGTGACTGTACTCCCCTTCTTATAGCCCCTCCAAGAAGGGGAGAGGATACATGACGTGGAACTTGATGATAAGAATAGGATCATTAATGTCCTTTTTAGGGACCCATTTTCTTTGTTCTGGAAGGTATTCCTACCAGTCAATCAAGTAAAACAACCTCTGACAACCCTTTTTGAAATTCAGGTGAAACCAAGACAGGTGATGTCTTCTTGACTTCAGTGGAGAATTTATTGCCCTCCTCACAATAATCCTTTCAAATTTCCTTTTCAGATGCTAAATTCTACCTCGTGATAAAGAAAGTATTTGTGATTAGACCTCATGTTTTTGTTTCTCTTCATTAGCTATTTGTAATGGTGTGGTTCCTGCGATACCAAAAGGACCAATCTGGATGGCTCCATAAACCTGTTCCAACCCTGTAGTTTGAGTTAGGCCCCTTTCACATGGGCGAGATTTCCGCACAGGTGCAATGCGTGATGAGAACGCATTGCGCCCGCACTGAATCCTGACTCATTCATTTCAAAGGGTCTTTTCACATGAGCTATGTTTTTCACGCATCAGTTCGCCGTTGCGTGAAAATCGAAGCATGTTCTATATTCTGCGTTTTTCACGCAGCCCTGGCCCCATTGAAGTGAATGGGTCTGCGTGAATCACGCATTCCATCCGCACGCAAGTGCGGATGCAATGCGTGATTCACTGATGGTTGCTTAGAGATGTTGTTTGTAAACATTCAGTTTTTTATCTCGCGCGTGTGAAATGCATCCATGCGCATCGCACCCGCGCGGAAAAAACTGAACGAACGTACAAATCGCAGTCAAAACTGACTGTGATTGCGCGCGGATTTGTGCGGATGCATGCGGATTTTCCAGAATGCATCCGGACTGAATCCGTGACGCTCGTGTGAAAGAGGCCTTAAGGTAGGGTTCTCGGCTGGACCCAGGACATCTGTGACCTAAGCTATGGTACGATGGAGCAGAACATAGTTAAAGGGGTATTCTCATCTTGGACAATGGGGGCATATCGCTAGGATATGCCCCCATTGTCCTATAGGTGCGGGTCCCGCCGCTGGGACCCGCACCTATAACGAGAACGGGGCCCCCAAAGTGAAGAAGTGCGCACCGCGCAAGCGCGGCCCGCTCTCCATTCACTTCTATGGGGCCGCCGGAAATAGCCGAGCACTGACTCGGCTATCTCCGTCGGCTCCATAGAAATGAATGGGAGCGGTGGCCGTGCATGCGCAGTGCGCTCCCATTCATTTCTATGGAGCCGACGGAGATAGCCGAGCCAGCGCTCGGCTATTTGCGGCGGCCCCATAGAAGTGAATGGAGAGCGGGCCGCGCTTGCGCGGTGCGCACTTCTTCACTTCGGGGGCCCCGTTCTCGATATAGGTGCGGGTCCCAGCGGCGGGACCCGCACCTATAGGACAATGGGGGCATATCCTAGCGATATGCCCCCATTGTCCAAGATGAGAATACCCCTTTAAAGAAGATAATGGAGGTCAAGCAGAACCAGGTAAGCTGCACCAATGTAACGCCCAAACAGTAGTCAGGGAAGATGGGTCACAACAGGTAGGGTCAAATTCAGGTTTAAAAAGAACAGATACCAACACAGGCCAAAACAAGGATATATGGTAAGTAGAGATGGGCGTTCTTAATACAAATTTATTTGGCCGAATTTACGTTCAAAAATAATCGTTGTTTTGCGAACATTCCTGCACAAATTACAAACATACAGTCAGCATTGTTCAAAGTACGCAATACGTAAGCATTAGCGTATAAAACTGCGTACGAATCCTTAGCGTACTATTGACTCGCGATTGCGTCATATGCAAGAGGCTATGCCGCGGCGTACAGTCCATATGAGGTAGAAAAGTAAGGTGCTCACTGCCAGCTATCCAGCTAAGTGCATAATTTACTAAAAAAATAAGTGCATAATAAGACGCATTGCAGTACCGGAAAAAGAATACACACAATGGGCTAAAGTGCTGAACCATTAAAAACAGTGTAGCTAAAATAGAGCAAAGACATAAGTATGCAAACATTTTAGTGCAATCAATTTCACATTTGCAAGCATAACAGGCTCAGATATACGTTTGAGTCTCTCCTTGAGTCGTGGCTGCTTGGCATAATAAAACACTGGAACAACGCAATTGTAATCCACGTGAGGTAATTTTGTAATCCAAACAGGTAACGTGTAATCCACATGGATAATAGAAAATAGCAGCAAATAGAGAACCTTTTTTGCAAAGGGGGCTACCAAATAACCTTAGAAGGGGGGAAAAAGGAAAATAGGCACGCTTAGGCGCAACTGGGAATTTTGGAATTTTCTGCAGAATGGGGGGGTGGGGGGGGGTGGAGTCCTGACAAGCCATGTCCATCTGGGTGAGAGTCAAACAGGGGCAATACAAACTAAACAAACAAAACAAAAAAAGTGCCAACTAGCTCTCACCAAGGTGCAGTCCATGGTGTGGCTCCCATAGGTCCTCTTGAAGTGTCCTTGAGACAACCAGTAGTTGGGTCCCTTAGATGAGGGACCTGAAGTCCTCCTCGCTTGAGCTACTACTGAACAACATCAGAGGACACTCCTGTAGGCCAAGCTCGCTGCCGTGGTGGAACTCCAGTGCCCTCTTCTTCCGGAAGTCGGACTTGACCGGGTCCGGAGGGTGGTGGTCACGCTGGTGAGCGCTGCAGCCACTTGCGCTTTTCCGGATCCTCCTGCCGGGACAGCAGGGGTAAGGACTTCTGGCTGCAGCGGTGGAGGCTCTACCTTATGGAAGGTGTTGTTGATCTCCTCCTGGGCGGTGAAGAGGACGCTCCAGCTGCCTCCGCCGCACCAGCCACAACAACCGCCTCAGGACGAGCCGCCTCACGACGAACCGCCTCACGATGCGCAGTAACCTCAGCAGCCGGTAAGGAGAATAAGGGCACTGAAGCTGGGTTTCTCGTCTTGAGTTCAGAATGTGACACCCTGATGTCTGGAGAGGGCGGTAGTTCGGGGAACTCGTTCCCAAAGACCATCTGGTTCCAGTTCGGACACAGCTCTTTAGCCATGCTTGATGTACTGATCAGTGTTCAGCACTGGTCTAAACTGGTTCAGAGGAGGGTGGCGTACTGAGGGAGGAGTCTTCACTCCCTATACGTGCAAATAGTTAGATCCCAGTGGGCTGGACTGCGTGTCGTCATTTTCCTGCTTCACGAAGTATGCGTACGTTTCGTACGTAGTGTACATATTGTTAGCATTCAGAATTTTCCAAAAATTTACCAATATGAAGCGAATCCAAAAAAATCCGGATTAGCTACGGATTAGAAAATTTGTAAGATTCGATACGAATCTACAAAGCAGCAAATAGATTTGCTCATCTCTAATGGTAAGGCCTCTGACTGGCAATCAAAAGAGCAAGAAGTTCCTTTGTTGTGCCTTTGATTTTAGATGGCCAGATGGCCTACCTACAGTACGTGGATGGTGGCAGGTAGAAGGATGAAGACTAGTCGTTGGAGCTCAAACTGTTGAGTTTGTTACAATTTTGCTTTGAGGTTGTTTTGCGCTTTTAAGATTATTGAATTATACATTTTTTTTTTTTTTACAGTTGAAGGATCGAGGATTTGTTGAACTCAACTACTACAACTACTTCTGCAGAGGCTGAACATACACAAACCATATCCTCTGTAGTAAAGCATCTCAAGGACAAGTTATTTACAGACCCTACATACTTATTGTTCACATTCTTCATGTAAGGTAATGGGTCACCCTCTCGCCTGTCACACGGTTCTCTGTTCGCCTGCTACAGTGTTCTGCTGTTGCTTTACATGAAATTGTTCTGTCTGAACCATGACAAACAGTAATCGAGTCTAGTCCTGATGATATTTATTACACAATGTAATCACTTATCATAAGGAACATAGAACCTGAACTTTCTTTAATAAATAAAATAGAAATGCAGTTAGCTTAAAAGGGTTTTTTGAGATATTTTAACTGATGACCTGCGGATAGGTCATCAGTATCTCATGGGTGGTGGTCCGAAAATTGAGACCCCTGCCGATCAGCTGTTTGAGAAGGCCCTGACGCTTGAAGTAGAACCAAGGCCTTCTCTCAGTTCGCCAAGCACAGCGCCGTAAGTTGTATAGCGGCTGCTTTTGGAATTGCAGCTCAGCCCCATTCACCTCAATAGGGCTGAGCTGTGCCTAGGCCATGTGACCGATGAACGTGACGTGACTGGCTTAGGCTACTTTCACACTAGCGTTTTTAAATTCCGGTACTGAGTTCCGTCATAGGGGCTCAATACCGGAAAAAAACGCTTCAGTTTTGTCCCCATTCATTGTCAATGGGGACAAAACTGAACTGAAGACAACGGAATGCTCCTGAAAGCATTCCGTTCCGTCTTCAGACCAGAGAACAAACCGCAGCATGCTGCGGTTTGCTCTCCGGTCCAGGCATCCGCACCAAGACGGATCCGGAATGACCCCCAATGCAAGTCAATGGGGACGGATCCGTTTGGTGTGACACACCAGTAATCCGGATCTGTCCTCCATTGACTTGCAATGGGGGGTCAGTCCGGATCCAGCTACACATATACATACAGACAGACATACATTCACACAAACACATACATACTCACATACTCCAGCCAGGGACGCCGGCAGCATGTCTTCACGCGCCTCCTGCGCGCAGCTATGGCGTTTCCCCACTGCGCCCAGCAGAGGGCGATGTGGGGAATCGTCATCACTGCGCGCAGGAGGCGCGTGAAGACATGCTGCCGGCGTCCCTGGAGTATGTGAGTATGTATGTGTTTGTGTGTATGTGTGTGTATGTATGTATGTTCTCTGTGTCTGTGTCAACATGTGTGGGGCAGGAGCGCTGCTTCGGCTCCACACATGCATCAGCGGCAGTACGGATCCGTCGGCACCCTTTAGGTGCCGGATCCGTGCTGCCGCTAGTGTGAAAGTAGCCTTAGGCAAAGCTGTGTGAAGGGCGTGGCACTGCTGCATCTTCTCAAACAGCTGATCAGTGGGGGTCTTGAGTGTCGGACCACCACCCATCAGATACTGATGACCTATTCAGTGGATAGGTCCTCAGTTAAAAACCTTGGGCAACTTATTAATGCAGGGAAGAATTGACATCTGCTAGATCACAGGCGCTAAAGATATGGACTGGAGTTTTCCCATTACAATTAATGAACAATTATTTGCCCTGCTGTTGGCTAAGCTGTGGGCCCTAAGAAGTTGTCATATGGCACAGTGGGTTAAGCCCCAACTCAGGACCACAAATTATAAGGCAGAGTTGCTCCCGTTCTAGCAGAATTGAGTCATTCATGTTTCCACTCATCATCGCTATGTAATAAATTATTGTAATTTTAAAGGGGTTCTGCAGTTTTTAAAAACTGATGATCTATCCTCTGGATAGATCATCAGCATCTGATCGGCGGAGGTCCAACACCCGGGGCCCCCGCCGATCAGCTGTTTGAGAAGGCAGCGGCGCTGCAGGAGTGCCACAGCCTTCTCTGTGTTTACCACAGGCCCAGTGACGGCACGACTACTATCACTGGCCTGGGCGCGGCTAAGCTCCATTCATGTGAACAGAGCTTAGCCCCGCCCAGGCCAGTGATACTAGTCGTGACGTCACTGGGCCTGCGGTAAACACAGAGAAGACCGCGGCGCTCCTGCAGCGCCGCTGCCTTCTCAAACAGCTGATCGGCAGGGGTCCCGGGTGTCGGACACCCGCCGATCAGATGCTGATGATCTATCCAGAGGATAGATCATCAGTTTTTAAAAACTCAGAACCCCTTTAAGGAAGGCCTCATAGCAGTCGCATGGTCTGCCGCTATGGTAGTTACGCCCCTGGTCATGATACCTAAGAGGTAAATTTAGACCTCCACGATTGGGCTCCATGGTTACAAGTATTGAAGGAGAATAGTTTCATATGCAGGCCAGGGAGCCTAAAAGACCCCAAAATGAGCGCCTACAGCATAAACTTTATTATAGTTGGGGCCCAGGAGATTTATGTTGTCCTTCTGTATGAGGTACCGACAGACCATACGACTGCTATGGGGCCCAAGGCAAGAGGGGGCCCAGTCTCAATTGGGATTATCTCCTCTTCTACCGGAGGTGAAAACTTGGTCAGCACTCTACCCTCTAAAGGAAGAACTTTTAGCAAAGGAGGCAGTGGAATAAATGGCCCAAGGATCATTGAAAAGGGTTTAGGCAGAAACATGTCCTGTGTGGGGGCCTGGTTTGATTCTTGCTATGTGGCCCTTACTTTTCTATGTATGCCACTTCCTATATCCCCCTTTTCCTAAGCAAAAAGTGCCAGTAGTTTTGGCTTCCAATCAGCATGAACAGCATCAGAGGCCTGGTTCACTCCTCACTGAGAATCAAGCTCCTTTGACAGAGAATATCCTGAATAGCATATCAGGAGCTGAAACTACTGGAATAGATTGGTGGGGAACAGGCAAGGGAGCTTAGGACAAAAACAGCCCAGGAATCTGTGGAGAGGCTGTAGGTGTCAGGAAATAGACGGCCACCATTTTTGGATGATGTGATAAGTCTTCTTTTAGGTGTTAATTCAACCAAATCACTACTACTTGCTGAGGGTTCTCTCACAAAAATCTCATGCAACAGTGACATTTTCATCCCAGACTTTTTGGAGTGCAACTGATACAATATTCCAGATAAGGTTATCTACTTCAAACCTAAGATGAGATGGAAGCACACAACCACCAAGGTTTAGGCTTCATAAAAACGTCCATATTTGACATCCACATCAGACAGATCTTGAAGATGGTGACCATGGAATTCTATGGACCCATTCATTTTTGGTCACAGATTCCAATGCACTTTTTAAGAGGGCATCATATAGTGGAACACTAAGCGCACAACGGGCCCGTAGCACAGTATGTGACCCACCGTATGGCCATGTGCATGAGTTCTAATGCTTCCTCAGGATGTCTGATAACCAAGACACAAACCAGTGTCCCATATATCTTCAATGTGAGAACAACAAATATTTTGATGGATTAGTAAGGTGCGGAGTGAGAACATCCAGGCTTGGTAACACGCGGCTGATAAAGGTGGTATGTAATCTCCAAGGCTATTTTGGGAATATTTCTCCTGACAACAACTTTGCAGTACCGGGATATTATCAGCATCATTCTCGCTGCTTTAAAGACAATCTCCACCTTGTGAATGTATCCGGATAATTCTGCTCTGCTACATGACCACAAGCTCCTTGTAGATTAACTGATGCTAATTTTACATATCTTCTTTTTCAGGAGCCTCTTCGCCTGCCGCTCTTACACCTTGCGTGCTCCTTCACTGATCAATTATTTTGATATCATGCTTAGCTGAGAATGAAAATCATATTATTCCACCTTCTGGTCTGAAACAACTAAAAGACAAAATGAAGCCATGAAGTCTACAAGATGCAGCTATTGTGCTACGCATGCCATCATATTCCTTGTCATATACCAACACTATATATAATCATTGACAAAGAGAATAGGAGGAGTTGTTGGAATGGAATGAAACTTTGTGCGAACGTAATTATGATATATGTAAGTGATTACAATATTACAGCGAAAGGAGAAGTTTATTGGGGAAAACTGAATGGAGGCTCTAGAACCTTGTTGGGTCATCTCTAGCTTGGATACAAGATGAGATACAGTTGGGCATGGAGGCATACAGGTTCTGTATGGTATCCTGTAGGATATTTGTCCACAGATGTTACAGCTGGGCCTATAGATCCTGCACCCTCGTAGGTTGCTGAAGCTGGCATCCCATAAATGCTCAATTGGTGATAAATCTGGTGACCGGGCAGCCAAGGAAGTGTTGTAATCTGGTGGAAGCAGTCCGGGGAAACCCTTGCTGTGTGTGGGCGACCATTATCCTGCAGAAAAATGCCAGTTGGAAGCCCTGCCATGAGAGGAGCACATGTGACTACAGGATATCGCTGAGCTGTTAGTGTACCTTGTATCACTACTAGGGGTGACAGACTATGGTATGTGATGGCTCCCTAGATCACCCACAGACAGGCTGGGATTTGCTATGGTAAGGGTAAATTCACACGGCAGTGAAAATGGCTGTTTTCAGAACCAATTAAAGTCTATGGGGTTACTTATATATTTTTTGTAGCTGCACTGGGTTTCTCAGGCACAAATACAGGAGCTCCAAGGAGAATGGAGGAGATTTCTAAAAGGTGTAAAGTAGGACTTGCTTAGTTGCTCATAGCAACCAATCAGATTTCAACTTTCATTTTTCAGAGCTCCTTTGGAATATGAAAGGTGGAATCTGATTGGTTGCTATAGGCAACTAAGCCAGCTCTGCTTTTACACCAGTTTTGATAAATCTCCCCAATACCTTTTTATTATAAGGGTATCCCAATCATTGGCATGATCAGTCTGCTAGGATCCCCAGAGATCAGCTGTTGTGGCATAAATCTAGTGGAGCAATGAATGAGATCTCTGGATCCATGTGAGGTACAGGGCTGGTTCTAGCTTTTTTAGAAAGGGGTTGTCATGGACTATATGGTGTATTTTAATTTTTTACATTAATTGTGGGATAACCCCTTTAAAGGCTACCTGTACATTGCTTTACATCAGTGTAAAGCCTCATTCACATGTCAGTGTTTGGTCAGTGATTCTGAGCCAAAACCAGCTGCGGCTCTAAACACAGAACAGGAGCAGATCTTTCCCTTATACCTTATATCTGTGGAGGCTCCAATCCTGGTTTTGACTCAAAATCACTGATGGAAATCACTGACCAAAACACTGATGTGTGAATGAGGCATAATACAGCAACAAAAATAGACAAATCTCACGTACGTTACTTTTTTCCTTCCCTGCGGCTTTTAAAATCCACAGCATGTCAATTGCTTGTGATTTTCTTTTTTTCATGCGCATTTTACCCTTTGCAATGGAAGGCTGAGGACAGCAGCAAAAGCGCAACAAAAATCACAAGTAGAATATGCTGTTTTTGGTGTGGAAACACAGGAATCTGTGCAGATTTTCTGTTTGTAAGGATTCATGCACACGAATGTTGGTGTTTTTGCAGTCAGTAAATTGCAGATTCACAAAACACGGATACTGGTCGTGTGCATTTTTTTATGCAGGGCTGCAGACTGGACATATGGATGGGGACAGCACACGGTCACGCATTGAAGTGAATAAGTCCACATCGCTTTTTTTTTTTAAGGATCCAACATGGCTCTTCGTGTAGTTTTGACGTGGTTTTTCATCCTTCCCATTTCAATGGGCACATTCCATATCAATATGGAATAGAATAGAATGGACATGTCACTTTTTCTGCAGCGTGGTTTTTGAAACCACAATCGGTAAAATAAAGTGCCATACGAATAGACAAGCAGTTTCCCCTTTAATAGAGGTGAACTGCAGGCGTTTTCAGCACAGAATCTGAGGTAAAAATCCACATAAAAAAAAAAAACCTCTGGAGAACATTTTTTTAGACTTTGTAGTGGATTTGCCCATCAGTAGTTTGCAGGCTAGTTATTAAAAGTCGCACAGCAGTGGATGAATGAGGCGAGGAGTCTTCGTATTAGTCAGGTCTCTGGGGGTTAACTTTCAATTAGACTGGCCTAATTAGTATGTGAAACGGGGGGGGGGGAAGGTGCAAATGTGCTGTGAAAAGTCACATGTGAACCTGAAAGTGCGACTTTCAATGCAAAAATAGTCACACTTCACATACTGGAAAGCGGTTCTCAGATTTTAATATTGATATTAGGGCAGGTCAGCAGTATCTCAGCTGTTCTGCAGTAGGCATGGCACTAGCCCTGTGTGTTCACCACGCAATGAATATTCAGACACCATAATATGGATCTGCGACGCTCAGTCCTCCGGATTGGGGGCTGTTACACATACACTAAAATGCCACCCCCTCCTTACAGCAGCCTCAATGAGGCCAAATATTGAGCGCTCTCCATTACCAAATTCTAACAGCTTTCTAGTCCAAACAACAGAAAAAGCAGCGCTTATGTGTGGGGTGCACGCAGAGCATGAAGGCGGTTGTCTGGTTTCCTATATTGATGACCTATTCTCAGGATACTTCATCATTATAAGATCAGTGGGGATGCTGGGAGACAGACCCCTACCAACCTGATACAGATTACCTATCCTGAGGATAGATCATCAATGTAGGAATCCAGACAACCCCTTTAACCCCCTAAGGCCCCTTTCACACGAGCGGGAGACTCGCATGTCTCCCGCAACGGATCTACAGGGCTGGACTCCGCACTGACAGGGATTGCATAGCATTATATGCGATCCCTGTCCGTGCGGAGTCCAGCCCTGTAGATGCGTTGCGGGAGACATGCGAGTCTCCCGCTCGTGTGAAAGGGGCCTGTTTTGCCCGAGTCCAGCTTAGGCAGTGGGAAAAGTAGCTAACTGGAGGGGGGGAGGGCTGGTTTAGATGCTGCTATCTCCTGGATGGTAGCAGCTACAAACACGCAACTGATCTTGTTTGAAAGCTGACATTCCAGGCTTTCATACCAAGATGACAGCTAAATTCCAAGCAACAGAGGAGAAATCACTGTTAGAAATCGAGTCGGGAATAATTGTGGGTAAAACCTGCTTTTACTTTCATTTTCAGTTGCATTCACAGCATCCCAATTTCTAATAGTGATATCTTCCCCTGTACTGAACATATGGCTGTCATTCTGTTATTTTCTTGAAAGCTTGGAATGCCAGCTTTCAAACTAGACCAGTTGTTATCAGGAGATAGCAAACTGGAGGGGGGGGGGGGGGGGGGGGCTGCTGCTACTTTTCCCACTGCTAGAGCTGAACTCTGGCAAAAACAGTCAGGTGGTTAAAGGGGTATTCCCATATGAACATTTATGGCATGTGCCATAAATATCTGATAGTAGCATGCTTATTCAAATAGAAGTAAACACGAGAGACACACATCCACAGTCACATTTCCCTTCACGGTGGCATAATATGGGGCCCCGTTCTTGAGATAAGTGTGGGTCCCAGAGGTGGGATCCACATCTATCAAACATTTATGGCATATCCTGTGGATAGGCCTGATAAAGGTTCAGATGGAAACATCCTTTTAAGTCTACATGCACACGACCATGTGTTTTGCGGTCCGAAAAAAAACAAAAAAACAAAAAAAAACATGTTCGTGTGCATGCGGCCCAAGTCTAAGAGATGCCACTTCAGCAGGAATTAGGTCAAAGAAGGTGGCACTGTTTCAGCAACACTTGCCGCACCGTCAGCAGTAATTACAGACAGAGTTGTCAAAAGGGTTTTTCCCATCTGGACACTTATGGCATATTCAAAGGATATGCCCCAAGTGCCCACATCAGAACCCTTTAAAGGGGTTATTACCCCTATAATGCCTTTGAGACTAGGGAGGCTCATCCCCGTTGCAGCCTGTTATTGGCTAACCTCCCCCAGATGTTTTGACCCACATGACGAGGAGAAGCAGTGGCCGTGCGGGCATCAGGAGTGACGCGGGTGCTGTGGAGCAGGGTAAGTATAACCTATATGAGGTGCCGAGGCATTGTGGGGGAGGGGATTATAACCCCTTTAAGGAACCTTCTGTGTACAGAGCTCCATGAAAACTTACATGAGGGAACAGATTGCAAGAATTAATGGACCCGATACAGCAGGTGTTTTTGTAGGTCCATGTTGCTAATTATAAAAATCCGTCTGGGACGTCACTAGAAAATTTTCATCTCTGGAACAAGACGATGTCAGTCACTTGCGGTCACTTTTTATTAAACATTTTTAATATCTCTCTCCATTTCTGGTTTATTGTACACATGACTTATTCCCTTGTAAAGGTGCAGCATCAGCCTTTATGTAAAGACATGATAGAACCATTCTATGTCGGAGCCTGGATCGCGTTCTTCAATAGGAGGAAACAGGATTTATCAGATCTACAGCATTGAACAGAGGACGCCCTTTGCGGCTGCTATGAAGCCTCCCCATCAGGATATTCGCCTGGCAGGTTCTGGATCATCTGTCAGACACATCGTTAACCTGGATTGAAAGAGCGGACCAGTCGTATTATTGCAGAGGGAGCAAAATCTGTAGGTTTTTAACCAAAGACAAATAAAATAAGCAATAAAACATGATCTATGGACAGAATTCAGAGGTTTGCTGGAACCATTTCGACTAGTTCTTTTTCGGTTGTGATGCAATGTAGATTGCTACGAGGCAATAGATGGCCCCTCCGACTGTCAACGCCATAGTGGTTCTGTACAGCAGTTTATCAGGAAATCCTCGCTTTAAGTGGACGGGGATCCCATCTGGTTTCTTAGAGAGGAAATTAAAAAAAAAAAAAAAAAAGAAAAATGATTAAAAAACTGATTTTATATATAAAATGACAATTTAAAAAAAAAAGCAGTGTTACACATGTACAGTACTGCCTAGGGTTGCACCGTGTATTGATAACGGATACTTTTACACCCTGATCGATCCTATACTGGGATTTATTAATTTCCGATACTAGGCTACGCTACTGTTCCGCCTGAGAACATGGCACGCGTCGCTCTCAGCGCGCACCATGAAGGAGGGAGTCCCCACCACTGTGCCGCCGCTGCCACCAATGAGAAGGTAGCTCTGAGGAGGAGGGGAGGGACCGTTAACACTGCGCCACAAATGAACATCATTAACCCTTATATACAAATGTAGGCTTCAGTTGCTGGCGGTATCACATACCCAGCCTCCACCAGAGGGCGCTGCGATCCCCATCAATTAACCGCTCAGATGCCACACCTGAGGGGTTAAAGGCGTTTTCCGGTATTTTTCTCAGGATAGGTCATCTGTATCTGATAGGTAGGGGTCCAACACCCCGGACCCACACCGATCAGCTGTTTGAGACGGTAACAGCACTCCCATGATCGCCGCGGCCTTCTCTCAACTTTTCTTAGGCCAGTGACGTCACGTTCATCGGTCACGTGGCCTACGAGCGGCCAAGCAGTGTGATACCAAGCACAGCCACCATACAATGTACAGCACTGCGCTTGGTGAGCTGTGAGAAGGTAGTGACACTCACAGGAGTTCCGGAACCTTCTCAAACAGCTGATCGATGGGGGTCCCGGGTGTCGGACCCCACTGATCAGATACAGAGGATAGGTCATCAGTAGTAAAATCCCAGAAAACCCCTTTAATTGATGGGGTTCGGGTGGAGGCCGCTTACATTTGTATGAATTGGCTAATTATAGTCAATGGGGGCTCAGAACACCCCCACCTCACCCCATATTATGTATTGCCACACCCAAAATAGTCAGAACTATTAAAATATTTTAAAAAATCTCCTATGCAGTGAACGCCGTAACAGAAAAAACATTTCCACTGTGGTTGGCGGTGTATCCACTAAAATTATGAAGTGGCGCTGGTCTCTACATAACTTCAGCGCCAGTTCGAAGTGTAAGAACGCTTCCTTGCTGGCTTATATTTAGACCATTTTCTAGGCCTAAAACAGGCGTAGAAAATGATGAATGAGACGGGCCCTTCCCCGCTCATGCAGATTGTGGTGCAAATAACCTTTTTGTCACAATCTGCGCCAGAAAGACACCTAAGATAAGCGTATTTCTGGATAATAAATGACCCCCCCCAGGTGTCTGATCAGTGGGGGGTATTGCTGTTGAGGTCCCGGCCAATGGCCAGAATGGAGCAGTGGTCCGACACGTGCGTCTTATCTCCATTCAACTTTACGAGATTCCTGAGGCAGCCGAGTGCAGGGCTCAGCTAACTCCAGCAGATCCAGAGAGTTGGAGCGGCAGGACCCCCCCCCCCCCCCCCCGTTGTCAGACCCTGCTCCCAATCTGACACTTATCCCCTATTCTGTCGATGGGACAACCCCATTTAAGTTAGCCTTCAAGCCCCATTTAGTAGCTGATTATCAAGGTCTATGCTTGCTGTCAGAAGATAAACATTCTGGCTGAACCTAATCCTGACAGGTACATGGCTCTTGATACCAATACACTGTAAGAAGCTGTACACTCCTGTCAGCGGAACAAGGTCAGGACAGGTTTTCAGCCTGTGTATGCAAATCTGAATTTTTAGGGTCTGCCAGCAAGCAGAGATCTTGAACCTGGTGAGAAACACATAAGCAGCAGCAGTTCACTGTTCAATGATTACCTCAGAGCCAGGCGGCACACGCTAATAAATGCGTAAGTAATTTCTATACAGTATGGGATGGACTAGTCACAAACTGGCGGAGTACGCCTCGTCATAAATCAGCATCTGGCAGTCCATGCGCATATATACCGAGATCTACGCCATCCAAGGACCTGCGTAGATTTCAGTGCTCTTTTATGGCAGAAAACTGGCGTAAAATATGATAAACGTTGCGGGGCCCTTACGCTATTCATTTTTCGGGAAAGTAGCCAAGGCGGTGGAGAAAGTGGTGTTAAAAAAAAAAAAAAAAGTAAAAAAAAAAAATCCCGTTATTGACTTTCACTAAAAAAAAAAAAAAATAAAAAAAAAAATGCTGCTCTATGTTTTTAATATCACACCAGGTCATTTCTGGAATTGTGAAGACCATTTCTTAATCTTGATAGGCTTGAACGGATTCCAAGAACTTACCTGGAAGAGTTTTTGTAGCTCCGGCACTCTGTTTTTACCGAGGTATTCAGAACCTGCTTCGCTGGGAAGTTTTGTTGGAGTGGCAAAAATGGGGGCAGGAGCCTCTGGGTAAGTGAATGGTCTCAGGCCCTGTAAATGCAGCAAAAGAAAAAGGTCACTGGAGAACTAATAAAACCTACAGAAATACATTTAGGGACGCTGCGATTTTGACCGGAGCATTTAAAGGGAATGTGTCATCAGAAAATGACCTGCTGTTTAAATCACTTTTTAATGTTTAACGTTTTTAAATAATTTTTGATGGTGTTATTTTTCATTTTCCACATCACTTTTTATATTTAAACTAAAACAAAAAACCCTACAGTTTCCACACTGGCCACTATGTCTAATAGGTGCCACCTCTTGATCGCTACAGATCAATTTACTGCAGTTATCTACTTATCTGTCCTTCTAATCCTGCCTGTAATGATATCACCCCCAGTGTATAGATAAGACAGGATCCACCTTTCACAATAGATTATTGTCAGAGCTTATCTATCCTTTCCTTGTACAATGACCTCTGCACAGGTCACAGAGCATGCCCAGAAAACTCTCCTGTACATTGTATCAATTTTTTAAATGCTGGATTGCAAGGTGGTCGTAACCCCCGGATACAAGCAGTGTATAATGCAACAGGAAAATGAATCCAGTCAGCAAAGGAAGCAATATTGAAAATCACTATACATTAGTAAGTGCCTTGTGTTAACCTTCTCTACATGATAAATGACCCCTTTAAGCTAAGCAGAGTGGTATGTAAAGTTTGCAGAGACTCAATCATTGCCCTTCTCCTTGAAATCTGTTGCACATTAAGCAGAAAAAAAACACTGTCCAAATATGCAAATTAGATGTTCAGTGCACCGAGGGCAGGTCCTAGGCGGTCAGTGCACACTAGTTCCGTGCCAGGAGGGGGCGTGGCTTTGCACATCCTCACCAGACCTGCTATAAATGTACAGAAGAAACTGGCGTGTATTACAGAGCAAGTCTATGCTAGATCACGGACGGTGCCGAATTGCTTTTCCAGTGCACGGACTGCCAAAAGTTATTCCTAAATCTGACGACTCTGGCGTACATGCTTTTAATTACGGAATATGAAGCGCCGTTTTTATTTTAGCTCTAAATTTCCCTGCTGTATGCTTAAACTGGAAATCATAGGAAAAAATATCCAATAAAACAAAATATAGAAAAAAGGAAAAATAATGCTTCCGTCTCCGGTATGAAGGTCAGAACTGTGACAAGAAGCTTTGCTAATGGAGGTCGAGCTGATCTACGGCTGCCAGGCTTATTTTGGGTTTCGTTCCTTTATCAGCCGACGTGCTGGAGTCGCCCACCAGGGATGGAAGGGGCCGTGGAACATTAGGAGTAAAAATAACTAACGTGAAGAACTGTGGCGTTCTTCTCACACCGCTCTCCTGTCATAGGCCGGCTCTCCCGTCGTCCTGGCCGCTATCTGCCACCTCCAGGGTCATTGCTGTTCCCTTATCACATGGAGGTGTCTCAGGATATGACAAAGGCTTCCCGGTGACCTTGAGATTACTGAGAAGTCCTGGAGTGAGAACGGAGCCAGCAGAGTAGGTGTCGTCTCTTCCTGCTGGTGATCTCCGGCCTTCAGGGGTAGATTTCATCCTGAACTTCACTACCCGTTTCCATAGGGAAGACCTAAAAATAAGCTTTTTACGCTAATACACAATTCTCGATTTTAAAAGATGCATCGGTTTCCTGTATTTCTGCCAAGTTGATCCAGGACGCCTCCATATGACCTGCTCCCAGAAGTCAGACCCCCAGCGATGGGACACTTATCCCCCCCTATCCTGTGAACGGGGGCAGAAGTGTTAGCGGGGCTGTCCAGCCATTCATATTGAGGACCTATCGTCAGGATAGTTCATCAGTATCTGATAGGTCAGACACCCGGCGATCAGCTGTTTGACGAGGACGCAGTGCTCCATGTGAGCGCCACCTCCTGGTCATCACACTACGTCTCGTCTCCTGTGGGGCAGCTGCGTAGTGTAATTACAAGCACTCGCTCCATTCACTGATCTAGAATATTACTGGCTGGACAACCCCTTTAAGTTTTCCCTAGTAAGGAGGGGGAAAAATTTTTTTTTTTTTAAAATTTGCAATTTCCTCCCTGCATCATCCCTTAGGATCCTACAGTTCTGGGTGCGTACATCCATGTACACTCACCGGCCACTTTATTAGGTACACCTGTCCAACTGCTCGTTAACACTTAATTTCTAATCAGCCAATCACATGGCGGCAACTCAGTGCATTTAGGCATGTAGACATGGTCAAGACAATCTCCTGCAGTTCAAACCGAGCATCAGTATGGGGAAGAAAGGTGATTTGAGTGCCTTTGAACGTGGCATGGTTGTTGGTGCCAGAAGGGCTGGTCTGAGTATTTCAGAAACTGCTGATCTACTGGGATTTTCACGCACAACCATCTCTAGGGTTTACAGAGAATGGTCCGAAAAAGAAAAAACATCCAGTGAGCGGCAGTTCTGTGGGCGGAAATGCCTTGTTGATGCCAGAGGTCAGAGGAGAATGGGCAGACTGGTTCGAGCTGATAGAAAGGCAACAGTGACTCAAATTGCCACCCGTTACAACCAAGGTAGGCAGAAGAGCATCTCTGAACGCACAGTACGTCGAACTTTGAGGCAGATGGGCTACAGCAGCAGAAGACCACACCAGGTGCCACTCCTTTCAGCTAAGAACAGGAAACTGAGGCTACAATTTGCACAAGCTCATCGAAATTGGACAGTAGAAGATTGGAAAAATGTTGCCTGGTCTGATGAGTCTCGATTTCTGCTGCGACATTCGGATGGTAGGGTCAGAATTTGGCGTCAACAACATGAAAGCATGGATCCATCCTGCCTTGTATCAACGGTTCAAGCTGGTGGTGGTGGTGTCATGGTGTGGGGAATATTTTCTTGGCACTCTTTGGGCCCCTTGGTACCAATTGAGCATCGTTGCAACACCACAGCCTACCTGAGTATTGTTGCTGACCATGTCCATCCCTTTATGACCACAATGTACCCAACATCTGATGGCTACTTTCAGCAGGATAATGCGCCATGTCATAAAGCTGGAATCATCTCAGACTGGTTTCTTGAACATGACAATGAGTTCACTGTACTCAAATGGCCTCCACAGTCACCAGATCTCAATCCAATAGAGCATCTTTGGGATGTGGTGGAACGGGAGATTCGCATCATGGATGTGCAGCCGACAAATCTGCGGCAACTGTGTGATGCCATCATGTCAATATGGACCAAAATCTCTGAGGAATGCTTCCAGCACCTTGTTGAATCTATGCCACGAAGAATTGAGGCAGTTCTGAAGGCAAAAGGGGGTCCAACCCGTTACTAGCATGGTGTACCTAATAAAGTGGCCGGTGAGTGTATAGCATTGTCTTTGGCAATATCTCACTACACAGAAGATTATGGGGGTCATTTACTAAGATTAAAAACCAGGCTGGAGGAAGACCTGACCAATTTATTGAGGCGCAGCTTACACTGTCTGTGTGCCGGAACACAAATCTTCTCTAGTCAGTAGTAATATGCTGTAGTTTTCAGTGATTTGGCCCAACTCCTCCTGCCCACTTTATGGAAAAGTGACAACGGTCTAGTTAAAATAAATAAATAAATGTCCCTAATTTTGTTGCAAAATGGAACTTGTGACAATATTTGCAAAACAAAGGCTATAATAAATGTAGAGCTCCCAATATCCGGAGTTGTAGGGAATACTTCTCCCTCCCACGTCGTCTCCTGTATGCAGCTGTGTTATTGCTCTGACAGACAGGGCCTGGTGATGGAGATGTAATCTCGCCTGGTCCCGTGTTCTCACGCATGCGCCGCACCTTCACGTACTGGAACACGTGCAGCACAGCTCTGATTCTCAGCAGGGCCGACACTGCCATTAATGTGCGCGACGAATGGATCCTGTTATAGTGAATGGTTACGGATGAGCGAATCGACTTCGGATGCTTCATTCCCTAATTTCCGAACTTACTAAAAGAAGTCCTCGAGAGACTCCGTGAAGTATTAACTTTGGCTCATCTGAGCCAATACAGTTTAATACTGTACGGAGCTCCCGCTTTGTACGGTATTAAAACGAAGTTGTATGCGAATTTACTTTGGATGAAGCGTCCGAGGTCGATTCGCTCATCCCCATTAATGGTGATGGCTCTGATGTAAATGAGCCCTAACTTAGGTGATCCATGGCCTGTATTAGACCTGCAGATCAGCATTACTATTGTCGGGAGGGAACTGTTCCTTCCTGGCAATCGCCTGCTCATCAGGGAAGAAGACAACAGCCATTACATGCAGAGATCTCCTCCACAGTATGAGGAGCGAACACTATTGCCATCACTCATCCCCGTACAGAATCATTGTTTGCCGGCAGTAGACCGTGATTACACAGCGCGACCCGCCGCCGGCAATTGATAATTTTTCAACCAGCATAAAAAAATGCAATTGCCCGACGACCGAGCATTTTCTCATTCATCAGGTAATCAGCGGCGGTATTACACAGGCAGAACGCTGTTAGTGATGATCCGGCCGACCCTTCGCCAGTGTAATAAAGGCCTACAGCTATCCATGTCCTTGATTTGATAAGGAAGGGTTACCGGTGATCGACTACCTTTAGGCCCCTTTCACACGGGCGAGATTTGAACGCATTGCACCCGCACTGAATCCTGACTCATTCATTTCAATGGGTCTTTTCAGATGAGCGATGTTTTTCACGCATCAGTTCTGCGTTGCGTAAAAATCGCAGCATGTTTTATATTCTGCGTTTTTCACGCAGCCCTGGCCCCATAGAAGTGAATGGGGCTTCAGTGAAAAACGCATTGTATCCTGAAACAAGTGCGGATGCAAAGCGTTTTTCACTGACGGTTGCTAATAGATGTTGTTTGTAAACCTTCAGTTTTTTATCACGCGCGTGAAAAACACATCGCACCCGCGCAGAAAAAAAAGCTGTACGAATGTACGCAATCGTAGTCAAAACTGACTGCGATTGCGTGCGGATTTTCCGGAACACACCCTGAACACATCCGGACTGAAACCATGACGCTTGTGTGAAAGAGGCCTTAGGCCCCTTTCACACGAGCGTGACGGATCAGGTCCGGATGCGTTCAGGAAAACTCGCACTATTTTGCAAGCAAGTTCAGTCAGTTTTGTCTGTGATTGCGTTCAGTTGTTTCTGCGCGGGTGCAATGCGTTTTGATGCGTTTTTCACAAGCGTGATAAAAAAACTGAAGGTTTACAAACAACATCTCTTAGCAACCGTCAGTGAAAAACACATTATAGCCGCACTTACCTCCAGATGCAATGCGTTTTTCAGTGAAGCCCCATTCATTTCTATGGGACCAGGGCTGCGTGAAAAACGCAGAATATAGAACATGCTGCGATTTTCACGCAACAGCGAACTAATGCATGAAAAAAAAAAAATGTACACAGACCTATGGAAATGAATGGGTCAGGATTCAGTGCGGGTGATATGTGTTCACGTCATGCATTGCACCCGCGCGGAAAACTCGCTCGTGTGAAAGGGGCCTTAAAGGGATTCTCACCAGGAAATTCACTGATAGACGAGGCACTTGTAGGGCTAGCTCCGCTCAATGTAAGGATGCCTTTCACTTGTGGTACTTTTAATCTATATGCAAATGAGCAGTTCAGGGCGGGGCCAAGTCACTGTGCAGCCTTGCTCCTCCTACTTCCTGTCTGCTCCTCCCTCTACATGACTGATAGGACCAGGTTCCTGCATAGTCTTCTCGCCTGGCCCTGTCAATCAGGAAGGAAGAGCAGGGGCTGGCAGAGGAAGCAGGAGGAGTGAGGGTGCACAGGGTGACTCGGGCCCAATCTTGGCACACAACCTTTTTACCGGAATGAAGCAATGGATCATGAAGTGAAAGGTATCACTAGATTCAGCTGAGCTCGTCCAACAAGGCATGGTGTCTGATCTAACCTGAATTTCGTGCTGACCAACTGCCTTTATGACCAGGAATATAACACTGTATAACTTGTTAGACCGCTCCGTGAGCCAATATAGCTTTTCAGTCGCCCCGGTAATAAGTTTCTCAGACATTCAATCATTTTACGAAAAAATACATATGAAAGCGCATCCTCCCAGGGGTGCAGTAGATATCAAGGCCGACGTGCACAAAAAGGACAGGAAAACGACACAAAATCAGAAGGTGGGCAAAGAAAAACCCGCTGCAGAAATTCTTGTGTGTAACGACCCTTGGCGCCTTGAGCTTCCTTCACATAGAGCACCGTGCTGCCAACAAAAGGTGCCGCCTAAGAAGGGTCATCTGACGAACAAGCGATATGTCATGTGATCAGTGACTTAAGGCAATTACTGGGAAGGAGCGTTTTTACAAACAAGTGGTACCCTGGAACCGAGCACGAGTCCAGGAAAGGGTTTTTTACAGTACAAATTAATCTATGAAAATTGTACGCGAAGTCTCGTGAGACTTCACAAAGTAATGACCGTAATACGGTACCAGTACGAGATCAGACATCGCTGGTCTACACTTTGCATTTTTCTTCTGTGCTGAAATCCACAGCATGTGAGGCCCGTTTCACACTTGCGTTTTTGTTTCTAGCGTTGAGATCCGGCAGAGGACCGACACGGTTCAGTTTGATGATAACACATCCGGACGCATCTGTTCAGTTACATCAAGACGGAACAAACCGCATCCAGAACTTCAATCATTTCTAAGTCAATGGGTGACAGATCCGTTTTTTTTTTTTTTTTTCCTCATTGAAAAATACAGATCCAGCATCATTGACTTACACTGATTTTGCTGCCAGAGCTGGTTTCTTCCATTTCGCAGCTTGTGTCCGGTCATAAAACTGAACTGATGCATCCTGATCAATTTTTATCCCCAGTGACAATGAATGGGGAGAAAACGGAACCGTTTTGGCCCGGTGTGGAGACCCTCTGCCGGATGTCAAAACCGGAATACCACAACGCAAGTGTGAACGTAGCCTTAGCCGTTTTGTGCATTTCTCTTGTAAGAATGTCAGTAGAAGGGCAAGATCTTGTGGACGTCTGCAAAAAAGAAAAAAAAAATCTACAAGTAACACGTTGATTTTGAAAAAAAGCACAGAATACCACTAGAAAATGTATGTGGAATTTCTGCACCCGTGTACAGGTGGCCTAAAACCTGAATCGCAGGTCAATTTTATTTTACTTTTTATTTTTCTCAGTGCATCGCTGAGATTTTTATTTTTTTAATAAGTAGGGCTATATTACACTTTTTGCGCGACAAAACGGTACAACTACAGTGCGACGTGTCGCAAGACTTTTGTAATGATAGTCTATAGCAGGGGTGCCAGAGGCGGCGCTCAGAGCCCTCTCTGTGGGCACCCGCACCCTGGTGTACCAATATGCCTTAGGCCTCTTTCACACGAGCGTGACGGATTAGGTCCGGATGAGTTAAGGAAAACTCGCACCATTTTGCAAACAAGTTCAGTCAGTTTTGTCTGCGATTGCGTTCAGTTTATTCCGCGCGGGTGCGATGCGTTTTGATGCGTTTTTTCTGCGTGATAAAAAACTGAAGGTTTACAAACAACATCTCTTAGCAACCGTCAGTGAGAAACACATTACATCCGCACTTACTTCCGGATGCAATGCGTTTTTCACTGAAGCCCCATTCACTTCATGGGACCAGGGCTGCGTGAAAAACGTAGAATATAGAACGTGCTGCGTTTTTCACGCAACGCAGAAGTGATGCATGAAAAAAAACGCTCATGTGCACAGAGCCAATGAAATGAATGGGTCAGGATTCAGTGCGGGTGCTATGTGTTCACGTCACGCATTGCGCCCACACGGAAAACTTGCTCATGTGAAAGGGGCCTTAGGCTACTTTCACATCTGCGCTTTCCCTTTTCCGCTATTGAGATCCGTCATAGGATCTCAATAGCGAAGGAAAACGCTTCTGTTTTGTCCCCATTCATTGTCAATGGGAACAAAACTGAAGAAAACGGAGTCACCAGAATGCATTTCGTTCCCATCACGGACAGAATAACGCTGCAAGCAGCATTTTTCTGTCCGCGGTCTGGTGTCTGTCCTGACGCACAATGTCAATACGGAAGGATCCGTTTTCTCTGACACAACAGAAAACTGATCCGTCCTCCATTGACTTTCAATGCAGTTCATGACGGATCTGTCTTGGCTATTTTAAAGATAATACAACCGGATCCGTTCATAATGCAGACAGTTGTATTATCGGTAACGGAAGCGTTTTTGCTGATCCATGACTGAACACCAGTGTGAAAGCAGCCTTAGACTTCTCCTGCTATTCATCAGCGCAGGGCGCACTAAATGTAGGCAGGATATTATAGCTAATGATAAAGTACATATACTATTGCACTGTGGTATTCAGGGTAAATTGTGGTGTTGGTATTTTGCAATAAATAAGTGGGTTTTGGGTTGCGGGTTGGGCACTCTGTCTGTAAAACGTTCCCCATCACTGGTCTATGGTGTCACGCTGCGCCTGCAACTCAACAGTCAAGGAAAAACCCAACTTGGATGGATTTTTGTGCGACTGTCGCATCGCGATCACATGTAACAGGGCGCCAACACAGACTAGCATTACAAAAATGTCATTGTGCAGCCCCAGCCTAAATCTCATCCACATTGCTGCTGCTATGCCACATGCAAACCCACAGAGGAAAACTCTGCAATATTTCAGTCCAGTGGGACGTACGTGCCCTTCGGGAACTTCCCACAATTACACAGTAACATCCATGAATTGCAAAAAATTAAAAACTCGGGAAAAATGTGCACTAAGAGGTAACAGGCTGCAGAGTGTCCATAAACCTAATCAGAAAACCTGCATATGGATCTATAGGTGGAATAGTCAAAATACTGATTTCAATAAACTTTATTTATACAAGTCTAACCCAACACCATGCTGTGACAGTGCCCCTCTTTCCTCTCGTACGTTACTGACAGCCCTTGTCAATGAAGGTCATTGCTGTCTCTCGCCGTGCCCGCTGCCTCCACCGTTCCCCCCGCCGCCTCCTCACCTGAGGATTGTACGCCTCCTCCGCCGCGGCTCCAACCAGCTTCTGCGTGAAGCCGTTGAACTTATAATACATGTTGGCGACCTCAGTCAGTCTCCGGACGCTGATCTTTTCCGCCGGGAAGGACCTGACAAGCTGAATCGTCGCCCTTTGATGACGTCAGCGGCTGCCCTGAGCCTACCTGTTGTCGTTTGCGCGTTGAAATTCATTTTCCGACATCATTTCAACACCAGGATATTTTATAAATGATTTATATTTATTATGAATATCATTTTGATATAAAGTTCTGTATTATTATCTCTATTTAGTGAAGTTGATATGACAGGCGGTCCTCGGGCCACCCTCTTGTGTCACCTTGTGTGTGAGGCCGCAGTGACTGGGTCACCCTCATAGGGCAGCAGGTGATTTGGTCACAGTTCTTGTGGAACAGGATTTTACCACATGCGTGTGTTATTATGACATCTGAATGAGGATTGTAGCCTTATTGCCCTTATAATTTTAATTATTTTTTTAAACTTTTTAACAATTTGTATTATTTTAACCCATTTTGCGTGCAAATAATTTTGTCCTTCAAGGGCTTTTTTCCATTAAAGGGGTTGTGTCACTTCAGCAAGTAGAGAAAGTTAATACAAGGCACTTACTAATGTATTGTGGTTGTCCATATTGCTTCTATTGCTGGCTGGATTCATTTTTCCATCACATTATACACTGCTTGTTTCTAGGGGTTATGACCACCGCTGCAGCGCAGATATGAGGTGACCGAGATGGGAGCTGCTGGGCATGTGTGCCAGAGAGGCTCCCATGGTTACGACCACCCTACAATCCATCAGCGGTGGTCATGCTTACACACTATAGGATACGGTGCTGTCCTCTCTGGTGGCCGGGACTGTGGGAGCTCATATACGCTGGTGCTTTTTTTCCTATAGTGTGCAATCACGACCACCGCTGCTGGATTGCAGGGTGCTCGTAACCATGAAAACAAGCAATGTATAATGTGATGGAAAAATGAATCCAGCCAGCAAAGGAGGCATCACAATACATTAGTAAGAGCCTTGTATTAACTTTCTCTACATGATAAATGCCATCTGCTGAAGTGACAACACCTGTAAGCCAATTTATGCCTTATTCACATGGGTCCCCCCACACAAGACCCCAGGTGATCACGAGAATTGAGGCCTGTGCTCCCCTATTTGAATGAAAGGGCGGTCATGCATATGTGCTACCACTGATCCATTTATAGCGTTGAATGGCGTAGGAGACATGCATGCGTCTCTGCTGCTCCATTTAGGTGGGGGAGCACGGGCCCCTGTTCTCATGATACCTAGTATAGGGGATAAGTGTCTAATCGTAAGTGGTCAGACACTTAAAGGGGTTGTCCGAGTTATGAAAAAAATATATATAGTACTTTAAATCTGATGGGCAACAATATATAACTAAGTTAAACAAGTTTTAGGCAAAAAAAATCTCTATTTCCTAGTTTCCCTGGTTCTCTTCTGGCCTTTGTTTACCTGCAGTAATAACAATCTCTGCCCCTCCCCCCTTTCTGTAAAGGGAGTGAATACAAGTGCTGAGTGACATGTCTGCCTGCTGGAATACTCAGCAGCATGATGTATGTGTAGGACTACAAGTCCCAGCTGTACAGTGACACTGCTGATACACACAGGATCTCCCCCCCTATCTGTACTTGTACTTTGCATCTCCTCCAGATCAGCTCCAGTGTCAGCTTTGTGTCTGTAGGGTGAGGAGAGCAGATCCTGTGTCTCTTTACATCTGCAGCTGCTGTTGTAAAGCCTTCAGTGTGTTCTGGCTGAAGGGGTTAATGTTTTATCTGAAGGAATCCAGGGAGAGAGCAGATAGCAGCAGCAGCAGAGCAGGGGGGCATGGCCAGTGACGTTTCGTGTACAGACTGTTATCTGATCTCTGAGGCTTGTGAACGAAACATCACAGAGCAGAGAGATAAGGTGACATCACAGGTCATGTGACCCTCAGTGAAATCTTACAAACAAGCAGCTTTAGAAGCACAAAGTATATGGAAAAGCTGTTGTATCTGACTAGTTAGAAACATACAAAGGACAAAAAAATAACTCGGACAACCCCTTTAAACCCTATACTAGGTTAGTACAGATATGGTGACCCTAAGTATATGTAGATGTTTTTTATATAGATAGATTTTTTTGAATTGCTGCGTTCCAATTGCCATAACTGTTTCATCTTTCTGCTGAGCTGTACTGTATGAGCTCCTGTCTTTTTGCAGGTCGAGTCGTATTATCAATATGAACATTTAGGGGTACATATAAATGATCATCTTTTATTTTTGGTGGGGTGGAGAAATGGAAGAAGAAACCAACTCTGTTGGTGCTTTTTGTGGATTTTTTTTATGCCATTCACTGTGCAGTTTAAATCACATGATAACTTTATTATACAGGTCGTGAGGATTTTTTTTTTACATTTGCAAACATAAAATGACTTTTATTTGGAAAAATTTGGTTTTATATTTTTAATGTAAACTATTTATTATTATATATATCTTTTATATTTTGTCTATAAAACCCCAGATGGTTTTTCCTTTTTGTGTTTTCATTTTTTCACTCCCTGCCTTTCTGGGGCTATAACTTTTTTATGTTTCCATTCACATAGCCATATGAGGGCTTGTTTTTTGCGGGACAATTTGCACTTTCTAATTCTACCATTTAATATGGTAAGTTCACTAAAAGAGTTCAGGAGGGGCCTGGATGTATTTCTGGAGGGTAATAATATTACAGGTTATAGTTACTAGAGATGGGTCGTTTATCCAGGGAGTTATTCTGATGTCTGATTGGAGTCGGGAAGGAATTTTTATCCCCTAAAGTGAGGAATATTGGCTTCTACCTCACAGGGGATTTTTTTACCTTCTTCTGGATCAACTTGTAGGATAACAGGCCGAACTGGACGGACAGATGTCTTTTTTTTGTCCTTATAAACTATATGATGAAGAGAGGAGCTGGAAAAAAAATGGAAAAAAAAACTTGCACAATTCTGCAACAGTTTTATGGGTTTTTATTTATTATTTTTTATTTTTATTTTTATTTTTTTTATTATTTTTTGTTTACAGCGTTCCCTATACAGTAAAACTGACTTGTTACTTTCATTCTCCAGTTCAGTACAATTACAGAGATACCACATATGTATAGTTTTTTTTACATTTTAATACTGAAAAAATAAAGACGTTGAAAAGAAAATTTCTGTAACCCTCTAACTTTTTCATAGTTAGGTTTATGGAGGTCATTTTTTGCAGGGTGATCTGTAGTTTTCATTAATACCATTGTGAGGTGTGTAAGACTTTTTGATCACTTTTTATTTACCGTAATTTTTTTGTGGGAGGTGAAGCAGCCAAAAAATGACAAATGGGCCATTTTGACTTTTTTTCCCCGCTGTTTGCCATAAGGGAAAAAATATTTTTATATTTTAATAGTATGGGTGTTTTGCATGTGGCAATACCCATCATGTGTATTTTCTTTATTGTTTACATTTATTTACTTACATCTTGAGGAAATTTTATATTTTTTTATTTTAAAAAATTTTTTTTTTGTTTTAAGACAATCTTATAGTTTTAACAAGCAATCATCAGATTGCTACTTTCATGCACTGGAGTGTATGAGAATTACAATGTATTCCTGTTGACCCCCGCCATTAATGTGCGGCAGCTTCAGTTCATTCCGGAGGACTAAAGCTGCCACACAATGCATCCTGCTTCTTTGATCTCTGCTGGGGCGGAGCCGGAGCAGACCTGGAACCACGCACTTCTGGGTTTTAGCACATTCAGATGCCGTGGTCACGTTTGACCACGGCATCTGAAGGGCTAAAAGACAGCGATCGGCATTACCGCCTCTCGCAGACTTTGGCCGCGGGTGTCTGCTGTATGAAACAGCAGGCACCCGGCGGCTATGGCGCTCGCTGCACACACAAGTGGGCGCCATGTTTAAAGTCCCGGCCAGCACCGTACATGTATGGCGCTGGTCAAGAAGGGATTAACGTCAGCCATTTATTTTTACTCCAAACACTCTGTCTACCAAATCATTATAGCTTGTCAGTAAATAACAGCCAAACTAGTCCTAATAGGCTTGTAGCCATGGCAGGCTTATTGCTGTTTGTTAGGTCCTTGGCAGCTCATTGACACACTGTGGATATATCGCAGGGAACTGATGGGGAGACAGATGAAGCCCTCATCCTCTGTCTAACCATCTAGATGCCGTGGTCACTATTGACTGGAGAAATCTAAGGGGTTAAAAGGCCAAGATCTGAGGCGATTCTGATCCCTGCCATCTGCAGTGGGACACAGCTGTAATATGAGGCTCCTGCAGCAGTCGTGCCATTTATTGGGTATAACTGTCCAAATGTGGGGGACGGAAAATCCAGTCAAAATGAGCTAATGATATAGATACTGGAAATATCTTGGACCAGCTCTGAATTACACAGAGACATGGATTTATAGAGCCCAACAACAGGCATCTCTAGACGATTTGTTGGATATGTCCTTAGTGCCTGGTAAATGAGAGTCCTCTAAGACCCGTCCTCCACCTGTCAGTGTCACCTGTCATCAAAACGGAAGAGATTAGGTGAAGACTACATCAGGAATGTGCATCGATTCCTCCAAAACTGTGTTCACACAAGAAAACCTGCAGCACAACTCACGATTTGCCATGAATTGGAGTGATTTTGCAGGGTGGTTACTGGCCTAGTGCTTTCTAAAGATTGAACTCGTATTTTAACCGATTTGACCAGTAAGTCCGGAGCGCACGGAGTACGCTTGAGATGCCGGCTTACCACTACCAGATAAATGGACGTTTGGCAAGTCAAAAGAACTGAGGCTTTTATAATAGTAACTTTCTTAGGCATGTTTTAAAGACAACCTCTCCCCTCTCCTGACATGTCTGTTTTAATAGCTACATGCATTCCCCATGTAATAACAATTCTGGAACATCTATTCTTATGACTCTATGTTGTGCCATTCCTTTATTATTTCTACTAGAAGTTATAAATGAATTGCTAGCAGTCTGCAGTAAGGGTACAGAGGGGTGGTAACCAGTTGGAGGTGTGTCCCTGCACAGACTCACTCTATCCAATCAGTGCTGCCATTTTCAGACTGTGCAGGGACACACCCCCAACTGGTTACCTCCCCTCTGTACCCTTACTGCAGACTGCTAGCAATTCATTTATAACTTCTGGTAGAAATAATAAAGGAATGGCACAACATACAGCCATAAGAATAGATGTTCCAGAACTGTTATTACATGGGGAATACATGAAGATATTAAAACAGATTAATGTCAGGAGAGGTGAGAGGTTCTCTTTAAATCTTTGATCAAATAAAGAATAAGAAACAGAAATGAAAGGATTGGTCCCAATTATCTACTGAAATGGACTTCTAATATGGAGTGTTGATATCTGAGCAAAGTGGGATTGAGATAAAGCACTACAAGACCAGTAAAGCCAATACATGCATCTCACAACTGTTGTAGACCCCCTTAAAAGGGTTTTCTGGGTTCTAGACCTTGATGGACCTATTTTCAGGATAGGTCATCAATATGAGGTCGGTGGGGGTCCAGCACACAGTGGACGGAGCTCCATCCATGATCATCTGCTGATAACTAAAAATGCAGATTAGACACAGGCAGGGGCGGATTGGCCATAGACCTTACTGGGAAATTTCTTGATTGGCCGATCAGTGGAAGTTTTTGTGGATGTATTTTGTGCTGGTGGCAGTATATTGTGATGGACTGTGGTATTTGACTCTGTTGGGGTGGCATAATGTGCCACAATATGGTATTGCTGGCCCTGCCTTCCATCAGTTTGGACTCAACTACAAAATGGGGCCACTTTTAGTATTTTTTCCAGGGCCACTTTAAGTTCCTAGTCCGCCTCCGTACACTTCTCTTTTCCAGGAGTTACGACCACCCTGTAATCCATCAGCAGTGGTCATGCTTGCACACTATAGGAAAAAGCACTGTCCTGTTATGCACTCCTGTGGCCTCGGCCACCAGAGAGGTCGGCATTTTTTCCTATAGTGTGCAAGCACGACCACCACTGATGGATAACAGGGTGGTCATAACCATGGAAACGAGCAGAGTATAATCTGGTGGAAAAGTGAATCCAGTCAGCAAAAGAAGCAATATGGATAATAAAGATATACATTAGTAAGTGCCTTGTATTAACTTTCTCTACATGATAAATGCCACTTGCTGAAGTGAGAGGACCCCTTTAATTACATTTCATACCTCCGTTTGATGTATACGTTTGAAAAAAAAGGATACAAAAACACAGCACACAACGTTCTTGTATTCTTCACAGTCCAGTAAAAAAAAAAAACATACGTTTTTTTGTTTGTTTTTTGTTTGTTTTTTGTTTTTTTACAATGTTAAAAAAAGTTAATTTTTTTTTTTTTTTTTTTTTTTTTACAATGGAGCTCTATGGTGAACGGATGCCCCTGTATGGCATCAGTCTGAGGCATCCATTTAACGTTTAACGTATTTTTTTTTTTGTATACATTAAACAGATGGGAAAAAGGTGATGTGACCCCCTTTAAGTCGATAGAGACGTGTGCAGTGGTTACAATGTTAATGTCAAAATTTAAAAACAAACAAACAACGCTTCAGTTTTTATTGGCGGAATCAATATCTTTTGTGCTGAAACATAAAGCACAAATACAGGCGGCAGGAACCAATCTTGTACAGAACAACTCAATGACTAACACTCTACCTTTGATATGAGCCAGATGTTCCCACACACTCAAGTCTTATTCATGTTTTTCAACATTGTTAACCCCTTCACCTCCCACACTGTAATAGTAAGGTTACATGCACACGACGTGAAAAACAGACATGTGAGGGACTTTTATTTAACGGCCATCACACGTCCGTTTTAAGACCAATGGTAGTCTACGGGGTTATTCACACGGCAGTTTTTTTGATGGTCAGTGGAAAAGGGGCAAATTCAGATCAAGATATAGTAGATAGGAGTAGAGAACACAGAAAAAATTATAGTATAGACAAAAAAGGTGTACCTATAAAACAAATATACTTTAATTATTTCACCAAAAAATCTTCATTAAAATGTACAAGGTAAGGCAGGAAAAAAGGATCTCTCCCTGGATTACCTTAGGATAGACCCTTAGCCCAGGTATACCCCCTGATGGTGGGGGTGCCCTGTCCCCGAACCTACCCTACCTGAGCCCTATTACACCCTACTAATACTCCCGCCAAAAATTTTATTCCATGTCCTGCTAGAAATGTACATGATATAATCTGTAGTGAATGTCATTTTCTTAAAAAGGATGAAATGAATGTGTGATGAGCACTCACTCTACATTTGTTTTATGTGGTGTTAGTATAAAACTTGCTGAGACAGTAGATGGATAAATGTATGACTGTGTATATATGAATTGAAAATTAGAAAGGTCTACTATATTGTTTTAGATATATAATCACAACATTTATTTGTCAATACAATTACCCCAGCGCTGGTACATAAAAATAAGGATAAAAATCATATATAAGAAGACATATCTAAAGAGATATAAAAAATATATAAAATATAAAAATATAGGAATATATAAGTCTCTGTTTGGTAGCGATGTTATCTGTCCCTTAATAGGGTGGCAATGTTCCAGTGTGTAGTTATAAACAATTTATACTGTTCCAATATACATCAAGTATGGCAGGAAATGTAGGAGAAGGAAGTTCAATACATTACCCTCCTATAGAGGTGTATGCTCCGCGATTCGCTGGGCTGCAGTAGCGTTGTGCTATGATAGCTTCGTTCTATGTGTGTTCGGCCGGCACCCGGCTCTCCCTGTGGCGTCTCACGTGGGTGGCAGTCCGGCGTATCGGTAAGTTGGCGCGCTTTTTTGAATCCGGGGAGCGCGTTGGAGTGGTGAATCAGGAGACTGCTTCAGCTGTTCCTTCTTATTAAGCGCTATTCTGATGTGCGCTATATTGATGAATTGGATCAGCGCTGTAGTAGTGAATTGCTGTTCCAGCTATTCTCAAGATGTTCTTTCTTTGTATCCTAATCACAGGATACACTGGGTACACTGGGATACAGTGGGATACAATGTATCACTCGAGTATTATAGATGTTTCTTTCTTGTTTGTGCCGTAATTTATAATCCACAGGGTGATGGTCTCTGAACCAAATGCGTTTCAGGGCTATCCTTGCCACTGAGGAAGGGGCAAGGATAGCCCTGAAACGCGTTTGGTTCAGAGACCATCACCCTGTGGATTATAAATTACGGCACATCACAGTACATAGGATAGCCTGATGAGAATACCAGCCAAAGATTCAATTAAGTCACAGAAATGCTGGAATTAAAACTTAACTTTTAATCAGTCACTAAAAAAGTGATAATCTAAACACATATAATAAATGTACCTCAGTACATGGACACAGATGTGCTGACAAGTCAGCAGCTCTCACAAATCTCATATAAAAGTACAACAGCAGGGGAGAAAATACAATGAATGATGATTATGGGGGCTAGAGGGGAACAGGCAGGGCATAAGAAATGTCCCTATTGATAACCTGTAATTATCCCTCACCCAGGGGTGTCTCCTGATGGTGGTGACCCCCTGGTCCCGTACCTAAGCTTTCTCGCCCTAAATTCTCCCTATTAAGTGAAGGTAATGGAGAACCTGACGCGTTTCCCCTCAGAAAGGTTCATCAGGGGTTAGATAACTTACAGCCGATGCTCATAGGAAGAAAATATAGAAAATATAATACATAAAAATGACAGCACTGTAATCTTGCCGGAATGCACGTATGGCAAGTAAATATATCACCCCAATCTATTGGGCAAATAGTGATACAATGCCCATAATAGTCACCACGCATAAATCAGATGAGAAAGATATCAATTATGCCCGGATCAGAGGTAGAGGAGACACTGATCAGAACAAGTTGGTCAGAAGACCTCTTACGTGACCAAGTCGCCAAGCCTGAAAGATAGTCAGGTGGATATCCGTCGATCCGGGAGCAGTGATGAGAAGGCGGCTGTGCATTCAGTATCTAAGAAGCGGTCTTAAGAGGAGCGCCGACCGGAACTGGTCAATCGCTCGTTCCTCCCTCTGGAACGCATGCCAGACTGGTGCGTGTCAGAGTCCGCGGTCACGTGATCGCTTGTTGCGCGCACGTGATCCGGGACGCATAGTGTGATAGGCCGCATTGCTAAAGCGTTGACCGGAAGAGGTCACATGTGCTGTCTCTATGTGGAACGCACGCCAGGTTTATGCGTGTCAATGTACATAGTCACGCGATCGCTAATTGTGGTCACGTGGTCCTAGACAGGCACGCATATGAAATTGGCCAAATTTATACACATAGAGACTGCCAGTATATGAACACTTGGGAATGTCAATGTGGAAAAGATGGCAATGACTTGGGTAATGTTAAAAATAGTTAAAGTACGTGGAGATCATAGTGACACGTGAAATATGGTGCGTGGTTATATGAGAGTCAATATAAAATGCAAAAAATGCATTCTGTTACTATAGATGGCAAAGAAGGCAGTGCTGTCAACAAGGAGGAACTAATATATAAGATTGTGAGGGTGGGAAGGGGGAATGAAGACAAGGGGCAACCTGGATATATAGGGTACCCGTCAATAAAAGTAAGATAATAATGATATGAGACTGTCAAACATAGGATGCTTCACGCATCAATAGGACAGGTTCCCTGCAGACAGTCAGCGGCACAAATTATATTATAAATTACGGCACAAACAAGAAAGAAACATCTATAATACTCGAGTGATACATTGTATCCCACTGTATCCCAGTGTACCCAGTGTATCCTGTGATTAGGATACAAAGAAAGAACATCTTGAGAATAGCTGGAACAGCAATTCACTACTACAGCGCTGATCCAATTCATCAATATAGCGCACATCAGAATAGCGCTTAATAAGAAGGAACAGCTGAAGCAGTCTCCTGATTCACCACTCCAACGCGCTCCCTGGATTCAAAAAAGCGCGCCAACTTACCGATACGCCGGACTGCCACCCACGTGGGACGCCACAGGGAGAGCCGGGTGCCGGCCGAACACGCATAGAACGAAGCTATCATAGCACAACGCTATTGCAGCCCAGTGAATCGCGGAGCATACACCTCTATAGGAGGGTAATGTATTGAACTTCCTTCTCCTACATTTCCTGCCATACTTGATGTATATTGGAACAGTATAAATTGTTTATAACTACACACTGGAACATTGCCACCCTATTAAGGGACAAATAACATCGCTACCAAACAGAGACTTAGATATTCCTATATTTTTATATTTTATATATTTTTTATATCTCTTTAGATATGTCTTCTTATATATGATTTTTATCCTTATTTTTATGTACCAGCGCTGGGGTAATTGTATTGACAAATAAATGTTGTGATTATATATCTAAAACAATATAGTAGACCTTTCTAATTTTCAATTCATATATACACAGTCATACATTTATCCATCTACTGTCTCAGCAAGTTTTATACTAACACCACATAAAACAAATGTAGAGTGAGTGCTCATCACACATTCATTTCATCCTTTTTAAAATACATTCAGGCTAAGGGTATAGCCAAGTGATAGGAAGCACCACTCCTAGCATCTATTACAAACTGGTGAGCCACTACTTATATCTATACTCTCTAATGTCATTTTCTTACCAGTGTCTGAATTTTTGACTTATATCATCCTAAAGTTTCTTATCTGTGTCATGTGACCAGCAATTAGACCCACCAACTCACACATAGACTTATGTGTGGACAGGAAGTCTAATTCTCTATGTATTTCTATGAGACTGAAAGTGAGGCTCCCATAGGAATGAATAGAGCAGTGACTGGCTTCCTGTCCTGGGTCAGTTGGAGGTCAGGGAGTTGGTCACATGACCCAGCTATAATAAGAAGAGAGGTTTTTACTCACAGAAACAGTCACTGATAAAAAGATGACAATCACTACAGATTATATCATGCACCTTTCTAACGGGTCAGAGAATAAAAATTTTTGCGGGAGTTCTTGTTTAAGGGTATTAGCAGATGTAAATGTATCACCCAGACCCCAACGTGTTTCACCCAGCACTGTGGGCTCCTCAGAGGGTAATAACATAGGTGAGGTGTTACGGAAAAATATATATACTAGATATTTCCTCAATTACAACAGAAAACCAACATTGCACATTGCAAACAGGTACTTGCCCCTGCCAGAGTCAGACCACCCAGTTATTGCTGCCAATTGGTGGTCGCTGGGGTAAACAGATATTCCCATGTGGTGATATTCCCATGTGGCGCCACATGGGAATATCTGTTTACCCCAGCGACCACCAATTGGCAGCAATCACTGGGTGGTCTGACTGTGGCAGGGGCAAGTACCTGTTTGCAATGTGCCATGTTGGTTTTCTGTTGTAATTGAGGAAATATCTAGTATATATCTTTTTCCCTAACACCTCACCTATGTTATTACCCCCTGAGGAGCCCACAGTGCTGGGTGAAACGCGTTGGGGTCTGGGTGATACATTTACATCTGCTAATACCCTTAGCTATTAGTAGGGTGTAATAGGGCTCAGGTAGGGTAGGTTCGGGGACAGGGCACCCCCACCATCAGGGGGTATACCTGGGCTAAGGGTCTACACTAGGGTAATCCAGGGAGAGATCCTTTTTTTCTGCCTTACCTTGTATATTTTAATGAAGCTTTTTTGGTGATATACATTATGTCTATTTTAAGAGGAAATAATTAAGGCCCCATTCACACGACCGTATGTTTATTTCCGTATCTTATCCGCATTTTTGCGGATAAGATGCAGAACCATACGGAGCCATTCATTTTTCCATAGGAGAAAAAAAATGCAGAATGCACACTGTGTGCATTCCGCATCCATATATTATGGAAGTTCTCCTGCAAAAAAAAGGAAACATGTCCTATACTTGGCCGCAAAACACGTCCGTAGCCCCATTAAAGTCAATGGGTCCGCAAAATTACGGAACACTACGGAAGACTTTCCGTATGTCTTCCGTTCCATTTTTATACGGACATGGAATACATATGGTTGTGTGAATGGAGCCTTAAAGTATATTTGTTTCAGTGAAAAAGGGACATAAAAAAATAGAAAATCATCTATCTTGTCCCCATAAAACTGAATGGGTCCGTTTTAAAGTCCGTTTCTCAGAAAGGCATCAGTGAAAAAAACGGCCATTAAAAATGGACAGTTTATCCTGTTTTTTCACTGAGATGTTTTTTCACATGTAGTCTAAGTTTCTGGATTACTTCCCATGAGCCATAATACTGTTACGTCACAGTGATGATATGGACCCAGGAGCTGTGCCTGTGCCGGCTGTGTTACGGCTGGCACCTAATTCTAACAGGTGAGTGTCACAGTTCAGGGGTATGTGCAGCCCTGAACTTAACCCCACCACTGCCCCTGACTACTTGCACGGCCCGTCCTAGGTAACGGCATACAACTTGTCAATAGTCCCTAGCCTAGCTACGTGCTGGGGCGTACAGGGTGGGGGAACAATGGGAGAAAACAATAAACAAAAGACAGAACACACACAAGACACGAGTCGAGGTCAAAGCCAAGAGGTAACTAAGTACAAAAAGCTGAGACGAGGACAAAGTCAAATACACAAGCTGAAGTCAAGCACAGTAGTCACATCAGTTCACAATCGCAAGCTCAGTTAAAAAGACCAATCACAGGCAACCTGTGGCCAGCAGGCTACCTGTTTAAATAGACCCAGGAGATGGGTCACGTGACGTGGCCAGTACCACGTGACCCAAATCAGAAACCTCAATACACCTGAGCGCCAACTCCTGGGCGTCGACGCTCAGCTCCCCTGCTGCTTGTCCAGGAGACGGAGGACGCCGGCCGCACTTGTGTGCATGTGTCGCCTGGTCCTACCCTCTCCTGAGTTGCTAGGGATACGAGGATGCCAGCTGTGGTCCTTCCTCCCTCCTTACCGCCATGGAGATGAGGACGCACACCGCATCCTCGCTCCGGAACAGACCGGCGGCGCTGTAGGGAGGGAGCGCGCCGCTGGCTCCCCGTTACAGTGAGATCATTTAACCACTTCGATTCCACTGCCCATACTGACACGAGGAGGCTCCGCCTCAACATGATGATTGTGGGGTGTCGAGAGGTTGCTGTAGCAGCCAGAAGCCTAACAATGGCCTCCAGTGCTGAAACTTTGGCAAAATTGTGCCATTTTGGGTTATTCTCTTGTCACTCTTTATTGCATTTTTGGAAGGCAGAATAAAAGAAAAAAAAATGCAATTAGGGTAATTTTTTTGTATTTTACTTACATTTTGTTTTCATTTTTCAAAATGCTTCCGATTAAAGGGACTTGAACTTGTCATCCTCTGTATAATACACTGCAAGTCTTCTGTATTGCAGTGTATTATGCCAGTTACAGTATATCTGGCTGCATGTCTGGCTGTACATGACATCCCTGGAGGTTATCGACAGGCCCCTGACCAGGGGCGGATTGGCCATAGACCTTACAGGGAAATCTCCTGGCCAGTGGAGGTTTTTGGGGAAGTATTTTGTGTTGCTGGCGGTATTTTGTGATGGACTGTGGTATTTGGCTCTGTTGGGGTGGTATAATGTGCCACAATATGGTATTGCTGACCGTGTCTTCCATCAATTACAAAACATGGCCAGCTTTATTATTTTTTCCAGGGTCACTTTAAGTTCCCAGTCTGCCCCTGCCCCTGACTGCTATGGCAACTGTTCAGCACCCCATGGTTTCATCAAAATGCAGGGTGATGGAGCGATAGAGGGGTCCCCCTTCCCTCTCTATAACACATACTGCGCTCAGCATTAATCACTACATCTAAAGGATTAAACAACCGGGATTGGAGTTATCTCCAACCCCAGCAATTAGAGAGGGGGTGCCAGCTTTGTAAGTCCGCACCCCCATGTGATGGTGCAGTCATAGCTCCTGAGCCCGTACCGTCACCCCGCCATAATAGAATGACGGATCGTAAAAACTACCTTCCCACCATGACATATATCACTGTGCAGGGCAGAAAAGGGATCATGTTAACATTTATATAATGAGTACTAATGGGTACAAGAGGTAGAGCGGTGCCGGGGCTCATCTATTATTTAGTACCATAAGGTTGCTTTCACGGTTTGGAGCCTCTGTTGCAGATTTCGTCAGATTTGACAGGAAGAATAGTGCAGCGTGCAATGTTATTGTTCCCGTCAAAATGACAGCGCGATGGAACCCTGAGCACTCGATTGTAGTTCAAAGAGGTCGTCTGACCCGGTGATAACCATTGTGTGACAAATCTGGTGCTAGTATGTATGGAAACGATGATGAAGATGTGAATAGAGAGTCATTCAGTGTTTAGGGGGTCATTAGCCCTGATTACTAAGGATATCTACAAGATCGACTTATATTTTATCACTTTATCGGGAGTCTATCAGCAGCGACCTCCCTATGCATCCAAGGCCATTGACGCACACTGTAGGTTTAGTTCACCTGGGTATAATGCAGATTTTCTTTTCCTGAACCATGGCTCTCCGCCAATCTGATATTGATGATCTATCCTGAGGACACCTGGGACCCCCTCCGATCAGCTGTTGGAAGAGGCAAGTGCTCCGTGAGTGCCGCGGTCTCTTCCTTGGCCATGTGACGTCTCCGTACATAGGTCACATGCCCTAGTTGCATCTCAGCCCACTGAAGTGAATGGGGCTAAGCTGCTATACCAAGCACAGCCACTATAAAATGTACGGCGCTGTGCTTGGTAAGCTACGGCAACGTGGTGGCTCCCTGAAACAGCTGATTGGTGGGGATGCCAGGACTTGGAAACTTGCCTATCTGATGATTATGATAACCTATTCTGGGAATACCTGGGACTCCCGTCCGATCAGCTGTTGGAAGAGGCAAGTGCTCCGTGAGTGCCGCAGCCTCTTCCTAGGCCATGTGACATCAATGTACATCGGTCACATGCCCTAGATCCGTGATGGCTAACCTCCGCCTCTCCAGCTGTGGTAAAACTACAACTACCAAGATTCCTCATTGCTTGGATGTTCTCAGAACTACACTGAAATGAATGGAGCATTCTGGGAGTCGTGGTTTCACCACAGCTGGAGTGCCGGAGGTTAGCCATCACTGCCCTAGTTGCAGCATTGGCCTGAATGGGGCTGAGCTGCAATACCAAGCACAGCCACTATACTATGTATGGCGATGTGCTTGGTAAGCTGCTGGAGCTGGCTGTGCTCCCCAGAGCTTCAGTGAGCACCGTGGCTCCCTGAAACAGCTGATCGGTAGGGGTGCCGGGACTCTGACCCCGGCCAATCTGATAGTGATGACCTATCCTGAGGATAGGTCATCATTGTCAATACCTTGATAACTCTTTTAACAAGACGGATAAAAAGTTTACTAAACTATGATAAGGATTTATATACAAAAGATAACATACATAGTAAAGGGATTCACGGTCACCAAAGCCGTGAACATATGGGCAAGCTCCCCATCGACCAGTTCCCAAGCAATGCCGATATATTACAAAGAGATGTGGTGGTCACAAGACAGCATCTTACCCCTCAATAGAGCTAAGCTGTTTGTTACATAGCAAGATGTTTTCAAGCCTTCTTCCCCCTCCTTAAAGGGTTGTCCGAGTTATGAAAAAAATTATATAGTACTGTAAATCTTATGGGCAGCAATATATAACTAAGTTAAACAAGTTTTAGGCAATATATATATATATATATATATATATATATATATATCCTCATTTCCCTGGTTCTCTTCTGGCCTTTGTTTACCTGCAGTAATAAAAATCTCTGACCCTCCCCCCCCTGCACTGCAAAGGGAGTGAATACAAGTGTTGCCCTGAGTGACATGTCTACAGGAATACTTAGCAGCATGAGGTATGTGTAGGACTACAAGTCCCAGCTGTACAATGACACTGCTGATACACACAGGAACTTCCCCTACCTTTCTTGTGCAATACTCTGCAGAACTCCTCCAGTGTCAGCTCTGTGCAGGATGAGGAGGGCAGATCCTGTGTGTACTCACTGACTGAAACTACTGTTGTAAAGTCTTGAGCCCTGAGTGTGTTGTGGCTGAAGGGGTTAATGTTTTATCTGAAAGAATCCAGCAAGAGAGCAGGAGCCAGCAGAGCAGGGGGCGTGGCCAGCACAGTGACATCTCGTGTACAGTCTCTTATCTGCTTGTGCATATAAGATTAGCAGGGAGGAAAGCTGACATCACAGTTGACAGCTGACCCTGTGTGAAATCTGAGAAACAAGCAAGTTTACAAGCAGAAAGTGTATGGAAAATCTGTTGTATTTGATTAGTTAGAAACATACAAAGGACAAAAAAATAACTCGGACAACCCCTTTAAGGTCTTCAGTGCACAGTATGCATGTACTTGTACTTCAGACTTCCGAAATGCGAAGTGGTAAGGTACCACTAACCAACTACGTTGCCAGGAATTAAAGGGGAAAGAACCAATAAAATACATGCCCTTATTGCACCAAAGGCATAATTTGCATATAAAGAGATATCTGGGCAACGGAACCACAGATCAAGAAAGAAAAGCAGCTTTATACTCAGGTGAACTTACCAAACCTACGTGTCAGTGGCCTTGGTTGCATCGTTGACAACCGCCATATAACCAATCCAATACACTCCATACTACACATAAACACAACATACTACTACAACCCCGGCCCACATCCGCACTCATACACGCAGCACAATAAGACAAACATTGCTCATTGCTTGACGTTCGCTAAATAATGTCACATCCCTCCTCAGCACATAATCCATATTTATGAAATCTTTTCTAAGCCTGACAGATGAAATCGTGCAATTAAAATAACGTTTATTCTGCACAGCCATCCATGAAACAGGCCTTAATGAGACACGAAGTTGTAGCGTTCGGGTTCATTGGACTGCTAATCCAGCAATGGAAGTTATTCGCTTTCATTTCTTTTGTTTCCCACTACTAGGAATGACGGCAGTGGCGGCGGTCTTCCTGGCTGATTCGACACTTTGTGGTTTTGAGGTGCAGACTTCTCGAGCGAGATGAGAGGCTCCGTCATCTGCCAGTGTCTGGGATAAACTAACAAGTGGCATTTTCAGTAAAGGTTAGCGCTTGTAGCTCATTAGGACTTTGTCTTACTGCCACAGAAACCCTTTTAGTTATGCGTTACACTGACGGAGAGGTTAAAGACAATCTGTCACCTCTGAAAAAGTCCTATTAAAGAGGACCTCTCCCCTCTTCTGACATGCCTGTTTTAATAGCTTTGTGTATTTCCCATGTAATAATAATTCTGGAGCATCTATTCTTATGTCTCTATGTTGTGCCATTCCTTTATTATTCCTGCTAGAAGTTATGAATGAATTGCTAGCAGTCTGCAGTAAGGGTACAGAGGGGTGGTAACCAGTTGGGGTGTGTACACACCCTCAACTGGTTACCTCCCCTCTGTACCCTTACTGCAGACTGCTAGCAATTCATTCATAACTTCTAGTAGAAATAATAAGGAATGGCACAACATAGAGACATAAGAATAGATGTTCCAGAACTGTTATTACATGGGGGATGCACAAAACTATTAAAAAGGCATGTCAGGAGTGGTGAAAGGTCCTCTTTAAGTACAGTTATACATTTATAGATCACCTGCCGCTGGCTCCAGATCAGTAATTTGCATGTTCATAGTCACCCCTGTTCCCCCACCGTGCGTCTGCAAACCAGCTGTGAAATGTATAGAGAGGACTTCTTCCGGAGTCCTCTCCATTATGTGCGCATACGCAGGAGTCCTCTCAATGTATTCATGTGCACAGCGCAGGGGAACAGGGGTGAGTATCAACATACAAATGACTGATCTGGAGTCTGCGGCAGGTGATCTATACATGTATTACTGTCATTAATAGGACTTGCAGATTCCCTTTTAGTCGCTCAATAGTTTCAGTGAATCCATAACTTTTGGGACTTAACCTCCGCGAATCAATCAAAAGCCATATAAGTCACAGTCACTGTGACATCACTAATGCTGTCTTGGCATTAAAAAGCTTGAAAGGGGTTGGATACAGTCCTAGGAGACCTCATACACCGTCATACACGACTTTTTAGGGCAACTGAGGCCCTTTCAATTCAGGCCGAATTTATTGATCAGTGAGGAAATGGTCCCAGTGCTGTGAATGAATTGGGTAAGGTCCGCTTCTCCTGCACAGCACGCTCCTGGCCTCTTGCTGTTCAGGGAAACACTGTTATGTAGTCAGATCAGGGGTCTCCTTTTTGGACATTCCCACCTTATTAGAAGAGTTCCCAGAAGATAAGCAGATCACAGAGTGCCCCTCTGCTGGAATTTCCAGCAATCAGCTGTAATCTGTGGGAAAACCAAGAATAACAAATCCCCCCCCTTCATATGCTGGGCCCCTCACACTGAATCTACTTACCTGACTCCCTGCGCTGCTCCTGGTCCATGCTCCGCTGCAGCTTCTTCTCCCTGTCTCCAGTGTCAGGGAGGAGCAGCCAATGGCAGGCGGTGATAGGGATGAGCCTCCCTAGCATTGTGGTTGTCTCACTTCAGCAAATGACATTTATCATGTACAGAAAGTTAATACAAGGCACTTACTAATGTATTGTAATTGTCCCATATTGGCTCCTTTGCTGGCTTGATTCATTTTCCTGTCGCATTATGCACTGCTCGTTTCCAGGGGTTATGACCACCCTACTCCAGCAGTGGTGGTCGTGCTTGCACACTTTAGGAAAAAGCGCTGGCCTCTCTGGCACACATGTGCAGCAGCTCTCGTCCTGGCCACCTAGTATTTGCTCTGCAGCAGTGGTCATAACCATGGAAACGTGCGGTGTATAATGTGATGGAAAAATTAATCCAGCCAGCAAAGGAGGCAATATGGACAATCACAATACATTAGTAAGTGCCTTGTATTAGCTTTTTCTACATGATAAATGCCATTTACTATAATGAGACAACCCCTGTAGTGTCTCTGCAGGACCACCACAGAAGAAATTAAGTATTACACATTGTCCATTCATGGGGATGCACAGCCGTGTTTGGGTAAATGTACAGTCAGTTCATACTAATAGACTTTTGGAATTCCCAATTTTCCACTACTGTCATAAGGGACTATGCACAGCTGAGTTTTGGAGGGAAAAGCCAGACTCAGTGAACGTTTGACCACCTGCTTAACTGTCAGATGTTGTTTACGACTGCAAACTATTTGAGGTCCAATACAAGTCTATGGCAGCCTTGAACTGCAACATTGTTTCTGTTAGGCTGTGCTTCTCCAGGTTCAACCCATCCACTAGAAGTTCTAGATCTGTTACAACCTGTATAATAGTAGAACAGTCTACAGCACCTAGTTGTCTGCAGACAGGGACCAGTGTTTAGCAGGAGAGACTCTGCCTTACTGCATGAGTGACCAGAAGAAGATGCTGAGATGGGGATACTCCATGGCAGACCCTGGGCCACCAGTCTTTGGCCAGGGTACAGCCTTCTAAGAAAGAGAGGGACAGCTAGCCCAGGCCTTTCCTCAGCCTAGAACCTTCTTCTACTAGAAGAGAGACTGTAGAAGCCAGCTCAGTGCATTGCCTGTATTGCTTTCTTTAAAGAAGAACTCTCGCAAAAAAATTTATTCTCTGACCTGTTAGAAAGGTGCATGATATAATCTGTAGTGAATGTCATTTTCTTATCAGAGGCTGAAATTGAGAGTTTCCACTCTCTTCTTATTGTAGCTGGGTCATGTGACCAACTCCCTGACCTCCAACTGACCCAGCACAGGAAGCCAGTCACTTCTCTATTCATTCCTATGAGACTGAAAGTGAGGCTCCCGTAGGAATGCATAGAGAATTAGACTTCCTGTCCACACATAAGGTGCTGTGTGAGTTGGTGGGTCTAATTCCTAGTCACATGACACAGATAAGAAACTTCAGGATGATAAAACTCAAAAAGTCAGCTACTGGTAAGAAAATGACATTCACTACAGATTACATCATGTACATTTCTAGCAGGACATGGAATAAAGTTTTTTGCGGGAGTTCTTCTTTAAGTTCCTCCAGTAAAGAAGTACATTGGTTTACAGCAGACCCGGACTCTCTAGACTTATTTCCCATTGGGGTGCACCATGCCTTACTATCGCCTCTGGAGAGCAGCAACACATGGTGCCACCTTAACAGTGTCCGGGAGGCCCAGAGTAGCATAAGGAGCCACCTCAAATCCAGACACTGCACAGGAGCTCCTCCAAGATCGGTGTCCACATGAGATATTAATGTGTGCTCAAATAAAGCACTATTACCCCAGGATCGGTTTATTTCCTTTTAGTTCTTGTCCATAATACAATTTGTACACAACAGATGAGACACAAGATAGGCACATACTTTCCAAGAATGTTTTCCTTGTTTTTCAGCCCCATTAGTAAGTGCAGATCTCAGAAGCAGAGCTGAAAGCATCTGTACCTATTACTTCTGCATCAATCCGCAACGTGCCACCAGCTGCTGAGAAATGAAAGAAAAATGGAAGGTATGAATCACCGAGAGTGTGAAGAAGCTGGACGTACTGGTCTGAGACTTGAGTAGTTTACTTCTGACTAGTTGTTATTGTAAAGCTACTGTAATTTAAAGAGTTTGTGTTATTACAAGAAACAAACTCACAGTCCCACAGTAAAAAAGCTAAAAAAAAAAGCTGTGAGCAGAGGATAGGTCATCAGTAAAAAAAAAAATCCTGGAAAACCCTTTTAATAATCTTTTTGTCCTACTGCAGACAGGACAGAGGGTGAGGTGCCTGCTGCAGCCAGTTGTCTTACAGCCAGATGCAGGACAGTGAAGAGATATGGCTGAGCTCCTCGAACATACAAAGATTTTTAATACAGTGGTCCCTCAGGATACCATATTTCCAGTATACAATGGTCTTTTCTGACCCATCGTAAGTTGATACCAGACTCAACATACAATGTCTCAGACTCAGATCCAACCAATCAAGGAAACTTCTCTGGTAAAATATCTGGATTAGATGCTAGTTATCAGCTATTTCTGACTGGTATATGGAAGGATTTGTTTTATCTCTCTTAGTTATCTGCTTATTTTTCTTAAATCTTCATTTTCTCTTATCTTGGATGACATTTTGGGGCTTTGGAACCGATTACTCAACTTACAATGGTTTCAACCTACAATGGTCGTCCTGGAACCAATTGATATTGTATCTTGAGGGACCACTGTATATTTTAGCAGGTTTAATTGTAAGAGAAAAAGAGGATCTGTGCAGACAAACACTGTCAAGTAGCCAGATCAGGAGTCTCCTTTTTGGAGACTTTTCCCTACTAAGGCCCCTTTCACACTAGCGGCAGCACAGATTCGGCAGGTGCACGTGTGGGGCCAGAACCGCGCTCCGGCCCCACACGTGTCAGACACTATGAGGAGGAGGAGGGGGGGGGGTTACTTACCTGTCCCAGCTCTGGACCTGACCAGCGACAAGGTGGAGGACGGCGCGCACAAGGGTAATTTTCCACACAGTGCCACCTGCTGGAGGGAGGGGAAAGTGCAAGGGGACGGATCCGTCATGAACTCCATTGAAAGTCAATGGAGGACGGATCCATTTACCATTGTGTGACACCGAACGTATCCGTCCCCATTGACTTGCATTGGGGCTCATTCTGGATCCGCCTTTGTGCCGATGCCCAGACCGGAGAGCAAACCTCAGTATGTTGCGGTTTGCTCTCCGGTCTGGAAACGGAAGAGAACTGAACGGAATGCATTTAGGAGCATTCTGTTCTCTTTTGTTCAGTTTTGTCCCCATTGACAATGAATGGGGACAAAACGGAAGCGTTTTTTTTCCGGTATTGAGCCCCTATGATGGAACTGAATACCGGAAAATGAAAACCCCAGTGTGAAAGTAGCCTTATTAGAAGAGTTCCCTAAAGATAAGAAGATCACATGGTGTCCCTCTTCTGGAATTTCTAGCAACCAGCTGTAATTTGTGGGAAAACCTGGCATTAAAGGGTTTGTCTCACTTCTGGAAATAGCAGTTATTATGTGGAGAAAGTTAATACAAGGCACTTACTAATGTATTGTGATTGTCCATATTGTCTCCTTTGCTGACCTGATTCATTTCTCCATCACTTTATACACTGCTCGTTTCCAGGGGTTATGACCACCCTACAGTCAAGCAGTGGTTGTCGTGCTTGCATATTGTCGGAAAAAGCGATGGCCTCTCTGGTGGCCAGGACCATGGGAGGACACATAGGCACGCATGTGCAGTAGCTCTCATTCCAGCCACCTCGTATCTGTGCTACAACGGTGGCTGTAACCCCTAGAAACGAGCAATGGAAAAATGAATCCAGCCAGCAAAGGAAGCAATATGGACCCTCACAATACATTAGTAAGTGCCTTGGAGTAAATTTCTTTACATGATAAGTGCCATTTGCTATAATAGACAGCCCCTTTAAGTGTTCAGTTTTCCTGCAGTACTACCACCTGAGAAATTAAGTATTACACATTGTACATTCATGGGGACGATTTTTAATATATTATTAGCAGGTTTAATTGTAAGAGAAAAAGAGGATCAAAGAAAAGGAGAAGCACTTAGAACTCTGTAGGTTGTAATATAAGAAATGTTTATTCCCTTTTCTGCTAGCAATCAGTGGTTGCAGATTTAGTCTACAACCACTTGGTTAAAGGGGTTGTCCCACGAAAAATATTCTACAGTTTTCAAATCCGCATCTGGATCTGAATTTTGTAATTGCATGTAATTAAAAACTTAGCATACCCACTGAATGATTCAATAAAATATATCTTTATAGCGCCACCTGCTGTTTTTCTTTCTTATTTCATTGTCCTGCTCACTGACATGGCCGTACATGCTCAGATTCATCCTTCAACTGCCTACTGAGCTGTGATAGGGAGAGCTGAGACACGCCTCCTGAGCTGTGATAGGGAGAGCTGAGACACGCCTCCTGAGCTGTGATAGGGAGAGCTGAGACACGCCCCCTGAGCTGCAGCAGAAAAGACACTCTCTTTGAGCTGTCAGCTTGATAAAAATCTACCAGAGCAATGAGTGCCTTAGCACTGGCTCAGCTATTTCTGGAACTCTTATTGAGGTGAATGGAAAGGAGGCTGTTTGCACAGTATGCTGCTCATTCACTTCTCGCTCGGCTCTTTAAGGGACTGCCATAGAAGTGAATGGAATGCTTTGGGGGCTCCATTCTAGAAATAGGTGGGACCCGCACCTGTCTGACATTGGGGGCATATCCTAGCTATATGCAAGCAATGCATGAGATGGGCCAACCCCTTTTAGGAATGCGGTGTCATTACACCTATGTGCTCCTACACTTGCACTATTAAACTACCATGTTACTTCTCACCAATCAAGGCATCTGGGGCCATACTTCATCAGCACCATATTGGAAAGGGTACAGCTAATATAGTTAGGAAGGGGGGAAAACCCACCAGAGCTGGTACATTAAAGAACTCATATACTCATCATGTTCATGCAATGCAATACACAGGTATGCCTCATGGACACTTCAGTGTTCGGTCAGTGATTGTGAGCCAAAACCAGGTGTAGCTCTAAATATAGAACAGGTGCAGATCTTTCCTTTATACCTTATGCCTGTGGAGGCTCCAATCCTGGTTGAAATCACTGACCAAACACTGACGTGTGAATGAGGATTTATACAAATTAAAGGCAGATAAGTGATACATAACAGTCCCAACTAAACCGAGGGGGAAGGGGGGGATCTACGCCTTACAGATTGTACCTTTAATTTAGGTCTGCACCAGCTTATAACAGTCCATTGATTTTCTTTGTTTGAAGTTAATGTTTGAGGGCTCATGCACACGACCGTCCACAAATTGTAGATTCCGCATTCTGCGGAACAGAACGGCCGGCCCCTAATAGAAGAGTCCTATCCTTGTCCGTAATGCGGACAGAAATAGGACTTGTTCTATTTTTTTGCATATGGATACAGAATGCATACGTCTTTTCCATAATTTTGTGGACCCATTGAAGTGAATGGTTCCACATACGGACCGGAAGAAAAAACTGAATAGACACGGAAAATAATACATTCATGGGTATGAACTCTAATAGTGATGCAGCCACTGGTTATGCAAAATGTCACCAACGTTTTTAACATTTGGCGCTGACAGGCTAGCTTTTTCCGCCACATGATCTACATCTGCTCACTGTGCAGCTGCGTTTAGATGTTGAAACTGTATGCTACACTTTCATTCGGCGTAAGCAGATGAAATCACCAATATAATACGTAAATGTTCCCACATCAGAGTGTTAAATCTCTCCGTGTGTGAAGCATCGCTGTTATGCTCCATTAGATTCCATTTTATGCTAAGGAAAGGCTAATGCACTGCGATTCAAAGCGATTGTCGGGTACCAAGCCTTAAGTGAATCCGTTCATCTTCATATAGTTCAATGTAGTCAGTTTCTATAAGCACCTGAAATCTTTTCGGATTACGCATTTATACATTTACTAGTCGTTCTTTTATATAAGCAAATAATGAAAGCGTAAAGAATCTCGTCATCACATTAATGTGTGTATCTCGCTGGAAACTTACTGAAAGCAAAGTGAAAGGGAATCTGTCTCCAGGATTCTTCTCTGGTAAAACCCAGCCAGGACCACCTGCCTTATAGTGAATCTGTCACCATGGTTCTGGACTGTTATCTGCAGTAATAGATGAGTAGTACTGCAGATAAGGAGTCCAGATATGTATATATTTTTTTCTATTATTATTATTACTCCCCCCCATTCTCTCTTTCCGCACCGACATACATGGTTCATACTGTTGAGCTCACACATAGAATGGAGAGTCCAAGCTCAGAAGTCCAGACTGTATTTCACAGAAAAAAAGGAACGTCAGTAAAAAAATACTGATCTGGACTCCAGTCTGCAGGACTACTCCTGTTGTACTGCTGATAATAGTCCAGAATCATGGCTGGGTTTTTGGCAGGAATGGAATGTTCACATTTATTTATTTATCTTTGCTATTTAAAACATTTACCAATGCAAAATATTTTTAGAATCCGTTTTATCTTTTACATGGTTTTCTTTCCATAATTATGGGGTGAGTGTCTTGCCTTAGCTGGTGTTCCGAGCTGCTCACGCAACTCCAGACAGTGGCATAGCTATAGAGGTCACAGCGGTCGCAATTGCAACTGGTCCTCTAAGCCTGAGCATCTGATATGGGGGTCTGATCTGAGGTCTGATGTGGGAGTCTAATATGTATGTCTGGTATGGGGGTCAGAGGATCTGATATGGGGGTCTGATTTGAAGTCTGATATGGGGGTCTGATCTGAGGATCTCATATGGGGGTCTTACACAGAGATCTAATGCGGGTCTCGTCTGAGGATTGATATGGGAGTCTGAGGATTGATATGGGGGTCTGAGAATCTGATATGGGGACTGAGGATCTGATATGGGGGTTTGATATGAAGTCTGATATGGGGGTCAGAGGATCTGATATGGGGGGATGATTTGAGGATCTGATATGGGATTCTGATAGCCAATGGTGTAGCTATAGGGTGTGCAGAGGTAGCAGTCGCCACCGGGCCCAGGAGCCTGAGGGGCCCAAAGATCCTCATGACACATAAAAAGACCCTGGTATTATAGAAAGTGCATGCTGGTCAAGTTATAACTCTGGCTGGAGGGAAGGAGCTAGGTCAAGAATTTGTGCCGTTTCCATTTTTGCCTCCGGCAGCACAAAGGCTATGTGCTTCCCTGCCCCTGGGAAGAGAGGCCCAAGCTCAACTCTTGCACCAGGGGCCCACGAGCCTTTAGCTACGCCCCTGCTGATAGCGGGATCTGAAATGTGGGTCTGATTTGAGGTCTGATCTGACAGGTAAGTGGGGTATTTTTGGTACTTACGCACATTGTATGGGGGTATTTTTTTATTGGTGGACGTTATAAGGGAGCATTTTTTTACTGGCATACATTATAAGGAGAATTATCAGTAATGGAGGACTACGGGGGACATGATTACTAGTATGGGCACAGTGGGGGGCATTATTACTATTGGGGGCACTGTTAACACTCTGCCAGATAATTATTTCTATTAGTGGGACTTTGGGGGGGGCACTATCACTGTGGGGGCCTCCCTGGCGCAGTATAACCTTAGCACAATTATTTTTACTTAGCATAATTATTCTATGTTTACACTATTTGCTGGGCGCAGTTCTTTTTTAGTGCACTTTGTGCCAATAGTTATTGGAGGCGGCACTATCTGTGTGGCACTAGTATTTCTGAGGGACTGAGTATTTCTGCAGTATAGCATTGGGGAGCACAGTGGGCTCAGTATTGGTTTCACATTTTATTAATACGTGATTGTCAATTTTTCTTAGATATACAATTGAATAGACAACAATTAAATAAAAAAACAATCTCATCATCTTGTATGACCCAAATGTATAGCTAAAAATACGATAAAATCCCTATATTAAAAAACAATTAATCAGTCTCGGTCCTTTTTAATGTCCTGACAGTACTTGTGTTCTCTCCTGGTGTCTCCTGCGCTGTTCTACGGTCCTCCTCACTGCTGTTTGTGTTCTTGGCTGCTGCCAGAAAAACATTCTGTGCACACAGGTCACCACTGCAGCCAACAACTGGCCTCAGCAGTCACATCCCAGTGATTGGCTGTGCGGTGTCCTGTGTGCACAGACGTCAGTAAGGATGGTGCTGGAAGTGGCAGGAGAGAACAGAGGTAAGTACAGTATGGCTTCTTTTGTTATTTTAGCACATTCACAGGTGCTGCCTCAAAAAAACCTTTTAATAATAGTTATAAAGCCAAAAACATCCTCTTTTGGAAACACTCCTACTTTACACCAGGTTGTTTTTGGAATAACTTGTGAGCAGCGGTGCACCTAGCCTTTCTGCTGCCTGAGGTGAAAACTGAAATGGCGCCCCAACCCCCAATGCCAATTTACCTAACCCCTTTGCCACAATGAAAGCTCTCATTGCTCATGACCCTTCGGCTGCCCCCCTCTCTTGCCCCTACCTGGTGCTGCCTGAGGCGATCGCCTCACCTGGCCTCATTGGCGGTGCGCTCCTGCCTGTGAGTTATTTTACCATCCGAGGACATGATGGCTTTTAGCACTTCCTGACTGTAGAAATATTCCTCTGTCGGTACAACCTCCGCTTGCTATATTTTCTCCATAGTACTGTCGGTGGTGTTGCTAAGGTAGATGTTTCTATCGGTAATGGACACATTATTTCCCATCATTTTAGCACAGATGTCTGTTCTCAGCCTTCATCATAAATCCTCTCGTTCAGGTTTGTTCTTATATAATAGAGAACAAATGAGTGGGTGGATGTAGAACATGAAATTGCAGCGTGTCCTCTTGTTTTGTTTATGGAGCAATCGCTCTGAAAAGGTTTAAATTTCATGTTTGCCCTTTATACAAATGAAATCTCCTGAGCTGAAGAAGACAGAACCGGAAAACTGATTTTAATGGCTTTACTGCGGATGAAAGTGGTAAAGTAATCACTATGTGTGTAAGGGCAGGACACGGCACTCAGCAGGTATCACCTGATACACATATAACAATATAATCAGGATTCACATGCTTTATATTACAGAGGTGTATAGAACATTATCTATTTATCTATCTATCTATCTATCTATCTATCTATCTATCTATCTATCTCATATCTATCTATCTATCTATCTATCTATCTAATATTTTAGCTAATATCTATCTATCTATCTATCTATCTATCTATCTATCTATCTAATCTATCTAATATTTATCTAATATCTATCTATCTATCTCATATCTATCTATCTATCTCTCTATCTGATCTAACTAATATTTATCTAATATCTATCTATCTATCTATCTATCATCTACCTACGGTATCTATCTATCTATCTTCTATCTATCTATCTATCTATCTATCTATCTATCTATCTATCTCATATCTATCTAATCTATCTAATATTTGAGCTAATATCTATCTATTTATCTAACTATCTATCTATCTGATCTATCTAATATTTATCTAATATCTATCTATCTATCTATCTATCTATCTCATATCTATCTAATCTATCTATCTCATATCTATCTGATCTATCTAATATTTATCTGATATCTATCTATCATCAATCTATTATCTACCTACGGTATCTATCTATCTATCTACGGTATCTATCTATCTATCTATCTATCTATCTATCTATCTATCTATCTCACACATAATACTATTAGTATAACTCATATGCCATTCATAACAGCACATTTCCCCACATGTTACTTTAGATTTCTTTACGTTTTTGCAGCTGCTCTCTAACATGACCCTCTATGTATTTCTGTAAACCCACTCATACAAGAAAGGCTGGAAGTCACTGAGTAGGACTGCTCTGGAAGGTTCGGCTGTGGAAGGTTCGGCTCTGGAAGATTCAGCCATCCGCTGGTTGGCAAATCACGGAAAAAGGTGCACTGCAACGGTAAATGCAATTGATAATATATGGCTAAACCCTCACACTGATGTTAAAATGAGACTTTCACCAATATATTCTTATATCAAGAACATACCGGAGCCCGAGCACCGCGTCAAGGTATCTCAGAGTGGCTCGGGACCTAACGCTAACCTACCTTTGCCGTATGGGCAATTGCGGAAGGAGCATATAGGCCGACACACAGCGACCAACTCCTAGTTACCTCCAGCGTGAGATCACACATACAATGGGAGGAGGGAGGAGACTATGAGCCCCACCTACCAATGACTCATGTGACTGAGGCTGCACAGGTGCACCAGAATGTTACCATAAGATGTAAGTCATGGTACATTCAAACCTGGAGTTGCCACACCTCCAGATGTAAATGTACAAACACAATAACAGAGAAAAAGTGGTCTAAAATGGCAGAGAGGTGCTCAAAACCTGCTGGTTGGCCACCCATTTCTTTGGATTGTTGCTTAGTAATACAAATTTTTTCCTGCAACAGGGGAAATACGGAGTCACTCATAGCTTCCCTAGCGACATCAGCTGGTTGCCTGGGTGGCTTGTTTTCGAGGAGAGGATGTCCACTCGGACAATCCATTTAAGGAGCATCTTTTTCTAGATAGTAAGCCTTTAAATTATATTTTACTGAACATCTACACAGGAACCTATCATAGAGGTCTAATGGGTTGCTGTGGGACTATTTCGTTTTGCAGTGTGCCGCTGTCACCTCACCCATGGTCCAGAGATGAGTTACAGCAAGCATCTGCAGCAACCAGACATCCATGCCTGCTCATCGAGGTGCTTCCTTGCCTGGCTATGGTTCTTATGTTATTGACTGTTCTGACTTCTGACCACGGTCGTGACTTTGTTCCTTTATTACTCTCCTGTCTTGTCTATTGTATTTATTGCCTAGTTCCTTTTACTTCTGAAATTAAAGGAAATGTGTCACCAAAACTTTTATCTGCCAGTTAGAACCAGATAGCAACACATATCCTTTTTTTCTTTACAGATTTTTTAATTCTATTTCCTGAACATGATTATGGAGGCGGCCATCTTGACTGAGCTGTTCTTAACAGCCTTTAGAAAGCATTAAGAAAAATGCTTTACGGCAGCCCCATGATCCATAGACACAACGGTCAGGAGGAGACTTCTATGGGAGAGTTTTCTAGGCATGTGTGACCTGTGCAGAGGAAATTGTACACGGAATTCTAGATACGCTCTGACAATCTGTCTTATCTATACACAGATTGTCTTATCTATACAAGTAGTGATATCATTACAGGCAGGGTTAGAGTGACAGATAAGCAGATAACTGCAGTAAAGTGATCTGTACAAACCAAGAGATGGCACCTATCATTAGGCTTAGTGGCCAAAGTGAAAACTGCAGGATTTCATAGTTTTTGTTTAAATCTAGATAGTGTCATGGAAAATTAAAAATAACATCAAAAATTCTTTAAAAATATGTTAAACATAAAAAATGTGATTTAACCCTTTCAGTACCGGAGGTTTTTTCGGTCATGCATTTTCGTTTTGCGCTCCCTGCCTTCAAACAGCCATAACTCTTTTATTTTTCTGTTCACATAGCTGTATGAGGGCTTTTTTTTTGCGGGAAAAGTTGTACTTTCCAACGCCACCATTTAATATTGCATATGGTGTAGTGGGAAGCGGGAAAAAAATTCCAAATCAGGTGAAATTGCAAAAAAAACGCTATTCCGCTACAGTTCTACGGGTTTCTTATTTACAGCGTTCGATGTGCATTAAAACTGACCCATTATTTTCATTCTACTGGTCAGTACGAATCCGGCAATACCTAATATGTATAGTTTTTCCTGCGTTTTGATAGTGAAAAAAAATTAGAAAGTTGCCCTTTTTTTTTTTTCCTTCTCATATCTTGACCCCTATAACTTTTTGGTATTTATGTGTACAGAGCTGTATGGGGGCTCATTTTTTGCGGGACAATCTGAAGATTTTATTAATACCATTCTGGGGTGTGTATGACTTTTTGATCACTTTTTATTTAATTTTTTTTAGAAAAAAAAAGCGACAAAAAACGGCAAATCGCCATTTGGACGCTTTTTTCCGCCACACAATTCGCCATATTGGATTTTTTTTTTATATTTTAAAAGTACGGGCGTTTTCGGTCACGGTGATACCCATGATGTCTATATTTAGTGTTATTTAGGTATTTATTTTTTACTTATACGGAAAGGGGGGTGATTTGAACTTTTATATCTTTTTTATTTTTTATATATGTTTTAACATTTTGTTTTTATTTTTTTTTACTATTTGAATGCTCAAATATGAGCTTATATATTGTGGCTTTTTAATTTTCTTTATGAGCAATCATGGATTTACTAGAGGCAGTTAAATCCATGAATTGCTCATTTCTTATCCTGGCCTGCCATCTAGTGGCCAGAATAAGAATTGCACTTTGAAAACTGTAATCCTCACCAGCGAGGATTACAGTTTTCATATGGTGTACAGACACCCCGATTGGCCACACGGGGTGTCTGTACAGGTTTAGACGCAACTAGATGCCGTGATCACGTGTGATCACGGCATCTAGTCACCCCGGAGGACGCCGCCGATACAGTAGGTAGCGGCAAGTCTCTGCTGTTAGAAACAGCAGAGACTTGCCGGCCATGACGCCCGCCGCACCCGCGAGCGGGCGCCATGTGCCCGCATCGTACCAGCGCCGTACATGTACGGCGCTGGTACTGTAAGGGTTAAACAATAGGTCATTTTCTGATGACGCTTTCCCTTTAAATGATGGCCTAACTCCTCAGTTTAGTATCATTTCACTTTGCTTGTTGCTTGTTGCATCCTGATGACCCCTGACTTTGACACAAAGTCTTCACTAAAGAGGATCATTTTGTGACTATTCTGGGGACTGTGATCTTGAAATCTGATGAGAAAAGTGCATACATTCTTGAGAGGGTTAAAGGATATGCCCCCATTGTCTGATAGATGTGGGTCCCACCTCTGGCAAAGTGAAGGAGGGCACACCATGTTTGGGGCCGACGGAAATAGCCGAACCAGAAAATAGCCTCCTTCACTTTGCCGGCTCAGTTTACAAAATAGGTGCGGGTCCCAGAGTTGGTACCTACACCTATCAGACTATAGGGGAATATACTAACGATATGTCCCCATTGTCCGAGATAGGAGTACCCTTTAAGGGTGAAGAAAGGGGAAATTCAAGATCAGACGCCCATGTCAGACCTCAGATCAGACCCCCTATTAGAAAAGACCCCTATGCTAGACCTCAGATCAGATCCCCATGTCAGACCTCAGATCAGACCCCATATAAAATCCGACCTCCGTGTTAGACCTCAGATCAGACCCCCATATGAGATCAGACCCCCATATTAGATCAGACCCCCATGTCAGACCTCAGATCAGACCCCCTATTAGATCAGACCCCTATATTAGACCTCAGATCAGACCTTCATGTCAGACATCAGATTAGACCGCTATATTAGATCCGACCCCCATGTCAGACTTCAGATCAGACCCCCATATGAGATCAGACCCCCATATTAGATCAGACCCCCATATTAGATTAGACTCCCATGTTAGACCTCAGATCAGACCCCCATATTAGATTAGACCCCCATGTCAGACCTCAGATCAGACTCCCTATTAGATCAGACCCCTATATTAGACCTCAGATCAGACCTCCATGTCAGATCTCAGATTAGACCGCCATATTAGATCAGACCCCCATGTCAAACCTCAGATCAGACCCCCATATTAGATCAGACCCCCATATTAGATCAGACCCCCATGTTAGACCTCAGATCAGACCCCCATATTAGATTAGACCCCCATGTCAGACCTCAGATCAGACCCCACGTTAGATTAGACCCCTATGTCAGACTTCAGATCAGATACCCATTATAAATAAATAAATTCACTTACCTCTTCTGCTCTGCCACTACTCTCCAGGTCCAGCAGTCTCCTCTGCAGCTTAACTCCCTGATCTTCTCTGGACCCGCGCTGCACTGTGCCCTGACTGCGTGCAGAGTCAGGTCATAGTGTGCGCATTACGTCTTGACTCTGTACGCAGTCAGGACAGTGCAGCACTGTGCCCAGAGAAGATCAGGGAGAGGTTAGTACTTGAAGCACTTCACTCATCGCTTCCTGGGTCTCCTGCGTACTAGTGAGGGGAAAAAGTGAGTCTTATAAAGCGGAAAATACAGCAATTGTTTTACAGAGAGGATTTAGAGTCATATTGTGTAACATATTGTTATTCAGGCTGTTTATGCTATTGTGCAGCATTTAAACCTATACTACTCCATTTATTATTAATATGAATCAGCCCGATCTGATCACATAATTCACAATCACAGACAGGCTGCCGCAGGGACTCTTGCAACCATGATGTAATTTAAAATTGCAGGCAGTATTTAAAGGTATACTACTCAATTTATTATTATAGGGGTTTCCCGGGATTTTAATATTGATGGAAAGGTCATCAATATCAGAACGATGGGGGTCTGACACCCGGCACTCCTACCAATCAGCTGAAGAGAAGGCCTCTTGTATAGAAAGAGCCTTCCCATAGAACTGAATGGGACGGCTTCTTGTAATTAAACAATGAAGGGAAGGCTGCACTCGCAGAAGCATGGCCTTCACTTTAACCAGCTGATCATCAGTGATGCGGGGTGTTGGAATAGGAACTTTCTATATATCACAACCCAGTGCGTACCGCAAAATGCGGAACACACACGGCCGGTATCCGTGTTTTGCGGATCAGCTGTCTTCATATCTACATTGTAGGCTCTCTTGCAAGTTCTCTTAGAAAAAGCAGACAGAATATGTCTGGTAAAACGACAGTAACCATGTTGAAAACCTGTCAAACCCCATTATATTCAATGGTTATATGCTGTTGTGATCAAGCGTTACAGTCATTTTTGTTGTTCTGCTCCTACAACAGAGAGGAAGAATGGACATCAAAAGCGGAGAGGTGAACAGAGCCTAACAAGAAGTAGAGCAATAGTATGGAGCATTGATTTACGGCCTGCAAATCCAGACATGATCACAGTTCCTGTAGATATGAAACATATCATCATCACTATCAACGTTAAATGATCAGTAGTACTGTGAAAAAAGAAACATGTTAACCCATAATAAGGGTGTCCAGGTACTATGATAGTTCAAGCATAATGTCTGCTGGATGGGAGGTGGTTAAGTGCTTGAGTGCTTGTTATGGACAGTGAGTGTGGACCTACTGTGCCAACAAACAGATTTGACTTTGGGCTAATACAAAGGGTGTTGTCCTTGCGGTCTCCTAGTGTTCACCCTTTAAACCCTTTACAGGGATCTGGACTTCATTGCAGCGAACTAACCATGCCGCTACCTCCTGGTGTAGTCCTAGTGTAGTTGGCAGGTGACCCACGGGAATCAGAGACACCAGTGCACAACACCAAAGGATGAGGCTCAACTGGTAGTCAAAAAACAGGCTGACATCAGGGCTGATGGGGTTTGTGTGTGTCCATGAAACAGGTAAACAATCGAGGCAGGAGGCAATGGAGCAATTCTGTAAACAGGCTAGGGTCAGAACTGGTGGCATGGAACAGAATCGGTAGTCAGGCAGAAGGTCGGTACAGAGATAGTCAAGACAGATAATCATACCTTCACTTGGTCAACTGGAAACTAGGAACCTAAAGCTCAGGCACCCTCCTCTAGGGAGGGCTCCCAGGGACAGCCAGCCATAGGTTGGAGAAGAATTTGGATGTGTTCGTACTGGCCCCTTAAATGATTCAGAGCGAGTGCTAGATCTCTAAGGGAGATACCAGAAGGCCTAACAGGACAGCACAGGCTGCAGCCAGTGATCAGGAACATCGACCGGAGGAAGAAACAGGACAACAGCAGGTCAGATCCTGGGTGAGTGGTGTGGCACCCGCAACAGTGTTCCAGTCCTCGATCATCATTGAGGCATCCCCTTTCAATCGACCAAGTCTAGCGTGCACCAAATCAATTGCTGCTTAGAGGATCCACTTCTCTGGTGAGAAACATAAGAGCTGCAGGGGAAAAGTTGTATTACATGATGGGATATGCCTGATCCAATAAAGCAAGAGCTATACTGCTAGTCACTTTCTGCACTGGGTTAAAGGATATGTCCCCATTGTCTGATAGATGTGGGTCCCACCTCTGGCTAAGTGAAGGAGGGCACACCACGTTTGGGGCCGACGGAAATAGCCGAACCAGAAAATAGCCTCCTTCACTTTGCCGGCTCAGTTTACAAAATAGGTGAGGGTCCCAGAGTTGGTACCTACACCTATCAGACTATAGGGGAATATACTAATGATATGTCCCCATTGTCCGAGATAGGAGTACCCTTTAAGGGTGAAGAAAGGGGAAATTCAAGATCAGACGCCCATGTCAGACCTCAGATCAGACCCCCATGTCAGACCTCAGATCAGACCCCATATAAAATCCGACCTCCGTGTTAGACCTCAGATCAGACCCCCATATGAGATCACCCGCAACAGTGTTCCAGTCCTCGATTATCATTGAGGCATCCCCTTTCAATTGACCAAGTCTAGCGTGCACCAAATCAATTGCTGCTTAGAGGATCCACTTCTCTGGTGAGAAACATAAGAGCTGCAGGGGAAAAGTTGTATTACATGATGGGATATGCCTGATCCAATAAAGCAAGAACTATACTGCTAGTCACTTTCTGCACTGGTAGGAGACCCTTCCCAGACTGATGTCCATATGCCATAATACATCATATATAAGGGTTTTCTTAATGAGATAAACCTTTAACATGCACCAACCACCTACGATGCAGTTTTCTTGTAGACTTCAGTGATATCCAGCGGCGGATTGGCCATAGACCTTACAGGGAAATTTCCCGGTGGCCCGATGCCCAGGGGGCCACCTGAGCCCTCCTCACTGCCAGCCAGTGGAAGTTTTTGAAGATGTATTCTGTGCTCCTGGCAGTATTTTGTGATGGACTGTGGTATTTGGCTCTGTAGGGGTAGTGTAATGTACCACAATATTGTATTGCTGGCCCTGCCTTTCATCACTTTGGACCCAACTACAAGACGGGGCCAGTTTTAGTATTTTTTCCAGGGTCACTTTAAGTTCCCAGTTCACCCCTGGTGATATCCATTCTCTGTAGAAGTCAGTGCTTCCCTAAGAACACACAACAATTTTTGGAAAAACACAGCTGCAGTATTTGATGATTTTTTATTTTTTTTTAAACCAAAGTCAGAAGTGGATCCAGCAGGAAAGAGAAGAATAAGTCCTTCCTTTAAATACTCCTCAATGTTGAAATTTCAGCACCAAGAAGAAAATGGAATTATGGAAATCACAGGGTTGATAAACATGTTAATGATATGAAAATTATCAAAAAAAATGGAAAGCAAAATATTTAAAATGCCTCAATTTTTTCTGAGTACATGCAGAATTATAATACTTATATGCCTTGGCATGCTATCAATTAGAATATTAATGGTTGTCCGAGGAATGTTCTGCCATGCTGAATGCACATGGGCACGTAAATCATCAAGATCTGCTGCTGGCAGCTGCCTTTGCAATTGCCAAACAATAATGTCTCAGATGTGCTCAAAGGGAAACAAATCCAAAAATGTTTAAGGCTATGGTAGCATGTTTAGGCCATTCAGGCTGCTTACTGCTGCACAAGGAGAAATGGAAGTACCATTGGTTCCACGACCAACTCAGTGTAATGCCGAGGTGTTACTGTACCTGAAATGAAGACTAGAGGGGTCTGGCTACTGTTATGCCACCCCACTCCATAATCCGGGAAGTAGGATCGGGGTGACATTCCCTTGTGATGGCCTCTTCATGACGTTGTGCACATGGTCTCCAGACTAATCTCTAGCTATCATTGCATCTGAGACAAAATTGAGTCATCACTGAATAGGAGAGACTTCCATTCCAGCCTCCATTGGCATCCATCTGTGCAGAAGTTCATCTCTGTGTACCTCTTGCTGTCATTCCAGTTCATCTTTGTTCTCCCAACCACTGGGATATGCAACGTTGAACAGTGCTGACATCTTGGCCTCTTAGTTCAAGAATTCTGTCCCTTTTAGTTTGCGACAAGAGGCGATAACTGGAATGTCGATGAACAGAAGGCATTGCACAATCTTCCCACACAACTTCATCTGATTTTTGAGGTTTCATGTGGCTAAAGGACTTTGCTTTCAATCTGGTTTTTATGCCCCTCCCACATGCCACAGATTGGAGCTAGGTGCTTGAAAATGTAATCATCTACAGATCTTAGCGACATCTGCTACTTCCTCGATATGCATAACCTTAAGACATGTCCTTCTTGGTGTTGCAATTTTAATGTTGAAGAGTGTGTTACCACTTCTTTTTGAATCCGCTTCCGGCTCAAAACCGTGCGTGAAAAAGTGCCACATAAACTGCATTGTTTTCCAAAAACATCACACCTGCCCACCCCAATGCTACTTTCTGTATTTTGCAGAATAAATGCTAATGGTAAAGTTCATTTTTATTAGGTTTGCAGGAATAAGTTTTTAAATTGTTCGCTCACGCTGAGATTTTAACAGCCAGTTTGGATATTTCAGACGTACTGTAATTGCACACAAAATCATAGTCAGAAAAGACCTAAAAATATGGCTTTGTTCTCAGGAGAAGAGGCCAGATGAGGCGATGTGTGGGCGCTTTCAGATTTGTGTTGAAGTATGACTAAGTAAGTAATACAACTCTATACCAAAGGTCTTATGAATGAACATTAAAGAGGTTCTCCAGGAATTTAGAAAATTAAAATACTTAAATATTACTTTATTATAAATATATTCCCAAATACCTTTCATTAGTTATAATGGCTTGTTTTGTCTAGGGAGCAATCATTAGCAGAAACAAAATGTCCGCCATCCTATTAGTACACACAGAACCTGTCCTAATCACACAGGAGGACAAGTTACTTTACAAGAGATAGAGGAGGATGAGACAGCTCTTTCCTACTTGTCAGGTATTATGAATACAGATGATCAGATCTTCAGCTGAATCTCTGTAGGAATGGAGTCCATGAGGAGACATGAAGTACAGAGTTGTGAAGTAACTTGTGCTGCTGTGTGATTAGGACAGGTTTTGGGTGCACTAATAGGACGGTGGCCATTTTGTTTCTGCTAATGATTGCTTCCTAGACAAAACAAGCCATTATAACCAATGAAAGGATTTTGGGAATATATTTATAATAAAGTAATATTTAAGTATTTTCATTTTCTTAATTCCCGGAGAACCCCTTTAACAAAGTTTTGTCTGTAAGGCCGGACTTAGGGAGAAGCCTATTGGGAAGCCGACCATGATGGAGGAACTGGAAGGCTGCAAGGGTACCATTAAGTTGGTGGTGGTGGTGGTGGTGGTGGTGGGGGGGGGCTGGTTAGCAGGCAGCTAGAGGAGGAGCATAGTTAGAACTTAAAAGCTTGTTCCTGGGAGAGCCAACAGGGAGCCCCAGGGCACAGTCCTCCACCCTCCCTTTTGATGGAGTAGAAACACCAACAGAGCTTGGACAGGTTGAGTCTTTTTTGTTATGGCAGCTTGTGGATGGGTGTCCTCGAAGTTCACTCCAAAATGTATCGGTCTGGAGGTTGCGGGGGGGGGGGGGCAGTGATGCTCTGGACTCCCCAATTAGTGGAAGCATTATAGTGGCTACAATCTGTGGATCTTATTAACAACCTTGATCCCAGGCACCTAGGTGGCGGTAAAGGGGCTTGGGTGGTACCCAAGTCCGTTTTTTGGTGCTTTTGAGCTATGTATATGTAATATTTGGAGTGTTAAGCATTGTCTATGTAAGGGTGCCCGTACATACTGTAGCCTGGCCTTGACATCTGTATATGGATTACCACCAATTCCTAAGCTGCACCTGTACTTTCTGTGCTGCACCTATACTTGTTTCAAATAGCTACTACAAGTTTAGCCAGGCAATTAGTGGTAATCTGCACATGGATCCTGCAGCAAAGTGCACTAATGGGGTATGGGACATTGCAGGGGACAAGGTGTATTTTATCTGTATGCATTAGGCTGCCGAGACCAATCAACCTTTAACCTTTCAACCTTTACACAGGGATATGGACTCCACTGCAGGGGAACCACCAGGACACTACCTCTTGGAGTAGTCTTTGTTCAGAGACTGCTGACCGACAGGGGTCAAGAGACATCAGTGAGGAGCACGAAGTGATTAAGCAAACCATAGTCGGTAAACAAGCTAAGGTCAGGACAAGCAGTATTTGTGCAAACCAGTAAACAATCTACACCATGTTCCAAATTATTATGCAAATTGGATTTAAAGGGGTTATCCCACGAATAATGTAAAAAATGAAAATCAGACATCATATAGTACATACAAATCTCTTTGTAACAAAGCTAGAACCAGCCCTGTACCTCACATGGATCTAGAGATCTCCACATTCATTGCTCTGCTAGATTTATATCAAGCTGACAGCTCAAGGGGAGTGTCTATTCTGCTGCAGCTCAGGAGGCGTGTCTCAGCTTTCCCTACCACAGCTCAGGGGGCGTGTCTCAGCTCTCCCTATCACAGCTCAGGAGGCAGTTACAAGTTGAAACTGAGCATGTGCGGCCTGCTCAGTGAATAGGTCAAAGAAATAAGAAATTAAGTGGTCCTATACAGATACATGTTATTGAATAACTCAGTAACTATAAAAAATTTTTAATGACATGCAATTACAAAAGTATTCAGATCCAGGAGCTTGTTTGAAAACTGTAGAATATTTTTCGTGGGACAAGCCCTTTAAGTGTCATAAAGATTACATTTTTTGTGTTTCAATGAAACTCATTTTCAATGAAACTCATTGATAGTATACCTGTGATAATTAGTTTGCCAGGTGAGCCCAATTAAAGGAAAACTGGATGTTCCACAATATTAAGCAGGTCACTGTTTTCAAGTAAAATAGGAAAGTAAAAGGATTTCTCTGCTGCCAAAAAGCATCAAATAGTGCAATGCCTTGGACAAGGGATGAAAACATTAGATATTTCACGAAAACTTAAGCGTTCATCGTACTGTGAAGAGATTTGTGGCTGATTCAGAGCACAGACGTGTTCGTGCTGATAAAGGCAGAATGAGGAAGGTTTCTGCCAGGCAAGTTCATCGGATTAAGAGAGCAGCTGCTAAAAAGCCATTACAAACCAGCAAACAGATATTTGAAGCTGCTGGTGCCTCTGGAGTCCCTCGAATCTCAAGGTGTAGGATCCTTCAAAGGCTTGCTGTGGTGCATAAACCTACTATTCGGCCACCCCTAACCAGTGCTCACAAGCAGAAATGGTTGCAGTGGGCCCAGACATACGTGAAGACTAATTTTCAGTCTTGTTTACTGATGAGTGTTGTGCAACCCTGGATGGTCCAGATGGATGGAGTACTGGATGGTTGGGGGATGGCCACCATGTCCCAACAAGGCTGCGACATCAGCAAAGAGGTGGAGGAGTCATGTTTTTGGAATCATGGGGAGAGAGCTGGTAGGCCCCTTTAGGGTTCCTGAAGGTGTGAAAATGACCTCTGCAAAGTATATAGAGTTTCTGACAGACAACTTTCTTCCATGGTACAAAAAGCAGAAACGTGCCTTCAGGGGCAAAATCATCTTCATGCGTGACAATGCACCATCTCATACTGCAAAGAATACCTCTGTGTCATTGGCTGCTATGGGCATAAAAGGAGATAAACTCATGGTGTGGCCACCATCTTCCCCTGACCTCAACCCTATAGAGAACCTTTGGAGTATCATCAAGAAAAAGATCTATGAGGGTGGGAGGCAGTTCACATCAAAACAGCAGCTCTGGGAGGCTATTCTGACATCATGCAAAGAAATTCAAGCAGAAACTCTCCAAAAACTCTCAAGTTCAATGGATGCAAGAATTGTGAAGGTGATATCAAAGAAGGGTTCCTATGTTAACATGTAACTTGGCCTGTTAGGCTGTTTTGGATTTAAATAGCTTTTTATTTCAGTGAATGTGACCTCCTAATGCTGCAAATTCCACAAATGAGCATTTTCAGTTCTTAAAAACATATAAAATGTTTAGAAACTCTGCTGTGCATAATAATTTGGAACAATGCATTTTGAGTTTTTTTAATTTTTGAAGAATATACTGTTATCATTGGGAGGTTTGTTCAATAAAATTCGATGTATACTCTAACGGGTGATGACTTTTACTATACTGACTGTCATTTGCACCGACCATTTAGGAAAATCAGAGATAAATATCATTTACATAATAATTTGGAACATGGTGTAAATGTCAGGGCGGGCAGCACAGCTATTTCTCAGGCATCCTCTCACAGCGGAGGGTGCCCTAGAAACCCTAAGGGGGGTAGCTACAGGCTGGACAGATAGGCTGTGCGCTGGCTGGGAGGAGGTGTGCACACCCTATGGGCAGGAAGAGGCACTGCAGGAGAAGAGCAGGCAGCAGATGAGCATGGAATTGACGGAGCAGCAAGATTCTGACGGGTATGAACCACAGGAGCATAGGAGCGAGGACCTCCTTGAAAATATGTGTAATACAATAATCTGATTTTAACAATAGGTCATTTCTTAATGACACTTTGCTCATATAACAAAGGCTAACTGTGGGAGTACATAATGCTTCAAAATCTGCTTTGCCAGCCACTATACATATGATATCAGCCTTTTCTCAATGTGGCCATGGCAATCACTGTCATGGTCGTGCTCTGTGCCCGCTATTTGGGGTGGCCACGGACGTCGAATCACTCATCTAGACTCTGCCCAGCACCAAACTCCTGTGTCCCACACTGCTGGCATGTATGTATAAGAAAGACTTTTCTCTGCAGCACTTCAGGAGTTAATTCCCTTTCTAATTTTGTGGTCAACTGCTTGACTCATGACTTCATCTGCGTTCCTATATAGCTGTGCTGCTGCCCTCACTTCCTTGCCTGAGAAATTGGTCTCTCCAGATCTTGCTAGATGTCTCTTGCTTGCTAAAGCTTCTGTTTCTCTGGCTGTGTACCTGACCTGTGCCTGTTTACCATCCTTTTCCTGTGCCACCTGCCCTGACCTTTGGATTGTTACACGGATTCACACAAACTGTGCCAGCTCTGACCTCTGCCTATGTGCCATCCACACCAGGACTATTCTCAAAGGCTGCAGCCTGGTTGCTCCCCTGCAGTAAAGGCCAGATCTCTGTATAGGGGTTAAAGGGTGAATACCAGAGAACTGCTAGGATAATGTCTTCAAGACTAGCCCAAAGTCAAACCAGTTAATTGGCACAGTGGGTCCGCTCTCACTGCCTGTAACAATCACTCCTGGGATCTCTGGGACAGTTGTTGTAGTGCCTCGTGACTCAAGAATACTTCTTTCCCACATTTCTAATATAGGGTGATACAGCAGTCTTCAACACTGTTTTAACACCAGTAATTAAAGGCCAAGTCGGGGTTACTGAATGCACTGGACATGGACAGCTGATGACATGGCATCTACTATTCCATTCTTGAGCTGGGAGAAGGAACGGAGAAGAGCATTTTGTTTTTGCCTCCCCAACAATATTGTGGATCTCAGAAAGACTATGCAGTCCTCAGAGGCTTTCATTCACCAGGGATACCCTGCCTGTCAGGGGTGCACCTAGCCTTTCTCCTGCCTGAGGTGAAAACTGAAACTGCACCCCCTCCCCCAATGCCAATTTCTTAACCTAACCCCTTTGCCACAATGAAGGCGCTCATTGCCCATGGCCCTTCCCCTGCCCCCCTCTTGCCTGGGGCGACCGCCTCACCTGGCCTCATTGATGGTGCACCCCTGCTGCCTGTGCATTATGTCACCAAATGTGGAGTTAATTTTCTACTAGAATATAATCGTCCAGGATATTTTGAAATATCAGATGAAGAATTCTCAGAAGACACTCTAGAATCTTTGGCGTCATTCTGTAGGTGCATTATATCCTCCTACCATGCAGTTTCCTTGCTCATGGATTATTTTCAAAAGCATTTGCTGAGAACTTTTTATCTATGATCGTTCCCCTGGATGATACTTGATATTTTGAAACCTGGAGATACAAACAGCAAAGGATCCTGAATGAGGCATCTGAATAATTTACATATTCTCTCTCTGATTCCAACTAGCGGTGCGCACACTGCTGGCGAGCCAGGCAGACAGGATGCTTCCCTGACATAACAATGGGAAATTCTCCATTTCTTTCTCACTGATTTGGCAACACAGAACAAGCTAATTATTCATCGAGTCCTTCTGTCGGATTTTTAAACAAACCCATATGCTTATTTTCTGTTATCATCTAAATGCACTCCTCCCCGAGTTTGCAAGTTTAGATGTGAATTAGAATACCACATTGGATAAATGAGTCATTCTGCTATGACACTGTAGAGGAGGGATGATCATTTCTTCCCGTGTGTGTCCGCACTATGCGTGACGGAGATAGGTGCTCTCCTGCAAACTCGGATGCGGCCATCATTAGTACCCTTTCATCATTGAACATTATTGTTTGCCATTGATGGCAACGCCAGCCCACACATTTCCCACGCTTCACAACTTGCTCTTCAGTGTATCTGACAGGTCCCCTCGCCACGTTCAAATGCCAGATCTCTTCCCCATCGAGAATGTTCAGGCCCCCCAGAGCACCTACAGTAGCTTGGGGGACACATGGAGGCAATGACACCACACATAATGTATATAAAGTGATATCTGTTCTCCTGCGTTTTCCCCTTCTCTGTTTTCCCGCCTTTATTTTACAGGTATTACCTTAGGTGAAGTTGGAGAATCCAGTTTGGTCCGGTTTGTGCTGGGTCTGGTGGCCTGCAGAAGAACAATTACTGAGGGTCAAGCGCAGCCTCTGATTGGTTGCTATCCGTTGCTGGGGGAGATTTCCAGGGTTCTGATTTGTTTTCGCTCCCATGGCGAGAACCTTCTCCCCTTTATATTCTCTGGTCCGCTACCACTTCAGGGCCAGTTGAAGAAGATTTGATTGGTGCCCGCCCTCCCTCCCCAATACTAAAATTCCTTTGTCGCATTGATTTATTAGTGGAGCTGATTCTGAGCGGATCTTGGTCTATATGGTGGTTTAATATTGGTCTATTTATTGTTATGGTTTAATGGTTCGAATTATTTAATTGATTTAATTGATTTATTTAATATTATGTTTCTACGGTTACCCATAATAAAGCACTGTGGCCATTTAATTCCATAAAGTCGTTGTTTGTGAGTTTTATATATTTAGGATTATCTATCTTTTGTAGAGCAGGGGCATGGATCGGAAGCGCATGGATCAGAAGTGCTTCTGTCGGATTTCGGGTCCGTGCCTCCGCACAGCAAAAGATAGGACATGGTCTATCTTTTGCCATATCTTGCGGATTGCATACTTTTTCACACCAATAGGTTTGCATCACAAAATCGAGTTTACATAGCAGGTACCTGGGTATATCATGGCATGGAGCCCTTACGTTTATGTGAATGGTCCCTAAATGTGGCCCTGTCTCAACATGTACCTTGTTGCAGAATCCAAAATAGAAGGTCCACCACCCTTGTTGTGCGATCAATGACCAAGCACCACCACTAATTTTAGCAATCTCAGTTCAATCTGAAGTGAATGGGATGAGCAGTTGTACTACTGCTACAAGGCTCTTGGCTCCTTCAAATGGCTGCTTGGCGCGGGTACTGGGTGCTGAACCCCCACCGACCTGATATTGATGACCGAGGATAGGTCATCAGTATAGTAGTGCTGCACAGCCCCTTTACATTTACCAAGTGTTCTGTTTTCATTTTCCGGCAGTGTGGATATGACGGAGCCAAAAGATATCAAGGGCATTAAAAATGTCACTTCCAGCTCAGCTACACGTATCATTTTTTTTTGATAATAGAGTTTTTATTATAGCCTTTTCCCCTATATTTGTTCGTGTCAGTATAATTTCCGCTATTTACCATTTTGAACATCCTGATGTGATTCATTATGTTCACGCTAGCAGTGATTGCCGGATAAGGATCCATTTGCTGAATTCTCTGAGTCGGGGAAAAAAGGAGAGACTGACAGATTGCATTTACCACATATAATAGCAGATGGCATTGATCATAAAGTTAACTAATAGTTAAGTATGAATGGCAGGCCAGATTTCACCATCCTTCATTGTTAATATGCATCCAAGGCTGTGTCAGTATCGGAGGAGCAGATGAGAGCAACAGCTTCTTTCATGTCAAGGGTAAGAATTTATATGAGCATGATTTTACCTGCAACCTTAGCAGAGACTGATGGGGAGGGGAACAGAGGCGGCATGAATGGATAAGTAAGTAAAAAAAATAAATGAATAAATAAAATAAAGAATACATATATATTAGAGAACCCCTATGATGACCAGCCATAGTTCTACCTTTTTTTTTTAGTTTGAAGGTTGAACCTGTTCTTCTTATTCAGTTATTATATACGTATATATATATATATATATATATATATATATAGTATATATATATATATATATATATATATATATATATATATATATACAGTGATCCCTCAAGATACCATATTTCCAGTATACAATGGTCTTTTCTGACCCATCGTAAGTTGAAACCAGACTCAACATACAATGTCTCAGATCCAGATCCAACCAATCATGGCCACTTCTATGATAAAATATCTGTATTAGTTACTAGTTATCAGCTATTCCTGACTGTTATATGTAAGGACTTGTTGTATATGTCGTAGTTATCTGCTTATTTTTCTTAAATCTTCATTTTCTCTTATCTTGGATGATATTTTGGGGCTTTGGAACCGATTACTCAACTTACAATGGTTTCAACATACAATGGTTGTCCTGGAACCAATTAATATTGTATCTTGAGGGACCACTGTATATATATACCGTATATATAAGGTTTTATTTTTATGCTTTCATATTAACTTGGTTAATGTATTTGGTGATATCAGAAAAAGATTCTACATACATAAATAAATAAATAAATATATATAATGTATATTAGTGTTAAAGGGGTATTCTCATCTTAGACAATGGGGGCATATCGCTCATTCAGTTCGGGGGCTCCGTTCTGGATATAGGTGCGGGTCCCAGCGGTGGGACCCGCACCTATAAGACAATGGGGGCATATGCTAGCGATATGCCCCCATTGTCTAAGATGAGAATACCCCTTTAAGAGATTTTCAGGGAAAATGAAGTTAAATGCAGGAGGTAAGTTTATTTATTTATTTTTCTTGTTTTTTACTGCCCTTCAGGGAAAAATCGATTCGCTACTATGAAGCATGAGGAAATTCGGTTTCACGGCGAATCGATTTTCCCTGAATGGTGGTAAAAAACAAAAGAAATCAAACTTACCTCATCCATTTGTTCCCAGTGGGCTACCCGCCACCGCCATCTTGATTTAAGATCTCGCACGTAATCCCGTGCGTGGTGACGTACGACGTCACCATGCCGCGCAACGTGATGACGTAATGACGGGCCCACGCTAGATCTTCAATCAAGATGGCGGTGGTCGACTCTTTGCAAGCAAATGGATAAGGGTATGTATGATTTAATTTTTTTTTAAATTTTACACTGTGTTATTACTGTCAGATTCCGCAATCAACTATGAATGCGGCATCTGAGGGGTACAATGACGGGGGGGTGCAATCGCCACTCCCTGTCATTGCACCCACTACTTACAAAGAAATGCCCTATGTGACAAAGTAATTAGTCATGAAGTGAATTTTTTTGTAAAATTCGGCGAAGCGGCCGAATAAGATTTTTGAATACTTTTGAATATCAAAAAACATTACTCTCATTTTTATATCTCAGTTTTGTGCTGTTGGACTCAGGGCAGAGCCATTCTTTGTTTTATTTGTATTTATTTATTTTTATTTATTTATTTAGTTAGTTTGTGTCTGTTTCTTTATTTTTGTATGCATCCTCCAAAAGGTCGTAAGGGGCATTATAGCTTTCGATTACATATTTTTTTTATTAGTGACGTCTAGGGATGATTGAATCGACTTCAGATTCGCATAAAACTTCGTTCTAATACTGTACGGAGCCTGAGCTCGGTACAGTATTAGAATGTATTGGCTCAGATGAGCCAAAATTATTACTTTGCGAAGTCTCGCGAGACTTCGCACAATAACTTCAAAAATTCATTTCTACTGTAAAAATTTTTTTCCTGAACTCTGGTTCGGTTCCAGGGTACCACTTGGAACCGAAACCGAGTTCGGGAAATGGTTTCATCCGAAGTTAGTTACAGTCACAGGGGAAGTATAGCATCCTGGTTGCACTGTAGAAGGGTTTGGTTACACAGCCATTTTGGCCACAACACATTTCGCAGTGTAGCAGGGAAGACATACAAATGAATGGGGCCGCAGTATGACTCACACATTTGGCGCAACCCAAGAATTGTGAAAAATTCTACCCTGCTGGATTTTTTTGCAATCCTGCTGTCGCACCAAGCACGTGAGTCACGCTGCTACCCCATTCATTTTTATGTCTGTCCTGCCACACTGCTTTACTTGGGCACATAAATTGCCACTGTACTCGTATAAGGCCGGGTTCACTTCACTGTTTAATTTTCAGTACTTCTGATCCATTAGAAGAACAGATAAATAAACAAAAAAACAGATCCTGTGTTTTAAGCATCTGTAATGCTCAATTTGCATCCGTTTTAGCCATTCCCATCTGAGATCCACTATTTTCAATGGAGAAAAAAGTCATCCAGAAATGGTGATGTGAACCCTGCCTAAATGGTGCTCATCGACCTCTGCGTATACAGTGATCAGGATGGCAGGAGCTGTAATGAATAGTGTTGATCGAGCACTGTAGTGCTCAGGTGCTCGGGTCGAACACTAGGTGATGCTCGAACACTAGGTGATGCTCGAGGGTGTCTGGTTCATAGGGAAAGGTCAGAAAATGATGGAAACACCACTGAAATGGTTTGGGAGCAGCATGGGGAGGATGTCTGGATGCATCTTGGACTCAAGTATTTAGGATGTTCAAACGTTATACAGCAGATGCAACGCAGGTAATGTAACCTTGAATAGCAGCAGAAAACAATACACCGGATGTCAGGTATTTGAGACACACGAACGTTATACTGCACACGCTGTGCAGGTGGTGTTAAGGTCAGGCAAACTTGCGCAATTTTTGCCCTAAAACAAACAAAAATATTGCAGCCAGATAAAACAATAGTCCTTAAAAGGACTTTTGGGTCTTTTAAACAGAACAACTAGCCCTGCCTAGCCAATTTCTATCCCTACACTATCTGTGCCTCCTTGCGCAAACATTATACTGCACAATCAGCACAGGTAATGTCGCCTTGATTAGCGGCAGAACAAATGACACCGGATGTCAGGTATTTAGGATACAGAAACGTTATAATGCACACGCTGCACAGGTGGTGTTAAGGTCAGGCAAACTTGCGCAATTTTTGCCCCAAAATAAAAAAATATATATTGCAGCCAGATATAACAATAGTCCTTAAAAGGACTTTTGGGTCTTTTAAACAGAACAACTATCCCTGCCTAGCCAAATCCTATCCCTACACTATCTGTCCCTCCTTGCGCAAACGTTATACAGCAGACGCAGCGCAGGTAATGTCGCCTTGATTAGCAGCAGAAAACAATACACCGGATGTCAGATATTTGGGACACACAAACAGTATACTGCACACGCTGCACAGGTGGTGTTAAGGTCAGGCAAACTTGCGCAATTTTTGCCCCAAACAAAAAATAATTGCAGCCAGATATAACAATAGTCCTTAAAAGGACTTTTGGGTCTTTTAAACAGAAAAAACAGCCCTGCCTAGACAATTTCTATCCCTACACTATCTGTCCCTCCTTGCAGCAGCTCTCCCTGACTCGGACTGAGCCGGGTCACATGTCACCGGGTGCTATATAGAACCCGATAACGCGTTCCCGGCCAGCCAATCACTGTAATGCCAGTAGCCAACATGGACCCCTGCTGATCAGCTGTTCTTGAGTAGCTCTGGGGTTGGACGTCAGCAGCAAAACTCTGCACAGCTTATTCCGGAGCTCAGGGGTGTAACTACCATAACGGCAGACCATGCGACTGCTATGGGGCCCAGGGCAAGAGGAGGGCCCAGTCTTAGTTGGGATTATCTCTTCTACTGGGGGTGAAAACCTGGTCAGGACTCTACCCTCTAAAGGAAGAACTTTTAGCAAATGAAGCAGTGGATAAAATGGCCCAATGGTCATTGAAATGGTTTTAGGCGGAAACCCTTCTGTCCTGTGTGGGGTGCCTGGTTTGATCCATGCTATGGGACCCTTACTTCTCTATGTACGCCACTGCTGGAGCTGGAGCTAATCTGGAACAGCTGATGGATGGGAGTGCAGAGTATTAGACCCCTGCCAATCTGATATTGATGGCTTGTCCTGAGGATAGGCCATCAATATAAAAATCCTAGACAAATGTAAAATTTAAAGATGTTGGACAGATAAATAATTATTTGTAACTGTCCTCATGGCTAAAATAAAGCATATCGGGGTAGCAGGGGGATTGACATTGCATGTGTCCCCGGACCTGGGTGCCAACAGATATTCAGATACAGGAGTAAAGCAGCAATGTACTCTAATGTATTGAATTTCTATATGTGGAAACACAAAGCAAACAGTGAGTAATCCTGGGCATTGCTGATCCTTCAATTCAAAATTCAAGAAAACTATTATAATCAGGCTTAGCACTAATGTACCCAGTTCTCTAGGTTAAATCTCCCCAGGCACGCACAAACGCACATGAAAATGTCATACGCAAGTGAGACATTTATGAAATGACTTTAAACCCAATCTGGAATGGCAGCGGCATTAAAGCCAACAGAGATATTCCACATTAAAGTGACAGTATTGCTCCACATGGCCGAGATTTACATCTATTTGGAACACTAAAAACACTTTCTGTAAGTCACATAAATCTAGTGAAAGAGACAGCAAAGTCTTCAAAGGTTTCCAAGAACAACACTCCTCGCCCTCGTTACCTGAAATGCATTTTACGAGCAGACAGCTTGTGAAAACCTACAGAGCCATCCCCTGGGCTTATCTACTCTGGCACTCCTGGAGAACGACCACCATGAACTTCGCAGGCTGGAAAAGTCCTCGAGATTAATATGGTTGGCAAGCGACCAACATGGAAATTCAAGCATAGTTTTAATGGTCTGCTAATTCAGCGTGATTAGTGCAGGTGCAGTGGGCTCTCGCTTCTATTTTCAGCGAGGATACATGACAGGAGCAAACAAAGGAGGGGTCCACGGGATTCAGCCTTGTTGATGCTAGTTACTGAAGGCTTGATTATATCCTTGTAGTGATTTGAAAAGTGCTCTGGCAGTCACATTGCTGGGAGTCATAATAAGAAATTTGCATTTCTACAGCCTGTGATAAATGCTATCAGTCTAGTCAGTTTTCTAGAATCCGTATAGGCCATTGCTCCCCAGGGGCGTAACTGAAACCCATGGGGTGCCAGAGCAAAACTTCAAATTAGGCCCTACTCCACCATGAACATCTTCAAGAAAAGTTTAGAACATGAGGACCTTCTGAGTGTTGCTTGAGCACCAAAGTGCTCGGGTGCTCTGGTGCTCGAGTAGAACACCTCGGGATGCTCCCAGAGCACAATGGAAGTCAATGGGAGAACCAGAGCATTAAACCAGGCAACCCCTGCTCTGAAGAGGGGAGGGTGTCTGGTTCACAGGAAAAGGTCAGAAATTGATGGAAACACCACTGAAATGGTTTGCGAACAGCATGGGGAGGATGTCTGGATGCATCTTGGACTCGCAGGTCACTGCTGGGAACCGCAGGTCACTACTGGCGAGTATTACGCCACTTTTACAGACTGACAATAAGATGCACAAAAATTACACTGAATGTAGCAGATATTTAGGATGCGCAAACGTTATCCAGGAGATGTAGCGCAGGTAATGTCGCTGTCACCGGCGGCAGAAAAAATTTAACCGAATGTCACAAATATTTAGGATGTGCAAACGTTATACAGCAGATGTAGCGCAGGTAATGTTGCTGTCACCAGCAGCAGAACAATTTTCACCGAATGTCACAGGTATTTAGTATGCGCAAACGTTATACAGCAGATGTAGCACAGGTAATGTCGCTGTCACCAGCAGCAGAAAAAATTTCACCAAATGTCACAGGTATTTAGTATACGCAAACGTTATACAGCACATGTAGTGCAGGTAATGTTGCTGTCACCAGTGGCAAAAAAATTACACTGAATGCCACAGGTATTTAGGATGCGCAAATGTAACACAACAGATGTAGCAGAGGTTGTGTTATTGTCAGCAGCGGCGCTCGCACGTGCGGCGGGCGTCATGGCCGGCAAGTCTCTGCTGTTTCTAACAGCAGAGACTTGCGGGTACTTACCGCCATCGGTGGCGTCTTCATAGGCCTTTAGATGCCATGATCACACGTGATCACGGCATCTACAGTCGTGGCCAAAAGTTTTGAGAATGATACAAATATTAATTTTTACAAAGTCTACTGCTTCAGTTTTTATAATGGCAATTTGCATATACTCCAGAATGTTATAAAGAGTGATCAGCTTAACAGCAATTACTTGCAAAGTCAATATTTGCCTAGAAAATGAACTTTATCCCCCAAAACACATTTCAACATCATTGCAGCCCTGCCTTAAAAGGACCAGCTAACATCGTTTCAGTGATTGCTCCATTAACACAGGTGTGGGTGTTGATGAGGACAGGGCTGGAGATCAATCTGTCATGATTAAGTAAGAATGACGCCATGGTGCTTGGCATCATTGTTTCTCTTCTGTTAACCATGGTTATCTCTAAAGAAACACATGCAGTCATCATTGCACTGCACAAAAATGGCCTAACAGGGAAGAGTATCGCAGCTAGAAAGATTGCACCTCAGTCAACAATCTATTGCATCATCAAGAACTTCAAGGAGAGAGGTTCCATTGTTGCCAAAAAGGCTCCAGGGCGCCCAAGAAAGACCAGCAAGCGCCAGGACCGTCTCTTAAAAGTGTTTCAGCTGTGGGATCGGGCTACCAGCAGTGCAGAGCTTGCTCAGGAATGGAAGCAGACAGGTGTGAGTGCATCTGCACGCACTGTGAGGCGGAGACTCTTGGAGCAAGGCCTGGTCTCAAGGAAGCCACTTCTCTCCAGAAAAAAACATCAGGGACAGACTGATATTCTACAAAAGGTACAGGGAGTGGACTGCTGAGGACTGGGGTAAAGTCATTTTCTCTGATGAATCCCCTTTCCGATTGTTTGGGACATCTGGAAAACAGCTTATTCGGAGAAGACGAGGTGAGCGCTACCACCAGTCTTGTCTCATGCCAACTGTAAAGCATCCTGAAACCATTCATGTGTGGGGTTGCTTCTCAGCCAAGGGAATCGGCTCTCTCAAAGTCTTGCCTAAAAACACAGCCATGAATAAAGAATGGTACCAGAATGTCCTCCGAGAGCAACTTCTCCCAACCGTCCAAGAGCAGTTTGGCGATCAACAATGCCTTTTCCAGCATGATGGAGCACCTTGCCATAAAGCAAAGGTGATAACTAAATGGCTCAGGGAACAAAACATAGAGATTTTGGGTCCATGGCCTGGAAACTCCCCAGATCTTAATCCCATTGAGAACTTGTGGTCAATCATCAAGAGACGGGTGGACAAACAAAAACCTACAAATTCTGACAAAATGCAAGCATTGATTGTGCAAGAATTGACTGCTATCAGTCAGGATTTGGTCCAGAAGTTGATTGAGAGCAATGCCAGGGAGAATTGCAGAGGTCCTGAAGAAGAAGGGTCAACACTGCAAATATTGACTTGCTGCATTAACTCATTCTAACTGTCAATATAAGCTTTTGTTACTCATAATATGATTGCAATTATATTTCTGTATGTGATAAAAACATCTGACAAACACACATAAAAACCAGAGGGCAACAGATCATGTGAAAATATAATATTTGTGTCATTCTCAAAACTTTTGGCCATGACTGCGTCTAAACCCAGAAGCATACGCTTCCGGGAGGTGTACAGACTCCCCGTGTGGCCAATCGGGGTGTCTGTACACGATCTGAAAGCTGTAAACCTCGCTGATGAGGTTAAGGCCCCTTTCACACGAGCGGGAGACTCGCATGTCTCCCGCAACGCATCTACAGGGCTGGACTAGGCACTGACAGGGATCGCATATAATGCTATGCGATCCCTGTCCGTGCCGAGTCCAGCCCTGTAGATGCGTTGCGGGAGACATGCGAGTCTCCCGCTCGTGTGAAAGGAGCCTTACAGCTTTCAAAGTGCAATTCTTATTCTGGCCACTAGATGGCAGGCCAGGATAAGAAATGAGCAAATTCAGTTATTAATTCAAAATTAAAAAGCCCTGATTGCTCATAAAGAAAAAATAAAAAACACAATCTATTTGCTCATATTTGAGCTTTAAAATAATCACAAAAAATTTTAAAAAAATGTTAAAAAATATATAATATAAAAAAATAAAAAAAATATAAAAGTTTAAATCACCCCCCTTTCCGTATAATTAAAAATAAATACCTAAATAACAATAAATATAGACATCATGAGTATCACCAAAAACGCCCATACATTTAAAATATTTAAAAAAATTACAATACAGCGAATTGTGTGGCGGAAAAAAGCGTCAAAATGGCGATTCGCTGTTTTTTGTCACTTTTTTTTTCTAAAAAAAATTTAATAAAAAGTGATCAAAAAGTCATGTACACCCCAGAATGGTATCAATAAAAACTTCAGATCGCCCCGCAAAAAATGAGCCCCCATACAGCTCCGTACACATAAATACCAAAAAGTTATAGGGGTCAAGATATAACAAAAAAAAAAGGCCAACTTTATAATTTTTTATCACTATCAAAACGCAGGAAAAACAATACATATTAGGTATCGCCGGATTCGTACTGACCAGTAGAATGAAAGTAACTGGTCAGTTTTAATAAACATCGAACGCTGTAAATAAAAAAACCCATAGAACTGTAGCGGAACAGCGTTTTTTTTTTTGCAATTTCACCCGAATTGGAATTTTTTTTCCCTGCTTCCCACTACACCATATGCAATATTAAATGGTGGCGTTGGAAAGTACAACTTGTCCCGCAAAAAACAAGCCCTCATACAGCTATGTGAACAGAAAAATAAAACAGTTATGGCTGTTTGAAGGCAGGGAGCGCAAAACGAAAACGCAAAGCCGAAAAAACCTCTGGTACTGAAAGGGTTAAAAGGACTTTTGGGTCTCTGATAGATTGAAACAATAAACCCTGCCTAACAAATAAACTAATTCCTTTCCCTACACTATCAGTCCCTCCTACTGCAGCTCTCCCTGACTATGACTGAGCCGAACCAATCACTGTAATGTCAGTAGCGAACATGACTGCGGCATTACAGTGAATGTCAGTACTTTCCCGCACGTTTATTCACTGTGTAGCAGCGAACAAACGCGCAGGGAGGAGACTCGAGCATTGAACGAACATAGTGTTTGGGCGAGCATGCTAGACCTACTACTACTAGACAACACTAGACCTTATGATTATGTTGGTATCCTGATTGCACAGGGATGATATACAAAGTGATGATGCAAAAGTGGGCAGAATGTGCGGAATGATGTCAGAGAGTGCTGCCCTGGAGGACGAGTACTGTAAACTATGGACATTTGTGGACATTTTGGCCCTATTGCTACTACGCAAAGCCATCAACTCACATCAACTGTTGTGTGCACTTACGCTGTTTCATATTGTTGAACTGCATTTATAGGTTTATTATACTATATCTTGCTAATTTTATTGTCCCCATTAGCACAACAGTATTTTTGGTCCACATCTGTTCCGCATTTTTTGTGGATTGGATGCAGACCCATTCATTTCAATGGATCCACAACAGATGCGGACAGTACACTGTGTGCTGTCCGAATTCGTATGTGCATTCCGCAACCCCGCAAACAAGAATAGTCATTGTTACAATGGATCTGCAAAAAAAACCCAGCACAGATGCCAACCGTATTTTTTGTGGATTTGCTTTTTGGTTGATGAACCCTTAAGCTGCACTGCACTGTGGAAAAGGTTAATGCACTGCCAGCTAATACAGAGAGACTTTTATGACTTTATACCTATGCAAAATTTTGGAGGGAGAAAACAGGCACATTGACCTTCTGGCTGTCTGGTTTAGCAATGTAATTTATGTCTGAAGACTTGTTTATGTCTGGAAAAACTGCTTATTCGTTCCCAGAGACTTGCATTGAAGCTCTATACAAGTCTATGATAGACAGAAATTGTAACAATGTTTCTGTTTAGGCTGTGATTCTCCACTTCACTCCTATACGGTTCTTGTTCAGCTAGAAACTGTGTATAAGGAGAGAAATCAGCATCCCTAGTCGTCTGCAGATAGGGACCAGTGTCTAGTGGAAGAGACTCTTCCAGATTGCATGAGTGACCCAAAGAATATGCTGAGATGGGGATGCTGAGGCACAGACCCCGGGTTCCAGCCCGTTTACCAGGGAGTCAGTTGGATGACTGAGCCACAGACCCTGGGTCACCAGCCTTTGTATATACATCACTAACTACTAACAGTTCAGAGTGGAGGTGGGCCCCCTTGGTTATTGGGCCCCATAACAGCTGCTATGCCTGCTACCCTTGTAGTTACTCCCATGCTCCCCATCTTGTTGTTCTGCCCCTGTTTCTGCTCTGGTATCTAGCAACAGATTTATACTGTGACAACTCGTAACAGGGTAAATTTAAATATGCAGAAAAAGCCCTTTCCCTGCGCAATTCAGCTTTGGATGCCCTGGTAGCCAAACTCTGGCTCTGACTGAGCTACACACATGTGCACACACTGGAACAGTATTCCATATCAACTTCCTGTCTGGGATGATTCTCCTTCCTTCCTGACCCAGGATCTGTCGCCCCCCCCTCTGGAGTTAGATGTTACAGCAGCATCTCTGTGTGTTACATATACCAGTAGAATACAGGCGCTGTTTATGGTGCACTTCTTATGGATTTTTTTTGCACTTTATGCTACCAAAATATGTTTTAAGTAGTAAAAAAAAAATGAAAGCAAAGGTGTCCACGAATTCTAACATCTGACATTTTTGTTCTAAACAGAGGGTGCCATATGTGTTGATGTAACACCCTCACACTTGGCTGACAGTTTTAGTCAAATATTTTAGTTTTTCATGTATTATAGCTACTTGCTGCATCTGTGAACTTGAGATAAAGCAAATATTTCAGATGGTGGAATACATTACTCGAATGCTTACGTAGGGCGATATAGCCCATTGACTGCATTACATTTATGCTGTGGTCTATCTACGTGTAACTAAACCCTAAATAAAAAACTGCACATCCAATTTGATGAACCCACAAATTCACCTTCACAAGGTCACCTTGCCGTGGTGGATGGGCACAAAGGATTTTGATCAGAATATATTTTCTACATACGTACCTCACATTCAGTTTATATAGTGAGTATTGTGTCCGTTCATATATTCTATGTTTGCAGAGTACTGTTGCATTGTGTTTGCTTTTCCTCCCATAAATTCACTTTGTAAACTTTTCAAAATAAAAAAAAAACAAAAAAAATGTTCCTTACACTCATGATATCATAAGCATATCAGGGTAGCAGACAAAGCAGCTTCTGCGGTGCCCAAAAACCAGGAGCAGACTGGGAACTTAAAGTGGCCCTGGAAGAAAAACCTAAAAGTGGCGCCATGTTGTAGGTGGGTCCAAATTGACAGAAGGTAGGGAAACACAAGTAGGCGGGGTCAACATATGTATGCAAGGACAACAGAAGTAGGCAGGGCCAGCAATACCATAGTGCAAAACACTATACTGCCCATGCAGAACCAAGTACCACAGTGCAGCACAAAATACTGCCACATGCTCCACAGTATTCAAATGTATCGCCATCAGGGGCGGATTGGGCATAGACCTTACAGGAAAATTTCCTGGTGGGCCGATGCCCAGGGGGCCACCTGAGCCCTCCTCATGCCAGTGGAAGTTTTTGGGGATGTATTTTGTGCTGCTGCCAGGATTTTGTGATGACTCTGTTGGGGTGGTATAATGTGATGCATCTACACAACAGGGCCACATTTAGTATTTTTTCCAGGCCCACCTTAAGTTCCCAGACCTTCCCTGATCGGCATCCTGAGGACGGTGATACTGAATTCAAGAGGGCACCTGCCACTGGCCAGGCGCATAGGAGGGAATCAGATCGTTATGTACCTGGCTGGTGGCCAGGAGAAGGGCTTGGATGGCTCCCAAGGCATTGGCCCACTGGGAGATTTCCCTGTAGGGTCTATGGGCAATCTGCAGTGTCCCACATGTTATGTGCGTAAAAGGGACACAGCAAATTGTTAATGTAATGTGCCTTTCTGATTGTCTATTGTCCAAGTATTTTATATGCTATAAGAACCTCTATGGCTGAGTAGTGCAATGTTATTTTTCCACCACTAGATGGTGCTAGTCTGCCTTCTATATAAGGCCCAGTAACAGGAAGTAAGAGGGAGTGAAAATGTAGTAATGTGGAAGTAAGGAAGAGAGAGAGAGAAGTTCAGTAAGTTAGTTAAGAAGCAACCAAGCATTGTGCAGGAGGAAGAAGTGTGGAGATCCCTTCTTAAAGGCTGTCAATATCCCCTGACCTTGGCCACATCAGGATATAATTATGACACTTACGAAACAAGCCACTAGAACCCTGAGCATAACTGGACTAAATCAAGACTGACAGAGGTAATCGACCGTCTCCGGTTCCTATGGACTCTGACAGCACCCATGTGGCCAAGAAAAGCCTCCAGCACCTGACTACAGAATTAGCAACCAGGTACCAAGTTGTTATTGGCCTACACTCTGATCCCTCTGGGAAGTGCAGCCATTACTTATTTCAGGTACCTGCTGGCGCAGATGTACTAATTCCTGCCCTACAGGGTCTCCTTCAGAAGAAAGGTCTCATGAAAGTGACTTTAGCATATACATTATTGTCCAGAGCCAGGGCTAGCTTCAGAAGATCCCACCAGAGGTTTAGAGTAACTGGATTTAAAGGGAACCTGTCATCAAGTTTATGCTGCCCTTACTGAGAGCAGTATAAAATAGTGACAGAAATGCTGATTTCAGTGGTGTGTCACTCATGAGCTAAAAGTAAGTGGTTGCCAAGAACCAGCATCATAATCATTGAAACAAAGGCCTTGAAAAGAGTCAAATCTACCTGAGAAGAGTAACGGTTATTCATAATCTCCTGCTCTCCCCGCCCATCTGATGATCATTGGCAGTTCTCTCCTAGAGAGAAAGGGAGAAAACTAGGTAGAAGCCTGTCAATCATCAGCAGGTGGGCGGGGAGAGCAGGAATTCATGAATAACCAGGACTCTTCTCAGGTGTCTGTGACTCTTTTTCAGGCCCAGTCTGCAATGTTTGTGATGTTGGTTCTCGGCAACCACTCACTTTTAACTTATAAATGAAAGACCTCTGAAATCAACTCGCCTGTCTCTACTTTATTCTGCCCTTAGTATGGGCAGTATAAACGTGATGACAGGTTCCCTTTAAAGATAAAGAGCCTAACTAACGACACACTGTACTGAAACACCAGCCAAAGAGAAATTCTTGTAGCTAATCAATTGTAACAGCACTTTATAAAAGCATATCAACTCAAGGCAAAAGTAAAGCTATTTCTGATTTATATAAAGCTGCCTCTTTGCTTTACTTGTACCATAAACTTTGTGTCTACAAAAGACACTGGCGTCATGACAACTAACCAGGACCCTGCCGACAGACACCTTAAAATATTCTAAAACCATCAAGGGCCCCTCGCCTCACCATCCGGCAGTGTTCCTGTGGACCAGAGGTGCCCCGGAGGAAAAGGTATCCTTCCTCCCATGCAACTGCACGCCGGCGCAGGGAGTCGCCAAACTGTGAGTAGTATTACCACCGGCACCATTAGACACTGTGACATATTCCCAACGCTCACGTGTTCCCCTGTGGTCCGGCTCGCTGCAAATCTGCCCCTGCCAAAAACTAAGGGGGACCATATGCATTCAGACATACTGTATGCACAGTTAGTGATGTACCGTATCTGGGATGGTCAGCCATAGTAGTGAGTAACAAAGCCAACCCACTATTTGGCCAGAGAAAGGTGATCACGAGTACTGGAGCGTGAAGTCACCACTGTCCAGCCGACTGTATATGTAAAGGACTTTTAGGGCTATGCTGGTCCACCCTCCTCCTTACCACCGAAGTGCCGATGGACATTCTAAAAAAATGTTCCCAGTGCTTATGTGTTCACTGAGGTAGCGTATGTGATGGCAATGTCTGTGCAGCACTGCAAAATATGTTGGGGCTATATAAGCAACAGAAATAAATGATCAGACTTGAGAGATCTCTTAAGAAATACCGCTAAGTAGTTATGACTCATGTTGGCTGTTTCATTGTTAAATCCCATAGAGAAGAACTTGACTAATGGTACTTTAATACACAAGGCCAATTGTGCAGTAAAGCAAAGTCGAAGGACCTGGCGAGAAATCCACTTTAAACACTCCAACTTTAGAAAGAGAAGAGATGAATTTGCAGAAGTCAAGCTTTTAGAGCCCTCTTATTACTTTATGATAGTGTAAAAAGCAATTAAGCCTAACACATAAAGTACAGAACAGAGTCGTCCCCGACACCAGCTTTACAATCAGCTTGATTTCCTTAATTACATCTGAGAACTCTGATTTAGTTCATGGAACCCGTAAAAACCTAATAATGATTATTTCAACAAATAAAGTCTCCGGACTGTCCATGCAATTTACCATGCAGAATTTCATGTACTTTATGACCAGAGAGTGTTCTCCTCGCCTTCCCAAATGGATTTCAAGTCATAATTGAGTCTTGCTGGTTAAACGCTGTCTTAATAAGGCTCATCTGAGCGCTAATTGGTTCTACAGTCTCCGGTATTATTCAGCGGCTGCTAAACTCATAGCCTGTGGTTAGATTTTAACCAAATGAGAAATATACATCTGGCGTCACACAATGATGTTGAAGATATTGCAACCTTTTAGAGAGAGATTTGTTTGTCCCTTATGACAATGATCAGATTAGATCATACCAGACACAAAGCAGAAACCTCTGTCTGTAGACTGCTGTTTCGGGGTTCTTGCCCTTCATCAGGACTCAGCAGGGTATGGGTTGGCTGGATGAAATGCCTTAGCTGTACCTTGGGGAAGGTGGACTGCTTCTCATTAAAGAGACATAGTGGTGTATAAAGACTTATTTTTCAGGCATTGCACCATGGAAAAAAATATTGAAATTAAGGCCCCGTTCAGACGGCCGTATTTTTGCGGGTCCGCATTACTGCGGACCCGCAAAAATATGGGGGCCACCCGGCGTGTGTTCCGCACCGCTCGGAACACACGCCGGGCTGCCCCATTGAAAATGCCTATACTTGTCCGTGTGTACGGACAAGTATAGGACATGTTCTATCTTTTCTTGCTGAGCGGAGATGTATTTTGTACAGCACTGTGGTATTTGGTCCTGCATGGGCAGTATTTTGTGCTGCACTGTGATATTTGGATCTGCAGGGGCATTCATTTGTGCTGCACTACAGTATTGCTGGCCCTGCCTACTAGTGTTGTCCCTGCCTACTAGTGTTGTCCCTGCCTACTAGTGTTGTCCCTGCCTACTTGTGTTGCTCACCTTCAGTCAATTTTGGCTTGCCTACAACACGGGGCCTCTTTTTTTTTTTTAAGCTCCCAGTCCACCCCTGGAATCAGCCAAACCAGACACAACCGTCTGTAGTCAGCCGTTTGGGCTACAGAATAACCCACGGATACCTTCCTCTGTACTTATGAGTAGGGTTGAGCGAAGCTCGCTTCAGATCATAGATCTGAAGTTGCTTCATTCATAACTTTGTTTGAATGCTGTCTCCGTATATCTCGCTCCGTCGAGATGACATTTGTTAAGTCTGAAGTCTCGCGAGACTTCGGTGAAGAAATACGCCATTCGATTTGACAACTTGAAAACCATTTCAAAACTGCAATCCGAAGTCAGCTTTGGTACTGAAGTCAATTTCAGATTGCCGTTTCGCGAGACTTCAGAATTTCACCTCGGCGGAGCCCATACATTTGAACGCTGTATGGAGATGGATCTATGATCCGAAGCTCGCTTCACTCAACCCTACTTATGATGGGCAAGAACCCTAAAACAGTTGCCGACACATTGGTGTCTCTGGTTTGAATTGAGTTCATTTGCATATTTTTCATACACTTCTGTATCTCTTTAATGAGAACCATAATGACAGGCGATCAATAGTAAAGTCATAATGGTAGGATTGAGTGATGCCAACAGTAACATGGGGAATCCAGTTTGGAACTAATGTACTAAAATAAATATAAGTCTCCGAAAGCATTCCTATTAAGATGAAAATCTGTGAAATTGCTTATGGTACTGTAATTTATGGAAATGACAAAAAGATCATTCAGTGATCACTTTTTTGTGGCTGCTAAAATTTAGAGATGAACATTACGAACATGTATTAACATTTCAGGCCAGTATTTTTGGCATAGAAAAGTCGCAAAATTTGTGGCAAGTGCCGCTTTGCAGCGTAATTTGCGACCTTTTAGCTTTTTCTGACATTATTACAATTTTTTTCAAAAAATGAGCAGGATGCAGGCAGGAGAAGGCAGGAGAAGGCTTGCAGTGGGCAAGAGCTCCAATATACCACTCATTTAACAGCATGTGTAGCTGATAATTGGTTCACATTACACCAGAAATCTTCTTCAGGTTCTGGCTGGAGTAGATTGCTGGCGCACAGACAGCAGAAGATGTGATTATTTATTTAGAGGCATGCACCTCTTAATGAATTGATTGTATCTTTAAAGGGTTTGTCCCACGAAAAATATTCTACAGTTTTCAAACCAGCCCCTGGATCTGAATACTTTTGTAATTGCATGTAATTAAAAATTCTGTATAACCAGAGAGTTATTCAATACAATGTATCTGTACAGTGCCACCTGCTGTTTGTTCTTTTTCTTATTTCTTTGACCTGCCCACTGAGAAGGCCGCACATGATCAGTTTCATCCTTCAACTGCTTCCTGAGCTGTGATAGGCAGAGCATGGACACGCCCCCTTAGCTCCAGCAGAAAAGACACGCCTCCTGGGCTGCCAGATTGATATAAATTTAGCAAAACAATGAATGGGAAGATCTCTGGATCCATGTGAGGTACAGGGCTGGTTCTAGCTTTGTTAGAAAGGTATTGTCGTGTACTATATGATGTCTGATTTTCATTGTTGACATTAATCATAAGAAACCCTTTCAATCAGTGGGCTTTTTTTAAACTAATGCTCGTATGTGAAATGCCGATCATTAGAAAATGACCATTGTTTGCTGGCTATTTTTTACCGATCTCTGTCATATATGTTTTTTTGTGAAGTTGTAATAGGGTTAAAAAATGACTTTCTGATAAGCAGTTTTGTGTTATAAAAAAAAGTTTGTGAATTGCTGATCAGGATGAACACATAGGGATATATATATATAATGACTTTTTGGAAAGAGGATTTTTTATGCTGGTGCTTTTTTTTATTTTTCTGTCATTTTTCTATATTTGCTGGTAAAGAATTTGCAGAAGTTTTGACAGACTCGACTTCAGGCGTCCAGAGCACCATTAGTTCAGGATGTGTGATGAAGGTATAAAGAATGCAGCAATTCCTAGCACTTGTGCGGATTCCCTACTGATTTCTACAGGGCAATGTGATTTGCAGGCCTTCCTGAAAGGGACATAATAAAGGGGCACAAAACACTTCCTCCAGCCCTGCGGCGTTCTCATAACTATGAGCTATACTTTGTATTGTTCAAAAATGCATTATGCTCTGGGATCAGTTTATCAGATAGAGCAGACTTCTTGGAAACATACAATGCATTCGGAAAGTCTTCAGACCATTTCACTTTTTTCACATTTTATGTTGCGAACTTGTGAAAAAAAATAAAAAAAAATAAAAAAATACAAAACAATTCAGATTTTCCCCTCTGCACTCAATACCCCATAATGACAAAGTGAGAACACAGGGGGTCTTAATAACTCTTATAGCTGGCAGTGGATCTGCTGAAGTTATAAAAAGGCGCCGGCCTCTTCATAACTTCAGTGTATCCACCACCAGTCTAATTGTAAGCCAGCTTCCTAGCTGGCTTATATTTAGATCATTTTCTATGCCTAAAACAGGGTCCGTCTGTCCGGCCCCTTCCCCGGCCAAGCCACGCCCACTTTTTTTTTAACCAAATAACCTTTGCACTACAATCTGCGCCTGAAAGACACCTAATATGGGCATATTTCTGGATAGTAAATGACCCCCAGAATGTTCAAAATCTTTGCTAATTTATTGAAAAGGAAAAACTCAAATATTGCATTGACATAAGTATTCAGACCCTTTACTCAGGACTTAGTTGAAGCCCCTTTGGCGGTGATTACAGCCTCCAGTCTTCTTGGGTATGATGCTACAAGCTTCGCAAATCTGGATTGGAGGATTTTCTGCTGCTCTTCTCTGCAGATCCTCTCACGTTCTGTCAGGTTGAAAGGTGGCTGTCAGTGGACAGAGATTTTTAGGTGTCTCCAGGGATATTCGTTTGGGTTCAAGTCATGCCTAGGCTGGAGCACTCAAGGACATTCACAAAGTTGTCTCTAAGCCGCTCCTGTGTTGTCTTGGCTGTGTGCTTAGGGTCATTGTCTTGTTGGAAGATGAACCTTCAGCCCAGTCTGAGATCCACAGCACTCTGAAACAGGTTTTCATTAAGAATATCTCTGTATTTTGCTCCATTCAGTTTTCCCTCATTTCTGACTAGTCTCCCTGTCCCAGCTGCTGAAAAACACCCCCACCACATGATGCTGTCACCACCATGCTACACTGTAGGGATGGTATTGGGAAGTGCCTGGTTTCCTCCAAACATGATGCTTACAATTGAGGCTAAAAGTTCAATTTTGGTTTCATGAGACCGCAGAATCCTGTTTCTCAAAGTCTGAGAGTCCTTTAGGTGCTTTTTTTTGCAAACTTCATGTGTCTTTTACTGATAAGAGGCTTCTTTCTGGCCACTGTTCCATAAACCACAAATTGGCAGAGTGCTGCATTGATGGTTGACCTTCTGGAAGTTTCTTCCATCTGCACACAGGATCTTTGGAGCTCAGGCAGAGTGACAATTAGGTTCTTGGTCACCTCACTTACCAAAGCCTTTCTCCCCTGAATACTTGGTTTGAAGGGGTGAACAGCTCTACCTAGTCTAGCTCTAGTCCACAGGTGGACTCTAATCAAGGTGTAGAAACATCTCAAAGATGATCAAGAGAAATGGGAGCCCCAGAGCAAAATATCAGAGCAACTATAGTAAAAGGTCTGAATAATTATGTTCATGCAAAATTTTAGTTTCTCCAGTTCATTCCATTTGCACACATTTCTAAAATTCTGTTTTCATTTTGTCATTATAGGGTGTTGAGTGCAGATTGATAGGGAAAACTGGATTTTTTTTTTAAATTTTAGGACAAGGCGACAACATAACAAAAAGTGAAATGGTGTGAAGACTTTGCGAATGCACTGTACCTTAAAGGAAAACTAACCTATAAATACACATTCATATACAGGGGCAGATCTCCTAAGTAGTAGTAGTAAAAATAATGAAAACCCTCCTAAAAGAGAAGATAATTGACCACCTAAAAACCAACAACTTATTGGACCCAAAACAGCATGGCTTTACTGAGGGCCGATCACGTGAAACTAATCTTATTGACTTCTTTGACTATGTCACAAAAGTATTGGATAAAGGAGGTGCCGTGGACATTGCTTACCTGGATTTTAGCAAAGCCTTTGATACAGTGCCACATAACGAGCTGAGCCGTGCCGCGGCTCATTTGAAGCATGTCCTATACTTGTCCGTACGCACGGACAAGTATAGGCATTTTCAATGGGGCCGTCCGGCGTGTGTTCCGAGCGCTGCGGAACACACGCCGGGTGGCCCCCGTATATTTGCGGGTCCGCAATAATGCGGACCCACAAATATACGTTCGTGTGAATGGACCCTTAATCCCTGGATTGTTCATGGATCCACTGTTGGAAAGATATCAGAATTTTGTTGTTAATGGTGTGTATTCTGTAATACATATAAGAGGGGGACGTCCTATTGGACCCTCAAGGTGCCATAATATATAGGGCTACATAAATATCACACCCAAAAAATCCCATCAACAAAGCCCACCTGTAGACATGATCGGAGGAAAAGAAACCAAAAGTGGTCAGAGAACTCCTCAACGCGCTTTTAGCTTCCTCAGCTTCGCCAGGAGGATTTTACACGTTCAGCTTCGCGGTAAGTCGAATTCTCCCGGAAATTCAGATCGAAGTCCACTTTGGATACTTGGATTAACTCATCATTAATCAGGAGCAATGTCAGGAAATATTATTTAGCTGAAAGTATGATAAAGTATGAAAGTATAAAGATGTAGTTTGGAAATCTACAGTAAGTGAATTTAGACATGTCTGGGATAAACACACGTCCGTCCTAAGATAAAAAAAGAAATAATTTAGAGGCAGACTGAAAGGACCAGTAGGTCTTTTTCTACCCTCAATCTTCTGAATTTCTTTGTTTTCTAAAACTGTCCACTAGTAAGTGTATTCGCCAGATAGTAGGCAAGGTCATCCTTGCTGGGCCCCCCTGAGTCACTGGGCCCGGAGCCGTCGCCCCCCCCCTGCCCCCCCGGTAGCTACGCCACTGATTCTATTAGTAATAATATTGGTATGGCTATATCTGACTATACAAACTACATTTGTGAGATGGGAATACCCCTTTAAAGGAGTAAAAATACAGAAACATGCAATGTGGGGGAAAAACAGTCATCAGAAATCAGGTTTTGTCAGCTAAAAAGTGTTAGCGATAAAAATACAGTCTTGGGTAATATAAACTTTTTTAGAATGAAAGTAAAGAAGATGTAAGATGATATAAATGCTTTGTGCTCAGCCTCTCACATTGGAAGCTAGCGCTCCTCCAGCTGTTGAGGAGCATATCACCGGGGTATGGTGGCCTCTGGCTTTCTGGAAGTGCTGAAATTTATTCTTTTGTAGGATCTCCAGAACAGCAAGTTTTCTTCTCCGGTGCTTTGTTTCCTCTTGGAATAACTTCAGTGATAAATTCTTTCAAATATCACAGCTATAACTCTAAATAATAAAACTCACTTTAAAATCTGCCATAATTTCTTGCTGAAATAGTAAAAATCCTTCTGTAAGAAATATGCCCCCAATAAAAGCCAAGGAAAAGGTTAGACAAAACCGTGTTTGTGCGAAGAGCGTATTTTGCTGCTACAATTCTCCAGAGGTTTAAATTCTCGCATGTACTGTACATTACAGGTTGAGTGTGAGAACTAAACTGAAAAAGTCAGTGGAATCTAAAACATAGTCCCTGCCAGATACTTTTTAACAAAAAATGAGGGTTGGATTATAGCATGGGTACATGGGTACACTGTCCAAGGGTCTCCACTATCTTTTGCCAAAAAACCTGGAGGTACTACTATTGTAAAGGTTAGTAATGCAATGTAATGTAATATCATGCTATACACCTTGTTCACCAGCAGATGGGTATCGTTGGTGGTCTTTGGTAACAGGAATGGAACTTAACATTCCGTTGCTCCCCTCTTAGTGGGAGTGGGCTGGTCCGACTTCCCGTCAAGGGAGGGGCTGAGCAAGTTAAAGTGTAGACAGGAAAGTGAGGAGTGAGGGAGCATGCAATGCATCTCCCACTCTTTCAGGCCATCTAAAACACAGATACTGCTCATCTAGGAGAGCATCATTGTCCCAAAAAGTCTGCATGGTCCTAGGCCACGGAAGATTTGTAAACTATGGCCTATTTGTGCCAGCAGAGGGATCCAGCAATCAAGCTATCTAGACTCTGCTGCAAGGAGGTGGGGAACATGTTAAGACACCATCACCACAGTTCCAGACAGGCATAGCTAGATGCTTGCATCATACAGTGGTCTTTTACAGCCACAGGTGGCAGAGTAAAGCCGTAAGGAAGGGAATCAGGAGAGAGACTTTGTCAGCTGGCAAATTTCTTTAATGTCATCTTCTGACACTTTGCCAGCCACCATACCCCATCATCTGGGAGAAGAGATTGCACTTTGTCTGAACCGTTTCTGGATGTACTGATATTTGTTTTTGCACTCAGTAAGGAAAGACGTTCTTTATTCTATAATCTCTCCCTGGTTCCCTCAAATCACTTATACACTGCACCAAACTCCAGAGAGCGAAGGCCAGAGGTAGGACACCGTGACACAACAACATCTCATCACTACCACTCTCATCCTCTGCACTGGTTCCTCAAGGGCTCGCTGTATATGGCATTGTATAATTGTATTGTTTAGCTCCTATTGGGGAAATATTATGGCTGTATTAATTTCTATTTTCATCTTCCCAAAAAAGAAGGTACACAACCCCTACACATGTTTACCCATGGGGCTTTCACAGACCTTCACTAGGCCCTGTGAGAGATCATTTGTGATATACAACAGCATTTTATTAATTTCATAATAATATAGCATATTTAAAGGGAACCTGTAATCACCTTTATGCTACCCATACTAACAGCAGAATAAAGTAGAGACAGGTGAGTTGATTTCAGCGGTCTGTCATTTATAAGTTAAAAGTAAGTGGTTGCCGAGAACTAACATCACAAACATTGCAGACTGGCCCTGGAAAAGAGTCAAATCTACATGAGAAGAGTCCTGGTTATTCATGAATTCCTGCTCTCCCTGCCCTCCTGCTGATGACTGACAGGCTTCTACCTAGTTTTCTACCTTTCTCTCTAGGAGATAACTGTCAATCATCAGCAGATGGGCAAGAGAGCAGGAGATTAGGAATAACCATGAATCTTCTCAGGTAGATATGACTCTTTTCAAGGCCTGAACTGCAATGATTATGATGCTGGTTCTTGGCAACCAACCTACCTACTTGGCAACCTACTTTTAGCTGGTATGTGACACACCGCTGAAATCAGCATTTCTGTCACTACTTTATACTGCCCTCAGTATGGTCAGCAAAAAGTTGATGACAGGTTCCCTTTAAATGGGGGTTTTCCATCATAGATCAGGACTACCAACAATCCTGAGGATAAAAGACTTAATGGGAATGTGTCACCTATAATTTTTTCTATCAGTCACGCATATTCTTTCTAATCTGCTTTTATTTTCTAATTATAGATATTTTCTGTATTACATTTCCTGAACATGATCATAGGGCAGTTGTCTTACCTGAACTGTTACTAACCATCTGGGGGCAGCCATCTTGGCCATAGACACAGTAGTCTGGAGGGGACTCATTGACTTCTATGGGAGTGTGTTTTAGGCATGCTCTGTGACCTGTGCAGAGGTCATTGTGCTGGGAGGGTCTAGGTAAATTGTGACTATCACTTATTGCGAATGCAGGATCCTGTATTATATATATATATATATATATATATATATATATATATATATATATGATATCTATCATTGTACTGTTGCCTGTGATGATAATGAGATGATTGCTAAAATGACAAAGAAGTGTAAAAACCAAAAAGTGGCGCCTATTATAAGGCTTAGTGAAAAAATTCCATCTAATACAAACTTTGCATTTTCTTGGAGTGAGATTTCCTCTGTGTATGAGAATTTGAACATCATTCTCAGTAGTGGAATTGATTTTGGTAACTTATTTTAATCTTATTTTTATTTATTCATTAGATGTCTAAAGTACTGGCAGCCAAAGTTAGAAATGACTGTGCTGTAATGTAACCACCACATTGGAGAGAGCATTTAATATTTTTTATGAAGACATTACATTTGCTATGACATTTAGAGCAAATACATTATTGATTTAATGAATCATTAGCTGAGAGGAGATTTGTTCCGTCTTTAGCCTATGTCCTGCAAATGTTCATGAAAGGATGTGTTGAATTCTACAATAAAGAATTTTAGAAAAGAGACCAGTGCAAATTTAACAAGTTTGAGGCCTGAACTTCCTAGATCAATGTTCACAGTGATCCTGAAAGGGTTCTCTCATTCTGGGTTCTGCTCAGGAACTTTCTTCAGAGATCTGAATATGAGTGTATAGACAGTATATGTCTTGTATTCAGATCTTCAATCTGATATTAGGGGATGAAGATCAGCAGAATATCACAAACCTTTTATGCTAAATTTTGATGGGAGTCTCAGCTCTTGGGACCCTACAAGACCACAACATATCTTCAGAACTACGAGAGGAAATGATTTTGAAAGCCAATCCATTCTCTTTTTACATCTAGTCTTGCAAAAAAACTGTTCTGCCTGTAGATAGCTACCCTGTAAGTCAATGTCTGACTGATAAGAGTCTTGAAACATGACTAGGGGTGGTAGCCACACCAGACATCCATCTGTAAAAAGTTTTTTGGGGGTTCTTGCCAATCATCATCACCACCGAGCAGACAGTACTGGCTAGCCAGATGAAATTGTCCTTGATACAGCTCTGGAGGAGGTGGAGGGCGTCTGAGACTATATATATCAGCTGGATACAGAAACAGAACCCCCCCCATTGCTGCACCAAATGTATCTCATCTAGCCAACCAGTGACCTGTTGTGTATTGACGAGAGGCGAGAACATTGAATCCACTGTCTACAGATAGGTGTCTGGTTTGGCTAATATAAATAGTCAAATTTTAAGGTTCTTTATTAATGAGTTAGACATTGACTTACAAGGCAGCTACCTATAGGTGGCACTAGACTTTTCTTTTTCCTCAAGGAGAGGTAATTGCATACCATTTTTTTAATGGAGCATGGCCGGTAAGACTTCATACATCATCTGGATCTCCTTAATGAGAACCAGTATCTCCAGTTCTAGTTGCCATGTTTTCTGTTAGGCTGGAAACTACATTTGACATTTTTGTTGCAGGAGGCTTTATGATGCTTTGTTTGTTCTTGGTTATCATGGTCTACAGGAACTTCCATGGTACACCAGTCACTATTGGTTGCAATGCTCTACAGGTGGTTCCATGGTGCATTAAACACTGTTGGTTGGTATGCTGTACAGGAGCTTCCATGGTACATCAGTCATTGTTGGTAGCCATGCTCTACAGGAGCTTCCATAATACTCTAGTCACTGTTGGTTGGTATGCTTTACAGAAGTTTCCATGGTACGCCAGTCACTCTTGGTTGCCATGCTCTACAGGGGCTTCCATGGTACTCTAGTCACTGTTCATTAGTATGCTTTACAGGAGGTTCCATGGTATGCCAGTCACTGCTGGTTGCCATGCTTTACAGGAGCTTCGATGGTACTCTAGTGACCGTTGGTTGATATGCTTTACAGGAGCTTCCATGGTACGCCAGTCACTGCTGGTTGCCATGCTTTACAGGAGCTTCCATGGTACTCTAGTGACCGTTGGTTGATATGCTTTACAGGAGCTTCCACAGAACACCATTCACTATTGGTTGCCATGCTTTACAGTAGTTTCCAGGATACACAAGTCACTGTTGGTTGGTATGCTTTACAGGAGCTTCCACAGAACACCATTCACTACTGGTTGCCAGTGCCATGCTTTACAGGAGCTTCCATGGTACTCTAGTCACTGTTGGTTGGTATGCTTTACAGAGGTTTCCATGGTATGCCGGTCACTGTTAGTTGCCATGCTATACAGGTGCTTCCATGGTACTATAGTCACTGTTGGTTGGTATGCTTTATAAGAGCTTCCACAGTACACCATTCCCTACTGGTTACCATGCTTTACAGGAGCTTCCATGGTACGCCAGTCACTATTGGTTGATATGCTCTACAAGAGGTATAACTGTGCTCTTCTTAAGATGCCCATATACCTTCAGTAGCTGCCACCTCTGGGGTTAGCTTATCTCTTGGGAGAATAAAAGGACCAGACTATAATTGCAATTTGCTCGATCTTTCTCTTCCCCGATATCATCTGTCAGGAAAGAGTTGGTAGCACCCCATGCACATTAGACTTTTCAAACTGAAAAAGCTGGGTTCGGCCAACAATACACTAACGTGAATGGGGGCATTAACCTCTAGCTGCTATGCTCTAAAGGGAGGTTTGCTTTTATATTGTAAATACATTATAGAACATGTTCATATTTGCATTTGTAGTTGCTGTTACATGCAGGGCAGTGTGCAATGCTAAGATGTTCAAAGCATGGGTTAAATTTACTAGAAGGGATTAATAACAGGTAGCGACATAAGATATGCACAGCTGTGAGGCTATTTTGGCAAAGACTAATTTCCTTCAGATTATCATTCAGATTTATAATACATGCAGGATGGTAAATTTAGCAACGGTGGACTTCCCCTGCAAGCAACATAAGAAATGTCAATTAACGTCAGTGAGGTGTTAGGAAGCAGAAGTACGGTATACCGGGAGGCGTTATTTGTAGTTCGGAGAAAAACAGAGGTGTGAGCCAATAATTCCAGGCTGTATGTGTTTGCCTCATCCTGAAAAGCTTCATTATCGTGGGCAGTGCAGTCTTCACAAGGGGATCTTGCCATTTCCTTTTTGAACATTTGCCTTCATCGATGTGTGATTTCCCAGATGGGAATAAGAATATAAATATAGTACAGTCACTCCATATCACACATCATGGAATATACTGTTATAACTAGCAGAATGCACATTCAGTAAAAGCAGTGGGAATTTCTAGATCATTCTTGTCTGGGAATCAATATGTGTTGTCCAAGGTGGACAGGAGGGGTGCTGTTTCTGAGAGAAAGCTCCATGTTTTTCTAATCTCGTACCTCTTTAAACATATTGAAAATGTAGTGGTATATTTTTTATTATTGTCATCTTTATTATTGTCATCTATGTTTCACGGAAAATAATGCACTAAAAATATAGATGCAAACATTATATATGGACTAAGCCCTCACTTTAATAATAAAATCTGAGACTCTTAGCCAATATATTTTGATCAAAACACATCTGTGCCCGCCTATCCGCGCCACGGTGGTCTCAGGTCAGGCAGGTCCTACTTTAAACCTATATTCAATTACCTCTGTGTGCACCAAGCAACCGATAAGAGGAGGGGCACACACAGTTATATGTACACCTGCTCTCCTGAATAAGGTAGGTTTAGAGTAGAACCTGCCTGACTGAGACCACTGTGGTAGGCGGGCACAGATGTGTTTAGATTGTTTGCATCTACAGTGTGGGCCATTTATATGGATACACCTAAATAAAATGGGAATGGTTGGTGATATTAACTTCCTGTTTGTGGCACATTAGTATATGGGAGGGGGGAAACTTTTCAAGATGGTTGGTGACAATGGCAGTCATTTTGAAGTCGGCCATTTTGGATCAAACTTTAGTTTTTTCAATGGGAAGAGGGTCATGTGACACATCAGACTTATTGAGAATGTCACAAGAAAAACAATGGTGTGCTTGGTTTTAACGTTACTTTATTCTTTCATGAGTTACTTACAAGTTTCTGTCCACTTATAAAATGTGTTCAAAGTGCTGCCCATTGTGTTGGATTGTCAATGCAACCCTCTTCTCCCACTCTTCACACACTGATAGCACACTTTGAGGTGTGGCTATCTCCATTTTGTTTGTGCACTCCTGACTAGCCAATATTTTCCACAGACTAATTTTAATTAGTGTAGCATAAAGCTGAAGCCTTCTCTCCCTATATTCAATGGAAGTCATTTGGCACCAGGAGAGGTAAAATAAAGAAGGGGCTCAGTGTATATGTGAAACCTGCATTCCTTAAATTCATTGGAGGCCAGGTGGCACCAAAAGAATTACCGTTTAGCATAGGTTCCTGTCCGAAAGAGGTCACCTTGCTGTGGTAGATGGGCGCAAATGATTTAGATCAAAATATATTAGCTAAGTACCTCTCGTTTTTCATATAGTGAGTATAGCAATAATTCAATCATTCTTTGTCTGTAGAGTGCTTTGCATTGTATTTGAACATGCAAGCACTCAAAACTTGGATTATTTAGAATTTTTGTTATACTTACTAAATTTGAAGCTCAGCGCACATTTTTGATCAAAATTGTGTCGGGCCCATCTACCAATGACAGGGTGGCTTCTGCAGATGGGAAACTACACTATCAGACTTGCCTCTCCTAGACCTAGGTCTACACAATTTAGTTGGTAGATGGACCCGACAATTGTGATAAAAAATATGTGCAAACAGCTTCAAATTTTCATATACAGTATATCAGTAATGCAGTTCAGAATATCCCATGTTTCCAATGTTTGCATGTGTCCTTGCGCATGGAGCAGTGTGCTGTTACATATAGTGTTTGCTTTTGCATGTCAGCCATGATAGCGTGCACTTGTACTTTATTTCACATTTTTAGGGGTGCTGGTCTAACCTTGTTTTTTCCATTGAACATTTGGAGAAGTGGTTGCCCCCATTTGGACCATATACTCCTTCCCTTCTGTCCAAGGCTTTTAATTAGGACATAACATAGTTGGATCCTAATTTGCCTGGAATTTTGTAGTCCTAGGCCCAGGAGAGGCAAGTCTATTTTGATAAAAGACCTTCAAATTTTCATATAAAGTAAGTAAAGCAGTAATGCAATCCAGAACATCCCAGGTTTCCCACCGACACCTTCCAAAATCTTGTAGAAAGCCTTCCCAGAGCAGTGGAAGATGTTTAAGCTGCAAAAAGAAATAGAATTTTTTGCCCCATAAGATGCACTTTTTTCCCCCGAATACTGATGAGCCCTTCCATTATCGATGCGTTCATTAACACCGGAGGACTGGGAAGCAGTGAAGGCTCTGTACTCACGGCTTCCTGGTTCTCGGCTGCTGGCTGTACAGTAGCTGCGCACAGCGTGAGGGCGCTCTGTGACCTGGAGTTCAGGAGCAGTGGCATCCGGAGCAGGAGAGGTAAGTGTTTTTTTTTTATTTTAACTTCTCTGCACTAGGGGCTGACGAACAGCTTGGAGGCTGATGAGGGGCATGATGGGCTCATAATGAATGGGGCTAATGAGAGGCATGGGGGCTGAATAGAGGCATGGGGACTCATATGGGGGCTAATTACAGACATGGGGCTGATATAGGGTCTAATTACAGGCATGGGGTCTAATTACAGGCATGGGGTTGATGAGAGGCATATGGGGGCTGATAAGAGGCATGGGGCAAGACTTTTGCCCATATAGTGTCGTTCTGTATAGAAGCTGTATTCCCAAAAAAGTCTTAGAATTTTATTTCAACCAAGACAATTTGCAAGTCTGCGTTGTTTCTTCATTTTATACGTATTGTAGTAATAAAATGATAAAATAAGTGATTTTTCTATGTGTTTTCTTTCTCATTAGAAATGATTGTAACCACAGTGCAGCTCTGCAGAATGAAAAACCGTGTTCCTTTTTTACAATTTTGACTTTCATCCAAACAATCTCATAATTTGTGGCTGAGAGAAGGCCGTTTCAGCCATGAATCTTGCTGTGTATTGCCATTTCTTTAGGGTGCAGTAAGAGGCGCAGAACATACATCCTTTATTACAAATGAAATACATAGTGAATCACAACGCGGTATAATTCAGACAACAAAGTTATATTTTCCAAGGCCAGAAAAATCACAGTGACTGATGCTTTATTTTTCCAGTAACGGTGCAGGAGTCCCGGCTTCCCTCTCAAGAATTGACTTTGTGTCTTCGAGAAGCCGTAGACAGGCTGGTGTCTTATTAACAGTGATAGCGGAAGCGATTGACATTGTAAAGTTTTCCCAATCTATCTGCTCAAGACAAATCAGATGTATTCTGTTATGGTGAGAACATATGGGGTAGTGCGTGACATAAGGATAGGTTCATTGAAGCTCAATATCTTCCTCCCACAAAGACTTGGAGGCGGCTGGCCCGTCACAAGCATGAGTAAGTATGATTTAAAATTGTGAAATTTGGCTTCATGGCAAAACAAATTTATCCTGGAATTTGCATCGAATTCCATTTCGTTGGATTCAATTCGCTCAACTAGAGTGATCACCCACACCAGAACATTATGTAACACTATTTACAAAGCCTTTATAGACTGTTTATGAGTGGTTTAGTTGGATCACTGGTGTACAATGTCTTGTAGGGTTAGCTCAGCTGAATGTAATGATATGTTTCAGTTAGCAATCCGTTGATTCGTTCCGGAGAAAATGTACATTTAATCCATACACAAATGTTCAGTAAAGTGCCCTAAGGGTGGGTCCAGGCCACTCTGTGCACCCTTGCTCCTCCTGCTTCCTCTGCCAGCCCCTTCTTCTCCTTCTTGACTGACAGGACGTGTTCCTAAAAGAGGGACTGATCTCCAAACTTCATGACAGACATAACAATGCCTACAGATTGATGAATCAATTCCTTGCTCAGTCTAATAAAGGACTAAAACAGCCTATAAATCCTATAAAGTCTAAATGGGATTTTCTTAATGATGTACACTAACATTTTTTTTATTTTTAATGACAAATAACATTTCTATTTTACAATGAAGTGCAATACAATACAATGCAAAAATGCACAATAACATTTCTTTACAAATCTGCATTTCTGGTGATTTAGAGGATTTAGATTTACCCAAGGAAAACTTCTCATAAGTACAGACTCATGAGCAGGGTCAGATCTTACAGAAAGGGTCTTTTTGGCCCTGAGCTGACTGGTAAGCTTTGCTCTCCACTCTAGGACTGACTCACGTGGACCAACAAGCTTACAATTAAACAGTCTTTGACAGCAGACTGCTTACGGTCTATCAATGACAGCAAAAAACAATTGGATAATTGGGTAGACTGTCTCTTTAAATAGATGTTTGACAACTCTAACACTGTCCCCTTAAAGGTGACAGCAAAATTAAAAACAATAGAGGGCGATCCCTTGTGAAATACCTTAGGGTTTCCGGATAAGTACTCAAGGTGAGAATGCCTTTCCAAATAACCTTGCGCAAATCCAGGCACAACACTAGGAAATGGCGTGGTCTCTCCTGGAGAGAGGATAGGTCAGGCTGCTGCGCTTGTTTGCCGGGATCCTCCAGATGGAATAAGAGGTGACAGGTCACTCAACCTCAGAGTTGTGTTGCACCCGACTACCTGGTCAATAACCCTCTGGCTCTGGTCTCCTCTGAGATGACTAAAGATGGCTGTATCTGCAGGCATCACCATGGCTCTCTTTGCATGTGGTGCAGTACCACACAATCTGCACAGTCACTCCTAGGTTGTGGTATCTCTCAGTTTACCACCCTTCTTGTCCGTCTCGATATGTCTTCCACTCAACACAATATTGAACACAGCCCCTCATACATTATTGCCTACAGGGTCCGGAGTGCATGGTCTTTGTTATAGGTCTGCCTCTGTTACAGGCCCTGGCTGCTTCCATAATGCACATGTGGTACCCCAGACATGGGGGTATAATATTGTAAATGGTTTATAGTAGAATGCAATATAATGTAATGTCATGCTATACACTCTGTTCACCAGCAGATGGGGGCATCAGGAATGGGACTTATCATCCCATTCCAACCCTCTCTTAGTAGGAGTGGGCTGTTTCGATTTCCTGTCAAGGGAGGGGCAGAGATAGTTAGTTACTGAGAAAGAAAAGAGTGAGGAGTGAGGGAGCCTGTGATCTAGCCTCTGCTCCTCCTGGCCTAGAGGACCACTAAGTCAGCTCATCTAGGAGGGCCACTACTCTAGACAGCTTGCAAAGTCCCAAACTACATACAATCTGTAAACTACAGTGTAGTTTTTTTAACAGCATGATGAAGGAATCAAGCTATCCAGAGTTTGCTGTAAGGTGAGGGGAAACATGTTAAGACACCACCACTGCAGTTCAGGACAGGCATAGCTAGAAGCCTGCATCATACAGTGGACACCTATAGTCACAGGTGCCACAGTACAGCCGTAGTGAAAGAATCAGGACAGAGACATTGTCAGTTAGCATCATCTTCTGCCACATTGCCAGCCACCATACCCCATTATCTGGGTGGAGAAATTGCACTTTGTATGAACTACTGCAGGATGTGCTGTTATTTGTTTTTGCACTTAGTAAAGAAAAACGTTGTTTGTTCTATAATCTCTGACTGGTTCCTTCATGTCACTTATTCACTGCACCAAACCCCAGGGAGTGGCGGCCTGAGGGAGCACACCATGACACAACACAACATCTCATCAGGATCACCAGAGAGCTCCTCAGGGGCTCTCTGCACTCAGACTAGGCAGCTTCTCTCTAACCCTCAGTTCTGATCTCAACTCCTTTGCGGTATTTGGCTTCAGTTGCACTAGCTAATCCCTGAGGTGTTATACCCTTATTAATAATAGCAATCTCTTCCTCTTATCAAGCTAGTTCCCATGGGAATAAATGGTGGATCTGTCTCTGGCATCAGCTCAGTCTTCTATCTCCTGTTTTCATCTCCTCTTATATCCTGCAACTAACCACGAGGTCTGCAAAACAATTCTATCTATCTATCTATCTATCTATCTATCTATCTATCTATCTATCTCCACAGGGTGTTTTCCACTGCCTTTCAGTACCGTCTTTGCAATACCCATCACATCCTACCCAAGGTATATGACTCCCCCTCAGTGTCAGTACGCTGTCATAGTCTTCCTATGACAAAAAACTCACCTCATCCACTCAATCGCTGCAGCAGCTTCTTCTATCTTCACTGAACAGGACCTGCCAAAGGACCTACGATGTGAGCAATGACGTCACCACTCTCTCCAACGTGCTGATGTCATCACCCATATCACAGGTCCTTTGGCAGGTCCTGTTCAGGGAAGATAGAAGAAGCTGCTGCAGCGCAATCAAGTGGATGAGGTGAGTTGATTTTTTTGTTTTGTTTTTAACCCCTAAATGGCCATATTTATTTGCATTCTATCTTAAGAATGCTATTACTTTCCGATATAACCATGTTATAATAGAAAATAATAAAGTGAAGTTTGGGTCCCCATTGACTTCAATAGGGTTCATGTTCGGGTTCAAGTTTGGGTCAAATTCAGGTCCCAAACCCAAACTTTGACCTGAAGTTCGTCCGAACCCGCTCATACTTAGAAAAGAGGGGTACACATCTGGTCGGCATCAGAGAGGAAGAGTCTGAAGCCTCTACAAGTGCAGTAGTGTGGTGGATGGGTCAGTATTAACAAAAATTATCTTTCTTCAACAGGTCCAAGAAATGTTTGTATTTTTCATAATGCAGGAGAAACCCTTTAAGTGCTGGAAGCTATAACAGCATGCATAAATATAACATAACAGCAATGCTGGCATGTTCTAGCAACAGTCACATTAAAGTTCAACTAGTGAAAACCGGTTCAAACAGTAACCTATACCAAAAGATACTGTGAAGGATGTGGTTTTCTTTACAAGAGGTGCAAAGCTGATCTCCAACCCTATTACAGACACATGACAAATGGCATTCTTCATCTCAATTAATGAATATTGCTTCGTAGATCCTTCACCTCCTGAAATGAGGAATACGCAGAATTGATTCCTGGGAAATGTGATAAATGCAACGCTTTTCGCTTTTTCCCCTCCAGGCAAAAATAACGGACAGTTCTGTGCTGGTAATTACACAGCGCAATACTGGGATGTGTTATTAATTTGATGCCAGGCTGTGCCTTGTGTATACACTATTACTGCATCATCCGTGATTTGTTGTGTTGACTGTTTAAATTGCCTTAATGAGATTATAATGCCTTAAAGTGCACCCGAACGTAACATGTATGATATTACACAGTACACACCAGCGCTGTTATATAAAGGTCAGTACGGGGGCTTAGATCCTCTTGGGGGGCATAATACTGAAAAATGCCCTTTTAGAACAATCTATCTAATATGGTTATCTACGCCTACTTATATAATAGCTCATTTTGAAGACCGCTTTCATGTTTCACGCTTTAGGTCCTTAAATAATATGACCACAAACGAGAGACTTTAATAATATGTACACTGCCCTGAATTAAAGGGGCACTAGGATATGCCCCAATTTTTTGATAGGTGCGTGACCTGCACCTACACCGAGAATGGAGCTAGGAGAGTGGTGGCTGGAGGACCCTGGGTTTCCCAGGGCCTGGCCACCGCCAAGCGCTCTCCCTACACAAGTAAATGGGAGCGCACTGAGCTTGCACGGCCACTGCTACCATTCATTTCTATGGGGCCAACAAAAATCGCAGAGCCAGCTCTCGGCTATTTCCGGTGGCCCCATAGAAATTAATGGATGGTGGCTGCGCATTAGCAGTGCGCCCTCCGTCACCTTCACCGCTCCGTCTCGGGTGTAGCCCGACCTCACCACTGGGACCCGCACCTATCAGACAATGGGGGCATATCCTAGCAATATACCCCCATTCTCTGTGATGGGAATACCCCTTTAAGGACCAAGCCAATCTTTGCCCTCTCAATGCAGTACATTTTTTTGAATTTTTTTTATAACTTTTTACATTTTCATGGACGGTACTGTGTGAGGTTTATTGCATTGCAGTGTTTTTTTGTTTTTTCTACTTTTTTTTCCATTTTTTAGCACTTATAACAAAGCATAGAATTTAAATGAAAATATTTACATTTGTGCATTTTCCAAACACTGTAAATTGCTTGTTAATTTAATTTTCAATCTGTACAGTAAAGTTGATACCGAATTTTTTTTTTGTGTTTTATGACATTTATTTAATAGTTTTTTTAATAAATATATTTATTCTTCTTGTATTTGGTATACACATTTTGTAGTATTTTTACTTTATTTTTGCGTCATTTTTTAAATTATAATTCCTGTGCCTTTAAAATACACAGACAGACAGCTCCGGGTAGAATGGAGTAAGCTCAGGCCTGTCCCTTTAATGGGGTGGAATGGTAGCTTTTCATAGCCCAGAATGACTAAAGGGAGTCTGTCACAACCAAATTCACTTTTAAACTGTGCACAATACCTGGTAGGTTTACCTCTGTATATTAAACCCACATTTTAGCTTATAGGGCCAATCTTGCAATTTTGGAGAAAATTTAATCCATATGCAGATTAGCTCTCGAGTGCACCGAGGGTGGGTCCAGACTGCTTCGTGCACCATAATGGTGTCCCTTTCACCTCCCAGCACCTCCCTCTCTTGCTTGATTATCTGAGCCAGGCTTCTCGAGCAGCATTGCACATGGTCCTGTCAGCCAAACAAAATAGGGAGGTGATGGGGGTGGAAAGGGCTAAAGCTATGGTGCACCAAGTGGCTCAGGCCTACACTCAGTGTAACGAGCAGTGGGTGTGGGAAAACTGTGTCAACTAACAGTTTCAGGCTTTGGGCTAAACCTAAGGGTGTTGTCTTGGCGGTTCCCTAGTATTCACTCTTTAACCCTTGTACAGGAATCTAGACTTTGCTGCAGGGAGCCAACCGGGTCACTACCCCTTGTAGAAGTCCTGGTGTAGTTGACAGATGACCCACAGTGGTCAGAGACTCTGGTGCAAAACACCAAGAGATCAGGCAATACTTGTAGTCAGAAAACGGGCCAAGTCCTGGACATGCTGAGTTCATGCGTATCCGAGAGACAAGTCTGAGGTCAGGGCAGGCTGAGTTTTTGCGTAGCCGAGAGGCTAATCTGGGGTTAGGGCAGGCGAATCAGAGTTGTTAGGCATACAGATGTTCGGTACGTAGTAGATGGACAGAAAAAGCATACCTTCGCTGATATATTAGACAACTGTAAATCTTTTTGCTCAGGGGAAGGGGGCACAAAGAGTCAGAATAAATAGGAGGGCTGATCACTACATTAGTCAGCAGCTGAACAGAAAGCAAGAGGGAAGGTAAACCTCTGCAGTACTACAGAGACATTTCACAAGCCCCAATACACACGGGTGAGCGGAGTAACTCTCGCGCCCACCCAGATTAGTGGAGCAGCAGCAGACACGGTTCACCAGCGTAACACTCAGAACACTTTAGAGTTATTTTGCATATAAATTAAAAGATGATTTAATCAAAATTACAGGATTGGTTCTGGCAGCTAAACTGTAGGTATAATATGAGGAGACCCGAAGTGAAAGTAAATTTGGTGCTTACACGCTTCCTTTAAAGGTCTGTGATCTGAGTTTTCTCAATCACTCATAGAATTTGTGCTTTAAATTTGTGAAGACGTATATGTCAAACTTGTAAACTATATACGTAAGATGATGTCTTGGTGGGTCTAAGCTGCTTTTACTCTTTGTAAACCTGGTAATGTCACAAGAACGAAATTCATATGGTAATACATATTTCTTACAAGGTTGAATCCCCTTGATGCAGCTTGGAAATGCCCATGAACAATGACCCAGTTATGTTTTCTTAGGAAGCATTTCTATTTTAGTGCCTTTTTCTCTTTTTTTTTTTGTGTTGAGAAAAATGATGACAACCAGGACACATTAATAATGAACCCAAATACCGTAGAAATAAATTATTTTATTAAAATCAGTGAACATTAACACGTTCAACTCCAAAGAACCAAATTATTTCACCTCTCATCCAGTATCACTTAAAATTCAAAGCTGAATCCCTCAGATGATATCTGTTCTGCGTGGAGTACGTACTGACATACATGGATTGCTGGTGGTGCCATTTCAACACTGACCTATGGAATGGGAAATCTGGTAATGCAATTTTTTCATGACTGCTGATCTGGTAATGCCCACTAGAACCACTTACGTATGGCTATCTGCAAGAACCATGTATGGTATTGGCTCTGCATGAACACCATGAATCCTCGCGCACATTCTGCATTTGCAATTGGAAATCCAACAATTGTAATTAGAGATGAGCGAACTTTTAGAAAGTTCGATTCAGCTGCTTTGCTGAATTTTATTAAAAAATTTGCTTCGTGGAGAATTACTTCGTCACGAAGCACATTTTTTGTAAGTAGCGGGTGAAATGACAGGGAGCGGCAATAGCTCCGCTCCCCATCATTGTACCCCTTAGATGCCATGTTCATACATGATTGTGGCATCTGAGTGTAAAAACAGTGTAAAATTAACATTAAAAAAATTTAAATCATATTCCCACCTCCATTTGCTCTCGACAGGATGGCCGCCGCCATCTTGCTTGAAGATCTGGTGTGAGATCTCGTGCGGCGCGAGATGGCATCATCAAGCCGGCTGGCGTGGTGATGTCATATGTCACCATTCACCGGATTTCGGCCAAGATCTTCAATCAAGATGATGGCACTCAGCCTGACGCAAGCAATTGGAGGTGGTAAGTATGATTTTTTTTTGTTTGTTTTTTTTTTACACTATTTCGGGTTAAATCAATTCGCTAACACAACGCATGAGGAAATTCGGTTCTGAGGTGAATCATATTTATCCTGAAATTCGAATTGAATTGGCTGATGTGGGATTCGATTCGCTCATCCCTAACTGTAATCGTCCTGTTTAGAGATTAGCGAGCATGCTCGGCAGAGCATGCTCGAGTGCCATTTTTGCGTATTTACGTATGCATTTTAAAATTGCTACACTATTCATACGCATTTTAATCTATACACAAATGCGTACGAATTGCGTACGAATAGCGTACAAATTCAATTTGTATGCTATTCGTGCGCAATTCGTACGCATTTGCGTATAGATTAAAATATGCATATGAATAGCGTAGGAATTTTAAAATGCGTACGCAAATACGCAAAAATGGCACTCGAGCATGCTCTGCCGAGCATGCTCGCTCATCTCTAGTCCTGTTGTTTATTCAGGGACCATAAATACTCTAATATCAGATTACGTGCCGAATACTGTGGCAAATTGTGTCGTTTCTTTGCCGGTATTACAGACAGACGAAACCCAGTTCTTTTAAGAGGATTATTCATGTGGTTATAATTGACAACTACATAGAGATTCTCTATGATGCTTGGAATTTAAGGCAGTAATGAGAAATATAGAGAAATATACACATTTTATATGTAGAGGAGGTTCAAAAGCAGGAAGATGTTTAATATTCCACAGTGATGTAAAAGAAAACGAATGCAATGTATTTTGTAGGACAGAGTCACATTTATAAAACCTTAGACATCACAATAGAGCATTTTTTTCGTCATTGCAAAATGTGTTTTAAATATATCGTATCCTATTGAGTTCTGCCTCGTGTCTTTTATTTTCAGTGACTTTTGTCTCTGCCATGCCTGAGTTTGGAGCTGCAAGTTCTGAGCTCAGTGAGTGTCCCCCTTGAGGCTTGCTATCTCGGCCTTTTAATCTCTGCCTCCTCCCCAAACCCTTTTGCACTGTCATTGCCGCAATTCTCAACTGTGCTCCGAATTTTCCTCTGGGATATTTAATATTCCGAGTGCTTGAATAATACTGGCCACTGATACTTCTACAGTTTTCCTAAGGCTACTTTCACACTTGCGTTTGCAGGATCCGTTTGTGAGATCCGTCACAGGCTCTCACAAACGGTCCTGAACTGATCAGTTTTGTCCTAATGCATTCTGAATGAAAAAGGATCTGTTCAGAATGCATCAGTTTTGCTTCAGTTCAGTCTCCATTCTGTTTTGGAGGCGGACACTGAAAAGCTGCTTGCTGCGTTTTGGTGTCCGCGTGAAGAAACTGATGCAAACGGATCCATCATGACTCACAATGTAAGTCAATGGGGATGGATCCGTTTTGTCTGACACAATAGAAAACGGATCCGTCCTCCATTGACTTTCAATGGAGTTCAAGACGGATCCGTCTTTGCTATGTAAAAGATAATACAAACGGATCCGTTCAGAACGGATGCAGACGGTTGTACTATCATGACGGATCCGTTTGTCAGAGCCTGGACGGATCTCACAAACGGATCCTGCAAACGCAAGTGTGAAAGTAGCCTAAAATAACAAGAAGTAATATAAGTATAAAAAGCAAATAGCTTTAGGGTCAGGATACACATGAAAATTTTTTTTAGGCTATCACCATAAGGGCTCATGCACACGAACGTGTTTTCTTTTCGTGTCCGTTCCGTTTTTTTTTTTTGCGGACTGTATGCGGAACTATTCATTTCATTCCGTTTCCGTATTTTTGTTTCTTAAAAAAAATAGAACATTTCCTATTATTGTCTGCATTATGGACAAGGATAGGATTGTTCTATTAGGAGCCAGCTGTTCTGTTCCGCAAAATACAGAATGCACACAGACGCCATCCGTATTGTTTGCGGATCCGTTTTTTGCGGACCACAAAATACATATGGTCGTGTGCATGAGGCCTAAAGAAGCAGCCATATAGGTCTGCCTGGGCGCTGTATACCTAAAGCGGGAAGAGGTTTTTGAATATTTTGATTTTCATTTATTTCCACTTTTTTGAAGATGGACATAATTTTTAATGATAAAAATTTGTCTGAGTGGAAATACAAAGTAATGAAATAGAATAAAGTTTGAAAAATATATTAAAGTAAAAAAAAAACTAAATCAAACAGAGCACAATGTAATAGTCATTGAATCTACTAGGAATTCTGATGACTGTACGCCGGTTCTGCACAGTTTTTTATTCAAATGAAATATTGATAGGGGAATTGGATCAATCTTTGTTGTCTGGATGATCTAAAGCCTAGGCTTAGCCTTAGCCTGTGTTCTCATTATCTCATTCCTCTCCTATGCCACTATACCCATAAATGATACTGTAGGGAATGGCGCCATTTGTCTTTTTTTTGCGTTTATTGATTTTCAGATGGATCAGAGTGTTACATCCAAAATATATATAGAAAAAATATATATCAATGGAAAACCCCAATGGCCCCGTCATAATAGTGCCGCCCCCGCCATTAGATGCAGAAAAATATGGGAGCTGTTTTATACTTTCTTGACAAAGCAATTTCAACGTCTTCATTTTTTCAAACACTTATTCAGAGCTGTGATGAAAGCAATGGATAATGACCATTGGAATGATATGTTTTAGGCTAGTTTCACGCGAACGTTGTGTTTTGCAGTCCCAAAAAAAAAACGGATGGCATCCGTGTGCATTCTGTATTTTGCGGAATAGAACAGCTGGCCGCTAATAGAACAGTACTATTCTTGTCCGTAATACGGACAAGAATAGGACATGTTCTTTTTTTTTTTGCGGGGCTACGGAACGGGCATACGGATGCGGACAGCACACAGTATGCTCTCAGTATTTTTTGCAGACCCATAGAAATGAATGGGTCTGCATTTTTCATGTGAAAAATGCGGATCGGAGCCCGCAAAAAATACTGTTGTGTGAAAGAGGCCTTATTCCTTAAAGGTTCAGGGGCAGACTGGGAACTTAAAGTGGCCCTGGAAAATAAACCTAAAAGGCCCCAAGTTGTAGATGAATCCAAATTGACAGAAGGTGGGGCAACACAAGCCACAAGTAAGCATGGACAACAGAAGTAGATGGGAACAGCAATACCGTACTGTAGCACAAGATACTGCCCCAGCAAAACGAAACCAATGCAGCATAAAATACTGTCCTATCACCATACAGAGGATGGTGATACAGTTGAATTTAGGAGGGCCCCTTCTTCTCCTAGCATTAATTAATGATGGAGAGTATCAGGTCACTATGTACTTGGCCAGCGACCGTGAGAAGGGTTTGGATAGCCCACTGGGCATCGTCCCACTTGGAAGTTTCCCTATAGGGTCTATGGCCAGTCCGCCAAGGGTTAAGATGGACACAGAGGCCAAAGCTGTCTGCTGGTGGTAAAAGGACAAATATGTGCAGTGTGGATACTTATAAAGCCCATAAGGCTGAACCCATCTATTGTTTGGGCGGGGGGGTCTCAACTTTCTCCTAGATAAGGTGTCTTTCAGCAGATTGCTCCACTCCACACCACTCACCTATCCACTCACCTACCACTCCACTCACCTATCCAGGACACATGTATGGCTGTAGCAAGCTCCATCTGTATGAACGGCGTGCTACTCTAAATGCAATAATGGAATGAGAAGAAGTGCAGGAGGTAGAACTGCCAAATGGGTGCTAAGTGTTAACTTTCATGGATTGGATTTTTTTGAACCTAATGAAGAGGCCCGTTTGACCCTGAAATGCGTTGCTTTTATCTCAATAAACCATTTGAAATGATCCATCTGTGCCACTCTACTGAGTAGTGCCACTTTATTCTGTCCTGTGCTTCTCTAAATGTAGGTGTGTTAGAAAGGTGTGCGACGTAAACAGCGTAGCACAATGTGGCACGGACCTTGGTACTGTACACTTAGCTGGGCTGAGCATGCATGAGAAGTAATTCAGCCGAACTGTATAGCCAATTTCGTCATCAGTGGTGATTGATTTACTGAGTGGAAAATTTCCATTGGGCAGAGTTTTTGTGCAAATTTTCCGAACTCTATTGGGTGACGTTCACCTATCATGTATTATTTTTGCTTTTAAAAGTTTATTTTTCAATAATTTTCATTGAAAAAAACAGAAACTTCTGTGAATTATACATGTACAAACGTGACTTGTTCAAACTGAGAGTTATCAACAATGTTAGCGCTAACATGTCCATAGTTTGTCGTATGGCACATCCATTACACAGACTACTAATTAAGTGTTAATGAGGCACTTTATCTTACAGCAAATTACACAGCACACATTCTTACATTCATCTAAGATAAATAAAAGTTATATTGGATCTGAAAGGTTCATGGTTTCGACTGGGGTGATGAGTTTTCGGGGGGATTTCATTGTACATGTTGGTTTTTTGCCTTTGGTTTCTACATAATTGGAGCACTCTTACTGTCCTGGAACAGTTCTGAAACAAGGACCATTGTGAGTGAATTATTTGTGTGCAGTTGGAATGATAGAAATGACAGACAACATAGATTTCATGCTGGGGGACTCAACAACTCCTTGCTAATTAGGTCACCCCAAAATATCTTGTGATTTTGAAGAAAATATCAGCTCACAATTTATCATGTGATGACCATGACGGGATCCATGATCTGGTGATTGATCTTGTGCAAAATAGATGGGATTGGAGGGAGCAAGACCATCAGAACTCCAAAGGGTAAATCAGCAAAAATAGTTTTTTGTAAAAAGAAAAAAAAACAATATTCACCTCAACAAACCCCAACTGATGACGTATCTGCTGGTTTCCACTTCCTGGTCCAGGTCAATGCACAATCACTGAATGAGACGGTTCTCCACCATGGCCAGTGATTGGCTGAGCAGGCATCTCCTGCCATTTCCTGTGAGTCCACTTGGGTCCAGGAAGGAGAGACTAGACCCAGTGGGGGATTGGTGAAGTGAATAATATAGGATGGGCAATGTTAGCCTTTAGAAAGTTCTTCTTCTTTATAGGCAACAACATTTAAAATGGGTAGCCTCCTATCCCAGTATAATTGTGTCTGAAGCATAGACTGTGACTAGTAGGCATCTTGGTCCTTACTATGGGGCTCTCCCTTTCTCGTCTAAGGTACAGTTGTAAATTTGAATGATATTTAGGGGCCCATTTACATGGGCAAATTAACAGGAAAATTATTGGAAATGAACGTTGGTATGACCTCTCAGCCCAATAATTAGACCATGTAAACGTGCCGCAGATCACAGGATAAGGCTTCTTTCACACGACAGTATATTTTGCTGATAGGATGAGGACCCATTCATTTTAATGAGTCAGCATTGTGTGCTGTCCACATCCGTATGTCTGCTCAGTAGCCAGCAAAAAAAATAGAACAATGCCTATTCTTGTCCGTTTTGCGGACAAGAATAGGCATTGTTACAATGGATCCGCAAAAAAAAAAAAAAACGGATGCCACACGGATGTCATCCATTTTTTTTGCGGATCCGCAATTTGCGGATCGCAAAACACAACGGTCGTGTGAAAGAAGCCTAAATGAGCAAAGTGCTTGGTTGTCAGGTGATCCATGATTTAGGCAACACATAAAATTGTTTGTCAGCATCACTGCACCTTGTGTACACAGAAAAGTCCTTCTGACAATGAATTTGCACGGGGTTGTACGATCGCAGTAGTGATCATGATTAATTTCCAATTATTCCCCTGCATACTGGGCCTCGTAAATAGGACCTAACACTGGTCAATGCAGAAGCTATAAAGCAGCATTTCAAAAATATCAGAGTAGAATTGTTAAAAAGATGGTGATCTTCTGATGAGAAACCCATGAACACATTGGGCACCTTGACATCAGTGCCATGGCTTCCATACTTAATAAAGTTAAGTTAATTTTCAAATAGATGGTAATGATTCCTGATGGATCCCATTGACTCATATTTCCATTGGGTTTGCATTTTTATGGCAATTCATAAAAAATACTCACATGATTGTACATATAAAAACATTCCTTCCCTTCCTGCCATCGGAGAACCCATTCTCAGATTGATTCTTCCCTTAATACTAGCTGATAGCAGGAGCTCCCATAGTTGGAAGCCATCATTTTTGTTGTCAGAACCATTTTAAAGTCATTGGGTCATCCATCTCATAGATGGATTGTGATCTTAGGTTTGGCTAATTGAGAGCTGTCCTCATTTATTGGCTTATTGTGCCACAATTTTTTTAGGCTCACATTATTTGTATGACCAACACTGGAATACATTTTACGTAATGTTACTAGGCACTAATTTAGGAATTACCAGTAAATATATACCATGAATACTACTCATATCACATATTATAACCTTTGATACATGAAACTGATCCACAAATCTTATCAAAACCGATAAGTCTTCCATAATTTAAGCTACACTGATCTATAACTCTATATACATTAGTACAACCTTTTAGAAAAAAATGTTTATTTAGAAAAAAAAATCTATGTATAGAAATATTCAGAGATCTTTATTTTCGAGGAACATTACATTTAGTATCCTAATACACTGTAATATTCCTTTAATCTGACATTCAGAAGTCCAGAAATTAGGATAATCTGTCTTCTAACACTAGACAGACAATGCTAGTTTTGAGCCACAGGTGAGTCGAAGTGATTCTTAAAGATTTTCATTTTTAGTGTCTTTATGGTTTTTCTACCCATCCAATGGCTTGTTTCACACTAGTGCTAAACTGTTCCAGCTTATCGCATTTGGCCTAGTCGGAAACTGCCGGAGCACCATCAGGTCCCATTGACCATAATGGTACTAAGCAGGCATCTGGCCTGTTTCCGGCATTAGTGCAGAGATTCAGCCAGACAAATACTGCTGGAAGTAGCAGTTTTTGTCCAGTCGGATCCTGGCACTAATGCCGGGAACAGACTAGATCTCCGCCGGGTCCCTTTATAGTCAATGGGCCCCGAAGGAGAAAGGTAGTATCCAAAACAGCCTGCCGGAACAGTTTACTGCTATTGTGAAACTAGTCTAATTCAGCAATCTTCATAATGTACAACCGATCTGGCAGTACTGATGCCAGATTAAAGGATTTTTATCTTGTTTGTACTGTTAAAAAATCACGGCATGAAAAAATAAGCTCTACGTACAGCATATCATCTATAGTGCAATCCGCTGTTCATGTAATTTCTGTATTGTGTTCATTTATGTCATTGAATTGTATTATACTGTATAACCAAATGAAATACATGAAAAAATGTCCAAATCTGTAAATCTTTGGGGGAGATTTATCAAAACTGGTGCAAAGGAAAATTGACTTAGTTGCCTATAGCAACCAATCATTTCATTTTTCAAAGGAGCTCTGAAAAATGAAAGGTGGAATCTGATTGGTTGCTATGAGCAACTAAGTCAGTTTTCCTTAGCAGCAGTTTTGATAAATCCCCCCCCCCTTTGACATTATTTCATGATGTACTTGCGAGGAAGGTGCCCCTCATTCATCAAAACTGTCTAACAGTAAAACTGTACTCAACAGCCCACAGCAACCATTCAGAATTCAGCTTTCATTTTTCCAGAGCAGTTTACAAAATGAAAGCTGAGCTCTAATTGGATACTGTGGACAACAAAGACAGTCTTACTGTTAGACAGTTTTAATAAATGAGGCACATCTGCTCACTTTAGTTCTCGTGGTCATGAACATTTAAAGGCCAGCCAAAATGAAAATGTAAATTGTATGCCATCACTACTTTCTTTGTAAAGGGCACAATATCTCCAGAATCAGACATATGTTCAATATTTACCAGGGTTGGACTTTTCCGCTAGACCACCAGATGAAACTTCTGGAGGGCCAAGGCTTTGACACAATAACGGGACTCAGTGTGCCTTCAGAAGGCAACTTCATTCGGAGATGACTTTGGAGCCAATCACTTGCCATTTGGGTCTATAACTTATGGATAGATTGTAAAAGACTTGTTTGACCTAATTGATGATACATTTGTTGTGTACGATGATAAGTACGATGATGCAATTCATAGTGGACTTGCACATGTTCTGTATAGCTGGAGGGTGGACTCTCAGAACTAAGTTCTCTGGTGGGTCCACAGAACCCCACTCTGACACTTTGTATTATCATATAGTGATATTAATGTTTGTTGATGGATCTATGATTTGGTGTGGGTGACATGCATGACCTACTTAGGGTTGGGTCCACTACAGGATTCTCTCATAACTGTCATAGATGTTTTGACAATAGGTAAGAGTCAGCTTAACCATTTAGGTAAGTCAGTTTCTGGAAAAAAGGTTTCTACACTATGTCATTGAAAAACCACATAAAAAAAAACAAAAACACATACACAATTCACTGTGGTTATCTGGAATTTCACATCTAAAATTCTTTTCAATGTCCTGCTTGGCACCACCAAACTCCTAACCAACTGGAAGTGGAAGTTACTGTCCAATCCTCATGTGCATTTCCCACCTCCTTGCCCGCCAACACTGTAGCACCTCCAGGGGAGTAGCTATAGTGGAAGCAGGGGAAGCTGCTGCTACGGGGTACAAACTCAGAAGGGGCCCATCTGGGAGGGGCTCCCTCAACAGTTTTATGCAATGACATTATTCTGCCTGGCCTGTTCTGAGAGAGTTATCTTGACTAGCCACAGGAGTGAGGGTTGTAAGTCCTGGGGGGGGCTTTCAAAAATTTGCTGTGGAGCCCAGTCCGTTCTAGCTATGCCACTGGTCACCTCCCTTTGAGGTTCCCACCATGCATGATGAAAAGACAAACTTGAAATTGGATGCTCTCTCCATGGACCCTGTACATCTCTATAAGCTACCTCTAAGGTATGTACATCCTTGACTCTGTTAATAGTATTGTTTCTTATCACTTATTCTGTCTACACAATATCGCAGCAGGTGTGCTATTTTACCCAGTACATTATTAAAGTTCATTACAAGTCTTGGCTGAAGCCTTGATGCTAGTTGGTAAGCCTAATTCTTCCTATCTGTTGACAAGACACAAAGAAAATTGTGAGGAGCCAGAAGAGAGGATTGCAAGCCCCAATCACCCAACCCTTGATCCCTCACTAACATAACCTAATATAACCTACATAACTAATTCAGCATCTCATTTTGATTCCAGTCCAGAGCAATAGGATAGAAACAGAGAAGGGACTAGAGAAAACGTGAAATCTTTTTGATTAAAAATCATATAGCATGATATAGCAGCAGGTTGTTGTTTTTCAATATGTCCAAGCATTTGTCTCAGGAGAAATAAGCCGCCGATGGAGGTGTCTAGCAGAGGTTCACTCCCCATTCCCTATTCACGCTTGGCTGAACCATGAATGCATGTGTATGGGGGTCGGAAGTATTATCTACTGGACATGAGTTCTAATATGCATGGTCAGCTTTAGTTGTACATTTTTTAAGGACCATTTGATAATCCAGATATATGTTATTTCAACTGTGATCAGGTTCCCATAATGTCTATTTTAGAATGAAAAGCGGTTGGCCACTTTCTGGTTACTGTTGACCTATGTTTTTGTACTCTGACTATATGGCACTTACTAATATAGCCTTAGTTGAAATTCACTGCCATTTTCTATATTTCATAAGGTATGCCACCTTGTTTTCCAAGTATTGTATGTTGTCCACACAAAGGTCTTGTCCACAAAATGGCTCCTGATGGATGGTCATGTGACCAGGCAAATCACCTCCATGTGATGCCTTCTCCATTCAAATACCCTTTATCTGCACTTGTTGGACATTTAGTACAGGTGCAATGTGTTTGAATAGAGTGATGTGTATAGTCACATGACCCTCCATCAGCGGCCATCTTATGGACAGTGTCTCTGTGTGGACAGAATAGAAGATTTGCCCAACAAGGGGGCATTATTTATGAATTATTGCCAACAGCACAGAATATCAACAAAGAATATATTAATAAGTGCCATATAGTCATCTTACATACACATTGGTCACAAGTAGCCAGAAAGTGGACAACACCTTTAAGGTTGGTCTGACATTCTCTGCTGCAAAGAATCTGGGTAAAGCGGTGGCACTTTTGTGGTGAGTACCATTGCACTCACAAATTTGACTTTGGTTTTATCAATGCTAATCCAAGGAATTTCAGTGATAGGTTCCATTTAAACCGATGGGGTTATTATGCTATATAATTGCACATAGCAGCCCAAAAACTTAACATGAGTTACCATCAACACATTAAATTATACATTTTATAATACATACATTAGAGAACATCTCAATAGTCAACATTCAGAGGAACACAACCTTTACCAGACATTCACTGCAGAGTATGCACATAATCAGTAGATTTCTAACATCATACGAAGACCCCTGAACAGAGAAAAGAGCAGTGAGTCAGAATGTGGTTTTATGTGGAGATGACAGACCCACTTAAAAGAGCTCCTGAAATGAACTGCTTTCCCGCAGTGACCCTGTGGACAATGTAGAACCTGTAATGAGGCACACTGAGGCAGCTGTCTTAGCCAGCAGGAATTTGGGATAACAAAATGGAAGGAATTTACATAAAAATATACATTATTATAGGAAAAAACAACAGATTCTCAGACACTGAGTTGGGTCCATATCAGAGATCCACAGAGAACATTTGACATTCAAATTCAAGTCAGAGTTTGACTTTAAAATGTATTATTTTAAGAGTGAATTATGAGGATTTCTCCAGATCCATATTTTGTGGGAATCATTTTTTTTTCAATTCAGGGCAGCAATGGCTGAGCAATCAAGCAGTACCGGAATCCCTGGAAGCCCACACAGACAAGGAGGTCTGGAGTTGGACTCTTGCTGTATGGTATCAATAGAGAGGGTTTCTTTTCTCTCCACTGGCAGCTCTGGGCCGTGAGCCAGTTGGCTTGCTATCTTCCATTAAATGAGCTGGCGCACAAACATCATCTATCACCTATCCAAAAAATAGGTGATAAATGTATGATCCCTGGTGGCCTGATCGCTTGGACCCCATGATCATGAGAAAGGGGGTCCCTGAGTTTCCTGTATCAATGGGTAGTGCACCTGCATGACCAGTGCTTCTAAGGGACTGCCGAAGATATCTGAGGACTGGACAGTAAACTGAGTGGTGGCCATATGCGTACTACTGCTAAATTTGCACAGGAAACTTGTGAACCCCCATTTTTTTAAACAGTGGGGGTCCCAATGGTCAGACCCTCAGCGTTCATAGGTTTGTTATAAATGTTGTTTGCAAGCCAACCCCTTTAAGTGACTTGACCTTCACAACTCATCAACAGTTGGTACAAAACCCTAAGATGTCTTGACAGAAATTTCAATGAAAAACCACCACCTTTGTGCTTCTTGGACCAAACCTGAATATATCAAAAGGAGAATGTGGTGATTCTTGGATCAAAACTGGTGAAATCCCAAGGAAAATACTGATGAAAGGGCCAGCCCCCATGTTAACATATCTTTCCACTCTTTTCCATATGAAAAAAAACAAAAACAAAAATGAATAATGTATAAGAGACAGGACAGGTGCCATGTTGTCTAGGCAGCACAGAGGCAGGGATTACCGCATTATATCTTAACACAATTTCATGTAGCCCTGGATAATATTAAATAACAAAATAAATATCTATATAACAAAGCTCTGGCATGTATTAATTTATGTACTCGTTAGATAAGGTTCTGCCGTACCTTGCAGACTTAAACTTGAGTTCATGATAACACTGTACAAAACTGTGATATATGAATGTTATCGGCAGTGCAAGGAGGACAATGCCGCTGACCACGCATACTCCTCCAAGTATTCTGCCAGGAACAGATATAGGGTACATGTCTCCGTAGCCTACGGTGGTCATGGAAATAATCACCCACCAGCAGGCTGCCGGTATGCTTGAGTAGTCCTCGTTTTTTGTTTCAAGGTCCAAGCCATGCTCAAGCAGCTGAGAAAGTGCTCCAAAAATTGCCATCGCCACGCAGATAAACACCAGCAGCATGATCATCTCCCGGTAGCAGCGTTTTAAAGTGAGGCCAAGAGTCTGGAGGCCGATAAAGTGTCTCGCAAGTTTTATTACCCAAAAAATTCTCATCATCCTCAAGACCCTAAGTGTCACCCCAGCTCTCTGCAACTGAGGGTTTTCCCCCGTAAAAAGGGTCATGAGAACTGAGATGTAATAAGGACTGATAGCCAGCAGGTCAATGATATTTAAGGGCCTTTTCACAAATTCACACTTATTCTTGGAGACAATGAACCTGACGATGCACTCTGCCGTGAACCAGCCGATGCAGACAGCTTCAATTATCCTGCGGAAAGAAAACATGTTGAATAATTTATTTTCATAATGATATTTAAAAGGGCGTCCTTTGCTGTAATAAAAATGGTTGTGCTTTTAACCCCACAATTTACGTACGGAGAGCTGCGATGATGTAAATATAGGAACACATGCGTTACATTACAGTTTTTTCATTTTTAGAGACTAAATTAAAGGGGTTGTGCCTTGATTGAAGTAAAAAAAATGAAAATCAAACACATGACAATATCTTTCTAACAAAGCTAGAACCAGCCCTGAAGCACACATGGGACCAGATATCTCAACTTTCACTGCTCCAATTGCTCTGCTAGATAATCTTCAGCCTGAAAGCTCAGGGGGCATGTGCTTTTTGCAGCAACAATTTCCCTTTTACTTCCATAGCAGAACATATGACTGGTGGCAGTTGGAAATTTAAACTGAGCATGTGCGACCACCACAGTCAGATGGACAAAAAAATAAGGAAAAGAGCAAACAGCAGGTGGCGCTTTACAGATACATTTTATTGAAGAGCTTATTCTGGCTGTACAAAAGTTTTAATTACATGCAATTGCTAATGTATTCAGATCCAGGTTCTGGTTTGAAAAATGTAAATTATGGTTTGTAACACAACCCCTTTAAGACTAAGTAGAAAATTGCATATACGACTCAGAGATATTTGTATCCCTGACATCATTGGATGTTTAAATGAACATTAAAGGTGTTTTTCCCAGAATTGACACTTAATGGATAAGGTACAAGTATCTGATCACTCATGGTGCCACCTCTAGGGGTTCCCACTAAGGATGAGCGAAGCGAGCTTTGGATCCTAGATCTTAAGTCGCTTCACTCAAAATTTCGGATTAATGCTGAACGAAGATCCATCTCCATACAGCATTAAAATGTACGGCCTCTGACAAGGTGAAGTCAGTTATTTCCGAAGTCTCGGATCCATATTCTGCTTCGTTTCTGAGGTACCAGTCAGTACCATCTCCAACAGTTGTTCGCAGCTGCCAGTAATGGAACTAACATGGAGAACAGTGCCTTCACTTGAATGGGAGCTGCGCTACGGTAACCTGGCATGGTCACTACATAGTGGATGGAGATGTGCTTCATTCCCTCTATTAGCTCTGACTTCATCTACTGCTGCGAACTGCTGATGGATGGGGGCACCAGGTGTTGGACCCCCTTGATCTAATATTGATGACCTACCCTGAGAATAAGTCATTAGCATCTACGTCCCCGAAAACCTCTTTAATGAGGTTTCTCATTCTGTTTTTACTACAAATCTGGCCTACCAATCAACCGATTACTTTGACTTCAGTTTCTGAAAACCCTGAAAAATTGTCAACCATGGCTTTCAGTTATAATCTATATGATGTGGTAAATAGTAAAAAAAAAAATCTACCACCAACAAGCTTCAATGCTAAATATGTAAAAGAAATAAAAGTTTCAAGTTAAAGAGGTCGTCCAAGTTATCTTTTTGTCCTTTGTATGTTTCTAACTAGGCAAATGTAATGTTTTTTTCAATGCACTTTCACATACCTCCCAACCGTCCCGGATCAAGTGGGACAGTCCCGGATTGCAGTGGCTGTCCCGTTGTCCCGGACGGGGGATGTATGTCCTGCTTTCAGCTGTCTCTGCTTCGATAGGAGGCAGAGACAACTGATGGTGAAGCAGAGAGCCATCAGCTCCCCACACCATTCACCTCTGCCTCCTTCCCCCACTTTGTACTAACCTCATCAGTGGTGAGGGAGGGGGAGCTGTGGAGGACTTGGTTCGTCCTCCGTAGTAGCTAGAATGGAGTTGCTTGATGGAGGTCTGTGACGTCACTGGTCACATGCTTCTTCATGGTCACATGACCAATCCTGACTACAGGAGCTTGTTGAAGGAGGAGGGGCTGTGTGTGCTGGCCAGCAGCCCAGTGATGGAGGATGTGCTGCCTTCCTGGAGGACACAGAGCTTCATGGGGAGCAGGTAAGGGGCAGCAAATGGAACTGATACTGTATATGAGGCGGCAGGTGGAATACTCAGGGGCAGTGAAGTTCAAATGGAGTGGAGTATGGAACATTTACAGGGGTTTATAGTACTGATCTGGGTGTATTCTGAGGGCCATGGGCGGCTTTATGGGGTGTAAATCCATGAGGGGGGCATGTGGTGTATTCTGGGGGCCATAGGGGGGCTTTATGGGGTGTAAATCTGTGAGGGGGGGCATGTGGCGTATTCTGGGGGACATGGGGCAGATCTGAGGGTGTAAATTATCAGTGTACTGTGATATCACTGTGGTTATTATCCCTGTACTGTGACATCACTGTGGTTATTATCCCTGTACGGTGACATCGCTGTGTTTATTATCCCTGTACTGTGACATCACCGTGTTTAGTATCCCTGTACTGTGACATCACTGTGGTTATTATCCTTGTACGGTGACATAACTGTGTTCATGTACGGTGACATAACTGTGTGTATTATCTCTGTACTGTGACATCACTGTGGTTATTATCCCTGTACGGTGACATCACTGTATTTATTATCCCTGTACTGTGACATCGCTGTGTTTATTATCCTTGTACTGTGACATCGCTGTGTTTATTATCCCTGTACTGTGACATCACTGTGTTTATTATTCCTGTACTGTGACATCACTGTATTTATTATCCCTGTACTGTGACATCGCTGTGTTTATTATCCTTGTACTGTGACATCGCTGTGTTTATTATCCCTGTACTGTGACATCACTGTGTTTATTATTCCTGTACTGTGACATCACTGTGTTTATTATCCCTGTACTGTGACATCACTGTATTTATTATCCCTGTACTGTGACATCGCTGTGTTTATTATCCTTGTACTGTGACATCGCTGTGTTTATTATCCTTGTACTGTGACATCGCTGTGTTTATTATCCCTGTACTGTGACATCGCTGTGTTTATTATCCCTGTACTGTGACATCACTGTGTTTATTATTCCTGTACTGTGACATCACTGTATTTATTATCCCTGTACTGTGACATCGCTGTGTTTATTATCCTTGTACTGTGACATCGCTGTGTTTATTATCCCTGTACTGTGACATCACTGTGTTTATTATCCCTGTACTGTGACATCACTGTGTTTATTATCCCTGTACTGTGACATCGCTGTGTTTATTATCCCTGTACTGTGACATCTCTGTGTTTATTATCCCCGTACAGTAAGGGGACTGGGTGATTAGCTTATAGTGGGTGGAGTTAGGGGCGTGGCCTAGTGCTGAAAAAATTTGCAGCGCTACGTGCGCCGCACGGTATGTCCCTCTTTGTCTCTTTACAAAGTTGGGAGGTATGCACTTTAACTTCGGAGGCCCCTTTCTCAGATTTCACTAAGGGTCACATGACCTGTGATGTCAGCTTCTCTCCCTGCTCTGCTGTGTGCACAAGCCTGAGAGATCAGATAAGAGTCTGTACACAAGACGTCACTGTGCTGGCTACGCCCCCCTGCACTGCCGGCTGCTGCTGCTCTCTCCCTGGATTCTTTCAGATAAGATTTTAACCCCATCAGCCAGCACAGACTCAGTGCTGAAGGCTTTACTGAGTGGATGCAGGCAGTGAGGAGACAAATGCTGGACACAGGACCTAACACACTAGAGAAGATCTGTAGAGTATTGTACAAAAACAGGTATGGGGGAAGATCATGTGTGTATTAGCAGTGCCATTGTACAGCTGGGACTTGTAGTCCTAAACATACAACATGCTGCTGAGTATCCAAGCAGGCAGACATGTCACTCAGGGCAGCACTTGTATTCACTCCGTTTGCAGAGCAGGGGGAGGGGCAGAGAGTGTTGTTATTGTAGGTAAACAAAAGGCCAGAAGAGAACCAGGGAAATGAGGAAATACATACATATATATATATATATATATATATATATATATATATATATATATATTTTTTTTTTTCCCTAAAACTTGCTTAACTTAGTTTTATATTGCCGAGTTACAGTGCTATATAATTTTTTTCATAACTCGGACAACCCCTTTAACAATACGATTTATTAAATAGATGTATCCCTTTTGCTATAGAATACAAGACATGTCATCCACAATTTGATATTTTGTAGAATAAGTACCGGGAAAGGTTAAATGTCCTATTTATATCTTTCTGCTGAAAAGCTATGAAAAGGTTAAAGGCCTTCAAGCTAAAGTCTTCCTGAAGTCTTTTAGAAAAGGGCAAAGACATTCTGCCAGTTCTTCCACCGCAAGATTTTTCATCATAGGTCGAGGGATGTCACTTATATAAACACATAAGCTTTGGTTAATATGGAGATTGTTAGACAAGGTTCTCTGGCCTTCCCGTAGACTGGGCTGAAGCTTTGGGTTGTTGTACGGTTGCCGTCTGTTATTGCTAATGGCGGTTTATTTCTTGTGAAGTTGAAGTGAAGACTGAACTATGACATTTTATATATTTTATGAGAGCTTTCTTCCTTTTCTTTGCACTATCCAACTTTTAGAAATTTCAGACTTTTGCCGTAGGCACATATGACCGTAAGAACTACCACAGTGTGCAATTAAATTAGGTCGAAGAATTGTGGGGTCATCATAAGCCAGAAGTCAGGCAGAACCTAGCATGTAATGACAATAATAGATGATGGGCCCTCAGGTTATATCTTTTGTTGGCTGACTGCACGTATGGGTCATTTAGAGCAATTTTAGTCCAAGAATTAAGTACCTTCAGCAGCTCATGTTTTCCAGTGTATAGAAGGCTGAAAGGGTAAACCCGGTGAAATGTCACTGGTAGATATGAGATATGCTTTGTAAGTACCTGAATAATAAAATATTAGGTAGAAAGGGCATAGATCTTAGTAACAATCCAAGAATGAACTTGCAGCAGTAAACTGTAAAAAGGTGTAAGGCTGTAGGCAACCAAAAGTCTCTGCTGTTCCCTGTAGTTGGCTGAAATGGACTATGTGCCTGTGACACGCATGCAGCTGCATAGGACACAGTCTACAACCTCTCCTCTGCCTTAAAGGGAACCTGTCATGTTGAACATGGTGTAGGCAGCATGTTGTAGAGAAGGAGAAGATGAGCAGATTAATATATAGTCTTGTGGGAAAATATTCAGTATAACTTGTATCTATTCAGTTAAATTCCTTCTCATTTTGGGCTTTGAAGTCCAGGAGGCGGTCCTATCAGTGATTGACAGCTCTCTCTGTATACACAGTCATAGAGGGAAGGAGGTCAATCACTGATAGGATCGCCTCCTGGACTTCAAAGCCTGGAATGAGCATAGATTTAAAAGTATAAATTACAAGTTTTACTGAATCTCTCCCCACAAAACTATACATCAATCTGCTCAGCTCTTCCTGTTCTATAACATGCTGCCTGCAGCTCAAACACTGTGTTCAACATGACAGGTTCCCTTTAAATTGCATCCAATGTGGAGTGACCTATACAAGTAAGATTTTTCCAGGCCTGTAATACATGTCTGGTTTCTATAGAGATAAGCATATATTCTCATAATAAACCACTACTCTCCTTTTAATGTGCCATGCACTTTTATTTACCTTGACGGCAGCTGCCTGGCGCTAATTACTAGGCTTCTACAGTTGTTACTATATTACTCACTAATATACCCAAGTTCTGTGCTATCAGTTTTTTAAATTAAGGCCAGCTAAAGAGAAACCTCCATTATGATAATAAACTTAACAGATTCACCAACATGTTTGTCCAGCAGAAAATAATTTTCTGCTGCACTTTCATATTTACTTGGATATCTACAGATTATATTGGCAAATCTTTAATCATTAACAGCTTAGATTTTGGACCAACTGAACATCCACTTCTGCTGATTGTTACCCCCCCCCCCCCCCGCTGGTCAATTCACTTTTTTATGAGCTTCAATGATCATTGAGGAAGAACAATAACAACGGCATATCTCTGTCTCAGTGGTTGTAAGTTTCCAAAACCATTCTACTGTTTGTCAGATAAGCAAAGTTTATTATCTCTAAAATGTACTACACTGCTGGTCTCTATGATCAAGATTATACTTGCTGTAATACAACTACTATAACTTTTCCTCTTTGGACAAGAATATAACTGTTATAATGTTGCTCCTAAATAAAACCGTAACTACTTTGATGCCTGCCTCATGTATAAGAATATAACTACTATAATACTGCATCCGATGTACAAGAATATAACTACTATAATGCTGCATTTTATTTACAAGAATATAACTACCATAATGCTGCATTTTATTTACAAGAATATAACTACTATAATTCTGCTCCTATGTACAATAATATAACTACTATAATACTGCTCTTATGTGCAAGAATATAACTGCTATAATACTGCTCTTATGTCCAAGAATATAACTACTATAATACTGCTCCTATGTACAAGAATATAACTAATATAATACTGCTCCTATATACAAGAATATAACTACTATAATATTGCTCCTATATACAAGAATATAACTACTATAATACTGCCTCCTATGTACAAGAATATAACTACTATAATGCTGCATTTTATTTACAAGAATATAACTACTATAATACTGCTCCTATGTACAATAATATAACTACTATAATACTGCTCTTATGTGCAAGAATATAACTGCTATAATACTGCTCTTATGTACAAGAATATAACTACTATAATACTGCTCCTATATACAAGAATATAACTACTATAATACTGCTCCTATATACAAGAATATAACTACTATAATATTGCTCCTATGTACAAGAATATAACTACTATAATACTGCTCCTATGTACAAGAATATAACTACTATAATGCTGCCTTTTATTTACAAGAATATAACTACTATAATACTGCTCCTATGTACAATAATATAACTACTATAATACTGCTCTTATGTGCAAGAATATAACTACTATAATACTGCTCCTATGTACAATAATATAACTACTATAATACTGCTCCTATATACAAGAATATAACTACTATAATACAGTTCCTATGTACAAGAATATAACTACTATAATACTGCTCCTATGTATAAGAATATAACTACTATAATACTGCTCCTATGTACAAGAATATAACTACTATAATACTGCTCCTATGTATAAGAATATAACTACTATAATACAGCTCCTATGTACAAGAATATAACTACTATAACACAGCTCCTATGTATAAGAATATAACTACTATAATACTGCTCCTATGTACAAGAATATAACTACTATAATACTGTCCTCTATGTACAAGAATATAACGTGAAGAATATAAGTACTATAATACTGCCCTTCCTGTCTGAAAATATAACTACTATAATATTGCCTCCTCAGTATAATATTATATATATAATATAATATAACTACTATAATACAGCTCCTATGTATAAGAATATAACTACTATAATACTGCTCCTATGTACAAGAATATAACTACTATAATACTGCTCCTATGTACAAGAATATAACTACTATAATACTGTCCTCTATGTACAAGAATATAACGTGAAGAATATAAGTACTATAATACTGCCCTTTCTGTATGAAAATATAACTACTATAATATTGCCTCCTCAGTACAGGTATACAACTACTATAATACTGTCCTCTATATACAAGACTATACTGTAATACTGCCGCTATGTAAAAGAATATAAGTGCTAAAGTGCTGACCTCTATGTAAAGAATATAACTACTATAATACTGCCATTTATGTATAAAAATATAACTACTATAATACTGCCTCCTATGTACAAGAATATAACTACTATAATACTGCCTCCTAAATACAAGAATATAACTACTATAATACTGCCCCTATACAAAAATATAACCACTGTAATACTGCTCCTATGTACAATAATGTAACTACAATAATTGTGTAAATTGCAACAAATCCTAGTAATGGTCCCTGTTTACTAATCCAGCGGATCTGGTTGTCCATTATCAGAGCTGCAGGTCTTACATAGTTTATGGTGCACTCGCACTGAGAACTGTAATAGTTGATGCCATACCAATTATCAGTCCTCTGCGGAGATCCCTGATATAAGCTCATGTCCCTATAGAATTGTATTTAAAACCCAGGCTGGACTGAGCAGCATCAGGCACGACAGGTCTATTTATAGGGACGGCAGAAGCAGTAATGTCTTGAAATACTGCAGATAGCATGTGCTCCTCATAGTATTCCTGCATTGTGTGCTGTCTGAGGACTGTTGGAGGCCAAAGGAATAAGTCCTGCTGAATATTCATGAAACAGACCCTGTCATCATTAAAACTAGTGTTGAGCGAATCAAAGTTCACAAAATTGACTTCAATCCAAATTTCAGGGAAAAGTTGACTCGCCGCAAAGCCGAATTTCCTCGTGCTTCGTGGTAACAAATCATTTTCCCCTAAAATGGCGGTAAAACAAACAAAAAAAAAATCATACTCACCTTATCAATTTGTGCGTGAAGAGTCCTCAGCGGCCATCTTGGTTAAAGATGCCGCTCGAAATCTCGTCCGTGGTGACGTACACAGCACGAGATTTTGCACTGGATCTTTAAGCAAGATGGCCGCAGCAGGTATGTATTTTTAATTTAGTTTTTTTAGTTTTATATGATGTCTGATTATCATTTTTTACATTAATTATGGAATAACCCCTTTAGAGGAGTTGTCTTTCAACAGGGACAGCTCCTCGAAAGTTCTTCACTTTCGAGGAGCTGTCCCTGTTGCTAATGAAGCCTCCACTGCTGCTTGATGGACAGGGCTGGACATCTCGCCCAACCCCGACAATCTTCCACCTGTGCCAAGCACCAAGAGCAGAGGCTCTGCTTCCGCTTCCGGAGCAGTGACTGTTCATGCACCACTAGCCAGAAGTTTGTAGACGCATGCACAGTCACTGAGCCTCTGCATTTTCCCCACTACCCAGAGCAGCGGTGCAGGTGCGAGATTGTAAGGGCTGGGTGAGACGTCAATCAAGCACCGGGTGGGCGTGTTTCTTCAGCAGCAGGGACAGACCCTCACAGGTGGAGAACTCATTGCGATGAATGAATCAATTTGGACAAATTGATTGGCTCATCTTGTAGCCTGTCATCTGTATACATCTCTTTGTTGTTTTTGTAGTTTTTGGTGTTGGAGGCACTGTATAGAATTGTTATTTAGGAAACTGAATAGCTCTTGATGCTGATGATTAGGCAATGTATGTTATTACTATTTGTTCACTGTATGACCCTGTATCATGGGGGGGCACCAACAAAAGGTAGCAGGTAGGGCATCACCAAGTGTAAGGTCGTGACATGTACAGCCTTCTTTCCATCATTATCTCATATATATATATATATATATATATATATATATATATATATATAAAAATGAATTTCTGTGTGTGTGTCCGTCTGTCTGTCTGTCTGTTCTTTAGCCTTAGCCTTAAATGGGCAGGGCACTCTGGAGGTCACTGTTAAAGGGGCAGCTGCTGTGGAGGTCACTGTTAAAGGGATGGGCACTGTGAAGGTCGCTGTTAAAGGGGCGTTCACTGTGGATGTTACTGTTAAGGGGGCAGGCTGCTGTGGAGGTCACTGGTAAAAGGAGGACACTGTCGAGGTCACTGTTAAGGGGGCAGGGGCCACTATTAAAGGGGCAGCTGCTATGGAGGTCACTGTTAAGGCAGCAGAGTACTGTGAGTACACTGTTAAGGCAGCGGGATACTGTGAAGGTCACTGTTAAGGGAACAGGGTACTGTGGCAGTCACTGTTAAAGGGACCGGTGCTGTGGAGGTCTCTGTTAAGGGGGCAGGAAACAGTGGAGGTCACAGATAAGGGGACGGTCCCTTATGGAGGTCAGTGTTAAGGGGACAGGTGCTGTATAGGTCACTATTAAAGGGACAGGCCCCTGAGAAGGTCACTGTCAAAGGAGTGGGGTGCTGTGAAACTGTTAAAGGGGCGGACTGCTGTAATGGTCAAAGTTAAGGGGATGGGCTGCTGTGGAGGTCCCATTTTAAGGAGGCAGGATGGGGTAGGGAGCTATGGAGTACACTGGTAAGGGGAAGGGGTACTGTAGAGGTCACTGTTATGGGAGATACTGTCAATATCTTTTAACAACACACACAAACATTAAATGAAATAGATTAAATATACCCGTGCAAAGCCAAGTCCTTCTGCTAGTCTCTTATATATATAAAAATGAGTTTCTGTCTGTCTGTTGTTTATGCGTGACCAAACGACTGGACCGATCTTCACCAAATATGGCACACAGGTACATCAGGTATCCGGGAAGGTTTTAGACCCAGTCTCAGCTCTCTAGGATGTACCGTTCCTGAGATATTCCCAAAAAATTACCTGCATTAGCCAACAGTAGCCTGGAAGTCTTTCTCTTTATATCCCAACTGCCATACTCACGGTCACATGAACCAATAGAAGCTTGCAGGCCCTTAGTGTCAACATACACAAAGTTTTATTGCAGCTTTCCATAACAACCCAGCCATTTTTCTTCACGGCTGTAGGTCAGCTTTAAAGGGGCAGAGTGCTGTGGATGACACTGTTAAGGGGGCAGAGGCAACTATTAAAGGGGAAGCTGCTGTGGAGGTCACTGTTAAGGGGGCAGAGGCCACTTTTAAAGGGGCAACTGTTATAGAGGTCACTGTTAAAGGGGCAGACACTGTGGAGGTATCTGTTAAAGGGGTGTTCACTGTGGATGTTACTGTTAAGGGGGCAGGCTGCTGTGGAGGTTACTGTTAAAGTGGCAGGCACTGTGGAGATCACTGTTAAGGGGGCAAGGGCCACTATTAAAGGGGCAGCTGCTGTGGAGGTCACTGTTAAGGCAGCAAGGTACTGTGAGGTCACTGTTAAGGGTGTGGGGTACTATGGCAGTCACTGTTAAGGGATGGGGTCTGTGGAGGTCTCTGTTAAGGAGGCAGGGAACAGTGGAGGTTAAAGATAAGGGGACAGTCCCCTATGGAGGTCAGTGTTAAGGGGAAAGGTGCTGAGGAGGTCACTGTTAAGGGAGTGGGGTGCTGTGAAACTCACTGTTAAAGGGGCGATCTGCTGTGAAGGTCAAAGTTAAGGGGTGGGCTGCTGTGGAGGTCCCATTTTAACAAGGTGGGGCACTGTGGGGGGGTCAGTGTTAAGAGGTGAGGGGCTGTGGAGTTCACTGTTAAGGGGGCGGGGTGCTGTAGCGGTCACTGTTATGGGGGATACTGCCGATATCTTTTAACGACACACACAAACATTAAATGAAATAGATGAAATATACCCATGCGAAGCCGGGTCCTTCTGCTAGTAGGAACATAAAAACAAACCCAACAGACCTCATTATATTCAATGGGATTTCATGGGCGTATTTGCTAGATTTGATGATTCTGGGTTTCTGTTCCTCTGCTGGAACAAAATGTCGGAATTTAGGCGCAGATTTGAACTAAGCCTTACATTCATAGTTTTCATCACGTAAGGAAACCTATCCTTTCTTATAACTGTACTAGCAGAAGGACCCGGGTTCGCCCGGTTTATTTAATCTATTTCATTTAATGTTTGTGTGTGTGTCGTTAAAAGATATTGAGAGTGACCTCTACAGTGCCCGCCCCTTAACAGTAACATCCACAGCTCCCTCCCCTTTAACTGTGACCTCCACAGCTGCTAGGGTGGCCACTGTCTTCACCCCAGAGACCTGGACATCACCGGCCATGCCACCAAACTTGACACCACGCCCCTGGTCCCCATGAAGCCACACTCCTAAACATGAGGCCACGCCCCCTGACTCCATGAAGACACCGAGGAGAAGCTGTCTGAGCGTGAGCTACTGAAAGGGTGGACATCCCTGTGTCCGTCCAGGCACTGCACCAGACAGAGAACAGGGAGCCAGAAAACTAGACTGTCCAGCCTAAAACCAGACGTCAGGCCCTAACATCAGCCTGCCCCTAAGGTGGCCAGAGGTCCCGTTTTAGGCTGGACAGTCTGGCTTTCTGGCTCCCTGTTCTCCGTCCGGTATGGAGGACATAGGGATGTCCTTTTGAACAGCTCACTCTCAGACATCAGCACTGTGCAGTCTGAACATGAGCTGCAGGGAGAAAGTCACCCTCTCTCCCACCCTTGCAGCTGAAAGAAGTTTTTACAATCCCCATTGGCTTTGGAGTGGAAGGGGGCGTGGTCTGACTAAGTCAGGGGCATGTCTTAGCTGGACCTGGAGGTGGGGCTTTTAAGTCCTTCTTTTGAGGGTGGTCTGAATTATTTATGAATGCCATGGTAATTTATGAGAAAACACAGTGGGTAGCAGTGGAAGAAAACATCTTTTGTTACTACTGAACGGTAAATATGTGAAATTTACATTATATTAGGTAGTGATAATGATTGATGAGGAGTTAGTCTAAAACATAAGTTATATTTATGGTAACCGGAATACCCCTTTAACAGTGTCATCCACAGTGCTCTGCCCCTTTTAAGCAGCAATGAAGAAAAATGGCTGGGTTGTTATGGAAACCTGATGTGTGTGCCAGCTTCTATTGGCTGACAAGGGTCATGTGACCAGGCTTCTATTGGCTAATGCATTTTTTGGGAATATCTCAGGAACGGTACGTCCTGGAGAGCTGAGACCCGTTCTAAAACCTTCCCAGACACCTGATGTATCTGTGTGCCTAATTTTGTGATTGTAGCTGCGATGGTGCGGATTCCTTTAGTGGACATACACACATACATACATACATACACTCATACATACATACACACATACAGCTTTATATATTAGATTGCAGTTACGACCACAGCCCATGAGCCCTGTGTGATCATACATATCTAATGAGTTGCTTATCCTCCTAGCAAATTCAGTGCATGATATGCAGATGTAGTAGTGCTGGGTTTGTTCTTTACCACAATATTCATAGTATCGCTATGATGTTCAATGGACCGCATGTAAACCTACATATGAAACTTTAAAGTAATAATTAACAAACAGGATCAGAGATTTGCTGACCCTGCTGCAGGTGAGGGACTACGGTTCAGACAGCCATCACCTATTTCCAGGCCAGTGAAACACCAGGCCATGTATCATACCATGGACACCCATAGGCTAGTGCCATTCAGTTGCCACCTAACCAGCCACCGAAACTACACTTTGTACCTTCTACAGCTGGATGTACCACAAGATACTGTATATTTTGCATTACAGGTTTTGCAGTGAAGTACAAGCACTAAGACACGGTGACACAACACCTCATTAGAGCCACGACCACTCCTCTACACAGGCTCCTCAGGGGCTTGCTGCAGGTCCATTGGGCGAAATGACTATTGTGTTCCTAATGGTGCCCTCTCCCCAAACCCTAAAGCTCTTGAGGGCATATACTGGCACCACTGCTAGTAGAATTCAATATTCCAAAGCCCTTCAGAATATGTTGGAACTATATGCTGAAGGTTTCTATTATTATAGGTTTGTCATATGCATAACAGTTAAAGGGGGTGTCCAGGACTAGAAAAAGAAGGCTACTTTCTTTTAAAAACAGCACCACAGGTTGTGGACCTCAGCTTTTAATGTAGCTGAGCTGCAGCACTATGCACAACCCATAGATAAAGGTGGGGCTGTTTTTGGAAAACGGTAGCCACGTTTTTCTAATCCTGAGAACCCTTTTAAAGGGTTTGTCAAAAATGAGAAACAAACGACTGCTTTTCTACAACCAGCGCCACCTATGGGTTGAATTTGGTTTTGCATCTCAGTCTCATTCACTTGAACGTGGATTAGCTGCAATACCAGACACAACCTGCGGAAAGGAGTAGCATTTTTTCTGATAATTAAAACTGACATTATCTGAGAACTTGGTGGCAATTAGCGATCACATTTGCCGTGCCTTGTGATGCCAAGCAGCGGTGCAATGTGCTGCGGGTCTGAATCGTTCGCATTACAAGAGCTTGCACAGCCAGATCCTCCGTTATACAAACTGTTTTAAAACTGGTAGACAAGAGGACGACAGCAGTCAGGCGCTGCTAATAAATTTTAAAGTGGCGCTTTTTGTTTGCACTAGGAGTCTCCCAGGCCCCGCGCTCCCGGCCTGTCACTACTCATGACAGCGCAGCCTGTCACTTCAGCTAGTGACATCACCACCTCCTGCTCTGGGACCTACTGTGCTGTAGTGTGCATGAAGTTGATGGATTTTCTTTTTTGGGGTGGAGAAGTCTCCCTTTAGGTGCTCCACAAGCATGGCTGGTATGTAAAGCTTCAAGGAAGCGAATACTGTAATCGTCCTCTGCAGTGTATTCAAGCAGGCATTCTCCCGTGTAAGTCCTACAAACACTGAGACGGCAGCGTCAGAGGTGTCTGGAAGACGGAGGCTAAAGTGCAGAGTTATACTTTCTATGAATTTACAGTATACCGATGTACTCATCCTTAAAGGGGTTGTCCAAGGTAATTATGAATTTGCAGCATGCCACAGAATCCTTTAGGGCGACTGCACACGGTACAGATTTATGTACAGAAAATCCGTATGAAATCCGCGCAAAAAAAAGTACATAAATCCGCACTGTTTATCGTGTTTTTTGTACATTTATTTTTTTTTTGCGTCTTTTGGTGCAGATTTTCCACAGATCCCATCATTCAATTGAAAAGAGTGAAATCCACACAAGAAGAACAGTACAACTGACATGCTGCAAGTTTCAGAATGCGCATAGCAGGTCAATTTCCGCACCTTTCTCTAATCTGGTGCACTTTGCTGGTACTGTATTAGGGCTTATGCACACAAACACATTTTTTTTTTCCCGTGTTCGTTCCGTGTTTTTACAGCCTGTATGTGGAACCATTCACCTCAATGGAGCTGTTCCATGTCCGTAGGTCCATGGCTGTTCTGCAAAAAAATTAGAGCATGTCCTATTATTGTCCGCAGTACGGACAGGGATAGGACTGTTCTATTAGGGGTCGGCCGTTTCGTTCCGCTACATACAGAATGCACACGGCTGGTATACGTGTTTTGTGCATGAGCCCTTATGCTGTGGTTTCTCCACACAAAAATCCGGGCAGAAAAAAAAAGCAGATAATCCAGATCTGTGTGCAGGCACCCTTAAAATTAAAAAAAAAAAAAATCATGACATACTCACCTATTTCTCTGGTGCCGTTCTCTGCGCTGCCGGTGTGGCCCTGCTCCAGCTATTTTTTGACAGGCTTCAGGTATTAGACCGCTGAAGACAGTAATTGGCTGCAGAGGTCTTGTGCGGTGTACTTGCATGTTACCGCGAGAGAGTCCATCAACAAACAGCTGGAGCAGGACCGGTGCCGGTGGGGCAGAGAATGGCACCAGAGAAAGAGGTGAGTATATAATGCTTTGTTTTATTTTAGCATGGGCATGAGCATGGGGCAAAATGATAATTATCTCAGACAACTACTTTAAAGGGGTTTTGTGGGAGTTCAGTATCTAAGTCATCAATATCTGATCGGTAAGGGTCTCGCACCCGGTACCCCTGGCGATCAGGCAGTGATGTCACCTTCGTCGGTCACATGGCCTATTTGCAGCTCAGTCCCATTGAAGTGAGTGAGCCTGGGCTGCAATACCAAGCACAGCCACTATACAATGTAAGGTGCTGTGCTTGGAATAGAGTGAGGAGGCCACAGGACTAATCAGAGCTTTACAACCTCTTCAAAGAGCTGGTCAGCTGAGGTGCCGGAAAACCTCTTTAACTTGAATTTTGCAGGATGGGCCGGCAGGCCCCTCTCATTTACCATTTTCTACGCCTGTTTCAGGAGTAGAAAAAGGTCTAAATGTAAGACAGCAAGTAAGCTTTCATTTAGAAGTGGCACTGGATGAACCGAAGTTATGAAGAGGCCTACACCTCTTTATAACTTGGGCGATCCACCACCAGCAATGGGGTTTTATTGACAAATGTTCCCCATAGTTTCCATTTTTTCACAGTTTTTAAGATCTCTGCTTGATGCAATTCAGTGGAATGTTCATTATTTACTGGTACCTATATCCACATTAATATATACAATACTATAATAATATAATATAGTAATCAATATGTGTATTAATCCTTTACAAATTATATCAATGGTTTAAGGCGGCCCTCCAGCTGTTGCAAAACTACAACTCCCAGCATGCCTGGACAGCTTACATCTCTCAGCCTACAGCAGGGCATGGTGGGAGTTGTAGTTTTACAACAGCTGGAGGGCCGCAGGTTGAGCATCACTGGTTTAAAGGCTGTTCAAATTTATTTTGGATGAGTAATAAAGAATGAATAGCCAATTGGGAAAAGTGCACAGTGTGATGAAATCAAGATGAATGAAAGAGCATCTGTCAGCAGTTTTGTACCTATGACACTGGCTGACCTGTTACATGTGCACTTGGCAGCTGAAGGCATTTGTTTTGGTCCCATGTTCATATCTGCCCACAATGGAAGCGCTCATTAGTAACGTTGCTGTCTTACATTTAGAAGCGGCGGTGGATCCGTTGAAGTTAGGACGAGGGGGCGTACATTTTCCTCCATACATGCTGTTATATACTCCGAGTACTTGTAGCTTTCTATTTTTCTTCCTGACACATTTACGTTGTTGTAGGCCATACTGCTCGGATCGATATGTCTCAGTGTCCTGATAGTTAACACAGATCTCTTATAGGAAAATCAATACGGCTGATCTGCCCTGGGCATATAATGTTCCGACAAGACCCTGACGGTGTGTGTGCCGCCATACAGTAACTCTGTGCTGACGGACACATCGGCAGAGAGGGGCCACTGGAAGATTATTTAAGTCTCAATTTAAAAAACAAACTAAAAACCTGTCACAATGTCCCTGAGTCGCAGTTCGTCTTGCTGCTAGAGCAATAATTATCCTTGTCTGTAAAGCGCAGTACACGATGTACGGTAGAGAGTGAGCGGCACGCACCGCAAACTTTAGACTCATGTCCTAAATCTGTCTGGTGAGAAGTGCCAGGTAATTACATTTACCAGAATCACTGTTTATGGGTGGGGGAGGGGTGCAGGACCACTTTCCTGTTACTTCGTTCTTGTATCCTCAGTTTTTTTTGTGATTTTGAACCTCATTGTGTTATTATGTATTCTAGGCCGTTTTCCATCTTGTTTTTATTATTCTATCATTACTATACTTGTTAGGGCTCATGCACACAAACATATTTTCTTTCCTTGTCCATTCCTTTTTTTTTTCAGACCGTATGCGGATGCATTCATTTCAATGGGTCAGCAAAAACAACGGAAGTTACTCCATGTGCATTCCGTTTCCGTATGTCCGTTCCGTAAAAGAAATTGAACATGTCCTATTATTGTCCACATTATGGACAAGGATAGTACTGTTCTATTTGGGGCCAGCAGAATGGACACGGTCATCATACAAATTTTTTGCAGATCCGTTTTTTGCGGACCACAAAATACATACGTTTGTGTGCATAGTGTATACTTATACGGTAAAAAATCTGATAATCCAGCATACTGTGGACCACTAAGGAAGCAGAATATTGAAAATAACAGACCTCTAGGAACTGACCGGTATGAAGATCATCTACAGTTTAGTGGTGCGGAGTCTAGGACCACCAATACAAGACCATCGTCAAATCAGCATGGCTAGCGGGGTTGCGGAGAGAGTTACGGTATTGGGTCCACCAACCAGGAAAGGCATGGTGATAGAAACATAGAAACATGGAAACATAGAAGATTGATGGCAGAAAAAGACCACCTGGAAGTTTGTTCCAAGTTTCTACTACTCTTTCAGTGAAGTAATATTTTCTAATGTTGTTCTTGATTTTTCCCCCAACTAACCTCAGATTGTGCCCCCTTGTTCTTGTGTTCAGTTTCTTATTAATAACCCTTCCCTCCTGCAGGTGAGCGTCATTCTTTGTCTGCAGGACGCTCATACTATGGAACTCAATGGGAGAACCATTAGCTTACCTGCCCTATCATTTCCCATCTTGTATGGCACAGGCAACTTTAAGCTTGTGGCTTGTGGTGCACCAGGGCCTAGCAGGAAGGTAAGTGTCCCAGTGAGGGGAGTAAAAAATTTTGGGGTCATTTATTAAACTGGTGTAAAGTAGAACTGGCTTAGTTGTCCATAGCAACCAATCAGATTCCTCCTTTCATTTTTGACAGCTCCTTTGGAAAATGAAAGGTGGAATCTGATTGGTTGCTATGGGCGACTAAGCCAGTTCTACTGTACACCAGTTTGATAAATTACCCCATTTGTTTTTTCTTTTTTTCTGGGGCATAAAGGCTGCAAATGAGTGTGGGGAAATGATTATATATTAACTTAGGGGCATTGTGACTTTTTAAGGGGGACTTCAGGGCATTATTATGTTTTAAAGTGATACGTTATTCAGTTTTTAGCGCTTTTCTGCAGACCCCAGACCGGTGGTTGTAATAATTTTTACCTGAACCCTGCCACTATGTTCCATCTTCATCACTGCCCCACCGACACTGCAGGTCCCAGGTCTCCTCGCGTTAACATCCGTTTTGACGCAGGGCATGTAACCACTGTAGCATTCAGGTGTCACCGATGCGGCACAAGACCCAGTAATATGGGTGACAGGCCATATGGGTGACAGGTCACCGCCCACGTTGTGGGATGTGTTGAAAATCGCTAAAAAGGGGACCAACCTCTTTAAGGAACATTTTTACTTTTTAAGTGGGAATTCAGAGAATAAAAGCTTTTTAAGGGGGCACTCTGCATGCATTGTTACTTTTTAGGGGGGATTTTTACCATGTGGAGGCACACAAGCTTCATCATTGCTGAGTAATAACCACTGTTACTCTGTGAGATACACAATGGGGGGGGGGGATATTTATCAAAACTAGTGTAAAAGAGAACTGGCATAGTGCCCATAACAACCAATCAGAATCAACCTTTCATTTTCCAAAGGAGCTCTGAAAAATGATAGGTGGAATCTGATTGGTTGCTATGAGCAACTAAGGCAGTTCTACTTTAAACCAGTTTTGATATATCTCCCCCATGGTGTTTTTACTATGTGGTGGACCAGAACCATCTGAGGCATTGCGTATCAGGCACTGTTATGTTTGGCTTCTCTGCATTTGTCTATGGGGTATTTATAGTTATGACACTGTTTATGGCGTCCAGAATTTGCAGCATCACAACACACAGAATTTACGCTATAGGGGCAATCCAATTCACACTCCCTCCCCTCTGCCCTGAGTGACAGCTGTAGCATCCAGTCGGGAGACCACTACAGTTGTCACTCAGGACAGGTGGAGGGGCTGGGAAGTAGCTCAATGCACAAAGCACCTCATAGCGAAGCCCTGCCTCCTGTTTACTTGCTGTCAGAATAAAACTTCATATTCTCACTGCTCCTGACAATAAAAGCTCCACCAAAGTTTGTCCTGCTCTCCCTACACCTACCTAGTGGTGGTGTCTCCCTTTAATATCCAACCAGCACCTATGAAGTCACACTGATACCAGATTTAAAGGGGATGTGCCACCAAAAATGTTATCTGCCAGTTAAAATCAGATAGCAACACGTATCCTTTTATTCCATTTCCTGAACATGATTATGGGGGCAGCCATCTTGCCTGAGCTGTTCTTAAAGGGGTTGTCTCATCTTGCCTAATGGGGGCATATCGCTAGGATATGCCCCCATTGTCTTATAGGTGCGGGTCCCACCGCTGGGACCCGCACCTATATCGAGAACGGGGCCCCGAAAGCGAACGGGGGCGCACTGCGCATGCGCAGCCGCCTCCATTCATTTTCAATGTGGCCGGCGAAGATAGCCGAGCGCTGGCTCGGCTATTTCCGTCGGCTCCATAGAAATGAATAGGAGCGGTGGCCGCGCAAGCGCGGTGCGCTCCCATTCATTTCTATGGGGAGCCGGCTTGGTGGTGGCCGGACCGGAGTCCTCCAGCCACCACCTTGCGGGGCCCCGTTCTCGATATAGGTGCGGGTCCCAACGGTGGGACCCGCACCTATAAGACAATGGGGGCATATCCTAGCGATATGCCCCCATTAGTCAAGATGAGACAACCCCTTTAACAGCATTTTGAAAGCATTAAGAGAACACTTTATAGTAGCCCCATGGGCCATAGACACAATGGTCAGGAGGGAACCTCATTGACTTCTATGGGAGACTTTTCAAGGCATGCTCTGTGCCTTGTACAAGGAAACAATTGATACACTGTGATATCACCTATTGTGAATGGTGGATCCTGTCTTTATCTATACACATGGGTGATATCATTACAGGCAGGATTAGAATAACGGATAAGCAGATAACTGCAGTAACGCGATCTATACAGACCATGAAGTTGCGCCTATTATTAGGATTAGTGGCCAGTGAGAAAACTACAGGATTTTATTATTATTATTTTTTTAAATTTAGATGCTGACATGGAAAATTAAAAATAACATCACTAAAAATTCTGTAAAAAGTGATTTAAACAATATATCATTTTCTAATGACACTTTCCCTTTAAGGAATTTTACTGTAACATTATTTTTTGACGTCTATCTTAAGGGGTTATCCAATAAAAAAAAAAAAGATTTATAACAGGACAATGAATAAATGTATGATCGCTGGGTGTCACTACAACGCTCGGATGCGGCAGGGCACGTGACCACCACTCCATTCAAACATTGATCGCTGGGTTAAGAGGAATCATAATGCTTGAAACCCAATTTCTACTCATCAGTATCGGACCCTGCAATAGGGTGCCCACCCCATGTCAAGGTGTCGCCGATCCGCCGTCAAATGAGCACAGACTGCCATAAACAGCACCTGTAACAGGTGACAAAACCGCTATCTTCTGCAATTTTTTCTGCATAATCTGAGCATCATTACTTCCAGCATAATTGCTGTGCCGATGTCTTCTGTACAGTCAGTAATTACTCCAGTGGTCGTAATTGTGATAGAATTAAAGGTAATGACTGGCAAGGACTGTAGTCCCCTTTTGCCCCCTCCCATCCCCTCTGCAGGCACCCATACCACACACATGGCCACAAGAAGATAGCGTCCATCCATCACCAGCAATAATCTCGTTATGTGCAACACATGCCTGTATTCCCCCATTCCATCCCTCTGGCATCATGAGTGGCTTTAGAGCCTCCTCAAGGGGTGGGTAGCCTCAGCAGACAGCAGGGATTCCTCAGACGGCTGAATTTAACTCTTTAGCTTACTGAATCTGGCTGTATGTGCTGTACAGATGTAGCAGAGCTGCGCTACTACGATGCCTTATGATATCAGGACGCTTTGTCTGTTGTTATAGAATAGAGCTGGTGGTCAAGTATACAAATACAGCACTGCTACATCTTCCATTTTCTCCATATCTGCGTATGGACCCTATGGCTCTTCAGACCTTGTGGAAGTACAACTCCCATGCAGGGGGTTTAAGTGTCAAGAAAGGTAAAGGATTTAATATTGAACGTAAATGTGCTGGAAAAATTGGTGCTGATGTCAGACATGATAATTTTTAATTAGTTACACTATTTTCTAGGAACAGATGGACGGGAGTGAGATTTTTCAATTTTTTCATTGAAAACAAGCTATTGAGGCCAGGGCAATGCGGTGATAAAATGTGTATCGCCAATGGCAATGTACAGTAATTGCGTGTAGTTATTTCCCCATAGGGTTCTATTATAGGTGCATTGGATGCTGCACATGATGTGATTAGATATATTGCAGTTTTAATTTAAAGGGGTTGTCCCACGAAGAGTATTCTACAGTTTTCAAACCGGCTCCTGAATACTTTTGCAATTGCATATAATTAAAAATTTAGCATAGCCACTGAGATATTCAATAAAATATATCTGTATAGCGCCACCTGCTGTTTGTTTTTTTCTTATTTCTTTGTCCTGCTCACTGAGAAGGCCACACATGCTCAGTTTCATCCTTCAACTGCCTCCTGAACTGTGATAGGTAGAGTATGGACACACCCCCTGAGCTGCAGCAGAAAAGACACTCCCCTTGATCTTTCAGCTTGATATAAATCTAGCTGATGAATGAATGGGGAGATCTCTGGATCCATGTGAGGTACAGGGCTGGTTATAGCTTTGTTAGAAAGAGATTGTCATGTTCTATATGATGTCTTGTTTTCATTTTTTACATTAGTCATGGAATAACCCCTGTAATTTAATTTTCAAGTCTAAGACTCCCTGTACACATTGTGGATTACATGCGTTTTTTTTCCACAAAGATTTTCGTGCAGAAAAAAACTACGATATAAGAGTGCATTTACATGGCCGTGTTTTTTGCGGTTCACTGTTCATGGATACGCAAAACACAGATACCGGAACGCCGCATCATCACGGTGCGGACCCATTGGCTTTAATGTGTCTGTGATCCACACGTTGAATCAAATTATAGAACATGTGCTATCTTTTGCGACATGTCCGCATGGATGCGGAAGCACACAGAAGCATATGCATATGGAAGTATATGTCCTATACTTCACCGCAACATGCAGACCACAGACGCGTTGAAGTCAACGGTGCTCTGCTGTGAGACGCCGTGCACACGACCGCTATCCATGTTTTGTTGATCCATATTTTGTGGACCACAAAACACTTACGGCCATGTGAATGCCCCCTAATACAAAGGCAGCAAAGTGAATGGGACTTGCTATATCTCATGTACACTTTGCCTTCGTCATGACTAAGAACGCTTGTAGTGTTCGAAACGCGTTGGTATTCCTGGTGTGGCCTAGTCCTTCTGTACTGCTGTATATTTTATACATGGATTAACACGTGCATGGCACACTACTAGTGAATGCATGCTAAGAGTGGGTTAACACATAGGTTCTTGCTGGTGCTTTTCTGCACCTTTGCGTTTTTAATGTCATTTTTTGGTGCATTGTTTGCTGTAAAAGTGGCAATTCCACATGTCAGCTAAAGTTTTATGCGAAATATAAAACCGAGAACACACAAGCATTTTTTTGCTCCTGACATCTATAGGGGAAAATGCTAACGGACAAAGGCCATTTACTAAGGGACTTGCGACTATTTGACTAAAATAGTCACAAGTCCTTTTTTTTTAACCGGCTGCACGACAATGTTTAGTTGCACGGTCAGTTTTAGGCCCTGTTCGGCAGTTGGATGAGACAGAGGTGGAGCGGGGGCGTGTCGGGGGCCAGGCTGGGGCAGGGACTCCAGCTCCGGCAAATTTACTAACATTCATTTCCAGGCATAAATGTTGATGAAAAACGGCTCCATCCAGGGACTGGAGTAGATGTTTTTTTTTTTCCGCCAGGCACAAGAACTGCCATACATGCGCCTAATTTATGATGAGGCATCATAAATTAGATGAATCTTATGGCAGTGCAAGGGGGAAACTAAGACTGGTGAACAAAGCTAGTCTTCGTAAAAAAAAAAAAAAAATGCCCCAAAAAGTGGGGAAAAAATAAGCATATTCTGGTGTTTTACAGCCCAAAAAATGCCAATGCAAATTTGTGTGTGTAGGCACCCTAAATCTACAAAGTCTGAATGTAAAATCTCATGTGATGCAGCAATAAATAGGGACGGACTCAATACATCCATTTTCACATTGTAAGGTGCTGCGTATGTTGAGTTGGCGTAGTCACACAACACTTTATTACCCTAAAAAAAAGGGCACACGTCAGTAAGGAGAGGTACTGGTATACAATAGGTTAATGTATCTAGGCATCACGCACATCTGTAACTAATGCCCTGTGACTATGGTGTTTGCAGCTGTATGCACGTACCGAGAGCAGTTGTTAGGGACTGGCAGACTAAGGGTTAATCGGCTGGGTCTCCCTCCCCAGTAAACACGCTCACAGGTTTGGAGGAAGCGCTCAGATAATGAGGTCTATCAGGATTAGTCTACAAGTGTTTATATATGTTCTAATCCCTCGGTAACTTCTTCTGTAGCGGGTGATTCCTATCTCGGTAATGTTTTTTTTTTTTTGTGTGCTGGGGTATGGTGCAGCGTAGTGGCTGCCAGCTGTCCAGGATGGGGCCACGGTGTGGCTGGAAAACCACGCGGACCTGCAAATCTGATCAGCTGTATCCACATGGACGTTACCACCAATTCCCAAGATGCACCTGTACCTGAAGTTGCCATTTAAACCACAGCAAGTACAGGTGCAGACCGCCAATTAGCGCTAATCTGATGTTACCGTGGCCGTGCCAGGTCGGATATGGACACCGTAAACCGCCAAAACCGCTCGCCTGCTATCAATATTCAATTAACAACAATGGGCAATTTGAAAACCATCCAGACTTACAGGTCCGCATGGTTTTTGCCCACAACCCGGCTGCTATGTGAGACCATACTCTTAAAATAAATTCACACTCAGCAGATTTGTTGCCCGAAATTTCTGCCAACATCCCATTCATGTGAGTGAAGCTTGGAGAAATCAATGTGCTTGCTGCAAAAGTAGCCAGCATTCAGATAAATGGAACTGATTATCTCTGTAGCAAATTTACACCATGTGCACTCACTTTTAGGTTCATGGTCTTCAACCATTGGCTCTCCGACTGTTGCAAAACTCCTAGCATGCAATTACAGGACTCAGGTATTGAAGACCAACATACTAGGAGTCATAGTTTCGAAACAGCTGGACAGCAACAGGTTGGGAACTACAGAGTTAGTGGTTACCAAGGGTAACATGACAGTAGAATAAGATCCCCCTCCCCCCAAAGACAGACGGACACTGATAGTAGTGATAATGACTTCTCGTACCCCGAAGGTTCCCATAGACTTGCTGTATACCTGTGTTCTTCCATGCTCCTATTCTCTGCTGTCTTCCAGTCAGGTAAGGTGCTAGCACATAAGACCACCATGGAGACAATGACAAAAAGAATAGATATGACAGCCAAGATTTGGGCTGCCAATGATGAGGTGGGTTCCTCAAAAGTCCTCCTCATGCGCTCCAGCCACTTCTTTTCCCCTGGATCCTGGATGTCCTCCTTGGCTGTATTCTCATCAGGCTTGGTCTCATCAGACATATAGGTGTAGGTGTCGGACATACGGTCATCCAGCCTTCTTTGACAACAGTATTCCAGTTGAGAACATTCCAGCCCCCAGTAGATCATCTCGTTGTAGAAGGAAAGCTCACACATTTGGGGGACAAACCTTAGTTTGCCGTACTTGACATACATCATGATAAACCCAAATGCCTCGGAATGCCTGTCAAAGAAATACTCATTCCTCTCCTGGTCGTAATCATCACAAACCTCTAAGACATCCTTCTCAGAAGAACAGCCGTGCAGCCTGCTCACCCTCCTCAGTGGAAAATCCTTAATCACATCCTGAGAAAAAGAATACCTGGCACCCCCGACATTAAGGATAAAGGGATCCCTTGAAAAGTTCATTGCTGAGGCGACACTGTTGGGCGCTGTCCTTCAGTACCACCCAGGAGCAGGTGAAGGACAAGCCTGGAGTTGTGCTAGTCCTCACCTTAAAGTTTTAGCTCTGCTTGCACCTCCTGATTGCTTCCAGCCTGTCTCCCCTGGAGGATCCAAACAGATCATTGATACACTGCACAACATGTTTCACAAGAGGAGTAGAATATCTCAAGGCACCAAGGAAAAAGTTCATAAGAAATTCTTGACCCAAAGAGTCCTGTGAATCAGCCACATTCTCGAAGTCTTCTTGTTCTTCACACATACACAACATAAGATTTTCCACGCACAATTGTATCAAGAAGTAACTCCTCAGTGACTGAAGAATAGGACATGTAAGAGGAAGGGAGGGAGAAGTACTCAGAGCCACCAGCTCTGCTGCCTCCTGATCTCCAGTGTCTGTTGAACTTTACTCAATGTGAGAAGCACTCAGAGGGAGGAGGACCAGGAGGAGGAGGAGGAGGAGGGAAGGGAGGTGGGAGCAGGCTTGTGTCTACAGAAAGCTTAGTGAATGTAATGTATGTATACTGTACAATGATCCGCCTGCAGATCTGCACTGAGGACTACACAATACATTGCACAGGAGCTGAGAGCAAAGGGAATGTCCCTGCCACTTGTAACACCGCTATCAGCAACCCAGATACAGAGACTCATCCCTAACACCAATATTCATGTCTACAGAATCTATCATATTTTCTTTCTTTCTTTCTTTCTTTCTTTCTTTCTTTCTTTCTTTCTTTCTTTCTTTCTTTCTTTCTTTCTTTCTTTCTTTCTTTCTTTCTTTCTTTCTTTCTTTCTTTCTTTCTTTCTTTCTTCCATATTATTCTAGATAAATATAAAATATCTAACCATAAAAGCAGTATATGACACCACTCCAAAGAGATATGAGATATATATGCAGCGAGCCCAGGAGGAGCCAGTACAGAGGATGGGAGTGGTAGTGGCCCTGGTGAACTGTTGTACTCCCTCAGGCCTTTGCACCCTGGGGATTGGTGCAGTGGAAATGTAGTTTTGAAAGATGAAGCCAGAAGTAAACATAGCACAGTAGCAGCAGATTCCAAGTGCAATTTTCCGATTACGGTGACATGTTGGATGGTTGCAATTTAGCACTTGTACTGTACTGGCCAACTAGTTTTCTAAGTGATGGGTGTCTTAGCTGTAGTCCCTCACCTCACAGTAGTGTCTTTTAATGCTGGTTTCAGATGGCCACTGTCTTCTCAAGGATTTACTTGAGGATAATTGTTAGTTGTTCTCTCAAAAGAATCCTTCTTAGGAGCAGGAGCTCTGCAGGCTCCCCACTTTGTGGTTTATAGGAACTCCCCCTTCTGGCAAGAAGCATGGCCAACCCACTCCTGCCAAGAGGGGAGGAACATGGTGGTTAGCCCTATTCTTTGGCTACCTTTTGCCATACATTCCTTAAAGTGGTAGTAACCGCCAAACATAATATAAAAAGCATAGCAATATAAAACATAACTATTTGGATGGATGGATAGATAGATAGATTGATAGAGACATGAAACATCACATGGGTGAATAAAGGACATAATCATTGAACTTTTTGGGAGTGCTGCAGTATTTTTTTACTTATTATTTGCTGGATGGTGGTGACGTTTGCAGCTGCTGGCGCACCACATATACCTAGGCATTACAGCGATGCTTACATTTTTTCTAGATAGATATATATTAGGTAGATCTATTTATTTCCCTGTACATAGTTATTGTTTTTATTTTGTTCAAAGGGTTATCCCATGACTAATGTAAAAAGTGAAAACCAGACAATGTATAGTACATTACAATATGTTTCTAACAAAGCTAGAACCAACCATGTACCTCACATGGATCCAGAGATCTCCTCATTCATTTCTCTGCTAGATTTATATCAAGCTGACAGCTCAATTAGAACATTAGGTAATCCTCATTAGAACAGTTGGTGGAGGACTTGAATGACTATTGTTCTCTTGATGGGCCTAGATAAACATGCCTACAGAGGAGCAGGGCGGTGATAAGTGTAATGTGAGAAGCCCTGACAAGCCATACTAGTGGGATAGGTTCTCTGATTGAGTCACCACCCTTCACTCCTTCCTGGTCTGACTGATGGTCTGATTAAAAATGTTAAGTTAGACTCATTACCATACTAATAGTCCAGCCATGAAAATCGGATGGGAACTTGAATCAAAGGAGTGATTTTCAAAAATGCTATCCAGAAGACCATTCACCTATTATAAAATATGTAGAGTATTGGCATATAGGTTGTTATTATGTGATGGAAGTGCCCCTTTAAGGATTGAATTCACCATGTAGACATAACCTCAAGGCACTGTCATTTATACAGCAAGTGTCATCATGATGTTACTAGGTTGACAGCTTGGTCTATCAGACATTCTCCTTCAGACAAGTACTTGACCTGACTGATGATAACTTCCTTCACCTGATCTGTCAGGATGTTTCTCATCATCTGTAAAATTTACAGAGAATTTTTTTTCATGTCCTCTTATGTGCAGTCTATGGGTCATGCACAAGGGTGTTACTTCCTAATTGAGTTCATATTTAGATCAGTGTTATCAGCATGCCATTTTTTCTTTAGTCTAATTGCAATTGATAGAATTTACACGTTCACTTCCATATAGCACAAGACACTAACGATCTCCAATCTCTGAAATGTAGAAATAACATAATAATTGTATCCAGAATACAAAGCCTCATGCAAACGCAGCGAGTCCCTGAGGAGCCGATGCAGAGGACAGAGGATGAGAGTGGTAGTGGCCCTGGAGAAATGTTGTGTCACGATGTACTCCTTCAGGCTGTTGCTCCCTAGGGATTAGAGCAGCAGAAAAGTGGTTTGAGGAATCAGGCCGGATGTAAAATACAAAACTCTCTTTACTGAGTGCAAAATATAACTTGTAGTGTATCCAGCAGTAGTTTGGACAAAGTGCAATTTCTCTCCCCAGATGATGATGTAATGTGGCTGGCAAAGTGGTAGTTAATGGCACCTATGATGTGCTCCCTTGCTGATTACTCTTTCTTGAACTTTTGGCTAGCAGCTGTAAACAGGCATTTGTGGCTATGGGTGTCTACTCTGTAATGCAATCTTTGAGTTGGTCTGGCCTGGATGCCATCTAGATGATGGGTGTCTGAGATGTAGTCCCTCATTTGCAGCAGGGTCTGGATCTTTATGGTTGTTGGCCACTCTGCTGGCTGAAAACACTGTAGTTTTGAAGATAACTGTAAATTTTGGATACTTTATTCTCTCTGGATTAGTGGTCTCATAGATGAGATAGTTCTTTGGTCCCTAAATCCTAGGAACTGGAGCAATAGGACATGCTTCCTCACTCTTCACAGTCCTAGCTAGGACTTTCTTTCCTGGTAGGAGGTAGGGCCAGTCCATTCCTACCAAGAGGGGAGGAATGGGATGGTAAGTCCCATTCTTAATGCCAACCATTGCCAGCCATACCCCATCTGTTAGTGTACAGTGCAACCATGACATAACATTGCAAACATTGAATAGCAAATCACCATTGAAATGACCTCATAAAAGAAGCAATAATCCAAACAGACATTGGTGTGCTGTCTTCAACTATATTATATACCAGAATACAGATCCTTGGGAGGAGAGGGATCAAATTAGCGATGTGCACCCAAACAAGCCACCATTTGATTTCTCTCTGGATAATGGCCCTATGTGGATAGACATTGTATGATTCTCTGCTTAGCTCTTTGTGTCACAGTATAGCACTATGTGAGTACTGTATGGTCCTATGTTGCCACTGTACGGTCTAATATGAAACTCTTGGTGTTATAAGACTATTGCTGCAGATTTTAATCTCAGATTTGCACAGGTAAAATTAATAGCGGGCAATGCTATTTGCACATGGAAATTTGCAATTGGTCTTTGTTAAAAAACTTTCAACAGTTTTTTCCTCTACAGCTTTCACTTTCACTACATCTGCAGAATGTTACTTCCCCCGTCTATCTGTCAATCTGTCAGAGAGCTGCTGTGATGGTTGATGTGCTGCCCTTATCTGTACTTTTCTAACAGCTCATAAACACCCATAGCTAATTTTTTTTATCAGTTTGATAAGCATTTTGCTTAAAGGGGTTATCCGACCTCTTAAATTCCCCCCCCCCATATGCCCGGGCTCCTCACACACAATGTACCTACCTGGTTCCCTGGCACCTGTGTCACTTCTGGTCCCCGCATGGCCGCCGCTGCTTCTCCTCGTGCGCAGATGAAAACATCCGGTGTTGGGGGGGAGCCAATGGCAGGATGTGATGGGGATGAGCCTCTGTAGCATCATGGGTGACGCTAGGGAGGCTTGTCCCTGACACCGCCTGCCATTGGCTTCTCTCCCCCCCCCCCCCCCGACACCAGATGCCTTCATCTGTGCAAGGGGAGAAGATGCGGCAGCCTGCTGGGACCAGGAGCAATGCGGGTCCCAGGTAAGTACATTGTGTATTGTGTGAGGGGCCCGGGCATATGCAGGGCAGGGCATGGGCAGGGGGCATTTCAGGGGTTGGATAACCCCTTTAAATAAGTGTTTATGAGCTGTTAGGAGTTAAGATAAGATCTGTACATTGAGCCATCAGAGCAGCTCTTTGACAGATTCACTGAGAAGGAAGAAGTAACATTCTGCAGACTAAGAATATAAACTGTACAGAAAAACTGTTGAAAAATGTTAATAAAGACCAATCGAAAAAATTATTTTTAGCTCCAAATGAGTAGAATGCAATGATCAAAAAATAAAAAAATTGCACCCAATGGTAGCGTTTAAAATCTGCAACATGTCAATTTCTGTTGTAAAGTTCACCGCCTTCCCCCTTCAGTGTAGTATGGCTAAAATCCACAGTGAATCCATACCAAAATCTGCTGCAAAATTTGCATGCAAGACAGACAGATCTTGATGCAGATTTGTAGCAGTTTTTTTTCCCTGTAGGTGGACTCACCCTTAAACTGTATGTGGCCCAAGAATTGCTGGGTGACAATGCTGGATGATAAATTTGGTTCATGGGTAGCCAGTTTTGTCTAGCTATTGTGAGGCAGCGACAGGTAAGGCAGTGACAGGTGCCGTATTTGAGGGAAGATACGTGTCACCCAGAATGCTGCAGGAAGCATTCTGAGTAGGAGTTCGGTTTATTAGGAGCGTGCCACCAAGGTGCCCAGCCTTGGTGGGGTAAAGGACAGCAACTCTGTGTTCACTGAGGTAGTCAGTGAACACCCTAATAGTTAGAGTAGCTGGTTCCAGCTAGTCCGGGTCTGGCTTTTACTGGGAACAGGAAATATGCTGGGTAGGTGCCTGTTCCCCATGCTCCAGTTCAGGTTTTCAGGTGTGCTCATGTCCAGCATTTCTATTTAATCCTGCTGCTGGACTTAGGTGTGTCTCAGTCTGGAGAAGTGAGAGTCAGTGTGAGGCAACACTGACTGTGTGTGCTGCATTTATTTGACCCGGCTGCGATCCGGAATTACGGCTGTATGATTTGGAAAGCTAAATAAACAAGGACTTTGGAGAAGTTCGTGGTGTCCCTGCCTCTTTTCACTGGTCAAGTGAGTATGATTCCTTACATTTGGTGGAGGATGCGGGCATCAGACCAGTGAGGCAAACACAATTGTGCATGTCCTGGATAAAGCTGGCCAAGTTTTGCCCTAAGACAGCGGACAAGATGGAGACCGTGTTACAACAGCTGGTCCAGTCCAATGCCCAACAGCAACAGACTAACAACTTGTTGATTCAACAGATTGCGGCCCTGCAAGAGACCCTGCGTTTGTCTCAGCAAGTGACCCCACCAGCAGTGACCCTGTTTCCATCTGCAGCCCGGGATAAAGTTCGGTCAGCGCTGAGGAGAATGAGTCCAGAGGATGACGAAGAGGCCTTCCTTACGGTGTTTGAAAGAACCGCGGAGCAGGAAAACCTGCCATCCGACCAGTGGGCTGAAGTGGTGGCACCATTCCTGGTAGGAGATGCCCAGAAAGCCTATTTTGACCTCAGCCTTGAGGACTCCCAGGACTATAAGAAACTCAAAGGTGAGGTTTTGGCTCGGGTGGGGGTCAACACTTATGTGTGAGCGCAAAGGGTGTTCCAGTGGGTGTTTTCAGAGTCCCAACCCGCCAGGTCTCAGGCATATGACTTGTTGCACCTGGTGAAGAAGTGGCTCCAACCTGAGACTTTAAGCCCTGCCCAAATGATTGAGAGGGTGGTAGTTGACCGGTTTGTACGCACTCTACCAGGCGCTATTCAGCGCTGGGTGGGTCAAGGAGACCCAGGCAACCTTGACCAGCTGGTTAGCCTGGTCGAGCGGTATATGGCGACCCAGGACTTGGTAAGGGGTTCTGCACATGCAAGAGACGCACGCCAGCCCCCCACCCAGGCTAGGGAGCCTGGGAAAAGGTCACGTCTCCCTATGGGGGGTCGCTCAAACCAAATCCCTGTTAAGCGAGACCCGGGGTCCCGCGAGGCCACTGTAATTCGATGCTGGCGCTGCCACAGTCCAGGACATATGGCTGCAAAATGCCCCTTAACTTCTGAACCCATGGACTGCGGGTTCGCTCGCCGGTATTCCTTCTATGCCTGGCCTGTGTGTACCGCTGACCCCCTGATGGCTGTGGATACGCCCCCCCTGTGCCAGGTCTCTATTAACGGGTACCAGGTCCAGGCACTGCTGGATTCTGGGAGCCTGGTGACCCTCGTGCGTGGGTCGCTGGTGTCAGAAGAAGTCCCAGCGAAACAAAAATTAGCTATAGTTTGTATTCATGGAGATCTGCGGGAGTATCCCACCATGAGGATTACCCTGGCCACGGCAAGTGGGGATGTACAACACGTTGTGGCGGTAGTACAACACCTTCCCTATGACGCCATTTTGGGAAGAGACTTGCCTATATTCTGGACTTTGTGGAGGACAGAATGCGTTCTCTTGGGGAGGAAATCTGTCTGGGTCCTGAACCCGAAGACCCCGACTCCGGGGTACCAGCCGTAGGGGTCACCACCACAGATCTAGAGTGTAATCCCGATAGGTTTCCCTTAGAGGTATTGGCTGGAGAGACTGTTGAAACCCCATCCCTCCCAGATCTCGAGGTGTCACAGGACACATTCGGGACCACCCAGCTCCAGGATCCTACGCTGATATGGGCGAGAGAAAGGGTATCAGTAATTAATGGGGTAGCCCAGTACCCAGGTGCAGAATCAGAGTTTCCACACATGGCCATTAACCAAGAATTATTGTACAGGGTGGACAAGGTACAACAAGAGGTAATAGAGCAGTTGGTGGTACCACAGCCTTACCGCCGTATGGTATTAGACATGGCCCACACGCATGTACTGGGAGGACATCTTGGGGTTAAAAAGACCCAAGAACGAATAATGCAGAGGTTCTATTGGCCTAGCATATATGAGGAGGTTCAGAGGTTCTGTCAGTCCAGTCCTGTCCTGTGTGTCAGATAACTAGCCCCCAGCCACACTACCGTAGCCCATTAGTACCTATGCCAATCATAGAGTTGCCGTTCGAAAGAATAGCGATGGATCTGGTGGGACCCATAAATAAGTCGGCCAGAGGTCACCAGCATATCTTGGTGGTCCTAGATTATGCTACCAGATATCCTGAGGCGATTCCACTGCGCCATACGTCTGCTAAGCTTATAGCCAAAGAATTAATGGGAATGTTTTCTCTCGTAGGGATACCTAAGGAGATCTTGACAGACCAGGGGACTCCCTTCATGAAGGATCTCTGCCGGTTGTTAAATGTTAAACACTTACACACATCCGTGTACCATCCCCAAACAGACGGACTGGTGGAAAGGTTTAACAAAACTCTAAAGAACATGCTCAAGAGAGCCATATCTAAAGATGGGAAAGACTGGGATCTCCTGCTTCCGTATGTATTGTTCGCTGTGCGAGAAGTGCCCCAGGCGTCCACTGGGTTCTCGCCCTTTGAATTATTGTATGGCAGACACCCTCGGGGTTTGCTTGACATTGCTAAAGAGGCATGGGAGCAACAGCCCACCCCACATAAGAGTGTCATCGAACATATTGAGAAAATGCAGGAAAGGATGGAGACAGTTCTGCCGATTGTCCGGGAACATATGGAAGCGGCACAACTGGCTCAGAGCCGGGTATACAACCGGGCAGCCAGGGTGAGGACCTTTAACCCAGGTGACCAGGTACTGGTACTTATACCCACAGTTGACAGTAAGTTCCTTGCAAGGTGGCAAGGGCCCTACGAAGTGATAGAGAAAGTGGGGATAGTAAATTACAAGGTATGCCAGCCAGGTCGGCGAAAGCCAGAGCAGGTGTACCATGTCAATTTATTAAAGCCCTGGAAAGATAGAGAAAGTCTACTGGTGGACAACCCGCTCTCTGTTTCCTCGGCGAAGAAGGCTCCATCTTCACCGGTGGTCTCAGAGAAAGCTTCCGCCACAGTGAAAATAGCGGATGGCCTGTCTACTAAACAAGGTCAAGAGGTCAGGGAGTTCGTGAGTCGGAATAGGGATGTATCCTGGACGTACATCCATAATCCAACATGACATTGTCACTGAGCCCCAGGTCAAAGTTCGCTTAAAGCCGTATCGGGTACCTGAGGCTCGGCGACAAGCCATATCTGAGGAAGTGAAGTCAATGCTGCAACTAGGGGTCATTGAAGAGTCTCGGAGTGAGTGGGCTAGTCCAATAGTCTTAATACCAAAACCATATGGTACGTTACGATTCTGTAACGATTTCCGGAAGCTCAATGAGGTCTCAAAATTTGACGCCTACCCAATGCCCCGAGTTGATGAGTTAATAGAGAGATTAGGACAAGCCCGGTACTTTTCGGTCTTAGATCTTACAAAAGGGTATTGGCAGGTGCCCTTAACTGAGGCTGCAAAGGAAAAAACTGCTTTTGTCACCCCCGAAGGGCTGTATCAATACAAGGTGTTGCCCTTTGGGTTACATGGTGCTCCAGCCACGTTCCAGGGGCTAATGGATATCATCCTCCGGCCCCATCGTCAGTATGCTTCGGCATACCTCGATGATATAGTGGTATTTAGCACGGACTGGGAGAGTCACCTACCAAAGGTGCAGGCGGTAGTGGATTCTCTCCGAAAAGCGGCATTAACTGCCAACCCCAAGAAGTGTACGATAGGGTTGGAAGAGGCTAGGTACCTGGGATATGTAATCGGACGGGGAGTCATCAAACCCCAGGTAAATAAAATAGAAGCTATACAGAACTGGCCCCGCCCCCTGACGACAAGGCAGGTGAAAGCCTTCCTAGGGTTAATGGGATATTACCGGAGGTTTATTCACAATTTTGCCACTTTGTCAGCTCCATTGACAGATCTTCTGAAAGGTTGGAAGTCCGTAATGGTCCGCTGGAATGTTCAGGCAGAGAAGGCCTTCAGAGCATTGAAGTCTGTGTTGTGTGGGACATCGGTCCTGGTTATACCTGACTTCAATAAAGAATTTATTGTACAGACAGATGCCTCTGAGGTAGGGCTAGGTGCAGTGCTGTCTCAGGAGGTTAACGGGGAGGAGCATCCCGTTAGTTTCCTGAGCCGTAATCTAACGCCAGCGGAAACGAGGTACAGCGTAGTGGAGAGGGAGTGCCTGGCCATCAAGTGGGCACTCGAGTCTCTCCGCTATTATCTGCTGGGGAGGACGTTCCGTCTGGTGACTGATCATTCACCTCTCACGTGGATGAGCCAGGCGAAGGAGAGAATTGCTCGGGTTACCAGATGGTTCCTCTCCATGCAAAACTTCAAGTTTACAGTGGAGCACAGGGCAGGGACGCTGCAGGGAAATGCAGATGCTCTGTCCAGAGTCCACTGCATGGCATGTGTTCACCCCCACAGGTTTGAACAGAGGGGGGGGTATGTGAGGCAGCGACAGGTAAGGCAGTGACAGGTGCCGTATTTGAGGGAAGATACGTGTCACCCAGAATGCTGCAGGAAGCATTCTGAGTAGGAGTTCGGTTTATTAGGAGCGTGCCACCAAGGTGCCCAGCCTTGGTGGGGTAAAGGACAGCAACTCTGTGTTCACTGAGGTAGTCAGTGAACACCCTAATAGTTAGAGTAGCTGGTTCCAGATAGTCCGGGTCTGGCTTTTACTGGGAACAGGCAATGTGCTGGGTGGGTGCCTGTTCCCCATGCTCCAGTTCAGGTTTTCAGGTGTGCTCATGTCCAGCATTTCTATTTAATCCTGCTGCTGGACTTAGGTGTGTCTCAGTCTGGAGAAGTGAGAGTCAGTGTGAGGCAACACTGACTGTGTGTGCTGCATTTATGCCCCTTTCACACGAGCGGGAGACTCGCATATCTCCCGCAACGCATCTACAGAGCTGGACTCGGCACAGGCAGGGATCGCAGAGCATTATATGCGATCCCTGTCCGTGCCGAGTCCAGCCCTGTAGATGCGTTGCGGGAGACATGCGAGTCTCCCGCTCGTGTGAAAGGGGCATTATTTGACCCGGCTGCGATCCGGAATTACGGCTGTATGATTTGGAAAGCTAAATAAACAAGGACTTTGGAGAAGTTCGTGGTGTCCCTGCCTCTTTTCACTGGTCAAGTGAGTACGATTCCTTACATTATACACTAAAATTTAGTGGCAATTTTGGTGCACATTGGCATATCTTAAGCTTAGCCCCTTTCTTACTAAGCCCCTCCTCTTAGCCACTAGACCACACCTCTTGTCAAAAGAAGGACATCAAATGTCTAAAACAATAAACGAGGTTCAAGGCATGTAGGACTTTTTTGTTGAGCAAATTGCGCCAAAATTCTGGGTCATGTTGAGTAGAAAATCTCCCCCACCGTCTTTTCTAATCAAGAAGGGACCTTATGACCTATCCTTTAAGGACAGAGATACAAGTTACAGGATTCAGCCTTGGTTTTTGCTCATGCATTTATTTTAAGTGATATTTTATTTATTTTGCTGCCAGCCTAGCAGCAATGAGGACGCTAGATATTAAAAGATGACATAAAACCATAAAAGCGTCTGAAAGACCAAAGTCAAATGGAAATCACAGCCTTATTTCTCCTACTGCAGACTCCCAATTCAAGTAAGCGCATTCTGTAGAAGTCTCCAACTATTGATTTTAATTACAGATTTTCTGAAAACGCCTGGTACAGAAAATAGATTAGGTTTAGTCCCGAAACGAATCCAAATCCTATTAAGAACTTGCTTGCGTGTATTCTTTAGTCAAGCAAAGCACTAATGTATTCAACAACATGAGAGGGCATCATACCTATGAATATGACCACCATCGTCCTACCCTCAAATTACTGACATCTAGTTATCTAGAAAATAGTTTTTCATGATCAGACTTATTATAAATTATAATTACTAATGAAATATCAGAGGGAAATCAACTCTGCTCACAAAAATCTGCATTGTGGATAGGGACTCATATATTGCATAGTTGCAGACGGTGGTCTTCTTCATGCAGAGGAACATCTCTTTATCTTCAAAGACTGCTAATTATTGCACAAAGCCGTACACCCCCCCCTACAGTTGTCATATTTGCAGACCCATACCTATCACTGGCCACTGTTAACACCAACCCTATGTAGCCTATCCTGTATCAGTTCATGTAGAAGTTGGTGAATAACGCAAAAGGAAATGTAGCTCAAGTTAACCTAGTAAATTAACCACAGGGTGGCAAATGCATGACGTTTTACGTTTCCCCTAACCGTCTATTATCAGAACACTTTTCTCAAGGGCATGGTATACAACAGATTGTGGTCTGCAACATAGGTTATAGGGCAACCCTCATGCCTGCAAGTTACTACTGAGCTACATTATAAATTGGTTGTGCTAAAATGTATCCTTATTCACAGGACCCAGTGGTAGGACCCCCACCAGTCACTAGAATGATAGTTCTGTGTCTCCCCGTTGAGTGCAGGTTGAGCATGTGTGCCACGACTTCATTCAGCTCTATGGAAAAGCCAGAAATTGCAAAACATTGTACTCTTCTTTTGACAATCCATAGAGTAGAATGGAGCAGCAGCTTGGACCACCACTCCATGTGGGGAGTCCCAACGGTCGGACAACCACCAATCAGACACTTGTCCACTCTCCTCTCCTGTGACTAGGAAATACGTTTAAAACTCTAATTGAACACACCTAATTAAAACTTTATATACTTGGTATATACAGTATGGTGGTCATTTATGAATCGGAATCTGCCTAAATTGTGCGTATTTCAGGCATAGATTGTGGCACAATGGTTAGTTGCGCTGCAATCGGAGACTTTTGCCCGCGCACGCTGGGTCTCAAAAAGTGGGCTTGGTGTGGGCGGAAAAAAGGGACGGGTTGGCAAGCCGGTCTCATTTACCATTTTCTACTCCTGTTTCAGGCATAGTAAAAGGTCTAAATGTAAGACAGCAAGGAATCTGTCTTACAGTTAGAAGCGATGGTGGATCAGCCAAAGTCATGAAGACGTGTCTAAAACATCGGTCTTAATAAATTACCCCCTGTGCCTTCCTATGCATTGTTGCTCTAAGGAATCCAAAATTATAAAATGAAACAACTTTGCAAATAGTATGGGTTAAAAATTAGAGATGAGCGAGCACTAAAATGCTCGGGTGCTCGTTATTCAAGTCGAACTTTTCCCGATGCTTGGGTGCTCGTTTCGAATAACGAACCCCATTGAAGTCAATGGGAGACTTGAGCATTTTTGCAGGGGACCAAGGCTCTGCCTAGGGAAGGCTGGGTGAAAACCTGGAAACCTCAGAAAATGATGGAAACACCACGGAAATGGACAGGAAACAGCAGGGGCAGCATGCATGGATGCCTCTGAGGCTGCCTAATCCCACCATTACCCCAAATTCTCCTAGTGGGGCATGTGTGGTATCGATTCTTCTCAGTTTAAAATCGTATATGTCCCCTATCTTGGGACCATATATTTCATGGATTTTTCGAACACGGAAAAGGAAAAAGAGCTTGCTCTGGCCAGGGGAGTGTCTTTTCTACTGCAGCTAAGGGGACGTGTCCATGCTCTGCCTATCACAGGTCAGAAGCCAATTAAAAGAGGAACCAACAAAAATCAGTATAATATCTAATATGTCCCCTATCCGGGTAAATTGTTTGGCGAGAGGGCCTGTAGGTGGGGGGCAGGCTGGGGGGAAGGAGGTTGAGCTGGAAGAGCCAGAGGAGTGCCCCCTGGGCTAGCGTGTGTGGTGGTGACAACAGCCGGATGTAGTTAGAATGACGACGCAGGACCCCAACTTAAAAATTTAGCATCAACCGGTACAGTCGTAAATTATGAGATTGATCAAGTGTGGTATGTCTTCTATGTATACTACTCAGTTTAATACCGTATATGGCACCTATCCGGAAAAATAGTTTGGAGAGAGAGAAAGATAGGAAAAAGACGTAAATTGTTTGGACAGAGGGCCTGTAGGTGGACCTCTGGAAAAATGGTTTGGAGAGAGGGCCTGTAGGTGGACCTCCGGAAAAATTGTTTGGAGAGAGGGCCTGTAGGTGGACCTCCAGAAAAATTGTTTGGAGAGAGGGCCTGTAGGTGGACCTCTGGAAAAATTGTTTGGAGAGAGGGCCTGTAGGTGGACCTCCGGAAAAATTGTTTGGAGAGAGGGCCTGTAGGGGGCCCTCCTGAAAAATTGTGGTAAAAGAGTGCCAGTTGGAATCGGATACATAAGTTATTTAAATCTTTAGCTGCTTTCCCCCGGAGGAGATTTGAATTCCGGTGAAATCCAGGCTTTGTTCATTTTAATAAGCGTCAGCCTGTCAGCGCTGTCAGTTGACAGGCGTGTACGCTTATCGGTGATGACGCCACCAGCTGCACTGAATACCCGCTCTGACAGCACGCTAGCGGCAGGGCAGGCCAGCACCTCCAGGATGTACAGCGCCAGTTCAGGCCACGTGTCCAGCTTTGAAACCCAGTAGTTGTCTGGAGCAGAGTGATCACGCAGGACGTTGGTATGGTCAGCTAGGTACTCCCTCACCATCTTTCTGTACAGCTCCCCCCTACTCTGCCTAGACTGGGGACTGGTGACAGTGTCTTGCTGGGGTGACATAAAACTGGCAAAGGCCTTGGAGAGCGTTCCCCTGCCAGTGCTGGACAAGCTGCCTGCTCGCCTCCTCTCCCCCGCTACTTGGCCCACAGAACCATGCCCTCTGCCGCTAGTGGCGTCAGATGGGAAGGATTGTTTCAACTTGTGCACCAGGGCCTGTTTATATCTATTCACTCTCATACTCCTTTCCTCTGCAGGGATGAGAGTGGAAAGGTTCTGCTTGTACCGTGGGTCCAGGAGAGTGAACACCCAGTAATCGGTGTTTGAAAAAATGCTTCTAACGCGAGGGTCACGGGATAGGCAGCCTAACATGAAGTCTGCCATGTGCGCCAGAGTCCCAACACGTGAGAATTCCCTCTCCTCACTGGCCTGACTCTCCATTTCCTCCTCCTCCTCCAAGTCCTCCTCTTCAGCCCATACACGCTCAAGAGTTAAGGACTGAGAACTGGTACCCTCTTCTGTCTCACCGACATTCTCCTCCTCTTCCTCCTCATCCCCCTCCTCCGATACGCGCTGAGAAACAGACCGGAGGGTACTCTGGCTATCAAGCGACGTATCTTCCTCCACCGTCTCTTGTGACAAGCGCAAAGCATCCAACTTGATGCTGAGCACTGAGTTTTTCAACAGGCAAAGCAGCGGGATGGTGAGGCTGATAATGGCGGCATCGCTGCTGACCATCTGTGTTGACTCCTCAAAGTTGCTCAACACCTGGCAGATATCAGACATCCACGTCCACTCCTCATTGTAGACCTGAGGAATCTGACTGACCTGACTACCAGTTCTGGTGGAAGTTGACATCTGGCAGTCTACAATCGCTCTGTGCTGCTGGTAAACTCTGGATAACATGTTTAATGTCGAATTCCATCTCGTGGGCACGTCGCACAACAGTCGGTGAGCGGGCAGTTGTAGGCGGCGCTGCGCTGCCCTGAGAGTGGCAGCATCTGTGGTGTACTTGCGGAAATACGCACAGATGCGGCGCACCTTGGTGAGCAAATCAGACAGATTGGGGTATGTCTTGAGGAACCGCTGAACTATGAGATTGAACACGTGGGCCAGGCATGGCACGTGTGTCAGTCTGCCGAGTTGCAGAGCCGCCACCAGGTTACGCCCGTTGTCACACACAACCATGCCTGGCTTGAGGTTCAGCGGTGCCAGCCACACATCGGTCTGCGCCGTGATGCCCTGTAACAGCTCTTGGGCGGTGTGCCTTTTGTCACCTAAGCTCAGCAGTTTGAGCACCGCCTGCTGGCGCTTACCCACGGCACTGCTGCTGCGCCTAGAGCTACCGACTGAAGGCGCCGTGCCCACGGATGGTAATTCGGTGGAGGAGGAGGCATAGTACGTCTGAGAGACCGTGACCGAGGTAGGCCCCGCAATCCTCGGTGTGGGCAGTACATGAGCGGCCCCAGGGTCAGTCTCGGTCCCAGCCTCCACCAAGTTAACCCAATGTGCCGTCAGTGAGATATAGTGTCCCTGCCCGGCAGCACTTGTCCACGTGTCCGTGGTTAGGTGGAACTTCTCAGAAACAGCGTTGGTCAGGGCACGGATGATGTTCTCTGACACGTGCTGGTGTAGGGCTGGGGAAAAATAGTGGCGGCTGGGGACCGAATACCGAGGGGCAGCCACCGCCATGAGATTGCGAAAGGCCTCGGTCTCTACCAGCCTATAGGGCAGCATCTCCAGGCTCAGCAATTTGGAGATGTGCATGTTGAGGGCTTGGGCATGTGGGTGGCTGGAACTGTATTTCCTCTTGCGCTCCAGCGTCTGCTGTAAAGACAGCTCAACGCTGCGCTGGGACACATTGGTGGACACTGTGGAGGATCGTGGAGGCGAAGGTGTGGTTTTCCGGCGGGATGCGCTTGTGCCGGGGTCCTGGGCAGGGGGTTGACTAGCAGAGGCAGCGAGTGACACAGGGGAAGGAGCAGTGGTGTGACCCGCAGGAGGTGGTGAACGGCCTTGGTTCCATTGAGTGGGGTGTTTAGCACTTATATGACTGCGCATGCTGGTGGTGGTTAGGCTAGTAGTGGTGGCACCCCTGCTGATCCTGGTGTGGCACAGGTTGCACACCACAGTCCGTCGGTCATCCTCACTTTCTTTAAAGAACCTCCAGACTTGCGAACATCTAGGCCTTGCTACGTGAAACAGTTGCTGCTGATGCACCAGCTCTGGCCCTGCTTCTCCCTCTGGCCACACCACTGCCTCTTCCAACCTGTTCTGGTGCAGCACTCGCCTCCGCCTCAGAAGCACTGTCTTCACTCGGCTTATCAACCCAACTTGGGTCAGTCACCTCGTCATCCTCCGATTCCTCAGTCTGCTCCCCCTCAGTCTGCTCCCCCCTCGGACTTCCTGCCCCGACAACAACTTCACCACTGTCTGACAACCGTGTCTCCTCATCGTCCGACACCTCTTTACAAACTTCTTCCACTAACTCAACATTGTCATCATCATCATCATCACCCACAGACTGCGACAGTTAGAAAACTTGGGCATCGGGAACGAAGTGGTTTGTGACTCTGGGAAGGGTCCAGAAAACAGTTCCTGAGAGTATGCCGGATCGCATTCCAAATTTTCCTGGGAGGGGGAAGACTGGGGGGAAGGAGGTTGAGGTGGAGGAGCCAGAGGAGCCAGAGGAGTGCTCCCTTGAGTAACGTGGGTGGACTGCATGGAAGACTGACTGGTGGACAAATTACTTGAAGCATTGTCCGCAATCCACGACATCAGCTGTTCGCACTGTTGTGGTTTCAACAGTCCTCTACCACGTGTCCCTGTAAGTTGAGACATGAAGCTAGGGAGTGTAGCTCTGCGGCGTTCCCCCTGCTCCCTCATCAGCAGGTACTGTCTCACCCTGCCCAGGACCACGGCCTCTGCCCCCTGCAGTAATTGAATGCCCACGCCCACGTCCTCGACCCTTAGCCCTGGGGTTCAACATTTTCTGTATATAAGTGTATTATATAAAAAAAACAAAAATAAATGGGCCTGCTGTACTGAAACCCACAAACTTGTTCAGTCTGGTTTAATTAAGTGACGTACAGAAAGTGTCACCTGGACAGAAAATACCGATTGTAGTGAGTGGACAGCTGAACTGTGACACACAGAATGGTTCCACGCAGCTGTGTTAAATGGATTCGTATCACTGAGCTAAAACAACAAAAAAACTATTTTTTTTATATATATTTTTTTTTAGTTTTGTTTTTTTTGGAACGTGACGTGCAGAAACTATCGTAGACCTAACTCACACCCTGCTGACGGTGGCTATTTTGACTGCGACCCAGACAAATGTCGCACAGAGATTTTTGTGATCAAGCTATATACATGAGAGCAAAAGACCTTGTTGGATTAAGTGACGTACAGAAAGTGTCACCTGGACAGAAAATAGGGATTGTAGTGAGTGGACAGCTGAACTGTGACACACAGAATGGTTCCACGCAGCTGTGTGAAATGGATTTGTATCACTGAGATATAACAATAAAAAAAAATGGGTTATATATGGCGATAGCTGCACTACTAGTGCCAGCCAGCCAAGCCAGGAGACAAAAAAAAAATGTCTTGTAGCCCTTAGAAGGGCTGTTGGGTTCTTTTGAGATCACTCCTGCCTAACAAAGAACTAAATGCAGGCCCTAACACTCTCCCTGAAACGCAGCAGCTCTATCCCTAATGACATCCAGACAGCATCTGAGCCGAGCACCGCGGGCAGTCACTAGTATATTCCAGGGTCACCTGATCAGGCCAGCCAACCCCTGCTATCGACATGTAAGGGCCCCACGTGATGCTGGGTGTACCGCAGAGTCTCCTGGCTTGTGATTGGCTGAGTTTATAGGTGGCAAAAATGCACAATGCGGAAGTTGCCATTTCCTCGAGCATGGCGAGATACTCGTCCGAGCAGCGAGCACTTACGAGTACCGTAATACTCGACCGAGCACCAAGCTCGGACGAGCATGCTCGCTCATCTCTATTAAAAATCTTTTACTATTTTGTGGTTACAGTTTTTGTGCAGACCTTTATGTATCCATGGTTACAGACTACTGACCAACTCTGTGTAGTCTGATTCAGCTGTGACATGTTAGTCCCTTCCATCTGTACTCTATTAGTAACATATAAAGATGAGAGACATTTTGAAAAATTAAATTTGGCAACTTTGGTTCCTGACAAATTAACACTATAAATCAGATATACCCAGGCCACTCTACCTCAGGGTACGGCCATATAAAGCGGCCGTGCTGTGGGCAGGTTGCGACCATGCTGCGGTGAGGAAACGAGTGGCTAATTAGCCCACAGCTGCCTTTCATTTAATAATGAAGACCGCACTGTATAGTCCTTCTTCATTGTTCATGGCCACGCGGAACCTTTAATGTACCTATACAAAGGGGCTGTTGTTGTTTTGGAGTTTGGCTGGTTAGGTGGGGCAAAATATCCAAATTATTGCAGTTCTGGCCTACAATCTCCTGCAGGTTATTTGACAGTAAACACAGAATAACAATCAGCTTTGGTATGCCCACTTTTCCAACCCCAGCAATCTCCTGCCCTACAGGTGGGAGCCCTTCTTCTGCCATCTGCTTTTCTTCCATTTCCACATCTTCTAATATCAATGAAAATATGCCATCAGGAACATCCAGCTCCTCCCCTCTCTGCATCTTACTGACTTTTCTACGACATGGAGACTTTGAAGAATGATTTGAAAGAAGTAAAGCCAGCAAAAGATGAGGACAGCTTTAAGACTTGGTCCCTCTAAGGGGTCCAGACTGGATGGTATTGGTTGGTATGCTGGCACTGGAAGAATAAAGGCTTCCACCTTATTGGTATTGAATTACATATCTTGGTTTATGGCTGATGTAAGAATAAGTAAATGTAGGAATGAATAAATAAAACTGACGCAGATTAAATCTCCCGACACTCTCTCTACACGGTCCCTGCAGTCTCCCTGCACTCTCCCGGCAGTCTCCCTCTCCAAAATTCATCTATTAATCATTTTCAACAACACTGTCCCTATTGCATGAGCTCTTGCCATGTCTCTACCTATGCTCAGCTCACAGCACAATGGTGAAGACTGCGCAGGATGAGGGTTTTATAGGGCTATGACAGGGGACGGCTACCTGCGCATTGGCTGGCTGCACAGCATTATGGGTGATCTCATGTTCTTGGGCTTCTAACTTTCATTTTGTAGCATGTGCAGTCGCCATTTTAGGAAACTGATTTGTTACCACAAAGCACAAAGGAAATACGGATTCGTTGCAAATAAAAATTTTCCTAAACTTTGGACCAAATTCCACTTGGAATGCTTTGCTTAACACTAGTAACATCCATTTAACAGGTTAGCAAGATGTAAATGACAGACAGAACAGAGTATCATGTGACCGCATGAGCTGACTACACAAGATTTGTTTGTACTCTGTAACCATGAAGACAATAACGGTAAAATATTTTTAATTGGGAGCACAGTGTATCTGAGTTTGTACAGTATAATGGCTGTACTTGTTTGTACAATCATAACTGTGGAAGAAACGTTATGTTTTGGCTTCCCTAATGTTTTTTCAGCCATATTATTTCCTGTTTCAACTGCACAACTAGATGCATGTCACTCAGAAGCAGGGGGTGTATCCGTTCTGCCAACACTGTAGTGCTGTGAAATCCTTTCCCTTACATCCCTCTATATTTGTTTTCAGCTCCAGAGCTCAAAGATCAGGTAAGGAGGGATAAATCATATTTACAGACACAAAAGAGGCCCATGCCTTTTTTCTTTGAGATGCATTTTACAAAAACATGTTTAGGCCCCATTCACACAACTGTGTGAATGAGGCCGTATCTATCCGCAAAAATGCGGGAATAGATGCGGCCCCATTCACCTCTGTGGGGCCGGGAGCCGCGGCTCTTTTGAAGCATGTCCTATACTTGTCCGTGCGCACGGACAAGTATAGGCATTTTCAATGGGGCCGCACGGCGTGTGTTCCGAGCGCTGCGGAACACACGCCGGGCGGCCCCCGTTTATTTGCGGGTCCGCAGTAATGCGGGCCCGCAAATATACGTTCGTGTGAATGGGGCCTTAGGTTTATATTCCTCTTATCCACGGGTACCATAAAACACGTCTAAAGGAAGATTCTTCGAAAAACCCACTTAAAATGAGCAAACAAAATCTATATGTAACATTCCATGTGTAGAAAATCACAACATAATTTAATTAAAACTAAAAACCTTTTCCAAGGCAGCCGATCAATGATTGAATTTACTGGGAGTTGTCATCAGCAGGTAAATGTAATTATTAGCTTCATTGTGAATGTAATGAAGGGAAAACAAGTTTTGCTAATTGTACTTACTATATTTCGTACTTTGCTGACTCACTGGGGACGGGGGTCTCCAGTCCCAGCGGTGTCAATTGTACATCACATTCATATTCTAGGAATACCACTACAATGAAGTCAACTGGTGCATCTTTAGCTCGAACTGCAAAGAAACATGAGCTACAGTTCTGATCTATTCTAATTTCAGTGACAAATAGATATATTGTTACATTGAAGGGTCCGAATACCAATTTTTAGATACCCTATTACCCTATCAGAGCAGCTAGAAAGAGTCCTTCCCTGTAGAGCAGCCAGCATGTGTTATGATACTGGTAGACACGGCTGGAATCTGGTGGCCAGATGGAGTAAGCCAGGCGCAGTTTAGAACTGTAGAGCAGTAGTCCGTAGAGCTGCTTGAAGTGTAGGTAGCAAGATGAAATAATTCAGCGAAGAATCGGAACAGTCTGGGAAAGACGGTTCAGAGGAGCAGGAGACTGGAACAAGTCACAATACTCAAGCAATGTTTGAATTGCCTCATGGATATAAGTAGTCCCAAAGAGGAAACAAGATGGCTTCCAAGCACACATCGGCCATCTTTGTAAAGGGCAAATTCTAAGAAAAACACAGCAGCCTCCAGTTGTGAGGTGTGGAAGTGCAACACAATATTTCAGAGTGAGCGAAACAGCGGCCACCAGTGGTAAATTAGAGAACTACATCAAATTCTGACAGCATGTCTTTGCTTTACATGGACAGCACATTGGGAACAATTTATTAAAGGGGTTTTCTGGGATAGATCAATATCAGATTGGCAGGAGTGTGACATCAGCTGGTTGAAGAGAAGGCCACCCACCGTTCCAGCGCTGCCTTACCTTCATTTTTTACCTGCTTGCCATTGACATTGCAGCGGTGAACAGGTGTAATTACAAGAAGACATCCCATTCACTTCTATAGGATAGCCCATACCAGGGTTGCCAACCGTCCAGAAATTGCTGGACAGTCAGTAAAAATAGGTGAAAAAAATGAGATGTGTCCATAATTTTTTTTGTAGGTTGGTGGCACTTGAGCAGGTCACTTTGATTGTAATTTTCAGCAGTTTAGACTTCACAGTAATGTGTTCAGTATTAGTGTCTGATCTATAGACATGCATTATTTATAATCTTAATAGTTCATTATATTTTTCCAATTTGTCAGTAAAAAACATTGACAATAATAAAAATTTAGGTTGTCAACCCAGGCACGTTCCTATTCAAGAGTGGCCTTTCTTACGTGACATTTCTTCATCACTAGCCCCTTATGGTAGACACAATGTGATTGTCCAATGCAGACAACATGCTTCGGACTGTTTTATCTTTTATTTTACCCCTCAAAGCAGTTTTCCAGGATTTTACTATTGATATTTTGATCCTTAGGATAGACCCTCAATGGCAGAATGTCATTTGGTAGGGGCTATGTCTGCTATTAAAGCTCCTCCCCATCCACTTGAATGAACCTGAACTACTCAAAGATGCTATGCCATCAAATGTATGGCCCTGCAACTCATAATGAATGAAGGGACAGTGCCTCTGCACTTTGATTGACAGGAACAGGCAGGGTATAATGCCATCACGCCTGGCCCTGTCAATCGAAGTGCAGAGAGCACAGCAGTTGCATAGAGAGCAGAGCCTTTAGGTGTAATGGCAACGTCCAGTTGCTCCTAGAACATACCTCACAACTTTTCAAAAGAAGGAAGAAGGACACCATGTGCAGCGCACAAAGGCCACACGTCTAGCTCCTCCCAAAACATGACTAAACACCTAATCCCAGCCAGTCCCCTAAATGCCCCCACATAGTAATTATTCCTCCTTAATGCCACCGCACAGTATTTATGCCCACATTGTGCCCCCTTCACTGGTTATGTCCAGATATGTGTCCATCACAGTAGACATGACAAATCTGTGCCCCTTCACATGATTATGCCCAACTTCGGCCTCCTTCACAGGATTATGCCCAGCTGTGCCCCCTCACACAATTATGCCCAGCTGTGCCCCTTCACAGTTGTTATGCCCAGCATTGTGTCCCCTTCACAGGTTATGCCCACCTGTGCTCCCTCACAGAATTATGCCCAGTTGTGCCCCCTCACAGAATTATGCCCAGCTGTGCCCCCTCACAGAATTATGCTCAGCTGTACTCCCTTCACAGGATTATGCCCAGCTGTGCCCCCTCACAGAATTATGCCCAGCTATACCCCCTTTGCAGGAAGGTAAAAAAAACTCCACATACTCACCTTGTTCCTAGCAGCAGGATACATCGACTGCTCTGGTCTGTGGAGGAGCCGAGGCTGACTGCCGGCCCCACCCCCCAGCACAGACCTGCAGTGTGGAGCGTCTGCGGGGCAGTGGGGAATGATGAAGCAGCGAGACGACCGCTCTCTGCTTCATCATTACAGGCAACTGTCTCTGCTTCGTATAGAAGCAGGGACAGCTGCCTGAAAGCAGGACATATCTCCCCCCATACCGGGGCTATGGGACAGCCACACCAATCTTGGACTGTCGAGCTGGATCAAGGATGTTTAGGAGGTAAAACATCATGTTTGGTACCAGTACGCAAGAAGCGGCGACTCTGAGCTGAATGATTTCAGGCCAGTTGCTTTAACATTGCATGTTATGAAGACTCCGGAACGCCTGCTTTTATATCTTCTCAGACCTCATGTTAAACATCACATGGACCCCCTGCAGTTTTCGTACAGAGAGAAAATGGGAGTAGAAGATGCTGTGTTATATCTTCTTCATCGAGCCAAATTCTACCTGGACAAGGGGCGCTGCACTGTGAGAGTTATGTTCTTTGATTTCTCCAATGCTTTTAACACCATTCAGCCTCTCCAATTAAGAGATAAGCTGGCAAGGATGCAAGTTGAACCGCACCTGGTCACCTGGATTACTATCTCACTGGTAGACCTTAGTTTGTCAGGCTGAAGGACTATATATCGGAGACGGTGCTTAGTAGCACAGGAGAACCACAGGGGACTGTACTTTCCCCTTTCCTCTTTACGCTGTACACCTCAGATTTTCAGTACAACTCTGAGACATGCCACATGCTGAAGTTTTCAGATGACACTGCTACTGTGGCTTGTGTAAAGGGAGGAGAGGGGGTTGAGTACAGAAACCTGGTGGAGGACTTTGTGGCATGGAGCCAAAGGAATAACTTGCTCCTAAATATCTTCAAAACTAAAGAGATGGTGGTGGATTTCGGCAAGGTCAGGCCACCCATACCGCCAGTTAGATCAATGGGGTTGAGTTAGAGATGGTCAAGACCTATAGGTATCTGGGTCTGCACCTGGATGATAGATTGGAATGGTCAGCCAATACAAACATCCTCTATGGGAAGGGGTAGAGTCAGCTCTATTTCCTGAGAAGGCTGGGTTCCTTTAACATCTGTAGGAAGCTCCTGCAGATGTTTTATCAGACTGTTGTGTCAAGCTGTCTTTTTTATGCTGTGGTGTGTTGGGGAGGAAGCATTAAAAAGAAAGATGAGATACGATTGGCTAAGCTGGTAAGACGAGCAGGGTCACTAGTAGGTGTTGAATTGGACTCTATGGTCAAGGTGGCTGAGAGGAGGACTCTACATAAACTGTTGTCCATTATACAGTAGATGATGATGGGCATCCATTACACACCATCATCATGGACAATAGGAGCAAGTTCAGTGCAGGTTGCTGTCACAGAACTGCTCTACAGACAGATTCAGGAGATCTTTTGTCCCGAGAGCCATTAGGCTTTACAACTCTTCCAATTTGTGCCAAAAGGTGGTTGAGGGAAACTAATGTCTTTTTTTATTTTTCTGTCTTTTTATTTATTTTTTCTATAGCTGTAATATTTTTTATATTTTCATAATTTTACTTTATTTTTCTTTTAGGTTACTATAATTTTTTATATTTGTGTTACTGTGCTGTATTGTGTTGCTGCTACTGGTTGCTAAATTTCCTTTTGGGATTAATAAAGTATCTATCTATCTATCTATCTATCTATCTATCTATCTATCTATCTATCTATCTATCTATCTAGAGGTTCATTTGCATATATTAAAACATCATTTTTCTCAGCAACGTAGACACATATGAACATGGGACCAACACAGATACCTTCAGCTGCCGAGTGCACATGTAACAGGTCAGCCAGTGTCATAGGTACAAATCTACTGACAGATGCCCTTTAATGGGAACAAATGGCTGGGATCAGATACTTCAGTTCTGGATTTTGGAGCCTGGATGTCAGCCCTGTATTATAGCCAATACCCACTGCTGATGGCGTGGACACAGCACTGGTGCATATGCCGTACTCTGGACACACCATTGCATCCTACTACGATTAAAACACCACAACTGGTACATAAAAATACTTCAATTTGCTGAGACATGGTGCATTAGGTTGATGAATATCTGCATGGCCTGCACTCCATACTTTCCAATGTACCTAACTTTACTTTTCAGTTGTAGGCAAGTTGATATATGAGCAATATATGAACGAACGTGTGTCAGCTTCAGATTCAGAAGCCGCCATAACAAATGACATAATGTGAGCTATCAGAACAGACCTGTCAACACATCTGATCTGTATATCCCGCAATTATTTGTGCCTTCCTTCCTCGGTAAAGTCATTTTCCTCTGGATTTTCTAATCGTTTCATTGGATCAGTTAGTCCCAGATGTGACTGTCAGCCAGCTTTTACATCAAAGGGTTTGTCAGGATTAGAACACCCAGCCCAGTTCTCTATTACAGAGAAGTTAATAAGGAAGGGGGGGGGGGGCATTTCTATCAACAGGAGCATAAAACAGCTACAAAAACCATCTCTCATCCTGGAGGACCAGACATATCTTTGCATTACACAGCTAATCCATTGATTTCAATAGGGGCTGTGTAATGCTTAATTTTTCCCAGTGTTTTTCCCAGGCGCCGTAGGAAGGGGTGCACCACCAATGAGGCCAAGTGAGGGGATCGTCTCAGGCTGCACCAGGTAGTGGCAAGAGGGGGGTAGCAGAAGGGCCATGGGCAATGAGCGCTTTCATTGTGGCAAAGGGATTAGGAGTATTGGCATTAGGGAAGGAGAGGGGGCGTTTAAATTTTCGCCTCAGGCAGCAGAAAGGCTAGGTGCACCCCTGGCCTTAAGGGGGGCTTTACAGCATGCTGATTACAGCTGGTCACTGGAAGACAGGATAGTCTGCGCTCATCATCATCCCTGGGGACACATTTTTTTAATATTATCCAAAGCAAACACTCCCTTTATGCAAGAAAAAATACTCTACATGTAAATGTCCACCTAAAACTTGAAATCACCAATGAATATGAAGTAACAAAGTTTCATTACATTATGTCATTGAAAATGTCAAGTTAAAGTTTGCTACATCTGTAAGACCTTCTGTTGTTCTGTCCCTGGGAAAAGTGGACAACATCCAATACAAATGCAATACCATTCCCACAAAGGTGGTCACCCAACTTTCCTGGCATTTTGGTAGCGGTGTGGATGTTGGGGGTGTATATGTCTGCATATGTGGCAGATGTAGCACAATTTTAGATGTCACCATGTATTTCTGGATACCTGTCTGAGAAGATTCCTCAAAGGAGTTGTGCCACAAAAGATATTCTACAGGTTTCAAAGCAGAACTTGGATGTGAATACTTTTGTAATTGCATGTAATTAAAAATGTTATATCGCCAGTGAGTTATTCAATAAAATGTATCTGTATAGCGCCACCTGCTGTTTGTTCTTTTCACTATTTCTTCATCCACCTCACTCAGGTGGTCGCACGCGCTCACTTTAAATCTTCAACTGCCACCAGCCAGATCTTCTGTTAGAAGAGCCACAGCAGAAAGGAAACACTACTTGAGAAAGGACACATCAAATATATCTGTATAGAACTATCTGCTGTTCATTCTTTTCCTTATTTCTCTATCCATCTCACGGAGGTGGTCGCACGTGCTGACTTTAACCTTCAACAGCCACGAGTCAGATCTTCTATTAGAAGAGCTACAGCTGAAAGGACACACTCCCTGAGCAAGGACACATATCCTAAGCTACCAGCCTGAAATAAATCTAGCAGAACAATTGGAGCAATGAATGTGGAGATCTCTGGATCCATGTGAGGTACAGGGCTGGTTCTAGCTGTGTTAGGAAGAGATTGTCATGTACTATATGAGGTCTGATTTTCATTTTTTACACCAATCATGGCAGATTTGCCTAGGTCTGCCATCTTATAGCTACATAACTAGGAACATTTACTGGGTATTTAAGCTAATTATGACCAAGAGGCGTATACAGGGCCGTTATAAGACATTGGTGGGCCCAGTGCAAAGATCAAGAGTGGGCCCCCCCCCCTTTCGGGTAAACTTTACAGATTGCAAAATGGCTAACTTTTTTTTCTTAACAAGTCGCATCATTGTGTTTATTATCTCTGTACAGTGACATCGCTGTGTGTATTATCCCTGTACGGTGACATCTCTGTGTTTATTATCTCTGTACAGTGACATCGCTGTGTGTATTATCTCTGTACAGTGACATCACTGTGTTTATTATCCCTGTACGGTGACATCACTGTGTTTATTATCTCTGTACAGTGACATCGCTGTGTGTATTATCTCTGTACAGTGACATCGCTGTGTGTATTATCCCTGTACGGTGACATCTCTGTGTTTATTATCTCTGTACAGTGACATCGCTGTGTGTATTATCTCTGTACAGTGACATCACTGTGTTTATTATCCCTGTACGGTGACATCACTGTGTTTATTATCTCTGTACAGTGACATCGCTGTGTGTATTATCTCTGTACAGTGACATCGCTGTGTGTATTATCCCACTGCAGGAAGAGGTAAGTGGTCTGTGTTTCTGTGTTTGTTTTCTATTTTTCAGGGTCGTGAATGCAGAGGACTACGTCGGATTCGGTGGACTACGTCGGACCAGCTTTTTTTTTTTTTTTTCATAAAATGGTCAAACAGGGGTCTGGGGGAGTGTTTATTTCAATAAAATGTTTTATACTTGTGTGTGTGTATTTTTTTTCCCAATACTACAGTTTTAGTAATTACGGCTATCTACAGACGGCCCTGATTACTAATACTGGGCTTAGTGCTTGCCGGTATGGCAGGCCAGCACTAACCCCAACATCTATTACCTCGGCACCCACCGCCACCAGGGGTGCCGAGAAGAGCCGGGTACCCGCAGGACCGGACCTTCAAAATTGAGGGTCTGGCTCTGGGGCGGCTGCAGGCTGGTACCATTAGGCTGGGAAGGGCCAATAACCGTGTCCCTTCCCACCCTGGTAGTGCCAGGCTGCTGCTGCTGGTTGTATCTGGCTGGAAAAGGAAAAAAGGGGGGGACCCCACGCCATTTTTTTACAAAAATAATTAAATAATTAAAAAAAAAATGGCGTGGGGTCCCCCCCTTTTTTCCTTCACCAGCCAGATACAACCAGCAGCGGCAGCCTGGCACTACCAGGGTGGGAAGGGACACGGTTATTGGCCCTTCCCAGCCTAATGGTACCAGCCTGCAGCCGCCCCAGAGCCAGACCCTCAATTTTGAAGGTCCGGTCCTGCGGGTACCCGGCTCTTCCCGGCACCCCTGGTGGCGGTGGGTGCCGAGGTAATAATGTTGGGGTTAGTGCTGGCCTGCCATACCGGCAAGCACTAAGCCCAGTATTAGTAATCAGGGCCGTCTGTAGATAGCCGTAATTACTAAAACTGTAGTATTGGAAAAAAAAAATACACACACAAGTATAAAACATTTTATTGAAATAAACACTCCCCCAGACCCCTGTTTGACCATTTTATTAAAAAAAAAAAAAAAAGCTGGTCCGACGTAGTCCTCTGCATTCACGACCCTGAAAAATAGAAAACAAACACACAAACACAGACCACTTACCTCTTCCTGCACTGGGATAATACACACAGCGATGTCACAGTACAGGGATAATACACACAGCGATGTCACAATACAGGGATAATACATGCAGCGATGTCACTGTACAGGGATAATAAACACAGTGATGTCACAGTACAGAGATAATAAACACAGCGATGTCACTGTACAGGGATAATAAACACAGCGATGTCACCATACAGGGATAATAAACACAGTGATGTCACAGTACAGAGATAATAAACACAGCGATGTCAGTGTACAGGGATAATAAACACAGTGATGTCACAGTACAGAGATAATACACACAGCGATGTCACTGTACAGGGATAATAAACACAGTGATGTCACCGTACAGAGATAATAAACACAGTGATGTCACAGTACAGGGATCGGCGTCTCGTGGCCCAATCAGACCTCAGATCAGCATCTCGTGCCCCCATCAGACCTCAGGTCGGCGTATCGTGCCCCCATCAGACCTCGGGTCAGCGTCTTGAGCCCCCATCAGACCTCAAATAGCGTCTTGTGCCCCCATCAGACCTCAGGTCAGCTTAATGTGCCCCATCAGACCTCAGGTCAGCTCTTGTGCCCCATCAGACCTCAGGTCAGCTCTTGTGCCCCATCAGATCTCAGGTCAGCATCTTGTGCCCCATCAGACCTCAGGTCAGCGTCTTGTGCCCCATCAGACCTCAGGTCAGCGTCTTGTGCCCAATCAGACCTCAGGTCAGCTCTTGTGCCCCCATCAGACCTCAGATTAGGGTCTTGTGCCCCCATCAGACCTCAGATCAGCGTCTTGTGCCCCCATCAGACCTCAGGTCAGCTCTTGTGCCCCCATCCATCAGACCTCAGGTCAGCTCTTGTGCCCCCATCCATCAGACCTCGGGTCAGCGTCTTGAGCCCCCATCAGACCTCAAATAGCGTCTTGTGCCCCCATCAGACCTCAGGTCAGCTCTTGTGCCCCATCAGACCTCAGGTCAGCTCTTGTGCCCCATCAGATCTCAGGTCAGCGTCTTGTGCCCCATCAGACCTCAGGTCAGCGTCTTGTGCCCCATCAGACCTCAGGTCAGCGTCTTGTGCCCAATCAGACCTCAGGTCAGCTCTTGTGCCCCCATCAGACCTCAGATTAGGGTCTTGTGCCCCATCAGACCTCAGATCAGCGTCTTGTGCCCCCATCAGACCTCAGGTCAGCTCTTGTGCCCCCATCCATCAGACCTCAGGTCAGCTCTTGTGCCCCCATCCATCAGACCTCAGGTGACAGGTCAGCTCTTGTGCCCCCATCCATCAGACCTCAGGTCAGCCATTTTTGCCCCCATCATCAGACCTCAGGTCCCCCCCCCCCGGGGGCCCCAGCCACAAAAAATACTTACAAAAAGCTGCCTCCGGTCTTCTTCTCCTTCTCCTGCGCGCGCCTTCTTCTCCTGCAGTGTGTGATCCCGCGAGACCTGTGACCCAGCGCTGGATCTCGCGGGATCACACAGCCAGCCCAGGAGGAAGCGCGCAGCCAGGAGACCGAGATCGGCAGGGTAAGCATTATACCCCCCCCCCGTGTCGTAGAGTTCGGTCCCCATAGGGCAGTACCAGTTGTACTGCACTATCGGCGGCCCTGCACACCCAATCCGGCCAGTGGTAAGGGGGGCCCCCCACCACGTGACCTATTGGTGGGCCCGGTGCAGATGCACCATATGCCCTATGATTAAAGCGGCCCTGGGCGTATATATGTGCATCACTCAGTTGTGGCATTAATCTTGTACAGTATATAGTGGACACTACATGTATGTCTGCAGGATTAAAGCTCCTACCAGATGCCCCAGTTTCAGTGGAAAGCTGCAAAAAATAAAAAGTATAATAAGCAAAAAATATTTAGGACCTCATAGGGGAATAATATGTTAAAAAATATACATAAAAAGGTCATAAAATTCTACAATAAAATACAACTAAAAGAAAAATAAAAACACTGTCCACACCAGCACAAACCATCCCTATAGCAGCCTAGGCCTAATATGAGACTATAGACACTATTGGGGTCAATTTTTGGCGTATATCTGTTGCAGATTCGGTTACAAAGGGCGTTTGCGGCCGAAACTTGCGAGTTCTTCCCCATCCACGCCGCATTCTTCAGTTCTATAAAAAGGGGTCGTGGTGTGGGCAGGGAGGGGAGAGGGCGGGCCAGCTGGTCTGTCTGATTTATCATTTTCTACTCCTGATTTAGGCATAGAAAATGATTTAAATCTACACCAGCAAGAGAGCTTTAGATTTAGGGCGGCGATGGATGCGCCAAGGTTATGTAGAGGCCGGCACCTCGTTAAATGACTAAAATAAAACAAAGACCCCATTCTAATACTTTATTTTGGTGTAAATTTACAATTTAAAGTATAAAACTATACTTTTGTAACCAAAAATAAAAAACTGTTTCCACACATGCCATTACCATTCATAACCAGGGGTGCACGACCAATGAGGCCAGTTGAGGCGATCACATTAGGTAGCACCAGGTAGGGGCAAGAGGGGAGCATTGGAAGGGCCATGGGCAATGAGCGCTTTCATTGTGGCAAAGGGGTTAGGTTAAGAAATTGGCATGGGGGGGGGGGCGCTGTTTCAGTTTTTGCCTCAGGCAGCAGAAAGGCTAAGTGCACCCCTGGTCATAACACAAAATGAGACACAAATGCATTTCTTTAAAATCCAAAAACCCTATTTGTTAATTTTGAGTTGAGGGGGGTCCTAATTTAGGACCCTCATCTATTAGCCAGAGTAGAGGGTGTCTCTCAAGCTCAGGGGTGCACCACCAATGAGGCCAGATGAGGCGATCGTCTCAGGCAGCACCAGGTAAGGGCAAGAGGGGGCAGCCGAAGGGCCATGGGCTGAAGGGAAGGGGTTAGGTTAAGAAAATGGCATTGGGGAGGGGGCGCCGTTTCAGTTTTTGCCTTAAGCAGCAGAAAGGCTAGGTGCACCCCTGCTCAGGCTGGAGGATCTATCCTGCCCTTGCATTTTACAGACAGCTCATTGATTTCTAGGCCTGTGTAATACTTCAATACTCCTGTAGTGGCGCTGCATTGAAAGTGAGCATATGTTGGGGTTCCCACCAGCTGGTCGCCTAGCGATCAGTTTATTATTACCCCTTTTATGTTGTTTCCTGTGCTGATTATTACCTGGATGACCTGTTTTTCTAGACGTTGTTTGACGTGACTACCTCATCACAGGATTGTATTCACTGCAGCTTCACATTTTTGCAGCTGAATTCATATCCCTACCTTACTAGTCTTCCTGTAAATCTAACGATATTCAGATTACTGTATATTTGGAGAGGAAATTTTGCAGGGATGATTGAACAAAAATAATGGTGTATTTACTACGGGGTTTACATATAAATTAGAATGATGCATCTGTTTCACACATTTTGTTAACAGGGGAATTACTTTGAAGAGATTGTCTGGCTTAGAAATCCCATTTGCAAAAATATTAGGAAATTCTAAGTTAATAGAATGTCTGTTTCTGATGAACGGCAAATGAAGCACTACAAATGAAAATGTACATTTCTTTAAAAAAAAAGTGAAATTCTTGTGTATCCTTAAGATGCCAGAAAGACATCCTGTTTTCCATTCCTACTGAAACCAGACAGAAACAGCCGCCGAAACCCGTAGCTTGTTTTATTTGATTTTATTAATTTAATACACATTTATATTGAAGTTTCTGGTGCAGCGCGCTTTTTCCCATTCTCTCCTTAACCCCTTCAACCCCGGGCCTGTTTTCACCTTCATGCCGAGGCGATTTTTTGCAAATCTGACATGTGTCAATTTATGTGGTAATAACTTTGGAACGCTTTTACTTATCCAGGCCATTCTGAGATTGTTTTCTTGTGACACATTGTACTTCATGAAAGTCATAAATTTGAGTCAATATATTTCACCCTTATTTATGAAAAAATCCCAAATTTACCAAAAATTTGGAAAAATTTGCAAATTTCAATTTCTCTACTTTCAAAATACACAGTAATACCTCCAAAATAGTTATTATTTTACATTCCCCATATGTCTACTTTATGTTGGCATCATTTTGTAAATTTCATTTTACTTTTTTAGGACGTTAGAGGGCTTAGAAGTTTAGACGCCATTTTTCAAATTTTCACCAAATTTTCCAAAACAATTTTTTTTAAGCACCAATTCAGATATAAAGTGATTTTGAGGGGCTTACATAATGAAACCCCCCATAAATGACCCAATTTTAGAAACTACACCCCTCAAGTTATAAAAAACTGCTGTTACAAACTTTGTTAACCCTTGAGGTGTTCCACAAGAATTAAAGGAAAATGGAGGTGAAATTTCAAAATTTCACTTTTTTGGTAGATTATTCATGTTAATAATTTTTTTCTTGCAACACAGCAAGGGTTAACAGCAAACAAAACCTCAATATATATTGCTCTGATTCTGCAGTTTACAGAAATACCCCATATGTGGTGGTAAACGTCTCTATGGGTTTGTGGCAGTGGTCAGAAGGAAAGGAGCACCATACGTATATTGGAGGCAGATTTTGCTAGAATAGTTTTTAGGCACCATTTTGTAATTGAGAGACCCTAACGTACCCCTAAAGTGGAAACCCTCAAAAAGTGACCCCATTTTGGAAACTACACCCTTCAAAGAATATATTAAGGGGGGTACTGGCCACTTTGACCCCCTAAGCGTTTTACGGAATTTGGAAACACTTGGCTATGAAAATGAAAAGTTTCATTTCTTCCAATAAAATGTTGCTTTAGCCCCAAAATTTTCATTTTCACAAGAGGTAACAGGAGAAAAGCACCACATAATTTGTTACCCATTTTCTCCTGAATACGGCAACATGCCATATGTGGTGGTAAACTGATGTGGGGGCACATGGCAGGACTCAATTCAGAAGGAGCGCCATATGGATTTTGCAGAACAGATTTTGATGGATTGGTTTGCGGGTGCCATTGATTTTTTATTTTTTGAGTTATTGTCTTATGTGGGGGCTAATTTTTTGCGGGATGAGATGACGGTTTGATTGGTACCATTTTGGGGTACATAAGACTTTTTGATCGCTTGGTATTACAGTTTTTGTGAGTCAAGGTGAAAACAAATAGCTGTTTTGGCATGTTTTTTTTTACATTTTTTTTTACAGCATTCACCTGGGGGGCTATCTCATGTAATATTTTTATAGAGCAGGTTGTTACGATACCCAATATGTCTAACTTTTTTATTTTTGGAAAGTTTTACACATTAGATGCATTTTAGAACAGAATAAAATCTTTTTTTTGTGTTGCCATTTTCAAAGAGCCATATTTTTTAAGTTTTCAGGCGATTGTCTCAGGTAGGGTATCGTTTTTGCAGGACAAGATGACGGTTTGATTGGTACCATTTTGGGGTATATACACCTTTTTGATCGCCTGCTATTACACTTTTTGTGAGGCAAGAGGGAAAAAATGGTTGTTTTGGCATAGTTTTTATTTTTTGCAGCATTCACCCGGGGGCCATCTCATGTAATATTTTTATAGAGCAGGTTGTTACGGACGCCACGATACCCAATATGTCTAACTTTTTAATTTTTGGATAGTTTTACACATTAGATTTATTTTTTGAACAGAATAAAATCATTATTTTGTGTTGCCATTTTCAAAGAGCCATATATTTTTCAGTTTTCAGGCGATTGTCTCAGGTAGGGTATCGTTTTTGCAGGACAAGATGACGGTTTGATTGGTTCCATTTTGGGGTAAATACGCCTTTTTGATCGCCTGCTATTACACTTTTTGTGAGGCAAAAGGGAAAAATATGTCTGTTTTGGCTTAGTTTTTAAAAAAATTTTTTTTACAGCATTCGCCTAGGGGGCCATCTCATGCAATATTTTTATAGAGCCGGTTGTTACGGACTCGGCGATACCCAATATGTGTATAATTTTTATTTTTGGAAAGTTTTACACATTAGATACATTTTTGAACGAAATAAAATATTTTTTGTGTTCCTATTTTCTGAGAGCCATATTTTTTTTATTTTTCAGGCGATTGTCTTAGGTAGGGTCTCATTTTTTGCGGGACAAGATGACGGTTTGATTGGTACCATTTTGGGGTACATACGCTTTTTTGATCACCTGCTATTACACTTTTTGTAAGGGAAGGTGACCAAAAAATGTCTGTTTTGGCACAGTTTTTTTTGTTTATTTTTTACTGCGTGCACCTGGCGGGGTGGATCATGTGCTATTTTTATAGAGCCAGTCGATATGGACGCGGCGATACCTAATATGTCTATTTTATTTTTTTTTCACTATTTTTTACAATTTTTTTTATATTATTTTGTAAAAATGACGCTTTTTTTGGGGGGGGGACTTGAAACTTTTTTTTGTAAAACTTTATTTTTTTCACTTTTTTTACTTTCTTATTTTACACTTTTTTCACTTTTGGGAGTTTGATCCCCTTACAATGCATTACAATACTTCTGTATTGTAATGCATTGGCTGGAAGTGTATTACTCCATGTAATACACTTCCAGCACACTGCCTGTGAGATCCAGGGGGCTGGATCTCACAGGCTTCCGTAGATGGCAGCCGCATGCCTAAGCAAGGCATCCGGCTGCTATCTCAGCCATCGGGTCCCCGTCACAGCAGCGCGGGGACCCGATGGCAACCCCTTCCGACCGCCCGCATCGCATGTGCCGCGGTCAGCGCTGACCGCAGCACATGAAGGGTAAATGCGCCGGCATCGGTGTTTTCACCGATGCTGGCGCATTCCTCAGGGGTCCGGCACCTGGGCACAGCCGGACCCCCGACTCTGATCGGGCCGGCGCATCTCCTGCACCCGTCCGATCAGCGCTCAGTAATAGTATGGCGCTGGGCGTCTAGCACCTTGCCGCAGCGCCGTACTATTATGGCGCTGGTCGACAAGGGGTTAAGCACTCCTGGCTTTTATCTCTTTCCGGCCTCCTTGTCATGCGTCCGGCAGATAAGCGCAGCAGCCTGGTCTTTCTCCAGTTTGTGAAGAGCTTTTCACTAGTGTAGTGCCTGGCATTGCGTTACACTCTCTGATAGGGAGTTGTTCAGAAATTATTATACCATGGAGCATCCCCCCATTTCTCTTTTATTAATAAACACAGTGATGTCACAGCGCAGGGATAATAAACACAGTGACGTCACAGTACAGGTATAATAAACACAGTGATGTCATAGTCCAGGGATAATAAACACAGTGATATCACAGTCCAGGGATAATAAACACAGTGATGTCACAGTCCAGGGATAATAAACACAGTGATGTCACAGTACAGGGATAATAAACACAGTGATGTCACAGTCCAGGGATAATAAACACAGTGATGTCACTGTACAGTGATAATAAACACTGATGTCACAGTACAGGGACAATAAACAGTGATGTCACAGTACAGAGATAATAAACACAGTGATGTCACAGTACAGAGATAATAAACACAGTGATGTCATAGTACAGGGATAATAAACACAGTGATGTCATAGTACAGGGATAATAAACACAGTGATGTCACAGTCCAGGGATAATAAACACAGTGATGTCACAGTACAGGGATAATAAACACAGTGATGTCACAGTACAGGGATAATAAACACAGTGATGTCACAGTCCAGGGATAATACACACAGTGATGTCACAGTACAGGGATAATAAACACAGTGATGTCACAGTACAGGGATAATAAACACAATTATGTCACAGTACAGGGATACTAAACACAGTGATGTCACAGTACAGGGATAATAAACACAGTGATGTCACAGTACAGGGATAATAAACACAATTATGTCACAGTACAAGGATAATAAACACAGTGATGTCACAGTACAGGGATAATAAACACAATTATGTCACAGTACAAGGATAATAAACACAGTGATGTCACAGTACAGAGATAATAAACACTGTGATATCACAGTATAGGGAATAATAAATGGTAATGTCCAAGTGAGTGGATTGCCTCTAATCTATGTACTATTTAGAATGTGCTCTCTCTAGAATATATTGCAACATTTTTTTATCCTCTTAATCCGAAAAGGTGCTTAATTCTGGATCATCAGGTGGGTGAATCAGTGGTCATCTTGCATTGGAAGCCCTCAATTATAGCTGACATCAGCACTTGTGCAGGTATACCAGCATTCCTATGGGAATTGTTGTTGGTGTAATGTATGAAAAGTGCATGCTAGTAGTGTAGGCAGATGGGTACTACACAGGGGCGTAGCTAAAGGCTCATGGGCCCTGGTGCAAAAGTTCAGCTTGGGCCCCCCTTCCCTCAGTGCTATGTGGCAGGGAAGCACATAACCTTCGTGGCAAAAATTGAAACACCCACCCCCCCCATGCCAAATTCTTGATCTAACCCCTTCTTTCTAGTGTAACTTGACCAGCATGCACTTTCAATAATACCAGTGTCTTCTTAGGCCTCTTTCACACTAGCAAAATTATAATAAAAAGTTTGGACCAACGATATATATATATATATATATTTTTTTTTTTTTTTTTTTTTTTTTCCATAAGTGCATATCCATAAAGCAGAACTGTGGGTATATAAAGGTATGGTTGCACAACATATAATAAACAATAAGAATAGAAATAAATTTAAATATATGTGGCGCTATGCCGACTAAAGATAAAAAAGGAAGTCCTTAGTTACACAGATTTGCAAATGCGTGATCATGCCCACTCACCAATCGTCACGGTAACTTCCTGTGGAGTGGGTCCCTACACTCGTCTATGCCTCTGTTCAGACTACATCCAAGTCTCCATTGTTCAGGGCGTGTGGAACCAGCTAAATAGGCATCCCACCAGGAAGTCCTGGGTGAATGGGCGTCGTCAGGTCCAAAAGGAGCATGCGAGGCTCAATATATAAAAATTATAATAAAAGTTTGGACCAACGATATATATATATATATATATATATATATATATATATATATATATATATATATTATTTTTTTTTTTTTTTCCATAAGTGCATATCCATAAAGCAGAACTGTGGGTATATAAAGGTATGGTTGCACAACATATAATAAACAATAAGAATAGAATCTTTCACACTAGCGGCAGCACGGATCCGGCAGGTGAAGGGTGCTGCCGGATCCGTGCTGCCACAGGGACATGTGTGGGGTCGGAACCGTGCTCCGGCCCCACACATGTCACACAGTACATAGACACAGACATATACACAGACAAATACACATACATACTTACATACTCCCGGCAGGTCTCCACAGCGCAGGAGGAGCAGGACGGCGCGCACATAGGACGATTCCCCACAGCGCCCTCTGCTGGGCGCTGGGTGGAATCATCCTATGTGTGCGCCGTTCTGCTCCTTCTGCGCTGTGGAGACCTGCCGGGAGCATGTAAGTATGTATGTGTATATGTCTGTGTATGTTTATGTCTATGTTTATATGTGTGTATGTATGTATGCAGGTGACGGATCCGTCATGAACTCCATTGAAAGTCAATGGAGGACGGATCCGTTCACCATTGTGTCACACCTAACGGATCCGTCCCCATTGACTTTTATTGGGGGTCATGACGGATCCGTCTTGGTGCGGATGCCTGGACTGGAGAGCAAACCGCAGCATGCCTGGCTTTCAGGAGCATTCCGTTAACTTCAGTTCAGTTTTGTCCCCATTGATAATGAATGGGGACAAAACTGAAGCGTTTTATTCCGGTATTGAGCCCCTATGACGGAACTCAATACCGGAATTAAAAAACGCTAGTGTGAAAGTAGCCTTATCCGTCACAAGGGTCTATGGGCCCCCTCAGGCTCCTGGGCCTGGTAGCCACTGCTACCTCTGCACCCCGTATAGCTACGCCCCTGGTCCTACATATGTACAGTTTCTGCTGACCCTGCCCTGCCGCTGACTAGCAGAGGACCAAGTATTTGCAGGAATCAGATAAATGTTATTATATTGTATTATATTTATTATATTATAAATGATATTATTTTCTCTTTATTCCTAATTCATTATAATGTGTTGCTTCTGAAGAGTCATGCTTGCAGACACTTAAAGGGATTCTGTCACCAGGTTTTGGCCTATAAAGTTATTCACACTACCGGATAGGGCTCATTGCGGTCAATGTAAAAAAGTTATTCTTATTGATCCTAGAGATGTATTTGATGTTAAAAAATCGTTTTTAGTGATATGTAAATTACTCACATAAGGAGCCCAAGGGGATGTCCCCAGCGCCGTTGGAGCCCGGCCACGCTCTCTGCGCACTTCGCTTTGCAAGAAGATTTGCAGTGAATAATAAGTAGGTGGGCGGTGCTGGGCTCCAACAGTTGCGTCGTGGCCGGGCTCCAACGGCGCTGGGGACATCCCCTTGGGCTCCTTATGTGAGTAATTTACATATCACTAAAAACGATTTTTTAACATCAAATACATCTCTAGGATCAATAAGAATAACTTTTTTACATTGACCGCAATGAGCCCTATCCGGTAGTGTGAATAACTTTATAGGCCAAAACCTGGTGACAGAATCCCTTTAAGCACTTCAGACAGTGTTCTTGATGGTGATTAATAACACTTCTGAAGTGTCAGAAGCAGAATGCTTATAGGGGTTGTCTCACTTCAGCAAGTGGCATGTATCATGTAGAGATAGTTAATATAATCCACTTTCTAATGTATTGTGATTGTCCATATTACCTCCTTTGCTGGCTGGATTCATTTTTCCATCACATTATACACTGCTCATTTCTATGGTTATGACCACCCTGTAATCCAGCAGTGGTGGTCGTGCTTGCACACTAGTCTAGAAAAACACTAGTCTATGCGCACTCCCGTGGTCCCGGCCACCAGAGAAGCTGGAGCTTTTTCCTATAGTTTGCAAGCATGTCCACCACTGCTGGATTATAGGGTGGTCGTAACTCGTAACCATCAAAATAAAAGTGTATAATGAGATGGAAAAATGTATCCAGTCAGTAAAGGAAGCAAAAGGAAATTCACAATGCATTAGTAAGTGCCTTGTATTAACTTTCTCTATATGATATATGCCACTTGCTGAAGTGAGACAACCCCTTGGATTTTTTAGTACAGAAGTTTTTAGTTCAAAATCCAGTGTTTGTTTAAAGGGATTTTCCAGTTAGAACACATTTTCATCTCTATTCACTGCATACTGGATAAGTATGAGAGCCGTAGAGGTTTGGCTGCTGGGAACCCCACCGATCATGAGAATGAGGGTTTTGCATTGCCTGTTTAAATGGAGCTGCAGGTCATACATGTGCACCACTTCTCCTATCAAAGCCTGTGGGACTTCTGGAGATTACTCAGCTATTTTCAACAGTCCAATAGAGATGAATGTAATGGAATGAATGTAATAGCTCCATTGATATGGGAGGCACTTGAACCACATTCTCGTGATCACTGGGGGTCATAGTGGTTGACCCGCCGATGATCAAACATGCATTCCCTATCAAGTGGATAAGGATATTCTCTTGGAGACCATCAAGATGTCATTTAGGCTTCATCCACATGGAACTGGTCATGTTTTGGTCTAAAGAAACGGATCCGTAAAATACGGATATTTTCTGTGTTCAGTCCAAAATTTTCTCACTGCCATCAATAGGGCTATTCTCAACCGCAATAAAGACAAGGATGGGACCTGCTGTATCATTTGGATCCACAAAAAATATGGATGTGTGCATGGCCCATAAAAAATTTAGACAATTTAGATAGCACACAGATGAAAAATATGTTGTTCGTGAAGCCTTACATGCCTGAGGAATTGAAGACCTGCATGAATACAAAGAGGTGACCAATATTTAACATATTTTCATTTGTTATTAAATTATATTATAATCTGGTTTCTGACTATTTTTGTCTGGTGTTGGATTATCGGGATTTCTTGTTTTTCATATACAGGTGCATCTCAATAAATTAGAATATCATCAAAAAGTTATTTATTTCAGCAACTTAATTCAAAAAGTGAAACTCATATATTCTATAGATTCATTAAACACAGAGTGATTTATTTCAAGTGTTTATTTCTTGTTGATGATTATGGCTTACAGCTAATGCAAACCCAAGTCAGTATCACAAAAAATTAGAATATTATATAAGGCCAATTCAAAAAATTATTTTTAATACAGAAATGTTCACCTACCTGAAAATCTGTACAGCATATGCTCTCAATAGTTGGTCGGGGCTCCTTTTGCATGACTTACTGTATCAATGTGGCATGGCATGGAGGCAATCAGCCTGTGGCACTGCTGAGGTGTTATGGAAGCCCAGGATGCTTTGATCTTGGCCTTCAGCTCGTCTGCATTGTTGGGTCTGGTGTCTCTCATAGATTCTCTATGGGGTTAAGGTCAGGTGAGTTTGCTGGCCAATCAAGCACAGTGATACTGTGGTTATTACACCAGGTATTGGTACTTTTGGCAGTGTGGGCAGGTGCCAAGTCCTGCTGGAAAATGAAATCAGCATCTCCATAAAGTTTGTCAGCAGAGGGAAGCATGAAGTGCTCTAAAATGTCCTGGTAGACGGCTGTGCTGATTTTGGTCTTGATAAAACACAGTGGACCTACACCAGCAGATGACATGGCTCCAAACCATCACTGACTGTGGAAACTTCACACTGGACCTCGAGAAACTTGGATTGAGGCCTCTCCACTCTTCCTCCAGACTCTGGGACCTTGATTTCCAAATGAAATACAAAAATGTACTTTCATCTGAAAACAGGGCTTTAGACCCCTATGAAACAGTACAGTCCTTTTTTCCTTAGCTCAGGTAAGGGGCTTCTGACATTGTCTCTGGGTCAAGAGTAGGAAGGAATGAGACAGTCCATGTCCTGAATATGTCTGTGTATGATGGCTCTTGAAGCTCCAGCCACAGTCCACTGAATCTCCCCCAAATTCTTAAAGGGAGTCACCTCAATGTCACCTCATTTTCACCTATATAGCTAACAGCAGTGCCCCACAGACGATTGCATACACATCTCAGACATACCTGTGTGCACTGTGTGTGTGTATTACATGTCACATCCCAGACATACCTGTGTGCACTGTGTGTCTGTATTCCTCGTTCAGAAAAAGCACTTTTATTCTGCAGGAAAACAGCTCCCAAGTGCCCGGCTCTACTGCTGCTGCAAACCAGACTGGAAGGGGGAGGGCAGCTTTAGCTGCTCATATCTTGGGATTAGTAGCAGATAGAACAATGATGACCTTCTTTGAAAGCTGACATTCCAAGCTTTAAAATGATACCAAAATCACAGCATTATATCCAGTATATCAGAAGATATAGCTGTTAGAAATCGAGTCAGGAGAGAAAGCTGTTTTTAGTTTCACTTTCAGCCGGGCACTTGGGAGCTGTTTTCCTGCAGAATAAAAGTGCTTTTTCTTGACATGTAATACAGAGACAAAGTGCAAACATGTATGTCTGGGATGTGACATGTAATACACACACACAGTGCACACAGGTATGTCTGAGATGTGTATGCAATCTTCTGTGGGGCAGTGCTCTTAGTTATATAGGTGAAAATGAGGTGACAGACTCCCTTTAAATTTCCCTTTCATGACAATTCTTGGCTGCGGTTATCCCTGTTGCTTTTGCACCTTCTTCTACCACACTTTTTCTTTCCACTCAACTTTCCATTAACGTACTTGGATACAGCAGTATGTGAACAGCCAGTTTCTTTAGCAATGACCTTTTGTAGCTTAGTCTCCTTGTGGTAGTTGTCAATGACTGTCTTCTGGACAACTGTCAAGTCAGTAGTCTTACCCATGATTGTGTAGCCTACTGAACCAGACTGAGGGACTATTTAAAGGCTTAGGAAACCTTTGCAGGTGTTTTGTGTTGATTAGCTGATTAGAGTGTGACACAGTGAGTCTACAATATCGATCTTTGAGTTACATGGTAGGGAGCAGTGAACCCTGAACTACCCATCCCACTGTCCCTACTCACTTGCATGATCTGCCCTAGGCAGCAGACAACAACTGGATGACAGTCCATTCCTAGATAAGTGCGGGGGCCAATAAAGAAGAAACATCCTAGTGACAGATTGACGACCACACTAGGAAATTGGCAGAACAAACCGGCTGGGTCACACCAGGAGAGACAAACATAAGACAAATCAAAAACAAAGAGACAAAGTAAAAAAACTGGATACAAGAGTCAAAACCAGAATAGCAATCAGAGCAAACCAGAATTAGAACCATTACCAAGCTAAAATTCAGAACCAGGAGGTTGCATCAAAATCCCAATCACCAGTCAAAAGTCAAGATCCAAGCAGAGTCAGAATACCAGGAGAGTCAGAATGATGTTTAGGAACACTAATGAGAAATCCAGAAGACACCATGTGGCCTGCTTAATTAGGCAGCACTTCCTGGTCATGTGACCCCTCCAGAGTCACATAACTGATTGGCACCTCTAATTGGCTGGTGCTTCCTGAACCAGGAAGCTTGGCTACCTTGTCCTGACACCAGAATGTCGGCGGTGCTACCTGCTGAGGAGCGTACCGTTGGCAGAACGTGGCAATTGGTTTTCATTAGCTGTAATCATCTGTGTGTAATGGATCCATATAATGTATCAGTTTCACTTTATGAACTGAATTACTGAAATAAATAAATTTTTCAATGATATTTTAATTTATTGAGATGCACCCGTGTATTAACCTTCCTCTTTTCCCTGTATGTGCAGAATCCATATCACACTCTTCTCACTGATTTTCTCACTGACATTATAGACTCCAGTCAAACCTCTAAATTCTACTGTATTAAGGAATTTTTTGGGTGGTTTGGAGCTTCTCTCCCTCAGAATACATCCAGACAGTTCGTTTTCTATAATTAGATCTGTCACCTGGATCCCCGAGGCCCTTTTGTGTGTGAATGCAAACTAACAATTAGACAGCAGTTCATCCGACTAATCCCATGCTGGAAGGAAATGCTTAATGTCATGTTATTCCCCTGATCATCTGCTGCATTCACATTTCTGCTTTTGCTGTAAAACTTGGTTGGAGGCATTTATTAAGTGTAACATGCTGCGAGCAGACTGAGCTTAAGAGCGCATCTGTTGTCTGTAACAGCCCTAGTTATCAGAGTTACTAACTTCTGCCCATGCGCACCAGCGTGCATCAGCACTGCACAAACTCTTTTGTGCGCCCTAAGGGTAGGTCCACATTGTGTGTCCACATGCTGTGGATTTTCTTGCAAAGTTACATGCTGTAAAATCTGACATATACTACAGTATTTTACAAAATCTTATCTGCATGCTTTGGAAAATATCCTCAATGGAATGTGCACACAACTTGACCTACAGTGCACAAGGTGAAATCTGCGGTGAATCGGTATTTCTGCAGCACTAGTCTTCCCATCTGTGATATTCTTTGATCCATCTATAGATGAACACAGTACAAATAAATACAATAGACCTTCACTTTCCCCTTTCTTCTCCATCCTGCCCAGGCCACCATTCACATTCCTTTTAGCCACAACTTGAGGACGCAGATATAGCTGAAAGTGATGCTTGCCTGGGCCACTGGGTAATAAAGCCAGGGATGCCTGCTGCAGCGTGGCCCTCCCTAATACAGAGCGTGCATAGCTGTCTATTTGGTTGCTACGGCAATCTGGCCAAGGCAGGATAGCATGTTGGAGCCTCCATGGCACCAAACATTAGGGGCACATGCCCAGCCCCTCCAATTTACCAGTTTACTCTAAAGCACAACATGGTGGCTCAGTGGCTAGCACTGTTGCCTGACAACATTGTAGTTCTGTCGTCCAATCTGACTAAGGGTAGTATCTGTGCATCGAGCCTCTGAAGAGCCGGTGCAGAGAATGGGAGTGGTAGTGGCCCTGATGAGATGTTATGTGAAGGTGTACTCCCTCATGAGAATCGGTGCAGTGGAGATGTAATTTTAAGAATGAGACCAAAAGTGAATGTATAACAGTTCCTTTTTACTAAGTGCAAAAATATAACTTATGGTATATCCAAAAGCAACAGATTCAAATTGCAGTTTCTGGCACCAGTTAAAGATGTATAGAGGCAGGTTGGATGGTTAGAGATGATTACTTGCACTTTATCTGGCCTAGTGGTAGTTTGAGTGATGGGTGTCTGAGCTGTAGTTACTCACCTTACAGCAGTGTCTGTAATGCTGTTCCCAGCTGTTCACTCCGCTGTCTTGTCTCTGAAGTGTTTTTCTTGAGGCTCTCTCTTGAGTTGGTCACTCTGGAGAATCTTTACCAGGAGCAGGAGCTTTGAAGTGTGCTTCCTCTCCCTTCTTTGTCTACACAGCAACTCACCCCTCCTGGCAGGAAGCTGGACCAGCTCACTCTCACCAAAAGAGGCTAACCATCTTGTTCCTACCATCCACTCACCAACTATGCCTCCTGAAGGAAACTACAGCCAAAATAACATGAAACATACATAACATTATGGAGTTTGTATGTTCTTCAATGTTTGTGTGGGTTTCCTTCAGGTACAACCAGGGGCATAGCTAAAGGCTCATGGGCCCTGGTGCAAGAGTTCAGCTTGCCCCCCCCCCCAGCGCTGGTGCACCTAGCTTTTCTGCCGGCCAAGTCAAAAACTGAACCCCCCCCCCCAATGCCAAATTCTCACCCTAACATTTTCCCTCCTAACATTACGTATATCACTACAGAACATACAGGGTAAGGCTACATTCACACGATAGTTGTTTTTGCAGCCTCCGATCTGCATATTTTGCGGCTCAGATGCGGACCCATTCACTTCAATGAACACTGTGTGCTGTCCGCATCTGTATGTCCATTCCTATTTTTGTCCATTTTGCGGACAAGGATAGGCATTGTTACAGTGGATCTGCAAAAAAAACGGATGCCATACGGAACATCATTCTTTTTTTTTGCGGATCCGCAATTTGGAGACTGCAAAACTCAATGTTCGTGTTCGTATAATACAGCGCCCCATACCTCTTACATCCAATCTAATACAGCGCCCCATCCCTCTTACATCCAGTATAATACAGCGCCCCATCCCTCTTACATCCAGTATAATACAGCGCCCCATACCTCTTACATCCAGTATAATACAGCGCCCCATACCTCGTACATCCAGTATAATACAGCGCCCCATACCTCTTACATCCAGTATAATACAGCGCCTCATACCTCTTACATCCAATCTAATACAGCGCCCCATACCTCTTACATCCAGTATAATACAGCGCCCCACACCTCTTACATCCAGTATAATACAGCGCCCCACACCTCTTACATCCAGTATAATACAGCGCCTCATACCTCTTACATCCAGTATAATACAGCGCCCCATACCTCTTACATCCAATCTAATACAGCGCCCCATCCCTCTTACATCCAGTATAATACAGCGCCCCATCCCTCTTACATCCAGTATAATACAGCGCCCCATCCCTCTTACATCCAGTATAATACAGCGCCCCATACCTCTTACATCCAGTATAATACAGCGCCCCATACCTCTTACATCCAGTATAATACAGCGCCCCATACCTCTTACATCCAGTATAATACAGCGCCCACCTCATCAGTAACCCCCTCTTACATCCAGTATAATACAGCGCCCCATACCTCTTACATCCAGTATAATACAGCGCCCCATACCTCTTACATCCAGTATAATACAGCGCCCCATACCTCTTACATCCAGTATAATACAGCGCCCCATACCTCTTACATCCAGTATAATACAGCGCCCCATACCTCTTGCATCCAGTATAATACAGCGCCCCATACCTCTTACATCCAGTATAATACAGCGCCCCATACCTCTTACATCCAGTATAATACAGCGCCTCATACCTCTTACATCCAGTATAATACAGCACCCCATACCTCTTACATCCAGTATAATACAGCGCCCCATACCTCGTACATCCAGTATAATACAGTGCCCCATACCTCTTACATCCAGTATAATACAGCGCCCCATACTTCTTACATCCAATATAATACAGCGCCCCATACCTCTTACATCCAGTATAATACAGCACCCCACACCTCTTACATCCAGTATAATACAGTGCCCCATACCTCTTACATCCAGTATAATACAGCACCCCACACCTCTTACATCCAGTATAATACAGTGCCCCATACCTCTTACATCCAGTATAATACAGCACCCCATACCTCTTACATCCAGTATAATACAGCGCCCCATACTTCTTACATCCAATATAATACAGCGCCCCATCCCTCTTACATCCAGTATAATACAGCGCCCCATACCTCTTACATCCAGTATAATACAGCGCCCCATACTTCTTACATCCAATATAATACAGCGCCCCATCCCTCTTACATCCAGTATAATACAGCGCCCCACACCTCTTACATCCAGTATAATACAGCGCCTCATACCTCTTACATCCAGTATAATACAGTGCCCCATACCTCTTACATCCAGTATAATACAGCGCCCCATACCTCTTACATCCAGTATAATACAGCGCCCCATACCTCTTACATCCAATATAATACAGCGCCCCATACCTCTTACATCCAGTATAATACAGCGCCTCATACCTCTTACATCCAGTATAATACAGCGCCCCATACCTCTTACATCCAGTATAATACAGCGCCCCATACCTCTTACATCCAGTATAATACAGCGCCCCATACCTCTTACATCCAGTATAATACAGCGCCCCATACCTCTTACATCCAGTATAATACAGCGCCTCATACCTCTTACATCCAGTATAATACAGCGCCCCATACCTCTTACATCCAGTATAATACAGCGCCCCATACCTCTTACATCCAGTATAATACAGCACCCCATCCCTCTTACATCCAGTATAATACAGCACCCCATCCCTCTTACATCCAGTATAATACAGCGCCCCATACCTCTTACATCCAGTATAATACAGCGCCCCATACCTCTTACATCTAGTATAATACAGCGCCCCATACCTCGTACATCCAGTATAATACAGCGCCCCATACCTCTTACATCCAGTATAATACAGCGCCCCATACCTCTTACATCCAGTATAATACAGCGCCCATACCTCTTACATCCAGTATAATACAGCGCCCCATACCTCTTACATCTAGTATAATACAGCGCCCCATACCTCGTACATCCAGTATAATACAGCGCCCCATACCTCTTACATCCAGTATAATACAGCGCCCATACCTCTTACATCCAGTATAATACAGCGCCCCATACCTCTTACATCTAGTATAATACAGCGCCCCATACCTCGTACATCCAGTATAATACAGCGCCCCATACCTCTTACATCCAGTATAATACAGCGCCCCATACCTCTTACATCTAGTATAATACAGCACCTCATACCTCATCCAGTGACATCTCCTCTGATGTAGATCTTCTCTTTCCTCATCTTCTCCTTTCAGACCAGACGCCATTTTTCAGCCATTTCTCATCTGTGCAGTTTGACAGAAAATTTTTTTAGTTTACTACTTTTCCATCATCCTCCCATCTTCTGGACAAATAATCCTACCACCCCTAGTACTGTGCCACTAGTACCGTACAGAAACATAACGTCCCCCAGAAATAACTGTGCTATGCTGATATTGTGCCAGAGTGCCCCCCACAGTAATAGTGCCCCCCACAGTAATAGTGCCCCCCACAGTCCCAACTAATAATTCTCTGCCAGAGTGCACTTGTTAGTAATAGTGCCCCCAACAGTACTAATGTCCCCACTGTGCCCCAGAAGTAATAATGCTTCCAATGTGCCAGTAAGAAGTGCCCCCAATAATGTGCCAGTAAGAAGTGTCCCCATAGTGCCCCCCAATAATGTGCCTGTACAAAGTGCCCCAATAATGTGCCAGAAGTGCCCCCAAAATTTCACCCCAATAATGTGCCAGTAAGAAGTGCTCCCCACCCATAGATGCCCCCCAAATTATGTGCCAGGAAGAAATGCCCCCAGTTCCCCCATGTGCCAGTAAAAATGCCCCCAGTGCTTCCGTGCCATTAAGAAATGCCCCCCAAGTGCCAGTAAGAAATGCCCCCAGTGCCAGTAAGAAATGCCCCCAGTGCCAGTAAAAATGCCACAAGTGCTCCCGTGCCAGTAAAAATGCCCCCAGTGCCCCCATGTGCCAGTAAGAAATGCCCCCAGTGCTCCCATGCCATTAAGAAATGCCCCCATGTGCCAGTAACAAGTGCCCCCAGTGCCCCCATGTGCCAGTAAAAATGCCCCCATGTGCCTGTAATAATGCCCCCAGTGCCCCCTTTTGCCGGTAAAAATGCCCCCAGTGCCAGTAACAATGCCCCCAGAATTTAGGTCGTGAGTACCAATGGGAACAGGCACCAATGTAAGTGATGACAATCTACATACCACACTGTGGAATATAAAAGTGCTAAATAAATGAAGAATTACGTTTGTGCTTTTGCAATTTGGTAAATGAGGTACTGAGAAGCAATGAACTGCATCTTAGCAGATCAAATATACACACCGAGGCAATTATATATGAGTCTCATGGTCTCAGTTTCTCTTCCCGGACCATCTTCCAATATCTGGAACCCTCCTTGTTTTGGAAGATCATCTCTCACAATAGTAAAGACCTGAGGGAGATCAGCAATGTTCCCTGCTAGACAACAAAACTAGAAGAAAAACATTTGTGAATGTGAAATGTGAGCACGATTAATGTGGAGGGCAGAAGCCGCTATTCAAGATAACAGGTCTCATGTATCATCTGTGTCTTATTCTCAAGCTGCACTCTGCAGGGGATTTCATTTACATTTGCCTGAAAAGCAATTGTACTTCATTTGGCAGGAGAAACCTGTTCTTAGCTGGAAAGTCATCTTATTTCCTTCCAAGGTATCCGATTAACCATTTCACTATGACAACGCTTTTATCAAAAATATCTATGAGATGCAGATAAAGGGAAAATGAGCCAGACAATTCAATAGCTCCCCACATTTCCAGTAGAAATTTACCTGGGATGCACTGCAGTGTGTGCCCACCAATAGAGCAGATTTACTAACCCTGATTAAAACGTAGACGACATAATTATAGGCAGTTTGAAGACGTGACACATTTCTCACTGAGGCTTTTGCTGTATAATAGATTTGGTGCATGCTAGATACTTTTCTCTAACTTTACATCGCCTATTGGTCGTCATAATTTGAAGAAAATTTTTGGACACATTCTTGGCACACAAGGTTGCATCTTAATCCACACTCTCTTTCCATTAAGACACGTTTACCTTTTCGAGCCAGAAACCCGAGAGGAGCTAGGCGCAGTGGATTATTTTTTTCTGCCATATTTGTTTCATAAATAAGTCTAAAACCTGACGCAACATTAGGCGCCAGAGATGTGCTGAATATTTTAAACATAATATAGTTCCAAAATTACCTTCTGATTCATTAACATGTCTTTATAATGGCCAGAGCTGTGTATTTGTAATATGTGTTAAATGCTATAATTTTGTTAGCCTGAAACCACCACAAGAGGGCGCTTAGGCACAGAGTGAGTATTGTTAATATACTGAACTCAGTAATGAAATAGTGTACAGTAAGTTCCTAGGATCTCCCTAGGGGTGGTTGAAGACAGCCAGGATATTATCATTTTACCAGAAAACCTTTAAATAAATATCCTCTCAATATTTATCGGATTAAAGTGAACCTGTCACCCAGTTTGGGACCGCTAAACCATAAGCATGCCATTATTCATCTGGGATTTAGGGCCTCAAATCTGCTTATAGCAAACTCATCCATCCCCACAAAGAATAGTAAATGAAAGTTGAGCTTGCCAGGAGAAGAGTCCAGGACTTCTCTCCAGACGCATAGTATGAGTGTGGACTGCGCAGATGAAGCTGTGGTTGGTACTCCTCCCTTCCGTGTTCCGTTATTCTATAGGAGGCTGCTTCTGAATCAACGCTGCAGAATTATTGGATTCAGCTCTCCGCGTTCTGTATCCATTAAAGTACGAAAGGATCTTAATGCCTGGATGCTCTCCTTGAAAATATATAATATTGAATGTTATGGGTGCTAGATTTTCGGAGATGGAGTATTGATTCAAGGGATTTATTCTCATTGCTAGATTTGTAGTCAGCAGGAATTTTTCAGTTGGCATCCGCCTCGTAGGGTTTTTTTTTTAGCCCTTCTCTGGATCTACACAGTAGGATTATAGGTTATACTTGATGAAGTCTTTTTTCAACAATATCAGCTAAGTAATATAGGGTAATGTGAGTTTTGCTGATAAGATCCTAACATTAACCCTTCCTAACTAACATTAACCCAGGGATGCCCACAGATCTCATAGGCACCCATAGCAAAAGGTTAATACTGCCAGATGAGCAGACAAATGACTGCTTATTAGTGGAGGTGAGGAGCTGCATTGACATGTAGTGATCACCTCCAGGGGCGCACCTAGCCTTTCTGCTGCCTGAGGCAAAAACTGAAAACTAAACTTTTTTTTTTAGTACTGATGGGGGGATGTCATTGGGTAAAGTATATAGTTGGGTGACATCAGATGGTACTGATAAACAAATCTACGGATAGTCTGTCCAATATTGGCTATGTAGAGAGAAAGTGGAGATGACTTAGGACTAAGCTCTGAGTAACCCCAACAGCAAGAGAAAGAGGATAATAAGTACAGCCAGCATAAGGTACAACAAAAGAACGGTCAGAAAGATAGGAAGCAAACAAAGCAGTGTCCTTGAGACCAAAAGATTGAAGCATGCCAAGTAGGAGTTGGCTGTCTACAGTGTGAAGTGCTGCAGAGAGAAGGATGAGTAGAGAGTGGTGTCCGTTATAGTTAGCCATCAGAACATCATTTGTCACTCTAGTAAAAATTTATGTAGAGTGTACAGTGAGTGAACCAGATTGTAAATAATCAAGGAGAAAGTTAACAGAGAGATAGTGGATGAGGCGAGATTAGACCAGGCATTCCCGGAGTTTAGAGATGAAGGGGAGATAAGAGACAAGTCTGTAGTTAGTTGCACAGGATGGGTCAAGAGAAGGTTTTTTTTTTTAGTAATGAGGTTATAACAGAATGTTGGAAAGAGGAGGGGAAGATACTAAAAGAGAGAGGTTGAAAATTTTAGTTAGGTGTGTAGTAACAACTGGGGAGAAAGACTGGAGAAGGTATGAGGGAATAGGGTTCGAAAGTGCTGGTACAGTACTAGGGTGAGAAAAAGAGAAATCCTGGAGACCACTTCTTCTGTTACTATATCAAATGTAGAAAGTGAACCAAAGGAAGTCCAGGAGGAAAGGTAATTGATGTTGTCAATTTTTTCTTTAAAGTAAGTGGCCAGATCTTCTGCAAAAAGATAGAACATGTCCTATTCTTGGCCACAAAATGTGGACCACAGACCTGTTGAAGTCAATCGGTCCACAAAAAAAAAATGGATACAGCATGGACATCACTAGGTACGTTTCTGACAGTCAAAGAGTTTTTTTGGATTAGTGAACAAATAAGAGTGGTGAAATGTGTGTTTGGTGAAGTGCAGGGCAGAGTTATTAGGTTATTAGAATAAACTTATAATGGAAGAAATCTACTGGTGTATGAGCTTTTCTCCACAGGAGTTCAGCACTGCTGGAGCACTGCTGAAGAGGTGTGTGCCAGGAATGCTATCTTCTGTGTTGGGACCTTCTAAGTGCAGAGGGTGTTTCTACATCCAAGGTGCCTCTGAGGGTATCATTGTAGTGTTTAGCAGGCAGTTCAGATATGTTGAATGTCTATAAGATTCTGAGGGTCAATGGCATGTAGATTTCTGAATGTACCAAAAGTAGAGTAGAGTAGAGTATGCTGAGATGGATGAGAATTTGTTTCAGTGAAGGAAAGAAGGTTGTGGTCACCGCCAAAATCTAAAATCAAAAGCTGATCCATTTACAGGATATTATAGAAACCACTCTTGTAGCAGCCACTGCTTGGCCAAGGTGCTCCTGTGATGCAATCCTATTTTGGTGTAAATGTGAACGTTTTTTTGAATGATTGTTTATGTCTGCAAATTTCTGAGCCGCTGTTTTACCTGTGAAATCTGTGCACATTAACAATCATTAGAAAGCTGTGCAAATTTTTGGTTAATCAGCATGTTGGTGCAGTTTTTTGCCACATCAGAGTTAGACAGTGGCCACTTGTGTCTCTATATCCTTATATACAGTCATGGCCAAAAGTTCTGAGAATGATACAAATATTAATTTTTACAAAGTCTACTGCTTCAGTTTTTATAATGGCAATTTGCATATACTCCAGAATGTTATAAAGAGTGATCAGCTTAACAGCAATTACTTGCAAAGTCAATATTTGCCTAGAAAACGAACTTTATCCCCCAAAACACATTTCAACATCATTGCAGCCCTGCCTTAAAAGGACCAGCTACATCGTTTCAGTGATTGCTCCATAAACACAGGTGTGGGTGTTGATGAGGACAGGGCTGGAGATCAATCTGTCATGATTAAGTAAGAATGATAACACTGGACACTTTAAAAAGAGGCTGGTGCTTGTCATCATTGTTTCTCTTCTGCTAACCATGGTTATCTCTAAAGAAACACGTGCAGTCATCATTGCACTGCACAAAAATGGCCTAACAGGGAAGAGTATCGCAGCTAGAAAGATTGCACCTCAGTCAACAATCTATCGCATCATCAAGAACTTCAAGGAGAGAGGTTCCATTGTTGCCAAAAAGGCTCCAGGGCGCCTAAGAAAGACCAGCAAGCGCCAGGACCGTCTCTTAAAAGTGTTTCAGCTGCGGGATCGTGCTACCAGCAGTGCAGAGCTTGCTCAGGAATGGCAGCAGGCAGGTGTGAGTGCATCTGCACGCACTGTGAGGCGGAGACTCTTGGAGCAAGGCCTGGTCTCAAGGAGGGCAGCAAAGAAGCCACTTCTCTCCAGAAAAAACATCAGGGACAGACTGATATTCTGCAAAAGGTACAGGGAGTGGACTGCTGAGGACTGGGGTAAAGTCATTTTCTCTGATGAATCCCCTTTTCGATTGTTTGGGACATCTGGAAAACAGCTTATTCGGAGAAGACGAGGTGAGCGCTACCACCAGTCTTGTCTCATGCCAACTGTAAAGCATCCTGAAACCATTCATGTGTGGGGTTGCTTCTTAGCCAAGGGAATCGGCTCTCTCACAGTCTTGCCTAAAAACCCAGCCATGAATAAAGAATGGTACCAGAATGTCCTCCGAGAGCAACTTCTCCCAACCGTCCAAGAGCAGTTTGGCGATCAACAATGCCTTTTCCAGCATGATGGAGCACCTTGCCATAAAGCAAAGGTGATAACTAAATGGCTCAGGGAACAAAACATAGAGATTTTGGGTCCATGGCCTGGAAACTCCCCAGATCTTAATCTCATTGAGAACTTGTGGTCAATCATCAAGAGACGGGTGGACAAACAAAAACCTACAAATTCTGACAAAATGCAAGCATTGATTGTGCAAGAATGGACTGCTATCAGTCAGGATTTGGTCCAGAAGTTGATTGAGAGCATGCCAGGGAGAATTGCAGAGGTCCTGAAGAAGAAGGGTCAACACTGCAAATATTGACTTGCTGCATTAACTCATTCTAACTGTCAATATAAGCTTTTGTTACTCATAATATGATTGCAATTATATTTCTGCATGTGATAAAAACATCTGACAAACACACATAAAAACCAGAGGGCAGCAGATCATGTGAAAATATAATATTTGTGTCATTCTCAAAACTTTTGGCCATGACTGTATATCTGAGTGTTATTTTATTAGTTCCCTCAGGCCTCACACACACGACAGTGTGCTTTCTGCATCCATATGTCCATTCTGCAAAAAGATAGAACATGTCTTATTCTTGGCCGCAAAATGTGGACCATAGACCCATGGAAAGAGTTCATCATCCATAGTTTTTGGACTGCAATATACATAACGTTGTGTGCATGAGGCCTTATTGTTCTTTAGTGTGTGGATTTCTTATTCAATTCTCTAAATTATGGCTACTATGTGCGTCACAATTTCTTCTCCGCAAATATCTAAATGTTTAAAGAGATCCTCCATACAGTTTCCCGACTGTTAGCAATCATTTGTAAATCAGCACGGTGTACCCTCCTGAGAGCTCCATGTCAATTTCATCGTAGTATAAATGCTGTGAAGGCATTAAAATGCCAACAGCAATTAACAAACCCATTAATCTACTAATCATCGTGTGGACAAGAAAACCTACACTCTGCAAATACCGTGTTCCCTTATTCTATAGGAGGCTGCGTCTGAATCAACGCTGCAGAATTATTGGATTCAGCTCTCCGCGTTCTGTATCCATCAAAGTACGATAGGATCTTAATGCCTGGATGCTTTCCTTCAAAATATATAATATTGAATGTTATGGGTGCTAGATTTTCGGAGATGGAGTATTGATTCAAGGGATTTATTCTCATTGCTAGATTTGTAGTCAGGAGGAATTTTTCGGTTGGCATCCGCCTCGTAGGGTTTTTTTTTTAGCCCTTCTCTGGATCTACCCAGTAGGATTATAGGTTATACTTGATGAAGTCTTTTTTCAACAATATCAGCTAAGTAATATAGGGTAATGTGAGTTTTTCTGATAAGATCCTAACATTAACCCTTCCTAACTAACATTAACCCAGGGATGCACACAGATCTCATAGGCACCCATAGCAAAAGGTTAATACTGCCAGACGAGCAGACAAATGCCTGCTCATTAGTGGAGGTGAGGAGCTGCATTGACATGTAGTGATCACCTCCAGGGGCGCACCTAGCCTTTCTGCTGCCTGAGGCAAAAACTGAAATGGCGCCTCAACCCCCCAATGCCAATTTCTTAACCTCCCCCTTTCCCTCTAGCCCTACTGTCAAATACATACATACAGAGCTACAAAGCATACAGGGTAATATAGCGCCTCATACTGTTTCCACTGAGCTTCCCAATACTTTACTGCAGAAACAGATAATCCCACCCCTTGCCGCTACCTGGTGCTGCCTGAGGCAATTGCCTCACCTCGCCTCATTGGTGGTGTACTCCTGATCATCTCCACTTTATGAGGACAAGCAATGTCTACTGCCTTCCATCATCCTCATACAGATTCATTGTTTCTTGGCAGCAAATTGCTGTTCACACAGCAGGGCCTGCTGCCCAAAATGATTGAAGTGTCAGCTCCAAAGACCATTTCAGCCATGGAGCAAGCGTTTTACTTGTTTACTGGGTCTGGGTGATTTGCGGCCCCTTGACACAGGGAGATTTATCAGGACTAGTGTTGAGCGAATCGAAGTCTACTTTCATGGACTTCAATCCGAATTTCAGGGAAAATTTGATTTGGCGCGAAGCCGAATTTCCTTGTGCTTCATGGTAGCAAAACGATTTACCCTAAAATGGTGTAAAATACAAAAAAAAAATCATTTTAGAAGAAAATGTATGTGTATGGTCTTATAATCAATTACTTGTTGCTTTGCAAATATATAAATACAAGATAGTAGCAATGTATAAATCACACTGTGCAAATAACGGCAATGTGCAAATCATAGCAAGTATTGTATTACATTACCCCTCCTATGCAGCTCAGTCTTTGGGTACTTGTTAAATCCAGGGAACACTTGGTCCAGATGCTTCAGTACGCGCTCTTTTCCCCTGAAAGGACACGTACTGACTGCTATTGTTCATATTAGAGCGCACATGGAATTGCGTACAAACTTAAGCGTACGCAAATGTTAACGTATGCATTGAACTTGAACTTAAGCATACGCACAGCGGGCGGGAACCCACGTGGGACGCCGCATCTATTAAGTCTGAAGCATCTGAACCAAGCGTTCCTTGGATTTAACAAGTACCCAAAGACTGAGCTGCATAGGAGGGGTAATGTAATACAAAGAAACCTATTCAGAAGTGACTATCCTTGGTAACCTCCTTGATATTACTTTTGGTACCTTGATATATGATAAAACGATCTAACATATTACACATCACAAAGAAAGCCACTTAAAAGTCGGCCAAATATATACAGTGGCAAATTTCTAAAGGACTAACAGATTGTAATATACAACATAACCCCTGGGGTTGATATAATACAGGAACAAACTGGGAGATCTGTCTAGTATATTCCCTGTATATTGATATGATTAACACATCATTGTGACTTGTTATGATCTGTACATTGCTATGATTTGCACATTGCTGTGATTTGCACATTGCCGTTATTTGCACAGTATGATTTATACATTGCTACTATCTTGTATTTATATATTTGCATAGCAACAAGTAATTGATTATAAGACCATTTATCAATTATTTTTCTTATTTTAGCGTGAACCAGCGCTGGTGACTTATATATACTTTTTTACTTTTTTAACTTTTTCACCTTTCTTAATAAATGTGATCTTAATCTGAACAAACAAAGTGTATTTATCTACCTCAACCCCAGACAGACCAATTGTAGAGAGTGTTCATCACACATACATTTTCTTAGATCTAAAACGACTTACTTTACAGCTTAGGCTACTTCCACACTAGCGTTAGTACGGATCCGGCGGGTCCCTTCACCCGCCGGATCCGTACTGAGTAATACAACCTTGTGGATCCGTAATTCCGGATCCGGTTGTATTAGCGTTTAAACGGATCCGGAATAACCTCTATTGAAAGTCAATGGAGGACGGATCCGTTTACAAGTGTGTCCACACCAAACGGATCCGTCCCCATTGACTTGCATTGGGGGTCATTCCGGATCCGTTTAGGTGCGGATAACTAGTACGGAAAGCAAACCGCAACATGTTGTGGTTTGCTCTCCGGTCTGAAGACTGAACGGAATGCTTTCAGGAGCATTCCGTTTTCTTCAGTTCAGTTTTGTCCCCATTGACAATGAATGGGGACAAAACTGAAGCGTTTTATTCCGGTATTGAGCCCCTATGACGGAGCTCAATACCGGAATTCCATAACGCTAGTGTGAAAGTAGCCTTAGGGTAAAGCTGGTGATTTTCAGCACCTCCTATCCATATTATTGTCTGGTGAGCCACTGATACTATTTACTTGTAAAAAAAAAAATCATGTTTACCTCATCCATTTGCTCGTGATGGGATGGTGGCTGCCATCTCAATTGAAGATCTCTCACAAAATTCGGTGCGTGGTGACGTATGACATCACCACGCCAGCTGATGTGATGGCCTCATCATCAACCGCACAAGATTTTGCTCCAGATCTTCATTCAAGATGACAGTGTTTAGCTATGAAAGCAGAATCTTAGGGCTACAATGATGGGGAGCGGAACAATTGCCGTTTCGTGTCATTGCACCCACTACTTACAAAGAAATGCACTTCATGACAAAGTTATTCGTCACAAAGTTAATTTTTGGGTAAAATTTGGTGAACCAGGAGAATCGAAGTTTTTAATATATCACTCAACACTAATCGGGAACGAACAATCTACGTATTGTTCCCAATAATCCGTCCTTGTAAACCCGCCATTGGTATATAGCGCTCCATGAAATCTCCTACAGATGTACATTTTTAAAAATCAACTGGAGGAAACTTTTAATTAAAAAAAAGGTGCACTTCACCTGCTTTACCCAATTTCTATGTTGGAAAAGTGGAACGAGTGCTTCATAAATTTGAAGATCATTTTCTCAGTGTATTTACATCAGTTGACCGGCATAAATACATTGATAAATCTCCATATAGCGGCACATCTGCTTCTCTACAGTACATGATTAAACAGGCTACCCGCACCCACCACCAGAGGGAGCTCAATGCATGGGAATTCATACAGTTCAATTGAAATTAATGAAAGCTGTAAAACCTCTGTTCCCTGAGCTCCCCTAGTGGTGGCTGTCGGAAAATGTCGGAGGGCCCCGAATCAGTCATGTGGTTTGCCTCCACGGTAAGTACACCACTACTTTGACCAGATTTTGTATAGGGTGAAGTTAAACCCCATGCCAGTTCTAACTCTTCTTCCATTGCTGATGGGTCCATTGACAGTACACAGTCCCTTAGCCATGCCAATCTATGTGGTTGGGGATACAAACCTTTACATGGAGTGGGGTCCATTTATATTTGTACAGCAAGGGTTCCTGGCAGCAAGGGTTCAGTTTCCTCGCATGGCCACCACACGGGAAATGAAACATTACACAGTTCCTAGTCAAATCGATGGGCCATCTGTATAATACATAGGTGGACGTGGACACATAGGTGCACTGCTCGTATTCCCTGTGAGCTCTGGAAAGGAGAGGGTTAAAACAGCATACTAACGAGGATTAACAAGCCCAATAACAGCTAATACTGTAGCTGCGTCTTGTAAGGAGCCGTGCACCTGCATGTCCAGCACTTAACCAAGACAGATTTTGATCTCCAAGTCGTAAACAATGTACTTCATCTTAAATGACAGCAAACAGAAGTCTTGAAGATCATGAAGAACTGATACAAAAAGTATGTTAGAAAATTGTAGAACTTCTCAATATACAAAAAAAGAAATATTTGTGAAAAATCTAAATTTAAAGAGAACCTCTCCTGACATTAGTGTTTCCTCTCCCGACTTGTATTCCCCATGTAAAAACTAAAAATAACACATCAAGAAGAAATTGTTGGATTGGAACTTTCTATGTGTGAATGTAATGATATATGTAAGAGATTACAATATTAGAGCGAAAGGAGAAGTTTATTGGGGAAAACTGTACAATAGAAAGGAGGCTCTAGGACCCTGTTTGGTCAGCTCTAGCCTGGAATACAAGATGAGATACGGCCTCTAGCCTGGAATACAAGATGAGATACAGCCTCTAGCCTGGATACAAGATGATATATGGCCACCTGCCTGGACACAAGATGAAATACGGTGTCTAGCCTGGATACAAGATGAGATACGGCCTCTAGCCTGGATACAAGTTGAGATACGGTCTCTAGCCTGGAAACAAGGTGAGATACGGTCTCTAGCCTGGATACAAGATGAGATATGGCCTCTAGCCTGGATACAAGATGAGATACGGCCTCTAGCCTGGATATAAGATGAGATAAGGCCTCTAGCCTGGATATAAGATGAGATACAGTCTCTAGCCTGGATACAAGATGCGATACGGCCTCTAGCCTGGATACAAGATCAGATACGGCCTCTATCCTGGATACAAGATGAGATATGGCCTCTAGCTTGGATACAAGATGATATACATCCTCTAGCCTGAATAAAAGATGAGATACAGCCTCTAGCCTGGATACAAGATGAGATAAGGCCTCTAGCCTAGATACAAGATGAGCTACAGTTGGACATGGAGGCATACTGGTTCCCTATAGTATCCTGCAGCACATTTGCCCACAGATGTTACAGCTGGGCCTGTAGATTCTTCACTCTCGTAGTTTGCTGAAGCTTGCATCCCAGCTGGTCCCATAAATGCTGGATTGGAAATAAATTTGGTGACCGGGCAATCTGTGTTGCAATCTGGAGGAGACATTCCTAGGAAACCTTTGCCGTGACACTAAATCTTCTTCTGCTAATCACCTGGAAATGGCCCAGGCTGAGACAGGGGTACATAGTGAAAGGGCCACCTGTGTCTGGATATTTGTGAGCTACTCGTGCTTGTCACTGGATCAAACGGTCCTCTCTACTGGTTGCCTATATGGACCATTCGGACCATGTGTCCATGTCCTCACATAACCACAGCTCCCAACACCTCCTAACAGATAGGTCAGAACAGCCTAGGTGGTAATTCATTGAAATGACAACCCTACTTCTCTCAATCTAATGATGCGCTCCTCACAAAGTCTGTCAATTGGACAAAATGTCTTTCAGAGCATCGTAGAGGTGTGTCGAATAGTCAGTGATCTCTCATTACTGACTCTGACTCCTCATGATCTCTTATTACATGGGGAATACAAGTAGTTACTAAAACACGTCAGGAGAGGGGACAGGTCCTCTTTAGGTGTAGCGTCCCCTTTAATTTATGGAAAAGCATGATAAATTACAAGATACAATTACAACATATGAAATGGATTCGGAGGGAAGAAAAATGTTTATTGATTCACTTGCCTGATTTTTCTCCTAATGTTAAAGGTTTAGGAATGACCCAGTTATCTTTAAATATAAACTTCAGAAATAAGCTTCTGATACCATGAGATCGACTGCACTAGAAAAATTCAATTCAACTTCATTTCACCATCTGGCACCAGAGAGAATTATTCTTCGGCGTTACTTGCAGGAATAATGGAGTCCTCTCGTGTTGCTTGCGGAGAATGTCAATGTATTATCAATGGAGGCAGCAAACTGTTGATAAAAAAATCTCCGAGCTCTGCCCGCCAGGCTTTTCTTCTCCTATTCAATGGCTTCTTTTAAGAAAAGAAAAGTGTGCAGATTTTTTTTTCTTTCTTTTCCAAACATGATGTTTTCTTTATTCCATAAGTAAGATCTTCTTAAAAGAGAACAATAAGAAGCAGATCAAGTCAGTTCTATTCATGAAGACTTCCCTACAGCTGATATATGTGATAACACGTCTCTGTAGGGTATGTCTACATGGGTTGTGATCCGTGGCGGAATCCGCTTGTGTTACATGAAGATTTGCCGCAGATTCTACTGTGGATTTTTGCATTGCAAGGAGTGAAAATCCACACCACAAACTTCCCTGCAGCAGATTTACAAGTCAATATACGATGCAGAGCTCATCTGGTACTTGTATATCTTTCCAGTATGGGGGGTTCCCTCAAAGGAGGTTTTCCAGTTTGCATCAACATCCTATAAAACAGGGGTTAGCAACTTTAGGCTCTCCAGTTGTTGTGAAACTACAATTCCCAGCATGCTCCATTCAAGAGCACAGCCAGTATTCATAACTTCAAGAAATAAGTAAATGAATGAATGATACAGCACATTAGTAAGGATAGATAATCCATAATCGTTATTACACCCACTTACAAAAATAACCCCAAGACAGAAATATCATATTTCTGTAAAACTCGGCATGCAGTTATGTCTCTCCGGCAGATGTGTAAATGATTACAGGTGTGGCCAGATTAGACAATGGATTTTGCCACAAGAGGTTGTAAAAGTGCTTCTCATATAAAAAAAAAGCTCTCAGAGGCTACTTTTGGGTAGTGTACCTCTTGTTGAGAGATCACTTACTATTAGACACGCCTATACAATGCTCTGAAAGACATTTTGTCCAGTTGACAGACTTTGTGAGGGGCGCATCATTAGACTGAGAGAAGTAGGGTTGTCATTTCAGTGAATTACCACCTAGGCTGTTATGAGCTATCCATTAGGAAGTGTTAGGCGATTATGTGAGGACATGGACACATGGTCGGAATGATCCAGATAGGCCACCAGTAGAGAGGATCGTTTGATCCAGTGACAAGCACGAGTAGCTCACAAATATCCAGACACAGGTGGCCCTTTCACTACTTACCCTTGTCTTAGCCTGGGCCATTTCCAGGTGATTAGCAGAAGAAAATGTGGTGTCACGGCAAATGACAAGGAATGTCTCCTCAAGATTGCAACACAGATTGCCAGGTCACCAGATTTATTCATGTGCATAAATCCTAAAATTGTGTGAATTCACCCTAGTGTCTGGGCTGAATCCTTGCAATTATATACACACAGAGGGAAAAAAGATAATTTTTTAGGCAGGGTTCAACAGAACATGCACTCCAGCTTTTGAGAAAGTACAACTCCCAGCATGCATACTGGCATTATGCACATGAATGTGTGCCCCCCATTACGGTATTCCGGCCCATTCACTTGAATTGGTCCACAATCCGGAAGATACAGAGCGGTAGGCCATGAAAGCACTATGGAGTTTTTCCATGGCATTTCGGTCCTTGTCAATTGAATGGGCCTGAATCCATCAGTATAGGCCACATGGACGGTGCCTGTGCATTGAGGACCGCAATTTGCACACGTTCGCATCATGAGCCCTTATTTTCAGTCCAGATATGGACTCATTCATTTGTATGGAGCTGTAAAAAAAGGCCCCTACACACAATTTTGCACTGGCCAAAAAAAAAACACATACCATAGAAACCACCTGCATTTTTTCCATATCACATGTGGGTTTACTGCAGTTTTTAGTGCTGTATTTTGCAACACCAGTGTTTGAATGGCATTCTTTTTTTAAAAAAATGCCACAAAATGCCCATGTGTGGTTTCAGCCATATGCAAAAAAGGTCAAAAAGAGGAAAAAATACTTTTTTACAAAGAATCTGCAACTTTTCTTTTTTGCAGAGCACCTCTATGGCAGTCCTATTACAGCTCTATATGAGGTGGAGCCATAATACAGCAGTGCGTGAGCCCTAACATGCACCTCCTTACTTGAGCTTCATACACAAGGTCTGCATGAGTGAAGGCGTATAGACCAACTGAGCTAGGAAAAACGGACAAAAATCCCTTTTAATAATTTTTTGACGTCTAAAGTAACATGCATTCCCCCATCTTTTACTCCCCTTTTTCTCTGATGTTACTGCAGGAAGATGCAACTATAAATTAGGCCCACCTTCAGCAGCCCCTGTGCCTGATGGAAAAATTTTAGACCAGCCCCTGCCCTGGCCCAGCCCCCGCTGCTCCCTTGACACCCCTATGTGTCGGTCGCGGCACAAAAACACCCATGCAACAACATATTGTCGCATGGTCATTTAAAAAGTTCCAAAAAAGTGGCTGTGAGACAATTTAAAGCCGAGACTTGGAGTAAAACTTTAGTAAATGACCCAAATAATTGGGCAGTGGGCGCTGAAACTACAATAATCCTTACTGAAGACATCAACAGGCAGCCAAATCAGGAGAAGTTCTCTAAAAATCTGCAAAATCAAAGTTTCAGATGAGATGTCCAGTTTTAAATGTTACACATTGGCACCCTTCATGTTTTAAAGATGGTGTATGTGGTGCATACAATGATTTCTCCCTGATTCAAGGGTTTGTGACTATAAAACCATAAAACCTGCTTGTAGGCCACCGTAGATTGCACCTCTACCACCACCTACTATTTCAGTTAGGGTTCATTCACATGACCATATGAATGGTTCCGCATCCCTTCCACAATCTTGCGGAATAGGTGCGGATCCATTCATTTCAATGGGGCCGCAAAAGATGCAGACAGCGCACCGTGTGCTGTCCGCATCTGTGGTTCTGTTGCGCGGCCCCACAAAAAATATAGAGCATGTCTTATTCTTGTCCATGATTTGCGGACAAGAATATGCATATCTATAATGGGCCGCCCGTTCTGTTCCGCAAATTGCGGAACGCACGCGGGCGGTATCAGTGTTGTGCGGATCTGCAATTTGCAGACCGCAAAACATGGCACGGTTGTCTGAATGCACACTTACTTTGTAACTGGTTTTGTCACCTGGACACCGTGGAATCTGGCTGAACAGATGGCATGGCTTGTAGTATCAGCTGCTGGCACCTTCATGGGATCTTTCCTGGCTGGTGCCTTTAGCTGATGTCACATGTGGGTTTTTGGATGTTTTTGTGGTGTTTTGCAGTGTTGGGTGTTTTTTTCCCTAGCATTTTTTGCTACATCTTTTAGGCAAAAAAGGCCAGCTCAAGATGTTGCATGGGCACCTATGGGAAAAATGAAAGGAAGGACAAACAGGCAGTTTCTTTGTAGTGGTGTTTTTTCATCCTTGAGATGCATTTTTGGTTAAGTGGCATTTATTTCAAATCGCAGCAGGCTGTGAGTCTATCGTTTTTTTTCCCTTGTAGTTTTGTCTTTTTACGTTTTATCCGTTTTTTGAATTCTTTAAAAGTTGTTTAGTTACAAACTAAAAAAAAATTGTTTTATTTAGATTCACAAGCAGGGGCGTAGCCGTAGGAGAAGCGGCTGCTTTTGAGCCCGAACTCAGAAGGGGCCTAAACTGGAGGAGGTCTAACAGATTTTATTGTCTGGACCTCCTCAACAGTATTGTATAATGCCATTATAAACAGTATAGAAAACCGATGGATCGGCTGCCAGGCTTCATCTAGAATAGCCATAGGAGTTGGGGTTTCACAGGAGAAGGGGTTGCAAAAAAGGTGCTGGGGGGTGGGGGCTTCAAAAATTTGCTGTGGGGCCCAGTCATTTCTAGTTACACCACCATCCACAAGTTTCAAATTCGCATGTTATAGCTAGGTGGATGACATGTCACATTATAGCTACCTCATTAATGATTTGCTGCAGTAATTATTTGCTTTAGTAGTGGATTTCGTGTTGTGTCTGTTATACTTGGAGGTTACTGATCCTCCCTCCATGTATTTTCACCCACAGCAACTCCACGGGTTCATTTCTCTCACAGATGAGAGGTAACATTGTATAACTGCATTCGTAGGTTACTGAGAAATGAGCCTGGCCTCGCCCCGTGGGATAAATAATCACACCCACTGCTCTCTGAGTCTCACAGACTTCTACTTTCACTTCTCCTTCTGCTGGCAATGATGGCATCTGCAGGTCTGGGAAAGGATCTGGAATGTTCTATCTGTCTGTCCCTTTATACAGATCCTGTAACTCTGAGATGTGGACACAACTACTGCCAGGTCTGTATTGATCAGGTCATGAATACACAGGACAGCTCTGGAGTTTATTCCTGTCCTGAATGCAGAGCAGAGTTTCAGGAGAGGCCTGCACTGCAGAGGAACATCACTCTGTGTAAAGTCGTAGAGAATTTCCTTTCTACTCATCGGGTGAAACTTCACACCTTGAATTTTTGCAGTTACTGTCTAGACTCTCCTGTACCAGCTGTAAAATCCTGTCTTCTCTGTGAGGCGTCCCTGTGTCATAACCACCTGAGATCTCACAGCAAGGCAGCAGAACATGTCCTAACTGAACCAAGAACTTCGCTGCAGGACAGAAAATGCTCCATCCACAAGAAGATTCTGGAGTATTTCTGCATTAAGGATGCTACTTGTATTTGTGTGTCATGCTGTCTGATTGGAGAACACCAGGGACATAAGATGGAGTCTCTAGATGTGGCCTCCAAGAAGAAAAAGGAGAACCTGAGACATATTTTGCAGAAACTGACTACAAAGAGATTAGAAAATTCAAAAAAAATCTGGAGTCTGGAGGAACGTGGGAAAAAAGCTCAAGAAAAAGCATCTAGAGATGTCAAGAGTGTCAATGCCTTTTTTACAGCTATTAGGAGATGGCTAGATAACCTGGAGAAGAAGGTTCTGAACGAGATCTCCAGGCAGAAAGACCAGGTGTCTTTGTCGGTCTCTAATGCGGTCCAGAAGCTGGAAACGGAGGTGGATGAGCTGTCTAGAAAGATGAGGCACATTGAGGAGCTGTGTAACATGACTGATCCACTGACTGTCTTACAGGATCTGGACACAGGTGACTTGAGTGATCTTAAGGAGGAGGGAGGTGGTGAGGACACATGGGGACATGATGAAGGTGATCAGGGTTTGGAGATAATCTCGCACATATCACAAACATTATCTGATATGATAAGAGATGCAAATTCAACCTTCTATGTGCAGGATTCTGCACAGATATCCATGGATGAAATGACAGCCGATAATAATATCTATATATCAAAGAATGGCAAAACTGCAACCTGGACACGAGTAAAACAGAATCGTCCAGAAACATCAGGGAGATTCCAGAATTTTCAGTTGATAAGCAGAAACTTTTTTATTTCAGGGCGACATTACTGGGATGTGGAGATCAGTAAATCAAAGGAATGGATGGTAGGGATTTCTTACGCTTGTATACACAGGAGAGGGCGACAGTCATACATTGGCGATAATAAAAACTCCTGGTGTTTACATGGAGAGCTGTATGACAATCAGTGCTCAGTGATACATGATGGGAAAGCTATTCGGTTACCTCACCAGATCCCCAGTGGTGACCAATTCTCTGGGGCTAGATTCAGGATATTTTTGGATTATGAAGCTGGGCAGCTGTCCTTTTATGAGCTGTGTGACCCCATCAGACATTTATACACCTTCACTGCCACCTTCACCGAACCCCTCTATGCTGCATTCTATGTATGGAAGGGTTGTATAAAGCTATCAGGAGAGGAGCAAGAGCTATCAGGGGAGGAACAAGAGCTATCAGGAAAGAAGTATGAGCTATCAGCAGATGAGCAGGGCCTGTTTGAAGTCTTAGATGTAAGTGAAATCTGGTTCGATGACTGATTACATAACATAGACCAAAATCTGTTTGGTGGAACTCTCTTGGTATTTATTTGAGATGCACTCCATATAGAGAGCTATAGAGAGACTGGATATTATCTCCATTACATTCCATGGATACATGGCCAGGACTACGCTTGGCTCTCATAACAAGAAGAACTCATGTCCTGACCAGACCACAGATCTTTTTCAGGCTGGTCAACAGACAATGTGGTGAGGTTCTAATCCAGTGCTACACTGTCTGCTGACTAGCCTGAAGAAGGACTCTGACTGAAACGTTGTCACATAACATTCCAAGATAGAATGTGCTGCGGTTTAAGGCAAAACAACCCATCAACCATTCAGATATCAGCCTTGTATAGCGATATGGTAAAATATCACAGAGGTCAGGACACAATTTGAAGACTAAGGTGCATTTATTACATAAAATTCACCAGAAACCTTCATCAACATTTACATAGAGTATATTGTACATATGTGTATATATGTGTAGACAGTGTTGGACTGGGTTACCTAGGGCCTACCAGTAAAATTTATTTTGTGGGCCCACCATACGGATACATTCAAATACAATAAATAATCTGTCAGGTTTTTTATATGAACATAGGCTGGTTGAGGTGCTGTACATTGAATATATGTATTTATTGCAGTAAATCTAATGTGTTATGTGCTACTTATGCAGGGGATGCGAGACTAGGGGCCTACCTTGCTCAAGGGCCCACCGGGGGATTCCCCTGTACCTCTGTTGGCCAGTCCGAGCCTGTGTGTAGACATGTTGTCATCAGAATTTCTCAGCAGTGCAACGCCTGGCTTTGGGCCTGCAAATTCAAGTCATAATATCTTAGCATAAAATTAATATATCTTCACATTTTTATGTACGTTAAAGTAGATTTTGTCTAGTAATAATTTTTATGTGCTTAGAGATATTATACTGCACTGCCATATATAAAAGATACTAAATGTTTTGACTATCAGATCTTTTTCAGTACCTCCAATATTCCAAGAAATCTTATTGTTGTTAGACCGTCTTAAACTGCAACAAATCAGTGTCTTACGGGTTCCAGTGATGTACCAGGTCATGAGATAAGGTGTCTGCAGATTTAATATATTGTGTGTGAACATAAATACCATATTTGCATCATTTGTGGGATTGATTAATACATGTGATTTAGTGAAATAAAAACTGATGATAAAAAATATGGTATAATAGCACCTCGACAGCCTTTTTTTTGCTTATAATGGAGACAGTACATTCATCTGTCACGTCTGGTCTACATGTTCTAGTACAGCTGTGGCCAGGGGTGCACCACCAATGAGGCCAAGTAAGGCGAACATCTTAGGCAGCACCAGGTGGGAGCAAGAGGAGGCCAGCAGAAGGGCCATGGGCTTAAGGGAAGGGGTTAGGTTAAGAAATTGTCACTGGGGCTATCAAGCTATTTTTCAATGCAAATCATGCAGTTCAGTACCCACGGGGGCATTGGAACATTCTGATCATAAATCATTAATCAGATTGTCAGTTGTCTTATGAAGCCATATGTATCATGTGTTCAAGGGGTGCTAGGGTCATAATACCATCTATAATTGATATATTCTTTTCCTGATTTGCATGATGTCTTAAAAGTTAAAAAAAACAAAAAACAGGTAACAATTAGGTTAATACATTACTCACTTCTCCATGGTATATTTCAGAGATTGGACATTGTAGCTCCAGATTACTAGGGGATAAATGTTACAGTTCTAGGTCTACAGGGACAGAGCACTATAGATTTGAGTGACCAGGGTCTGGATACTATAGATCAGGATCATCAGGTACAGGACACTTCAGCTCTAGGTCTCTAGAGATAGCGCACTATAGATTTGAGTGACCAGGGTCTGGATACTATAGCTCAGGGTCACCATGTACAGGGCTCTGCAGCTCTAGGTCCACAGGGACAGAGCACTATAGATTTGAGTGACCAGGGTCTGGATACTATAGATCAGGATCATCAGGTACAGGACACTTCAGCTCTAGGTCTCTAGAGACAGCGCACTATAGATTTGAGTGACCAGGGTCTGGATACTATAGCTCAGGGTCATCATGTACAGGACACTGCAGCTCTAGGTCTACAGGGACAGAGCACTATATATTTGAGTGACCAGGGTCTGGATACTATAGCTCAGGATCATCAGGTATAGGACACTTCAGCTCTAGGTCTCTAGAGACAGCGCACTATAGATTTGAGTGACCAGGGTCTGGATACTATAGCTCAGGGACACCATGTACAGGGCTCTGCAGCTCTAGGTCTACAGGGACAGAGCACTATAGATTTGAGTGACCAGGGTCTGGATACTATAGCTCAGGGTCACCATGTACAGGACACTGCAGCTCTAGGTCACCAGGGATAAACATGGAGTAAACACTAGCCTGCTAACCAGGAAATGAAGATTCCCGAGTAGATGGCTGAGAATGACATTGTATGTGTGGATAAGAGGAAACCAAAAGCTGATCAAAAACATTAACGAGTCATAAAGTTCGGAATCTAACACTAGACATTGTTTTTTTGAAAACCTGAAGTGGATATCTCATAGTAAATATTAGAGGCAAAGACACATACTTTCACAATTCCCTTACTTCTTTTTTGTAGCACCTTAATGGTGTCGCCCTTTGACATAGTTAGTTCCCATGACTGTTTAGCTTTCAGTTCTCCTTATCCGTCAGAAGAGAGATAAAAACCTGAAAAATACGGATCCTGTTGCATAAGTTGGCATCAGTTTGAGCCATTTCCACTGCATGTATTACTTTTTTTCTGTTGGAAAATCTCATGCTGAAATGGCTCAAATGGACTATTATTATTTATTATTAGTTTTTAAAATATTTTATTAGCATCAACATGAGCATGACATGCAGTAAAGGTAAAAATACAAATTATCGGTGATACAAATCAAAATTCGAAAGTTTGCATATATAGTGATACATATAGTATAATAACAAGGTCGTCGGCATGTTCCATGCTATACATTAACAGTAGAGTAAACATACGTCATTTATTTCCTCTTAGAAATATGGTGTTAGTACCTGGAGGTTTGTGACAATGGAGGAACAATGGGGAAAACTGGGGTTGGGGAAGGAAAGCTGAACTATCTAGGATGATAGGATGAGGAGCAGTACCAATAGTTTCAAGTGTGCAGATCCAGTGTGGGGAGGGTCTATAGTTATGTTATTTGTCTGTACTTTTTCCAAGCACCCCAGATGAGGTCGAATCTCGGAGATCTTAGAGTCCCAGTGAGCAATTTGTTCCAATGTATAGATTTGATCACATTTGACCAACCAATGTGTGATAGATGGTGCCCCAATCAATGTTCTTGCTGCTGCAAGGAGGTTGTGAAACAGTTGAGTTGTATATTTAGATTTAGGTTTGGAGGTTGCCTTGCCTAAGAGGCAAAACAGTGTTGTACTGTAGGAGTCATTTTTGTATTGTGAAGCTTGAACATTATACCACAAATATATTTACCTCGGTCCCCGCTACCTGCGCCACTCCTTGTCCCTGCACTGCCGCTACTGCTTCTCCCCATGCAGGGATGAAAACATCTGGTGTCGTGGGGAGCAGCCAATGGCAGGCGGGGACGGGGACGAGCCTCCATAGTGTCATCCACGGATGTTGATATTGAGGGAGCCCAGAAGAGCATCGCAGACTGGGAGGAGAAGGAACGGGGAGCCGGCACCAGGACGCAGCTATGTAATCTTTTACAGGTCCGACCAGGACTTTCCTTCCCCATTCTAGCAAAACCCCTTTAATCTGGCCCTGCTCGGCAGGCACATTTTAATGTAAAATGATTCAATATGCTAAGAAATATGTTGACTCCTGTTTAGCTGGAGGAGGTTGAGTGGGTTTCAGCTTCATTTAGATAATAGCTTGGACTCTGATCAGTCATCAGCCAGCCCTGGGTAAAAACTGACTCACATACAGTACGTAAAGCTCCAGGATAAACACAGCAATGTAATACTTATGAAGTACAGTGTAAAACACCACGCTGAGAGTAAATTGAATTGCTGCGACCTTCCCTTCAGGATCACAGCTATCTAATGAAAACAAACATGACGGCAAAACCCCGTGCTCGTGTGATACGGGTGATATGATGCAGAAAACATGCACATATTAATTCTCGAATTTCTGTAAATTGCTATATGCCTGGATATCCGAGCGCAGAAGCTAATAATAACTGGCTTATTATAAAGTGAGACTTTCCCGAGAAACTAATTTATCTCTGGGGTCTCCGGCCGCAGATTCAACTCCAAAAATATAATTTCTCATCATCAAATAATGTGATCTTTATGGAATTCTCGGTCTGTGAATTAAAATATTGAAAATCATCTGGAGATTTTGAGCTGATTTATTAATACAGATATATTATAATAAGTTAATAAATGGGTAATAACCTGGTCTACAGCCTCATAGCATACTAAAGCACAAAAAAATATACTGTATATGCTAAAGTAGTAAGGGAATGCCCATGTTCTCAACCATCTATTATTGGCCCAGTGCATCTAAAATGTGAAGCAACTATGCAAATAGTATTGATTTAAAATGTATTTTTTCCTAAGGGTACAGCAAAAAAATCAGAAAATCTATACCAAAACTGCACAAAAAAGGCACACAAAACCACACTATTTATGGTTGTTTTGGTGTGTTTTTTTGTTGCTGATTTTTGTGCGCAGGAGTGGACTGGCCATATACCTTACACGGCAATTTCCCATTGGACTGCTGCCCAGTGGGGCTTCCTAAGCCCTTCCCATGGCAGTCACCCAGGTACATAAGATCTGATGCTCTCAGCCTTTGTTTAAAGGGATTCTGTCAGCACGATTTTGCATATAAAGGTAATGCCACTACTGGATTCAGCTGAGCATGTTGAATTCAAAAATGTTATTATTACAGTTCCTAGTAGTAGATTTAATGCTGAAAAAATGTTTTTTATAATGTGTCAATCACTCACATAAGGAGCCCAAGGGGATGTGCCCAGCTGCGTTCGAGCCCGGGCTCGCCGAGACAGTTGGAGCCCAGGACCGCCCACCTCATTAATATTCACTTTATGCGGTCTGCGGGCATCGGCCTCAGAGAAGGTACTGCGCATGCGCGGGATTACAACGATGACGGAGCTTCACTGCTGGAAGCAGTGAAGTGAATATTAATGAGGTGGGCGGTCCTGGGCTCCAACTGTCTCGGCGAGCCCGGGCTCGAACGCGGCTGGGCACATCCCCTTGGGCTCCTTATGTGAGTGATTGACACATTATAAAAAAACGTTTTTTCAGCATTAAATCTACTACTAGGAACTGTAATAATAACATTTTTGAATTCAACATGCTCAGCTGAATCCAGTAGTGGCATTACCTTTATATGCAAAATCGTGCTGACAGACTCCCTTTAAAGGGGCTGTCCGGGTTCAGAACTAAACCAGGATGTATTCCCTTCTTCTCCCCAGCAGCCCATGTGATATAAGCATCAGAGCATTTCATGCTCCAATTCTCTCCCTTGCGCTCCACGGAATCAAGCAGGGCAAGACCTTTTTAATTAGATCCGGTGATGTACCGGGTGTCTGTTAGGTGGAGGTTTCCATCTAGCAGTGAGCCCTGGGTGATGTCACCAGCACTAATGGGTGGGCTTTAGCACTAGGGCAGCACTAAAGCCCACCCATTAGTGCTTTGATGTCACTGGCAACACTGCTAGGCGGGAGCCTCCTCCTTGCAGTGTAAAAATGTAAACAAATAAGTCCTTGACCTGCGTGATTCATGCTTATCTCAGAAGGGCTGCCTGGAAGAAGATGGGATATGGGCTACCCCTTTTATTTAGAAGGATCAGGCCAGGCATGTCCCTGCCTACATGTGTTGGCCCTGACTTCTGACAATTTGGACCTGCCTACAGGATTGGGCCACTTTAATTTTTTTTCCAGGGCCACTTTAACTTCCCAGTCCGTTAAAGTCCCCCATTGAAGCCTATGGGGAAAATCCCTCTAAGGAAGGTGCAGAATCGCACAATTTACATGCTGCAGATTTTAAAATCCGTACAACAGGTCAATTTCTGTACTGATGAGAAAAGCAAAGTGTACATGAGATTTGTCAAATCTCATCCACTTTGCTGGTAGTGTATTAAGCTGTTACGCATGAAAATCCATGCAGAAAAAACACAGATAATTCACATTGTTTGCTGGTAGTCTAAAGCTCCCATGGAGATCTATGTGTTTCTATGGTAACAGACTACAAATAAAACGGAGTCTGATCTTTCAGTCATGCTTACTTCTACATATCTGCAACTTTGACTGGCTTTAAAGAAGCAGGGAATAGATGGAAGGCAATATGACTGCAGGATCAGACTACACAGGGTTTTTTGTAGCCTGTTACCATGGATACATATCTGTCAGCATTTGGGATCCTAGTTTTAGTTACTTTGGTGCAGTTTTTTTTTATTTTTTTAAAATGAGTTTTGAAGGTTGACACAGACTTGAAACAGGTCATCCAAGCATTATGAAATGTGGTAGAAGCCTCCAAATATCTTGAAATAACAAAAGGCAATATACTCACCTTTTAACCCCTTATCCCCTTCAGCATCGTGCAAATTTCATTTTTTTTGTTTTCTTTTTTTACTCCGTGCATTGCTGGAGACATATCTTTTTCCTTTTTCCGTTCCCATAGCCATATGAGAGCTTGTTTTTTGCGGAACAAGCTTTACTTTCCAATGGCTCAATTTACTGTTGCACACAATGTAGTGGGAAGCTGGAAAAAAACACAATTCTGTCACAGTTTTATGAGTTTGCTTTTATGGCGTTCCCTTTATGGTAAAACTGACCCATGCTCTTCATTCTCCAGGTCAGTATGATTACTACGATACCATTTACATTTATATTATTTTACTTTTGTTTTAATACAGAAAAAAAAAACTTTGGAAAAATGTTATTTTATCTTTTCATCACTATATTTTGACTTCCATATATAGTTTTTATTGATACCATTTTGGAGGGAGAATAACCTTTCAATCCCTTTTTATTCAATAGTTTTTTTCCTATTACGCCATTCACCGTATGGAATAAATATTTTTATATTTTAATAATACCAGTATTTTAAGACCCAGCAATACCTAAATATTGTTTATTTAGTTTTCTTTTTATTCAGCGGAAAGGGGGTGATTTGAATAAAAAAAAATATATATACATTTAAAAACTTTTTTAAAATCTCCTTTTAGGCTCTAAAAGGTCAACATCACATACAACATGCAATCCTCAAATTGCCATTTCTTAGCAATGGGATTTAGCACATTGCTGAATAGAAAATTCAATGTATTCAAATGTAGTGCTGCCACCTGCTGGCCTAGACTGGAATATACCTGTGAAATGCCTGGTAGTCTCCAGCAGCAGTGGCATAGCTATAGGGGTCGCAGCAGTCACAATCCACAGGGCACCCCTTGCCAGTGGCACACCCCCAATTACTGTATTTTTCACTTGATAAGATGCAGTGTGTCTTATATAGCGAATGCTAGTAAGCACTTCCATTATGGAAGCACTCATTAGTATGCAGGATACAGGTCCAGCATGGAGGTCTAAAGGAGGTCTGATCTGAGGTCTGAAACGGGGGTCTCACATGGAGATCTAAAGGGGCTCTGATCTGAGGTCTTATATGAGGGCTCAAATGGAGTTCTGATAGGGTTCTCATCTGAGGTTTGATATGGGGGTCTGATTTGAGGTCTGATATGGGGGTCTGATCTGAGGATCTGATATTGGGTTCAGATCTGATGTCTGATATGGGGGTCTCATCTGAGGTGTGATATGGAGGTCTGATCTGAAGATCTGATATAGTGGTCTGCTTTGAAGTCTCATATAGGGGTCTGGTTTGGGGTCTGATATATGGATCTGATTTGAGGTTCAGACATAGGGGTCTGATTTGAGGTCTGGTATGGGGGTCTGATTGGAGGTCTTATATGGGGGTATGGTTTGAGGTCTGATATTGGAGTCTGATTTGAGGTCTGATCTGAAAGGTATGGGGGTATATTTTGTTTATGCTATTAGTGTCAGTGAAACTATTTGTTGGGTGCAGCTATGTTTTATGGCACTGTGTGCCAATACATATTGAGGAGGGCACGGTATCTGCGTGGTACTAGTATTTTCAGGGGAACTGTTTTTACTGGACAGTATTTGGGGAGCACATTGGGAACAGTATTGGGGGTGGCAGGATGGGAAATTTTGAAGGTGGGGAGGATGATGGGAAAGTAGGACACTAAGTTGTCTGTTTGTCAAGGGGGGCCCCATGCTGAACTCTTGCACCAGAGCCCATGCGTTTTTAGCTATGCCCCTGTCCAGCAGGCTGAGACCTTATACAGCAAATGAACAGCTCCCCTAATCTCCAAGTGGGGAAGCCAAGAAGACATCACTTCTGGGTTTTCAGCTCTCAGACCATGGCATCTGAGGGGTTAAATGTGTGTGATTAGTGTTATCGCCCATCGCAGACATTAGCCTTGGGTGACTGCTGTTCAAAACAGCAAAAACCTGGCAGCTATGGCATGGGCTGTACTGTCCCCATTATAGCAAAAAGGGCTGGAGTGGACTTCTGGCGGCACAGCCTGTCGAACACTGCTAATGTGAAAGTAGCTTTATACTGTCCCTATCCTGTCTTTTTTCATTAAATGTGATATCATTGTACAAGAACATTAATATGTAAAAAAATACACATATTTGGTGTCACCAAAATCATACAGCACCATAGAGTAGCACATTATTCATGCCACGTGGCGGTAGGAAAAACCATTCAAAAGTTTGCTATGGGAACCGGCCTTCTCTAGTTCTGCCTGTTCTACTACAGACATAATTGGTTAGTCAGAACATAGTTCTATCAGGGGTGTAGCTATAGGGGGTGCAGAGAAAACAGTCGCTACCAGGCCTAGGATCCTGAGGGGGCCAAAATACCCCTGGGCCACATAAGACACTGGTATTATAGAAAGTGCATGCAGGTCAAGTTACACCTCTGGCTGGAGGAAAGGGGTTATTTCAAAAACTTGGCATTGGGGTGGGGTGTAGTTCGTTTCAATTTTACCTCAGGCAGCACGAAGGCAATGTGCTTCCTGGCCCCTGGTCACAAAGAGGGAAGGGGGGTCCAAGCTGAACTCTTGCACCAGGCACTGTCGAGGTATATGTGGACTTAATGTAATGTATTCTATTGCAAATCCTGAGTTTCCCACGTCTCCAGCATGATGTGAATTCAATATCCTGGATAATGTGATGAGCTAAGAACAAGTGTGCCTTTATATACTTTTATACCTTTTATACTTTTATACTTATATACTGTAGTCTTTATAAAGCTTGCATAAAATGTATTCATATTTAGCTGATGCAACAAGTCTAAGATGGCGCCTGTACTCTTATCTACACGAGGCCTTATCTCTTCTCAAGGCAGTGATGCAGGATGGCATGAGGCTCCTTGCCCAATCAAGACCATGTAGGAGTACAAGAAGAGATATACATTATTAGTTATTCTGCATGCTTACGCCCCTTTTTCCTTTGTCTGTGAAGATATATATCATTATAATAAAAAGAGGATCATCAGAGCTATAGAGACGAGCCAGGAGGCATGTCATAGAACTGATGCTGAACTATACCTACTGTGTCAGTGTCCTTTCTTATACAAGTGTACACTCATGCCTATTTGATTTGGAGTGACTGATTGAACCCCAGAAAGCAATACTTATTTGCTGACTTCAACAGCTGGCGCCCAACGTGGGGCCCCCGAAAGGAGCATCAGGACTCGCTCGGTGTCCCAACCCTTGACCGACCACAGGACCCACTCCCTCCCGAACGGAGGCCTGATCACCCTCATTAAGACCACGGTAAGTTGCATATACATTGTATGTGTTAATTTGCCTGTGGCTCGAGGGGGTAGTGGCAGCCTGGGGTTTAGGTTGTGTGGGACCTGAGTGAAACGTCACGTGACCAGACGCCTGGTGGTCTTCGCCGGGGGTTCTAGAACCTATAGCTTTTCAAACGTTTGTAATAAGGTCACGCGGGGATTCAATCAGATCATGTTAGGGACCCAGACTGGCAGCGGCTGTGAGAACACTTTGAAGTAGTGATTTAGGTGGCGCCTGGGTATTCCGACACGTTACGGACCAGTTGCCCAGAGTGTGCGCCTAAAACACTTAGAGTAGTCATCTAGGCGGCGCCTGGGTATACCAGCAAGTTGCTCAGAGCGTGCGTCTAGATTAGGGATTTGGGCGGCGCCCGGGTATACCAGCAAGTTGCCCGGAGTGTGCGCCTGGGATGTTGGTGGCGCCTGGGTATACCAGCAAGTTACTCAGTGCGTGGGGGCTGGGGTATACCGACAAGTTACCCGAGCCTCAGACCAGTTAGTTAGTTGTTAGTTAGTGCGCTGAGTGGTAACCGTTGTGCCCATTGTTGCAACTCCATCACGGGGGCAGTGTTGATTGTAGTTTGAAGTTTGAAGTTTAGCCGCAAGGGTCGGCCCCTAAATTGGGGAGAGGATAGCGGGTGTCTCTCTCTCCCCGGGGAAATCGAGTGAGATCTCTTTCCCCTCCCCCCGTGATTTATTAGCTAGTCGGAGGACGGTTAACTCAGGTTGGCGAACACGGCCGCGCCAATAGGGCACTGTAAAATATGCTTCAAATGTTCAAAAAACGACACAGTCTTCCAGAAGGTGCTCAGAATGCTGTCAGTCTGGTTAAGACTCGTGAAGGGAAGAAGTATGTGAAGGATGCTAGAAAGTTATTTAAACTTGTTGGAATGCCCTCTGAGGGCAGGTTACAGCCAAGCATGTGGAAACGAGTCTTAGATAATCATAAAGGAACTTTACAGGATGAAGGTCTGCTGGAAGCTGCACATGCTTTCCATAGAACAGCAAACAGTTTGAAGAAGGAAGGATTTGAAGAAGTTCAGGGGGGGGGAGGTTCCCCCGCTGCTGAGGCTTTGTTCGGATATGTGCTGCGTAGCAATGCTGAAAAGTTAACTCTTTGTGACAAAAAGCAGCCACCGCCCTATAATGGCGTCGAGGCTAACTCTGGTGGGTGGACCTGTACAGTTTGTGATTGCCAAAATCCGGATATCCGCACTACCTGTTACAATTGTGGCGCGCCCCGTCCCCATCACCCTAGTCACACCCCTACTGCGCCCGCCCCTGAAAGCTTACCACCTCCACCCGGAAATAACCAAACCGGATCTGGAACCTCCCCTGGTGGCCATCTTAGTACTCCACATGAAGGCGGACCGGAAGCCCCTCAGCCGCCATCTTTGGTGAGCCCTTTGTACCCGGTCTTAACACCCACCGGAGCATATTACAGTCCCCCTTCTAAGGCAACAACCACTGCTGTCCCATTGTGTCCGGTGCTTAATACAACTCAGGGGACCTCAGCTGCTATCTCAACCCAGAGGACTCCGTATTCAAACTTCGATCCGGACAGCCTGATTACATTTGATTTACTCCCTAATGCCCGAGATCCACCTCATCTGAGTCCTCAGCCTCCACCACGGCCTGATCCTCCTCCCACGTCCGTAGGTTATGATGTCCCGGGCTTCAGTTCATACCATTCTAGTACCACTGCACCCATTTGGATCCCGATATTTGAAAAGGCCCTGCCAAACCAGGGAGGAGGATCTATTTTATTAACTGTTGGCATTGGAGATCTTACTGTTTGTAAACTGGGGGCTATTGTTAACCCTGCTAATGGTAATCTGAGACACCGAGGAGGCCTGGCTGCGGCCATAGTCGCTGCCGGAGGAGATATTATACAGGCGGACTCTGATTCAGTGATCCGCCACAATGGTCCCATACCAGCGGGTGACATTGCTATCACCGGCCCAGGGAGGCTCCCTTGCTCCTTAGTCATCCATGCAGTGGGCCCTGTATATAATCCACATCAGCCTGACCAATGTGCTAAACTTCTGAAAGGGGCTGTTCAGAACTCCATTCTATATGCCTCCAGAGTCCCCACGTCCCAAATGCCAGACCGATCTATTGGAGTGCCCCCTATCTCCTCGGGAATATATGGGTATCCTATCAAAGAATGTGCCTCCGTGCTGGTTTCCGGCATATGTGAGCTTGTTGCACGGGAACCGCTTAATTTAGATGAAATCAGACTAATTAGTAACTCCCAAACTACTGCACATGTTCTGAAGGATGCCTGTCAACAACATACAACCCCGGCCATAGGCCCTCCCCATCTAAAACAAGAACTACAAGACGTACCACTACTGTTGGACCTACCACCACCTCCACCACCAGAGGAACTCCCTTTGCCTCTACCTCATCCTCTGGATCAAGTTGCACAGGTGGATGGTCCTCTCTTATATATTAAGTTCACACCCCAGCAAGCTGCTACCCTTACTGCCCAATTACCTGACCCTGAACCCAGTCCCATGCCCTTCTACAGGCGGGTAGTGCAGATACAGAGAACATACTCTGCTACCTGGCAAGATCTCCTATCCCTAGTTTCAATCAAAGCAGGGGATTCATATTGGCCAGTGATTGAAGCTTACCTCAATGATGCTCGCCTGTCTTCAGACCAAACCTGGGAGTCAGGTGCTGAGTTTTGTGATCAATTAAAGGTTTGGGCCTTAGAAAAACTCGCTGACCAGTCCACATCCCTCAAAGATGTAGTTCAGGAATCTGGAGAATCTGTGGAGAAATATGCTGCTCGCTTGTCTACACTTTTTGGTGATCTTGGATTCTCTCTTCAACACAAGCCACAAGCTCAACTACTGTCTCAGGCCTTTATTGATGGTCTGCACCCTCCCCTCAGAGATACTATCCTCAGAACGAGGCCAGAAGTTACTAACATGAGCATGAAAGATGCCCTTCTCATTGCTAAAAGCTTCCAGAAGAGCAACAGGGAAACAAAAGACAAAAAGAAAATTATGCTCCTCACTACAGATCAGAATGATGATGATAACAAAGAGGCTGAATACTTCATGCCAGCCCTTACTCCTCCAACAGGACCATCACAACAAATGCTTCCTGCTCAGATGCCCCCACCTATGCCCTATCACCAGGGATATCCCCAGGGTTACTCTCAACAGGGTTACTCTCAACAATATAAAAGGCCACCGCAAGACTACAGGAATCAGCCAAGATACCCTATGGCGCCAAGACCAGTATGTTGGCAATGTGGCAAGGAAGGACACGTTCACAGGAACTGTCGCTCTGTCCCCAAATTCCGCCCGAGCTATGACCAACTGCCTTACCACCCAAGCCAACATAATTATGCACCACCACTGTTACCACCACAAAGGCCCCTACAGCAACAACAGCAAATTCACCCCCACAATGACAATAACCAATGAAGGTTAGGCCAGCCCGTACCCCTCATGCCTTCCCCCTCCTTTGGAGATTCTTCTTGCTCCACAGTTGTTCTGAAGGTGGACAATACACCTGTTCCCTTCATGGTGGATACGGGTGCGGCCAAAACAGTCATCAGACGTCAGGATCTCCCACCGTCTGTTCCTCTTTCTGCTGACTTCATGTCCTGTATTGGGGTGGAAGGAGTCTCTACTCGAAGCCCACTCACGATTCCTATCCCACTTGGCCCATTTCCTGATGTAATGACCCAACTCATTGTCTCTGACACCTGTCCTGTCAATCTTTTGGGTGCTGACCTCCTTAAACACCTTAAGGCCCAGATCTCCTATAGTGATCAAGGCATGGAACTCACTCTTCATAACCCAGACACTCCTGAAGGCACACAAGACATTTGTTGCTTAAAAGCCCTCCCTCTGATGTTATTGGAGACCTCTACTTCTGACCCTCTGTTTGGAGTCCCTCCTGACATTCTCCAGTTTATCCCCTCCACCCTTTGGTCCACAGGACCTGATGATATAGGGAGACTCCCAGTCCCTCCTGTTATGGTGCATCTTAAACCCGGTGTTTCCTATCCACGGGTCCCCCAATACCCTCTCAAGGCCATCCAAGAAGAGAGTCTCTTTCAACAAATCTCAGTACTTCTGCAACAGGGAGCACTGATCCCCTGTGTGTCCCCTTGCAACACTCCCTTGTTCCCAGTCAAAAAGAAGACCCCAAAGGGCCAACCCCCTAAGTTCAGACTGGTTCAAGACCTCAGAGCAGTTAATGCAGCCACTGTGCTGGAAGCTCCTGTTGTGCCCAACCCCCACACTCTATTGGCCTCCATTCCCCCTGATGCTGTTTGCTTTACTGTGATTGACCTAGCAAATGCCTTCTTTAGCGTCCCTTTGCATCCTGACTGCCAAAAGTTGTTTGCCTTCACCTTTCAAGGATCCCAATACACCTGGACAGTCATGCCTCAAGGAGCCCAAAATAGCCCAAACCAGTTCACCCAAGCTATGAAGCTTTGCCTCACTCCATGGATACAAGCCAACCCTTCAGTCACCCTACTCCAGTATGTAGATGATCTTCTACTTTGTGCTAGCTCCAAGGAAGACGGCAAACAGTCATCAGTCTCTTTACTTCTATTTCTGCATGATCTTAACTGCAAAGTGTCCAAAGACAAGGTTCAGTGGTGTCACCCCAAAGTTCTCTTCCTTGGCCACTGTATCTCCCATGGAACCAAGCACTTGACCGAAGACAGGAAAAAGGCAATAGAAGATATCCCCTACCCTAAAACTATTACCCAACTCCAAGCCTTCCTAGGCCTTATTACTTACTGCAGACAATGGATCCCTGATGCTTCAAGGACCATGCAACCATTGTATGATGCTCTGAAAACAGGACCTTCTTTTGAAAATGCAGAATGCCCGAAAATCTATTATCAACAAAAGGAAGCATTCCGGAAACTCAAAGACCAAATAGCCCAATCACCTGCCTTGGGCCTACCTAATTACACACTCCCCTTCAATCTTTTTATCACAGAGAATGATGGACATGCTGCAGGAGTTCTTACCCAAACCCATGGTGGGCGTCAGCGCCCTCTGGGTTACTACTCTTGCAGACTTGATGCTGTTGCTAGATCAGCCCCAATGTGCCTCAGAGCCGTGCATGCTGCCCATGCCCTTCTTGACAAAACTGCTGACATCATCCTTGGCCATCAGGCCATTGTTCATGCTCCACATGATCTTAAAGCCATCCTGGATCAAACTCAACCAAAACACCTCACTACTCAAAGACACCTGCGTCTGCAATGTTCACTACTGCTACCTGAGAATATCACACTAAGAAGATGCACTGTGCTCAATCCTGCCACTCTTCTCCCACTCTCTAGGGGGGATGTATACTCCACTCTCTCCCCGGAAGAAGAAAAAGAAGAAGAAATGGAAGAAGCATACTTCAAGTTCCTACACCATGACTGTATACAACAAATGGACGCGGAAACATCTTCGCCTGTTACAGTCTCTGATACCCCACTGGACAATCCTGACATGGAGCTCTGGACTGACGGCTCCCGGTTTGCTGACGAATGTGGGCGGTTCCATACTGGATTTGCTGTTGTTACTCTACAACAGCCGGTGGTGACTGGTTCACTACCTAACCACATGTCAGCACAAGAAGCAGAGCTGGTAGCCTTGAAGAAGGCGTGTGAACTGTCAGAAGGCAAGGAGGTCAACATCTACACCGACTCAAGATATGCCTTTGGGATTGCACATGACTTTGGTCAACTCTGGAATAATAGAGGCTTCATCACAGCAGCTGGAACACCAGTGAAGCATGCTGAACACATCAAAGGCCTCATGCAGGCTATCCAGCTCCTGAAGAAAGCCGCAATCATCAAGGTCAGGGCCCATGGCAGGGTGAATTCCAAAGAAACACAGGGAAACCACCTGGCAGACCAAGAAGCCAAGAAGGCAGCACTACAGAGAGTGGAAGAAGAGTGCCAGGAACAATATATGATGGCTGTGACCAGAGCAAGACAGAAGGCGGCTCTGGAGGACATGAAACTACAAGAACCCTTTGACCCAATGGATGACTTGTGCATAGGGAGAACCCCGGGAGACAAACTTATCTCTGAACAGACGAGCACTACCTTGGAAGAACAGAAAGAGTGGGAAGCCCATGGAGCTCGGAAAGAAGGAAGATTATGGAAGAATGATGGACTTGTCTGCTTACCCAAGAGAATGTATCCTGCAATTGCAGCATGGGCTCATGGCTGCACTCACAGGGGGAAAACCCAGGCTTTAGCTTTGATTCGAAAATTCTACTTTGCCCCAGGCATCTCAACCACCCTTACGGCCTACAACAAGGCCTGCCAAGTCTGCCAAACTTGTAATCCTTCCAAGACAGAGAAAGTACCTCCTAAACATCTGGCTAAACCATTGTATCCATTCCAGAGGATTCAAGTGGATCATATTCAGATGCCCAAGGCTGGGAAATACGAGTACGTCTTGGTCCTGGTGGACATGTTCTCTTCATGGCCAGAAGCTTATCCTGTGGCAAGCATGACAGCGAAGGTAACAGCTAAGAAGCTCATCACAGAGACTGTCTGCAGGTTTGGAATACCTGAAGTGATTGAGAGCGATCGAGGTCCTGCCTTCACAGCCCAAGTTTATGAGGAACTCTGGGACATGCTAGGGGCGGGGCTTGGCCTACACGTCCCTTATCACCCACAAAGCAGTGGCAAAGTCGAGAGAATGAATTCTACACTCAAGACCAAACTCCTGAAAATGACCCAAGACAGTCCACTCCCCTGGCCAGAACTGTTACCCATTGCCCTATATCATGTCAGGCATACTCCCCTCGCTAAACATGGCCTCACCCCTTTTGAGATCCTGTTTGGGTCAGCTTCCAGGTTGGCCCACTTTAACCCTCAAGAGTTGACTAACAGTCATGATAAAACTGTGCAATTTGTTATTGAGCTTGCGCGAGAATTGTCTAACACACATGCTGCAGTTTTGTCTTCCATTCCAGATCCCTCTACTGACGAAGCTGTTCACTCACTGAAGCCCGGTGACTGGGTCCTGATAAAAAGACACATCAGGAGGAACTGTCTCGAGTCACGATACGAGGGACCATTCCAAGTTCTCCTGGTGACACCCACTTCAGTGAAGCTTGAAGGAAAACCTACCTGGGTGCACGCTTCGCACTGCAAAAAAGTGGACTCACCCCGTCCATCTTCATCATGAAGAACATCTTTATCCTTTTCAAATTCTGTTTCATATGTGTGTGTGTGTCACTAGAAATAGCAATCACACGGGATGGGGGAGTAACCACTGGGGAGACAGTTACATTCTGGTACAATTCATCGAGTACCAAGCTGGCAACCTATAAGTTTGAGTTTTGTGAGGTTGCCAAATGTGATGAGAATCCTAGGGGATATGGATTAAGTCTACATAACCCCAAGTCACTTGATGATAATTGCCGAAAAGGGACACAATACATATGTGTTACTGATAACTACTATGGTTCAAATTGTGCTTACTATGGGGCTGTGGGTTGGAACACTGGAGATACAAGTTGGGGATACAAACCAAGGAGTGCCTTGGGTAGGAGAGATGAGAATGGCAGATCCTTGCTCTCTAGAATGACTTTGTATAAGCTACCGTGTAGTGATGGCCGTGGAACCCAACTAGTCTTGACCATAGAAAATCCTGGCCCAAAAGATGCTGGAACTTATATTTTGGCTACCTACAAAGGTAGCAACAGTTACAGAACACGGTTTAACATTAGTGATATGGTAGATTCACCACGTTGGAAGACTACTAAATTTAATAAGACTGAGAAAGTGGTGAAAACCAAGGGTGAAAGACAACGAAATGGGGGGATGACAGCCATTTCTAACCCTACAATAGAGGATGTCTATGCAGTAGAGACAGGGTACAATGATGTCAATGTTTGGTTAGAATGGATGAAGTATTCTGCTATGCAAAGCAACAAGTCAAATTGTTATGTATGTTCTGGGATCCGCCCACATCTAGGTTCAGTCCCCTTACACTTGGGTCCAGCCATAGAGGAATGTTTCCTCAGTTTATTCACTAACAGAACTACCTCAAATCCAGACTGTGAAATGTGGAAGGTAAAATACCCCATAGTTGCTCAAAAGCCGACCCCAAGCTATGGGATTACTATATACCCTGGAAACTACACCTGTTTTAATAACACTGATGGGGATAGAGATTTTGGGGTATTCAAGCCAGGTTACTGTGAAACTTATAGTAATGCCTCAAAGGATCAATACCTGTATCAGGTACAGTCAGTGGCTGATGTTTTCTGGATTTGTGGAGACATGAAAATAAGATCCAGACTTGAGGGGAACTGGTCAGGAGAATGTGCCTTGGCCAAAGCTATAATGCCCCTACATATCATGCCCTTAAAAGACAGTGAAATGGGGCAAGGCCATAATACCAGACACAGAAGGTCTAGTGAACTGCCAAAGGGCAGCTTTGACCCCCATGTTTATATAGATGCAATAGGAGTGCCCAGGGGGGTGCCTAATGAGTTCAAAGCTAGAGACCAAGTAAAAGCGGGATTTGAATCCCTCCTCCCTCAGATAACAGTCAATAAGAATGTGGATTGGATCAATTACATATATTACAACCAACAGAGGTTTGTCAATTACACACGAGATGCTCTACATGGTTTGGCTGATCAATTGGGACCTGCTTCCATCATGGCTTTCCAGAACAGGATGGCCCTTGATTTGATACTGGCAGAGAAAGGGGGAGTCTGTAAAATGATCAGAGATGTCTGTTGCACCTTTATCCCTGACAACACAGGTCCCAATGGGAAGGTGACTTTGGCCATAAATAAACTAGACAGCCTGTCCCAAGAGCTCAAAAGGAATTCAGGGATCACTGATCCGTGCGACCAGTACTTCTCCTGGATGAGTGGGTGGCAAAGATGGTTGACTCGTATAGGGATAATCCTGGGAGCTGTGCTGCTGATATGTTTAGTAGTGGTATTGTGTGTTATTCCTTGCATCAAAAAAACAGTATCAAAGACCGTGGACTCTGCAACAGAAGGACTGTATCCGGTCATACCTCAAGAAACATGTATTGATGCCAACTCAGAGGAAGAGCAGGACATGCCTACCCGATTGATGACACCTCCTCCATGCCGCAAATCCATGTTGTTAGAGTAGGGACAGTGGTGGTCCTGACCCAGTAAAGTCCAGCTGCACAGGGTGATGTCCTGTCTAGGGGTCATTGGTCTCAAACTGGTGAAGAAATCCAACTCCCCCTCTCCCCTGGTAAGGCCACCTTTAGGTAGGGTCAGACGTGGAAAACATCAGTATTTAGGGGGGACTGTCGAGGTATATGTGGACTTAATGTAATGTATTCTATTGCAAATCCTGAGTTTCCCACGTCTCCAGCATGATGTGAATTCAATATCCTGGATAATGTGATGAGCTAAGAACAAGTGTGCCTTTATATACTTTTATACCTTTTATACTTTTATACTTATATACTGTAGTCTTTATAAAGCTTGCATAAAATGTATTCATATTTAGCTGATGCAACAAGTCTAAGATGGCGCCTGTACTCTTATCTACACGAGGCCTTATCTCTTCTCAAGGCAGTGATGCAGGATGGCATGAGGCTCCTTGCCCAATCAAGACCATGTAGGAGTACAAGAAGAGATATACATTATTAGTTATTCTGCATGCTTACGCCCCTTTTTCCTTTGTCTGTGAAGATATATATCATTATAATAAAAAGAGGATCATCAGAGCTATAGAGACGAGCCAGGAGGCATGTCATAGAACTGATGCTGAACTATACCTACTGTGTCAGTGTCCTTTCTTATACAAGTGTACACTCATGCCTATTTGATTTGGAGTGACTGATTGAACCCCAGAAAGCAATACTTATTTGCTGACTTCAACAGCACCATGAACCTTTAGCTACACCCCTGAGTCCTAGCATGGGTCACTCTTCTATGTCAGAGTTTTACTTTTTGGGAACCTAACTAGACCTGGGCAGCAATGCTAAAACCCAGCATTGTCCTGTGTCGATGACATTGGAGGGCTTGGTTATATGGGGCACATTTTATCACGGACCTGAAAGCTATAGCATAGATGAAATATAACATTATAAATGACGATGCTTTTGAAAGATTGATTTACTGTTAAGAGCAGCTGCAGACGTCCTCTGGGGATGAACCCAGTACAATGTTATTGTTCCCAGCTCAATTAACAGATTCCTATGAGGGAACCGGAACAATGCAATAGATCAATAGCAACTGGTAAACAGGCCGCGGAGTGATGGATCCTTGCTCGCTCTCTGTTTTTCTCCAGTTGTACATGAAGTCTAGGGGGTATTTCAAATTGATTGGCATCACATGTATAATGTATACAGAGAAGGCAATATTCAGAATACCTACATCAGGCAGAACGCTCTGTATCTGGTACCGCCATTGTGTGAAGCTAAGGTATTATGTGGAATGCCTAAAATTGGAAGGTGGTAAAAATAAATAAATGTGTACACATTTCCTATATACATTATTCTTCTAGATCAGTCAGATGTTTTTCAGGCAACGTGTTCAACAACCAAACTAGTTTTGAGCAAATCGATTTCAGGATAAATTCGCAGCGAAGCTGAATGTCCACGTGTTTCGTGGTAGTGAATGGATTTTACATAAAATAGTGTAAAAAAAAAATCATACTTACTTCATCTATTTGCTCGTGACGGGATGGCCGTCGCCATCTTGCTTGAAAATCTCGCATGAAATACTGTGCGCGGTGACGTATGACGTCATCACGGGCTGCGTGAGATTTTGCGCCGGAAAAGGTAAGTATTAGGGTGCATTCACATCACTGTTTAGCTTTCCGTTCTTCTGATCTGTCAGAAGAAGAGAGGGAGAAAAAAAAACAGGATCCAGTAAAAAAAGGATCCTGTTGCATCAGTTGTCATCCGTTTGAGCCATTTCAGTCTGAGATCCGTTTTATAGACGGGGCAAATAATCCTGCATGCAGTACTTTTGTTTCCATCTAAAAAAACGGATCTCAGACGGAAATGGCTCAAACGGATGACAACTGATGCAACAGGATCCGTTTTTTTACAGGATCCTGTTTTTTTTTCTCTCTCTCTTCTTCTGACGGAACAGAAGAATGGAAAGCTAAACTGTGATGTGAATGCACGCTTAGGGTGGGTTCACATCAGCGTTATGCTTTCTGTTTGTGTTTTCCGTTATAACATGGTTATAACGGAAAATAACAGAAACCATAAGACGGAAGTCAAGTTATATATTGTTATATAATGTTAAGTTATGTATTATACCCAGCATAGCTGTGTATGGATGGCACAACAGGGTTAATAATCCTGGTTCAGTCCCTTGCGAGTCTTATGGGAGAGTTCAGAGAGAGAGGAAACTGTGCCTTATGCTTCCTCTTCTCAGGCAAAGAAAGCTCTAGAGTTTAGCAGATTTCAGTGTGAATTACTGCAAGATTAAGAGAAAGACAAGAAGAGAAGGAGAAAGACTAAGGAGAGAACTAGAGAAATTGGAATTTGCACAACCAAGCTTAGAAGTCAGCAACTTAATCTGCAACTACAGCCATTCAGACTTTGCTGCTATGAGGGACACTGTTAAGACACCAATCACACTTGGATACATCCTGTCCAGATGTGCTTTCAAGACCCTCTATCCCACAGTGGATACTGCAGCCATTAATAACTAGGTACTGTACTGTTGCCAGTCATAGATCCTACTGAGAGAGACTTTAGCAGGATACAAAGTACAAAGAGGGTCATAATTCCCATCCTTGCCTAAATAGCAATAGCATATCCAATAGCAGGCTGCTACGGGAACAAGTCTCCCTAGCATCGCGGGTGACGCTAGGGAGGCTCGTTCCTGTTGCGGTCTACTATTGGCTGAAAGTCGCCGGATGTTTTGATCCGTTCGACGGGGAGATGCAGTGGCGGCCGTGCGGGCATCAGAAGCGACGAGTGTGCCAGGGAGTGTGGTAAGTATAACCAGTGTGAGGGGCCCGGGCCTTTTGGTGGGATTATAGGGGTTGGATAGCCCCTTTAAGGTAATCATACATAGATCAAAATGCTGAAAACCTTGTCTGTAAATAAAATAGTCATTCACCATGTTACACGCGTAATAACAATATATGATGCTGAATAAAACATGTAACTTACATAATGTAGAACACAATACAAGTGAGTGTATTGATATGAATGATCGTTCCATTTAATATTTATTATAAATGTAGTTACAGTTTTGGTCTGTTACCCATGTAAATGCTCAGAGGAAATCATCCGTAAACTGTACTGTATATCATTTGGCTGTGGTTGCCGAGTATATACAGCAGGATTACTTCTGCCATGGACTGTTTGAAAGACTGATGAAAGATCTCAAAGTCACTTAGCACACAACTTATTAGGATGGAGAATCAATAACCCCTACTGTACTGAGCCAAATGAATCCAGCACCTTATTTAAATGTGATTTCCACAAGATTGTGAGCATAGAATTATCCGAGAGGTGTAGGGAATAATCTATAATTAATGTGGCATTTACATCTGCAGCTAGGCTAAGGTATGAAAATTATTGTAAATGGATGGAACATATTAATTTTTTTCTCTCTGCTTTTTTGGATGCTATTGATAATTTTTTATTCTATATTTCCATATTATGACATTTACTATAAGTGAGGTTCATGACAACTATTAGGGGATAGTCACAAGCCTCAGAATTGTTGATGAAATTCCTGAGTCACAAAATCAGTTTCATTAATGAGAATGGGGTTGTTTTGGCATCAAGCAGGTGGATTCATGCAAGCACACTTTGGCAAATAGCAAATAGCTCAGGGATGGTTAACCTCCGGAACTCCAGCTGTGGTGAAACTACGACTTCCTCGCTGTCTTACATTTAGACCATTTTCTACTCCTAAACCACTTTTTTAGACCTGGTGTGAGCAGGAAAAAGTCACAGATTGCAGTGCAACTAACCTTTGTGCCACAATCTGCACCTGAATCTGCACAGTGGGTCACCAGGAGTGCCGCTGAGCAAAGGAACTGCCAAAGGGACCTCTGAACCTTTGTTTTTTAAATCGATGAAAGCCCCAAAAGTCATACCCTCAATGATCAGATATTTCTGGCATATCCTAGTCATATACCAAACTAACTATCTTTTGGGAATACCCTTTATAAATAATTAGAATTTATATCCCATCTCACCCAGTTTCTCCGGTATAAATCTTCTAGCAGTTCTGTAGATCAGAAATTCTCTTCATGAACATGTGTCTGGACTACATGTATGTCTACAATAAAGGAGCTCTCCAAAAGGAGAAATAGAATCCCTTGATCCCCACAAAACGGCCTATCACCCAGCAAATTAAGTTTTCTCTGCTCTGCAATGGTGATGGGCAGATGAGGTGCTAGCTTGATTATAATCCTAAATTATGTCTCAAGGCCTGTTTAAGAGGTTACACATTCACTTATGGGATAGCTACTTTACATCTGGTGATATTAGAGACACAACTTTCTTTGATTTGTGGAAAGATAGAGAATTTGCATACCTTTTTTTCTTCAGATGAGTAATGATTGGCCTATAAAACTACTTATGTCTACTAGATGCTCTCCATAAGGAAAAAAAGTACCCTTGGATCCTGACAAAGGCCTCTCAGCCAGTTAAGCTAGTTCTCTTTGTTCTGCACTAATGAAGGACAATCACCCAAATACAGCTGTGTGCACATGTTGTACTGTCTTGGCTATAATCCTAAATTATGTCTCAAAGCCTGTTTTACTTCCTGTGAGATCCACTCAAAAATAGCAGAGCTGAGTTTTTTCAATCAGAGCTGGTTGGAGCTTGTCATTTAGCAAAAAGCTAGGGTATACTACCATGTTAGCTTCCAACTGAAGGTAAAACGACCACATTATCTGCACCCACAGAGTTATTGCAGTGCACAAACAATTAGACAAGTAGTGCTCAACTTCTGACATGTTCTTACAAAAACAACGTTGTCACCTAAAAACTCTTTGGAGAAACCTTATGATGTGATAACATAAGGAATGTCATTAATGTAGTAGAAGCTGATCTACAGAACACAGCCACGCTCTGCAGTATTTATTAGGGGACGTTTTATCGCCTCCAGAAGCAAACAACTCAGAGACTGTGTCTGCCAATTTTATGCTGTATTCTCAAAACCTTGCATCAGTATAATTATATTTTGTGCAGTCCCATATGCATTCAGTGGCAGGTTGGTTGAACAGCATGTGCTTGGTTTAGATTAGTTTAGTAATTCGCATTGCGGATCAGAGCTTTCACTGGAAGAAATGCATTTTAAGCTTTAATTTACATAAAAAATATGACACATTGTAAAATGTGATAATTTTTTGACAAAATGCACCTTTTGAGCATATTATATCTGTGCGGTGAATCGGTTTGTAGCTTCAGTCTCTCTCCAGGGACGTAGATGGAAACTTCTATGGAAAATCTATCACAGGACCCCCAAAATAATGTACTTCTGTCTTCTCATGTGCCACAAAGATTGGATATGGAGCCCCTCAGGCACCAGGGCCCATTGTGAACTATGATCACTCTTGTCCTGAGCAATATCTGGAATTACAACTCAGCCCCATTCATTAGATTTTTTTGTAATATTATGGAATTCCATTAGAGTTTTTAATTGTCTATAAAGTGTTTTTCTGGGAGTAGAATATTGACTCTTAGCACCCCTGCCCATTGAATGTTGGAATGTTGGAACACCTCCGATGAGGGCCATGGCCTCTTCCTAGACTATTCCTAGACTGAGCTCCGATACCAAGCACTGCCACTATATAAAGTACGGTGCTGTGCTTGGTATGCTGTGGTCTAAAGGATTTTTTTTTTTTAAAATGACTCACCTCATCCACTTTGTTGTGAAGAGGCAGTCCTCTACACTGATGACATCACCACATAATCATACAGGGAGGGCATGGTGATGTCATCACGCTTAGCACAGGTCTTTTTCAATCAAGAGGTGAGCGGACTGCCTCTGCGCGAGCAAGTGGATGAGGTGAGTATGAGTATTTATTTTCCGTGCTTTCTAAGAAAACTCCAGCCGCCATTTTAGGAAAAATGATTCATTAAAGTGCAAGTAAATTTGGTTTAGTTTAGAATCACATTTTTCCTAAAATGAACTCAACACTAGTGGACATGTATGGCTTTACCAGTGCAGACTTTTGTTTGGTCTAATACAGAATGTATCTCAATTGTGCTCTTAAAAGACCATAGAACATTTTACAGTGGATTTTGTTGTCTTCCACAAGCCAACAACAAACCAAGATGCGTTTTTACAGTCTCTCCTGCCTCCGCCTTTCTTAGCGTCTTTTATTCCCTGTTCCTTTTTTCTCATGCTGAGCAAAGGAACTGGAGAAGGGACCTCTGAACCTTTGTTTTTGGGATTGGTGAAAGCCTGAAAAGTCAAATCCTAGTCATATGCCAATATTATCTTTTGGGAATACCCTTTATAAATAATTGGAATTTATATGAAACTCTGCACTCCTAGCGGTGCACAACAGGGTGCAAAATGGCGCAAACCAGGCAAAATCACCCCACTTTTATGCCCAGTTTCTCCAGTATAAGCCTTTTGGTAGTTATATAGCTCGGAAATTCTCTTCATGAACCAGGAAACTTAAGATAAACTGAAGTGTCTTCAACCCCATGCAGCAGTTCTTGGGATTGTGAATGGATAGATGAGAGAAACCTATATGTAATGTAAGATGTTAACTGTAGATAAGCAGTGCCTTGTGTGTAACTGTGAGTTTAGGATGGGAAAATGGGAACTTGTGAGAGAATTATAGCATATTATACCACTGCCATGAAACCGTCAGGAGGACGACCTCCATAGATGGTACTATATGACTAATAATAAACCCTTTGTAACTGATGAAACTGACATCCTCCTTTTGTGAAACATCTTCTGATGTTCTCAATCTATTGGAACCTTTTAGTGTATATTTCATATAATGAAGCAAAGGAAAGGTTAGGTCCCATCTACCAGCCTTGAAGTGGCAGGAGGTGACAATGTATCCAATTTATCCCCAGAGAACATTATGCATTAGAGAAATGAAAGATTATGGGAAGGTTTTATATGGCTATCCTTGACAATCATCACCATCATCTTAATCATCATCTCTGAAAATCCCTGGAAATAAAGTCAAATCTCTTCGCAATCTCTTGTACTCAAATGGTATACATAGAAAACGGGAGACTCCATGGCAAAGATAAACATACAGCCCCTTTCTGGATCTGCTTGAACTGCTTAACGCGGGGGTTAATCATGCACATAATAAAACACAATAATGTGCATATTACAGAATACGTGGCCAACACTGATGATAATAACACTTTATAAAGGCCAAATAATACCGCTACATCATGACCCAGTCATTAATAATCCATTTCAGGCCCCACTCAGTGACTTACTGGTGATGTCTCCTCTGACTGGAGTCATTCTCTTTACTTTTTCTCAGTCCTGCGCAGATCACCATGATGATGTCTCCTGACCACAACTTCCTTCTGCATAATTGAACACACCAATTTTGTATCAATGCCTCCTTTTATGCCCCTACTTAGTAATAATCCCCATTTAGACCCCAGTAGATATAATACCCACCCAGTAGATGCCCTATGTACATATAATGCCCCCCAGTAGTGCCCTCTTCACTAATAATTCCCCCCAGTAGCGGCCTCTTTACATGTAATGCCCCCAGTAGCGGCCTTTTTACATGTAATGCCCCCCAGTAGTGGCCTCTTTACATATAATTCCCCCCAGTTATGACCTCTTCATATATAATTTCCCCCAGTAGTGCCCTCTTCACATATAATGCCCCGAGTAGTTCCCTATGTACATATAATGCCCCCCAGTAGTGCCCTCTTCACTAATAATTCCCCCCAGTAGCGGCCTCTTTACATGTAATGCCCCCAGTAGTGGCATCTTTACATATAATTCCCCCCAGTTATGCCCATGTCACATATAATTTCCCCCAGTAGTGCCCTCTTCACATATAATGACCCAAATAGTTCCCTATGTACATATAATGCCCTCCCAGTAGTGCCCTCTTCACATATAATTCCCCCCAGTAGTGGCCTCTTTACATGTAATGCCCCCCAGTAGTGGCCTCTTTACATATAGTGCCCCCAAGTAGTGACCTTTTTAAATATAGTTCTCCCCCAGTAGCGGCCTCTTTAAACATAGTCCCCCCAGTAGCAGCCTCTTTAAATATAGCGCTAACCCGCCCCTCCCCACCTGTAGTGGCCTCTATAAATATAGTGCCCCCCAGTAATGATCTCTTTAAATATAGCCTCCACTAATAGTGCCTCTTTAGATATAGTGCCCCCCACTAAATAATGCACCAACTCCTCCCCCATAGTGCCCCAGTAGTGTTCACAAACCAGATTAAAAGAAATAATAATAAAAAAATGCCGTCTGCGCATGTCATTCTTCCAGCCTGCTGCTGCCTGCGTTACAGAACAGGCAGTCTGTGCCAGGTGTCTGGTGGCTTGATGACGTCATCACGCCACCTGTGATCCAGAGCAGGAGGTTGCGATGATATCATGGCGACCTCATGCACATTAGCACTGCCCTATAGACCTCAAGTTTAGTAGCCTTCAGCCTATGATGCTAAATGGTGGGGCACAGAAACAAAAAGGTCCCGCCCCGTCGCTCAATTCCGTTGACCAGTACCAGATAATCCATGGCACGGTACTGGTCCATGGCCTGGTGGTTGGGGACCTCTGCTATAACAGGATAATGACCCAAAACACACAGCTAAAAACATCCAACAATGGCTAAGAGCAAAACATTGGTTGGACTACTCTGAAGTGGCCTTCTATGAGCCCTGATCTAAATTCTATTGAACATCTGTGGAAGGAGCTGAAACATGCAGCCTGGAGAACGCACCCTTCAAACCTGAGACTCTCATTGAGAGTTACAGAAATCGCAGTTTCAGGTTATTTCAGTGACCATTGTGGGCTTTTCTTTCTTTTTAACAGAAGGGTAACAGCAATTTTATCCATGTGTGTGTATATATATATATATATATATATATATATATATATATATATATATGGCAATAGTTATTCATTGTCTACTATGGACAGAAAGTGGTCTAGAAGATCTCTGACTAATGATCGTAGATATTGCCTTGTAGGGCTAGCTTCGCTGAATGTTAAACTTTTCACTTAGTTATCCAGTACATCATTCTGGAGAGAAAGTGCTTTTAATCCATATGCAAATCAAGTGCACTAAAGGGGGGCCCAAGTCACTCTGTGCACCCTTGCTCCACCTGCTTCCTCTGCCAGCTCCTTCCTTTCCTTTTTGGTTGAAGGGCCAGGTTCCCTCATTGTCACCTTGCCTAGTGCTTTCAATCAATCAAGAAAGGGAGGGATTGAGTAGAAGAGGAAGCAAGAGGAACAAGGGTGCACAGAGTGGTTTGGTCCCACCCTCAGTGCACCTAACTGCTCATTTGCCTATGAATTAAAAGTAATTTTTCTCCTGAATGCAGCAATAGATCACTAAGTGTTGCAACATCCTAGCGTATTTTTTTATTATAATTTTTTTTAACATAATATGTTTTATTATTTTCTTAATATAATATGTTTTATTGATATATAATTCAAATTATAAAAAAGAGCAATTCTTGCATAAATAAAAAATCCTAGAGTAGATACACAGTAGCTACAAATATAATATATAGACTAAGCCCTAAAATTTGACATTCTTAGCCAATATATTTTGATCAAAACACAAGTAGCAGCACACTATATGTGCAGGATCTGCTCTCCTGAATGTACAGGGTGGGCCATTTATATGGATATACCTAAATAAAATGGGAATGGTTGGTGATATTAACTTCCTGTTTGTGGCACATTAGTATATGGGAGGGGGAAAACTTTTCAAGATGGTTGGTGACCATGGCGGCCATTTTGAAGTCGGCCATTTTGGATCCAACTTTAGTTTTTTTCAATGGGAAGATAGAGGGTCATGTGACACATCAAACTTATTGAGAATTTCACAAGAAAAACAATGGTGGCGGCTTGGTTTTAACGTGACTTTATTCTTTCATGAGTTATTTACAAGTTTCTGACCACTTATAAAATGTGTTCAAAGTGCTGCCCATTGTGTTGGATTGTCAATGCAACCCTCTTCTCCCACTCTTTACACACTGATAGCAACACCGCAGAAGAAATGCTAGCACAGACTTCCAGTATCCGTAGTTTCAGGTGCTGCACATCTCGTATCTTCACAGCATAGACAATTGCCTTCAGATGACCCCAAAGATAAAAGTCTAAGGCGGTCAGATCAGGAGACCTTGGGGGCCATTCAACTGCTACATGATGATGTGTTTCCCACTTTATGCACTGAAGCTGGCACGTTCCCTGAGTTTTTCCAGCAAGATGGTGCACCACCACATTATGGGTGTCAGGTCCAAGTATTCCTAGATGAACAGTTTCCTGGAAAGTGGATTGGTCGTCATGGGCCAGTTAAATGGCTCCCGAGGTCTCCCGATCTGACCCCCTTATACTTTTATCTTTGGGGTCCTCTGAAGGCAACATAATGGGCTGCACTTGTAAATAACTCATAAAAGAATAAAGTAACGTTAAAATCAAGCCACCACCATTGTTTTCCTTGTGAAATTCTCAATAAGTTTGATGTGTCACATGACCCTCTTCCCTTTGAAAAAAACTAAAGTTGGATCCAAAATGGCCGACTTCAAAATGGCCACCATGGTCACCACCCATCTTGAAAAGTTTCCCCCCTCCCATATACTAATGTGCCACAAACAGGAAGTTAATATCACCAACCATTCCCATTTTATTTAGGTGTATCCATATAAATGGCCCACCCTTTAAATGCTCAACGGTATAGGTAGATTTGGAGTAGGTCCTGCCTGACTGAGACCATCTTGGCTCTGGTAGGTGGGCACAGATGTGTTTTGATCAAAATATATTTGCTGAGAGTCTCAGATTTTATCAATAGAATGAGGGCTTAGTCCATATATAATGTTTGCATTCTTTTCTGTGTATCAGGTGACAGTGACAGATTTCCATCATGTTGGTTGTCTCTGAGAAATCTTCTGGGTTGCTTCCTGTAGAAGACAAAAGACTATTGCTGTACAGTTACCTATCTCCCTCCTCCAAAGAGCTGTGGTAAGACACCCAGTGATGACTCCATATTCTTCTTGAAGACCTGAACGTCTCCATTCTATTGAAGTGACCTTGTTGTGGTCTTCTATTCATTGAAGTCTATTTGTAAGCCGTGACCTGCAAACTCATTAGCGATGGAGGAGTGGAGAACATGGACTGTCTATAATGTCAGAAATAATAGCAGCATGTAAATCATTTATTTCACTCCATTATGTAGAGTTCATGGACAGAAGTCACACTTCACAGTCTGATATTCTATTTAAGAATAAACCCTTCATTACAAAAAAAAAAGAAAAAAAGAAAAATACAGTGTGTGATAGAGAGGAGGATAAAAAGTGTTCTTTATTAAACAGATGTGTCTATAGGTTTTATTTTCTAGCTGTTATATCGTATATAGATTTTACTTGCTTTGAAATGTTGCCATGACTTATTGGTACTTACTTGGTATTTATTTGTTTGTTACTGTTATTGGTGTCAAACAATTTACGATTTAATTTCAGTATATATTATCAGTAAAAATGTTTTAATTAAATAAACCAATGCACTCTTTAAAGAGGGTCGCTCTCCTCTCCTCTTCTGTTTTAGTAACTATTTGCATACCCCATGTAATTACAATTTTGGAGCATCTTATGACTCTGTGTTGTGCTGTTCCTGTATTATCTCTGCCAGAAGTTATGAATGATTTTCTAGCAGTTTGCAATGAAGGTCCAGAAGGGTGTTACCTGTTGGAGAGGGGGGGAGGGGACCCTGCACAGTCTGACACTGGCAGCACTGATTGGATAATGTCAATCTGTGCAGAGACACACCTCTAACTGGTAACTCCTATCTGGATATTCATTGTGGACTGATAGCAATTCATTCATAAAGTTCTCTTATAATAGAGGAATGGCATAACACAGTCATAAGAATAAATGCTCCAGAATTGTTATTTCATGGAGAATACAAGTAGTTACTAAAACAGACATGTCAGGAGATATTCTCTCATTAAAGGCTATGGATACCCATCCATTTATTATTGCATTTTACTCATTTTGGGCTAAAAATAATTTTCAACTGTCTTTAATAAAATTTTCAACCTTTTTTTGAGATACAGGGGTTAAAAAAATGCAGACTATCGCTTCTCAGTCCCATCAGCTGATGGCTCATGTGAAGCCTTAACGCTGTCGACCTCATAAACACTGACCCAGTAAACACTCATGATGGCTAAACTCTTATCAATATAAGAATATGGCTTAAATGAGTGTTTATGAGATGAGGAGATCAGAGATAATGTGCCGTCAGCTGATGGACTGAGAAGTGATACTCTGCAAACAGACTGATTTTTAACCCCTATACTCAAAAATGGCTGAACATTTTTAATAAAGACAAAAACAAAAGTCTACGCCAAAAATGAGAAAAATGCAGTCATTAAAAACCCAGAAGGAATCCATAGCCTTTCAGCTTCATGTACAAAGACTATGACAGTTCTCCTGCCACGTCTTAGTAAATAATTACATACCCACTATAATTAAAAATCTGTAGAATTTTTCTTTAAGACTTTACAGTCTTTTATTCCTCTTGGAAATAATTGATCACTATGAATTTGTAACCATTGCGGCTGATATACAGTAAGTCAATTAGTGAATATAACGGTTTACAGCTAATTTCCGCGGTGCTTCCTTAAGTTCAGACCCAACCCTCTAAACCAGGCATGCTCAACATGCGGCTCTCCAGCTGTTGCAAAACTACAACTCCCAGCGTTCCTGGACAACCTACAACTATCAGCCTACAGCAAGGCATGGTGGGAGTTGTAGTTTTACAACAGCTGGAGGGCCGCAGGTTGAGCATCCCTGCTCTAAACAAATACAGATCATCAGAATGAATTCGAAAAAAAAGACTTTCTAAATAAATAGACATCTCAGACTAGACCCCATAGTCAAAACAGACCTAATCCCTAACGAATACAGACCCCAGACCTCAGAATAACTACACATCCTAGATGGCACTGGGGCCCAGAATGTTCAAGTTACACTTCTGGCAGGAGAGAAGGGGGTTAGGTCAAGAGTTTGGCATTGGGGAAGGGGGAGGGTTGCTGTTGCAATTTTTGCCTTAGGCTTCCCTGCCCCTGGCCACAAAGCACTGAGGGAAGGGGGGCCCAAGCTGAACTCTTGCACCAGGGCCCATGAACCTTTAGATACTTACCTGCACGGTATGTTTGATGTAGTGCAGTGATGTTAGACTTCTCTACTAGTACACATAGGGCAAATCCGTTCCCCCAGGGTTTATAATATTACATTCCCATATGAGAAGTAATAAGTGATGAGATCATCTACGAGTACATCTGAGGCCCACATAAATCACTTACAGAATGCTTCTATATTTGTAAAGTATTTGGTGATTTTCTTCAATTTTACACCTCACAGCATTGAGTCACAAGAGAAATTGTTCTGGACAAAGAGTCTCTTAAGTAAAATTGCTTCCAATTATTTTCCTGCCTGTCCTGGAGAATCTTGTTACTCAGATTTTTATAATGGAGCTGATGCTGAAGAAACACGTCTTATCATAATAGGGACATTTCATCCGTGGCTATTACTTTCTGTGGGAGAATATAAGTTGTGCCCCTTTGAAGATATGTCAAAGGTGTGTGTGAACAGCTCTGATATAGAGCTTTATCCAATTTAGCTTTCATCATGCCTATGGCTCAGCATGGCCCCATTATAGTGAATGGGAGCAGCTACTGCATAAAAGCTGTTTGGCGGTGGTACAGGGTGTCGGACCCCTGCTGATCAGATGCTGATGGCCTACACTGAGGACAGGCCATCAATATTAAACCCCTGTCAACTGGAAACTCACTGATAAACCAGGAAAACCAAGCTGAATATAATAATACTTTTCAAGTAGTGATCTGTTGCTTCATTCTAGAGAAAAAAATAACTTTTAATCCATATGCAAATGAGCAGTTAAATGCATTGAGGGTGGGACCAAGCCACTCTGTGCGCCCTTGCTCCTCCTGCTTCCTCTGCCAGCACCTCCTTCCCCTTTCTGATTGACAGGGCTAGGTTCTTGCAAAGTCATCCCTTTTGGCCAGGGGCGTAGCTAAAGGCTCATGGGCCCTGGTGCAAGAGTTCAGCTTGGGCCCCCTTCCCTCAGTGCCTTGTGGCCAGGGGCCGGGAAGCACTTAGCCTTCATGCAGCCTTTGGCAAAAATTGAAATGGCACCTCCACCCCATGCCAAATTCTTGACCTAACCCATTCCCTCTAGCCAGAGGAGTAACTTGACCTCCATGCACTTACTATAATAACGGTTTCTTCTTATGTGGCACAAGGGTCTTTGGGGCCCCCTTAGGTAGCGACTGCTACCTCTGCACCCCCTATAGCTACGTCCCTGCTCTTGGCCCTGTCAATCAGGAAGCAGAAGGAAGGGCTGGCACAGGAAGCAGGATGAGCAAGGGTCAGGAGGTGCAAATCTACATCATTGTACAGTACAAGCAAAGTAGATGAGATTTCCATGCTTCAATTCTTTCCATTCTTCCATCCATTATTCTATCCATGCTTCCATTATTGCATCCATTCTTCTATTCATTCCATTCTTCCATCCATTATTCCATCCATGCTTCCATTATTGCATCCATTCTTCCATCCATTCTTCAATTGGATCCATTCTTCAATTGGATCCATTCTTCTATCCATTCAATTTTTCCTTTTAATCCTTTCTTCCATCCATTCCATTCTTCCATCTATTCTTCAATCAATTCCATCCATTCTTCTATTCATTACATTTTTCCATCTCTTCCTTTCTTCCATCCATTTTTCCATCCTTTCCATTATTTTATCCATTCTTGGGATAGGGGTTCTGCCGGAGCACCTGTAAAATTGAACTAGGGAATTGGAACTGGACAAAGTATTCTCCGCAGTCATGGCAGCCTTTCAATTCTGGACCACAACACGCTCCTAAAATGAAATTTCGAGGGGAACTGAAGTGTATAATCACTTATACTAAGCCGTTCTCTCCGGTACAAATATAATTATAGATTGGACTGTTTTTGCAGGGATTTTTCAAAAAAGAGAAAGCCTTCTCCGGTCTGGTATGAAAGCCATTGAGAGAATCATAGGTTTGAAAAGTGAAATATGTGCCAAGTTGGCCCTGAAGAAAGCTGGAAAGGCATGGTGCCATGCTGGTGGGTTTTGGAGGGCACAGCTGTGCCTCTGTCTGCTGGAAGAAAGGCAAATACAATTCTTAGTCAGTAAATAATCAGTAAGCCAAGTGGATTAGTGCTTTTATTAATTTCCATCAGGGCGGGCTTCAGTCGCTGGAAAAGCAAAACTTGATACTGTAGATGAGGTTTGTTTTAGAAAATGAGGATTCAAAAAAATTTTTTTTTACTTTTTATTTCTATTTTTTGCAGCGTGCCAAAAGACATCTTCATTGTTATTCTGAGTGATTTTCAGATGAAGACCATTTTTATGTTGGATTTTATCCGGCGTGTGAATTTGTGCATAATAGAATTGAGAAAACATCATAAATCTTTGATAAGTTAATAAGAGTCTCTGTTCTGTTGATAATGGTGGAAATAAATTGTGCGTGAGCCTGTGCAGTGCTGGGTTCAGATGGAAAGTTCCATTAGGTCCAAGGAATAACGGGACTGAATATTCATTATACAAGATATTGATGGAATAATAATAATAATTACTATAATAATGATAATAATAATCAGAATAATTGTTGTAATATATCAAAACATTTTTTTTATTAATTCTGCATTATAGCAATTATTACTGAGCTGTTTACTCAGTCTAAGCTCCTGTTCACACTGGCGTTAAAGGGGATGTCTCACTTCAGAAAATGGCATTTATCATGTAGAGAAGTATTAAAGGGGTTCTCCAAGTTATATATATTGATGACCTATCCTTAGGATAGGTCATCAATATCAGATGGGCGGGGTCCGACACCCGGCACCGCCGCCGATCAGCTGTTTGAAGAGGAAGCGCGCGCCGTACCGGCGCTGCCTCCTCTTCACTTTTTACATGCTGGTCGACACGGGGGTAGTGGTGAGTAGGTGTAATTACACCTAACTGCCCCATTCATTTCAATGGGAAGGCTGGTTCCTATACAAGTCTATGGGAGCGATTCTTCCCATAGAAATGAATGGGGCGGTTAGGTGTAATTACACCTGCTCACCACTACCCCTGTTACGGCCAGCATGTAAACAGTAAAGAGAAGGCAGCTCTGGTACAGCGCTCGCCTCCTCTTCAAACAGCTGATCGGCGGGGGTGCTGGGTGTCGGACCCCTGTCAATCTGATATTGATGACCTATCCTGAGGATAGGTCATCAACAAATTTAACTTGGAGAATCCCTTTAACTTTGTCTACATGATAAATTCCGTTTGCAGAAGTGAGATCACCCCTTTAATGGAGTCTGGAGTTTCCATTAGACCTTTAATATTTTTGTACTGCTATTCTTGCTGTCAAAATGGGCCACACCAAACACCAATGGGCCACATTAAAGCCGATGATGTTTGGTGTTTGACCCCCCCACCCCAATCCCTTTCTATGACCCTTCAACCAATTTTCCCACCTCCTTGTTTGCTAACAATGCAGTTTGTTCTTAGAGTGCTGTCAAGTACAGGGTTTCCTCATCCCATATCAAAAGGAATTAGACTAACCTGGCCCAGGCCCCTCTCTCCACAGCCCCATGGCAACTTAATGGCCTGCCTCTAGAGTATGAACGTCTTTGAAGACTAAAGAACACGTAGGGCCACAAACCAAGTATCACAGAAGAACAGAAGACTAGGGTGAGGGTAACTGCTGAGGTTCAGGATATGGATAAACCACCAATGGTGCTGTCAACATCCCACTCTGGTTGCCCTTAAAATGCATTGTAGTAAGTAGAAGATCTGGACCCAGGCACGTGATTGACAGATCATCTGATGAGGTCATCAGGCTTAGCTTGCCAGAGAGAGTGTAAAAGTATAGAAGAATCTTGGCCAAAAATGTGCTGATAATTAGTATAAAATGAACCATATTATTACAATGTAAGAAATATGTTACGTATTGTATTAGTAAAAATCATCACTTTCAGACTTGTTGCAAATTGAAGGCGTTTTCAGGGAGTTCCATATTGATGGCCTATCTCAGCAGAAGTCATCAATATGTGACTGGTGAGTGTCCGACTTCGGGCACCCACGCCGATCAGCTCTGGTGAGCACTGCAGCCTCCTTACAATATACTAAGCATAGCGCCATACATAGTATAGTGGCTGCGCTTGGTATTGTAGCCCAGGCACATTCACTTAAACGGGACTCAGCTGCAAATAAGTCATGAGACCGATTAACATAATGTCTCTAAACTAGGAAAAGACTGCGGCACACACCTGAGCTGATCGGCAGGGTTGCCGAGAGTCCTGTCCTTAAAGGGGTTGTACCATCTCACACATTGGTGGCATATCACTGGGATATGCCTCCAATGTCAGATAGGTGTGGGTCCCACTTCTGGGACACCTACTGTATGTCTAGAATGGGACCCCCAAAGCAAAGGAGTGCAAACTGTTTATGTACGGCATGCACTCCATTCACTTCTATGGAAGGTCCGAAGAGAGCTCAGCGGGTGTGCATGGCTTCTTCCCGAGCTCCCATAGAAGTGAATGAAGTGTGCACTGGGCAAGTGTGGCCAACTCTTCATTCACCTCTGTGGGGGTAGCGGGAATAGCCGAGCCAAAACTTGTCTATTTTCGGCACTCGCATAGACGTGAAAGGAGTGTGGCTGCGATTGAATGGTGCTTCTTCATTCACTTTAGTGGCCTCATTCTAGATATAGGTGCAGTTCCCCAAGGTGGGAGCCCCACCTATCTGAGATTGGTGGCATATGCTAGTGATGTGTGAGATGGGCAAACCAAATAGGTCCTTCCCACCTATCCCTTGGTTGAGCTTGATGAACTTATGTCGTTTTTCAACTGTATTAACTATGTAACTATGTAATTAACCTTGAATATCGAAGTCCATGAAAACCCCTTTAACCAATGAGTGTATAATGTACATCTATGAGTAAATGCAACGTTCGATATCGTGAGTTTTCCTCCTCATTAAGGCAATCCCATAATTAATGTCATTAGTACAATTTAATCTGTGGTGATAATTGGAAAACAATCCGCCGCCTCATGTGACTATGGTATCACTAGGCATGTGATTTTCATTATAAGCACCAATCCCTTTGCTACTGTAGGTGTTACCTATAGCGCAGAGCTGTTAATGACCAAAGCCCTGGTGTAATGCTAGAAAAAGTGATAAAATGATAATTGCTTCCTGCATGAATCGTAATATATTCATTCTAAGGCTAACACTATCTGAAGCCTTGCTATTTGACATATGCTACACTGTTACCAAGCATATTCTTGGTGGAAAATCTCAGGTCCTTCATCATATTTGCTAAAGAACCGTTTACATTGTATCAGGTACCCTCGCTCATGCTAACCTGGATGGTGGGGGTCATCTAAGCGAATAGGCTATGTGACTAAACCAATGTAGCATGCCATAATACATATGTGGTTTTGATGACATTCTGGGATTTTGGTAGCGGTACAATACCTAGCTACAAAATCTAGCTACTGCTATGGACCAAAAGCACCAAAATACAATGCATGTACTGTAAATGTCCTCCTGTACTAGTCAGAAGTGCTCCCAATTTTATACTGAGTCCAAGTCAGGGTTGCTAATCTGAGTTTTTCTTTTTTTCTGGACAACTTTTGCAAAACTCACGGACAACCAACATCTTTTACGAACAAACTGGAAAACCACAATGAATAATAAAGATTATAAGTAATCCATGTCTTTAGCTCAGTATACTGATAAGAACTGATTACCAGAATTTACCGTGAGCTGTAAAAGGATGATAATTACCACCAAAATAATCTAGTCAAGAACCACCAGTTGAATATTTTCACGGACTGTCCATACATTTCTGGACGGTTGGCAACTCAGGTCTAAGTGCCAAAATGGCAGCCCAAATGTGCATCTGACTGGTCAAGAAGGGCACCAAGAAGTAAGGGGGACCACACACTGATGTGCCCATTGGCTCCATATCAGTTAAAGGGATTTTCTGGGAATTAAGAAAATAAAATTACTGAAAATACTTAGAGTCTTTCACTTGTTTTTCACCTATATAACTAAGAGCACTGTCCCACAGAAGATTGCAGACATATCCCAGACATACCTGTGTGCACTGTGTGTGTATTACATGTCACATCCCAGACATACCTGTGTGCACTGTGTGTGTGTATTACATGTCACATCCCAGACATACCTGTGTGCACTGTGTGTGTGTATTACATGTCACATCCCAGACATACCTGTGTGCACTATGTGCCTTTATTCCATGTCCAGGAAAAGCACTTTTATTCTGCAGGAAGACAGCTCCCAAGTGCCCAGCTGAAAGTGAAACTAAAAACAGCTTTCTCTCCCAACTCGATTTCTAACAGCTATATCCATACCTCCCAACTTTGCAAAGAGAGAAAGAGGGACATATTGTGCGGCGCGCTGTGCGCGCCGCGGCAAATTTTTTCTGCAGTAGGTCACGCCCCTAACCCCGCCCACTATAAACTAATCTCACTCAGTCCCCTTACTACACAGGCATAATAAACACAGTGATGTCATCGTACAGGGATAATAAACACAGTGATGTCATCGTACAGGGATAATAAACACAGTGATGTCATCGTACAGGGATACTACACACAGTGATGTCACAGTACAGGCAATTTGTTATTTCTGATTATTTTAAGGCATTCCAGTGCTGGTGGAGTTTCATTAGTTTGAATGAATTTGGAGAACTGCAACATTTCATCGGGGAATGATTTTTCTAAATCATGATGATAGCCTTATCTGCGCCCCCCCATGCCTTGTTTGCACAGGTGTACTGTGACATCATTGTGTTTATTATCCCTTTACGGTGACATCACTGTGTTTATTATCCCTGTACTGTGACATCACTGTGTGTATTATCCCTGTACTGTGACATCACTGTGTTTATTATCTCTGTACTGTGACATCACTGTGTTTATTATCCCTGTACTGTGACATCACTGTGTGTATTATCTCTGTACGGTGACATCACTGTGTGTATTATCTCTGTACGGTGACATCACTGTGTTTATTATCTCTGTACGGTGACATCACTGTGTTTATTATCTCTGTACAGTGACATCACTGTGTTTATTATCTCTGTACAGTGACATCACTGTGTTTATTATCTCTGTACAGTGACATCACTGTGTTTGTTATCTCTGTACAGTGACATCACTGTGTTTATTATCTCTGTTCAGTGACATCACTGTGTGTATTATCCCTGGACTTTGACATCACTGTTTATTATCCCTGTACAGTGACATCACTGTGTTTATTATCCCTGTACAGTGACATCGCTGTGTGTATTATCTCTGTACTGTGACATCACTGTGTTTATTATCCCTGTACGGTGACATCACTGTGTTTATTATCTCTGTACAGTGACATAATTGTGTTTATTATCCCTGTACAGTGACATCGCTGTGTGTATTATCCCTGTACAGTGACATCGCTGTGTTTATTATCCCTGTACGGTGACATCACTGTGTTTATTATCTCTGTACTGTGACATCTCTGTGTTTATTATCCCTGTACAGTGACATCGCTGGGTTTATTATCCCTGTACGGTGACATCACTGTGTTTATTATCTCTGGACTTTGACATCACTGTGTTTATTATCCCTGTACGGTGACATCACTGTGTTTATTATCCCTGTACAGTGACATCGCTGTGTTTATTATCCCAGTGCAGGAAGAGGTAAGTGGTCTGTGTTTGTGTGTTTGTTTTCTATTTTTCAGGGTCGTGAATGCAGAGGACTACGTCGGACCAGCTTTTTTTTTTTTTTAATAAAATGGTCAAACGGGTCTGGGGGAGTGTTTATTTCAATAAAATGTTTTATACTGGTGTGTGTGTATTTTTTTTTTACAATACTACAGTTTTAGTAATTACGGCTATCTACAGACGGCCCTGATTACTAATACTGGGCTTAGTGCTTGCCGGTATGGCAGGCCAGCACTAACCCCAACATCTATTACCTCGGCACCCACCGCCACCAGGGGTGCCGGGAAGAGCCGGGTACCCGCAGGACCGGACCTTCTAAATTGAGGGTCTGGCTCTGGGGCGGCTGCAGGCTGGTACCATTAGGCTGGGAAGGGCCAATAACCGTGTCCCTTCCCACCCTGGTAGTACCAGGCTGCTGCTGCTGGTTGTATCTGGCTGGAGAAGGAAAAAAGGGGGGACCCCACGCCATTTTTTTACAAAAATAATTAAATAATTTAAAAAAAAATGGCATGGGGTCCCCCCCTTTTTTCCTTCTCCAGCCAGATACAACCAGCAGCAGCAGCCTGGCACTACCAGGGTGGGAAGGGACACGGTTATTGGCCCTTCCCAGCCTAATGGTACCAGCCTGCAGCCGCCCCAGAGCCAGACCCTCAATTTAGAAGGTCCGGTCCTGCGGGTACCCGGCTCTTCCCGGCACCCCTGGTGGCGGTGGGTGCCGAGGTAATAGATGTTGGGGTTAGTGCTGGCCTGCCATACCGGCAAGCACTAAGCCCAGTATTAGTAATCAGGGCCGTCAGTAGATAGCCGTGATTACTAAAACTGTAGTATTGTAAAAAAAAAATACACACACAAGTATAAAACATTTTATTGAAATAAACACTCCCCCAGACCCCTGTTTGACCATTTTATTAAAAAAAAAAAAAAAAGCTGGTCCGACGTAGTCCACCGAATCCGACGTAGTCCTCTGCATTCACGACCCTGAAAAATAGAAAACAAACACACAAACACAGACCACTTACCTCTTCCTGCACTGGGATAATACACACAGCGATGTCACTGTATAGGGATAATAAACACAGTGATGTCACCGTACATAGATAATAAACACAGAGCTGTCACTGTACAGGGATAATAAACACAGCAATGTCACAGTACAGAGATAATAAACACAGCGATGTCACTGTACAGGGATAATAAACACAGTGATGTCACAGTCCAGGGATAATACACACAGTGATGTCACAGTACAGAGATTATAAACATAGTGATGTCACAGTCCAGGGATAATAAAGACAGTGATGTCACAGTCCAGGGATAATAAAGACAGTGATGTCACCGTACAGGGATAATAAACACAGTGATGTCACAGTCCAGGGATAATAAACACAGTGATGTCACAGTCCAGGGATAATAAACACAGTGATGTCACAGTCCAGGGATAATAAACAGTGATGTCACCGTACAGGGATAATAAACACAGTGATGTCACAGTACAGGGATAATAAACAGTGATTTCACCGTACAGGGATAATAAACACAGTGATGTCACAGTACAGAGATAATAAACACAGTGATGTCACAGTCCAGGGATAATAAACAGTGATGTCACCGTACAGGGATAATAAACACAGTGATGTCACAGTCCAGGGATAATAAACAGTGATGTCACCGTACAGGGATAATAAACACAGTGATGTCACCGTACAGGGATAATAAACACAGTGATGTCACCGTACAGGGATAATAAACATTGATGTCACAGTCCAGGGATAATAAACACAGTGATGTCACAGTCCAGGGATAATAAACACAGTGATGTCACAGTACAGGGAAAATAAACATTGATGTCACAGTCCAGGGATAATAAAGACAGTGATGTCACAGTCCAGGGATAATAAAGACAGTGATGTCACAGTCCATTATGCCTGTACTGTGACATCACTGTGTTTATTTAATAAACACAGTGATGTCACAGTACAGGCATAATAAACACAGTGATGTCACAGTCCAGGGATTAACATTGATGTCACAGTCCACAGAAAGTTAAAAAATTAAAAGTATTATACTTACCTTTTTCCTAGCAGCAGGGCCAGCATCACCAGCAGGAAGATCTTCTGCTCGTGCCTGAAGGGGGCGGAGCCAATGCTGACGGCCGACCCCGCCCCCCCGCCGAGACCCGATGCATAGATGAAAGGTACGGGGAGCTGCAGGGGGGACAGGAGGGAGGATGGAAGAAGCAGGCAGCCGATTCTGGATGTCTGCTCCTTCCTGCAACAGGCAAGTGTCTCTGCGTCCTATGGACGCAGAGACAGCTGCCAGAGACCGGGACATACCTCCCCCGTACCGGGACAGCGGGACTGCCACTGCAATCCAGAACTGTCCCGCTGGATCCGGGACGGTTGGGAGTTATGCTATATCTTCTGATATACTGGATATAATGATGTGTGATTTTGGTATCATTTGAAAGCTTGGAATGTCAGCTTTCAAAGAATGTCAGAAACATTTTTCTATCTGCTACCAGTCCAAGATATGAGCAGCTAAAGCAGCCCTACCCTCTTCAGTCTGGTTTGCTTTGGGCACTTGCAGCAGCAGAGCCAGGCACTTGGGAGCTGTTTTCCTGCATATAACAGCTTTTCCTGGACATGTACTACAGACACATAGTGCACACAGGTATGTCTGGGATGTGTCTGCAATCTTCTGTGGGGCAGTGCTCTTAGTTATATTGGTGAAAAACAGGTGAAAGACTCCCTTTAAATAATACTTTATTATCTATTTCAGACCATCCCGTGTGAGATCACATACACATTTTTCACTCGGCTAAAGAAGATGGCCTCCCGCTTTGTATGGAGCGGTGGAAGAGCTAGGATAGGTCATACAGTCCTGACCCGTCCGAAAAGACTGGGAGGAGTAGGTCTTCCGGACTTTCTCCTATATTATAGAGCATCAGTGGCAAAATGTGTATTGGATTTGCTCCATAATAGAAAGTCGAAATTGTGGGTAGAGTTGGAGCACGCCCAGGCCTTGCGAGAGGTATCGGCAGTCTTCTGGATGGAGCCATCCCTACTCCCTAACCTCCAGCTCTCGCCTCTGCTGGTCTACTTGGCAAAGGCGTGGCACAAATTTGCCCTTGCGTCTGGTGACTTCTCCTGGTCTTCTCACGGTTGTTCCTGCCCATGGCTCTTTTCTACCTGGTTTACGGGATCATCTTATGCATAGCCTCCCAGACGGGAAACCTGTTAGGGTCCAAGACCTGTATGATAGCAGGGGTATGCGCCCACTTAATAATCTTAATTAATTTTGGTGGAATCCCCAGGCAGATGGTTTACCTATCTTCAACTACATAGTTTTATTCGGTCCCTGGCACCTGGTCCACAGCTGTGTAAATCTCTCACTGAGTTTTAAAAACTGTGCGTGGCTGATTCTGCACCTGGACACGCTATCACGCAGCTATACAACATACTTATTAAAGGAGAGATGGGGGACAAAGCCATTAATTGTGCTCCCCATGCACCAAACTATATTGTAACTTGGGAGAAAGAGTTAGGTGAATCCTTAACGGCTGAGCAATGGAAAAGAGCCCTATTGTTCACTCATACTGCTTCAGTGTCCTGTAGGCTACAGGAACTTAATTATAAGATATTAACACAATGGTACAGGTAAAGCTGCACCGTTTTTATCCCTCAGTTCCCAACACTTGTTGGCGATGCTCGAGTGAGGTGAGAAGTATGCTCCACATATGGTAGGAATGTCAGGGAGTGGCATCCCTTTGGAAAGACATCTTCTCCTTGTACAACACTCTTTACCGCTTCTCCTAGAGTGGCATTGCTGTCAATCTTTCCTGGTAGAATTAAGCAGGTTAAAAAAGGTGCTCTCAGGCTCTTTATCTTAGCTATGAGACAAATCATTCCTCGCAAGTGGAGATCACCTGATCATCTCCTGAGGATAACATGGTCATCTGCTCTGGATGTCCTCATTCATGTTGAGGAACTGAGAGCTACAGACCAGGATAGATTGTCTCCTTATATGCAAGCTGTGGAACTCTGGCAACAATTCCGTAGTTCATTGCAGTTTTCGGACTGGTTACAAAATGGTATCATCGCTTCTTAGGGCCTTCTTTTTCCTTCCCTCTTCCCTTTATTCCCACTGTCATATAGTTCATACTTTTTCCTTTGTATTTTGTTATTTATAACACTCTGAGGTTATGCAGAGAAGCAGTAGATGGTAGGATGGAGGCACTCGCTCTGCCCTGGGTGTATTCAGTCACCATGACTATCACTTTAGACCCCTGTGGTCGCTGTTTATATCATCAGATGTAACTCTTTTGCATTGTTTCTTGCTTTGCTGATTTACATATTATTCTGTTTGAACTTATGTGTAATGTTTATTTTGTCTCTTAAGTGATAAAACTAATAAAAAGAGATTGAACCATAAATAATACTTTATTATAAATATATATCGAAATACCTTTAATTAATTATAGTAGTTTGTTTTGTCTGGGGAGCAATCATTAGGAGAAATAAAATGGCCGTTGTCCTAGTAGTTCACACAAAAACAAAACCTGTCCTAATCACACAAGAGGACAAGTTACTTCACAATACTGAGCTAAAGAGCTGCCTCATCCTCCTCTCTGCTTGTCAGGGATTATGATCCTGAATACAGATGATGAAATCTTCAGCTGAATCTCTGTAGGAATGAAGTTCATGAGGAGACATGAAGTACAGAGGACGGACAGGACAGACTGTGGCAATGGAGAGTACAAACTGCTGCTCAGTACCCACCTACTCACTGTACTTCATGTCTCCTCATGAACTCCATTCCTACAGAGATTCAGCTGAAGATCTTATCATATTCTATATTCAGAATCATAATCCCTGACGAGCAGAGAGGAGGATGAGGCAGCTCTTTACCACAGTGTTCTGAAGTAACTAGTCCTGCTGTGTGAATAGGACAGGTTTTGTGTGTACTAATAGGACGGCGGCCATTTTAATTATCCTAATGATTGCTCCCTAGACAAAACCAGCCATTATAACTAATGAAAGGTACTTGGGAATATATTTATAATAACGTATAATAAATTAATTCCCAGAGTACCCCTTTAAGCATTTTATGCATGATGTACTTGGTTTGTCTTATTAAATATTTCCAAAGTTGGATATGTTATGCAGGGCCGGCCTTAGGGGTGTGCGACCTGTGCGGTTGCACAGGGCGCTTCACTCCCGGCCAGTTAAGGGGGCGCCCTGCCAGAGCGCCCCCTTAATGGCCCGGCCGTGCCCTGCAAGTGCGGCGGTGGGGCAGAGGGAGATGAGCGCTTCCATTGTGGAAGCGCTCATCTCCATAGTCTGCCTTTGGAGATGCGGGGCAGGGGAGGGAGAGGCGTCTCCCCTGCCCGTTCCTCTGATAGGCTGCAGGCCCTAGGCCTGCAGCCTATCAGAGGCCAGCTCAGGCGACGCGATGACGTCATCGCGCCGCCCGAGCCGTACAGCGCTGGACACAGGCCGGAAGAGGCCTGCATCGCATCGCTGCTGGAGGTAAGTAAGTGTTTATTTTTTTTATGGGGGCATTTTTATTGGCACATGGGGGCACTGGGGGCATTTTTACTGGCACAAGGGGGCACTGGGGGCATTTTTACTGGCACATGGGGGTACTGGGGGCATTTTTACTGGCACAAGGGGGCACTGGGGGCATTTTTACTGGCACATGGGGGTATTGTGGGCATTGTTACTGGCACATGGGTGCATTTTACTGGCACTGGGGCATTTTTACTGGAACAAGGGGGCACTGGGGGCATTTTTATTGGCACATGGGGGCATTTTACTGGCACATGGGGGCACTGGGAGCATTTTTACTGGCACAAGGGGGCACTGGGGGCATTTTTACTGGCACATGGGGGTACTGGGGGCATTTTTACTGGCACAAGGGGGCACTGGGGGCATTTTTACTGGCACATGGGGGTATTGTGGGCATTGTTACTGGCACATGGGTGCATTTTACTGGCACTGGGGGCATTTTTACTGGAACAAGGGGGCACTGGGGGCATTTTTATTGGCACATGGGGGCATTTTACTGGCACATGGGGGCACTGGGGGCATTTTACTGGCACTGGGGGAATTTTACTGGCACAAGGGGGCACTGGGGGCATTTTTACTGGCACAAGGGGGCACTGGGAGCATTTTTACTGGCACATGGGGGCACTGGGGGCATTTTACTGGCACAAGGGGGCACTGGGGGCATTTTTACTGGCACAAGGGGGCACTGGGGGCATTTTTATTGGCACATGGGAGCATTTTACTGGCACTGGGGGCATTTTACTGGCACAAGGGGGCACTGGGGGCATTTTTACTGGCACAAGGGGGCACTTTTATTGGCACATGGGAGCATTTTACTGGCACTGGGGGCATTTTTACTGGCAAATGGGGCACTGGGGGCATTTTTACTGGCACATAGTGGCATTTTACTGGCACATAGGGGTATTGTGGGCATTTTTACTGGCACATGGGGGCATTTTACTGGCACTGGGGGTATTTTTACTGGCACAAGGGGGCACTGGGGGCATTTTTATTGGCACATGGGAGCATTTTACTGGCACAAGGGGGCACTTTTATTGGCACATGGGAGCATTTTACTGGCACTGGGGGCATTTTTACTGGCACAAGGGGCACTGGGGGCATTTTTACTGGCACATAGTGGCATTTTACTGGCACATAGGGGTATTGTGGGCATTTTTACTGGCACATGGGGGCATTTTACTGGCACTGGGGGTATTTTTACTGGCACAAGGGGGCACTGGGGGCATTTTTATTGGCACATGGGAGCATTTTACTGGCACATGGGGGCACTGGGGGCATTTTTACTGGCACTGGGGGCATTTTACTGGCACTGGGGGCATTTTTACTGGCACATGGGGGCACTGGGGCATTTCTTACTGGCACATGGGGGCATTTTACTGGCACTGGGGGCATTTTACTGGCACAAGGGGGCACTGGGGGCATTTTTATTGGCACATGGGAGCATTTTACTGGCACTGGGGGCATTTTTACTGGCAAATGGGGCACATGGGGGCATTTTACTGGCAAATGGGGGCATTTTACTGGCACATGGGGGCACTGGGGGCATTTTACTGGCACTGAGGGCATTTTTACTGGCACAAGGGGCACTGGGGGCATTTTTACTGGCACATAGTGGCATTTTACTGGCATATGGGGGTATTGTGGGCATTTTTACTGGCACATGGGGGCACTGGGGGCATTTTTATTGGCACATGGGAGCATTTTACTGGCACATGGGGGCATTGGGGCATTTTTACTGGCACTGGGACATTTCTTACTGGCACATGGGGGCACTGAGGCATTTCTTACTGGCACATAATTTGGGGGCATCTATGGGGGTGGGACACTTTTTACTGGTACATGATTTTGGGGGGAATCAATGGGGGGCACTTGTTACTGGCACATTGGAAGCATTATTACTTCTGGGGCACAGTGGGGACATTAGTACTGTTGGGGGCACTATTACTAACAAGTGCACTCTGGCAGAGAATTATTAGTTGGGACTTTGGGGGCACTATTACTGTGGGGGCACCCTGGCACAGTATCAGCGCAGTTATTTCTGGGGAGCGTTATGTTTACACTATTACGGAACACTATTTGCTGGGCGCAGTTATTTTTTAGGACACTGTGTAAACTAAGATTTTTTTTCTGTCTAACTGCAGAGATGAGAAATGGCTGAAAAATGGCGTCTGGTCTGAAAGGAGAAGATGAGGAAAGAGAAGATCTACATGAGAGGAGACGTCACTGGATGTAAGAGGTATGTGCGCTGTATTAGGTTACATTTCAATATAGAAAGCTATAAATACAGTGCAGAGATATATAGTGTGATATAGGACAGTATAGAGAGCTATAAATACATATATATATATACTGTCCTACTCTACCTACCTATATCACTCTATATATCTCTACACTGTATTTATAGCTCTATACTGTATGACGTTAGTACTGTCACTCGGGGGGGGGGGGGGGGGGCGCCGAGAGATAGTTTCGCACAGGGCGCCATCTACCCTAAGGCCGGCCCTGATGTTATGTATTTTTGATTGGTGTGGTCTGATATCTGGAACCACAACTGATCCTAAATGTGTATGGTGCCTCCTTCTAAATAGAAAGATGAAAACAGCACTCATTCCCCTATTCTCAGGTTAACTGTTTTTTTCTCCAGCAGTCATGCCCTCACAGAGCAGAAATACATGGCGTATTCAATAACTATGCCCCATACAATATAACAGTCAATTGGCAGTATGATAGAAAAATATATGTGTAATAACCTGATATTTGCATCTTCCGCACTTAGTGATTTTATTTTGACAAATTCAAGTAGTTTGTTATTCCCCTAAACTGTATTTAGTTTCCATAGCAATCCTGAACATAGAAATGTGCGCTCTAAGTGCTTTACCCGAGTATTAGTTACTTTAACAACCAAGTTAACTTTTTCTGAAAAAGAAAAAACACTTCATGAAACTACGTATCCAAACTAGAAAAAAACAAGCTCTTATGTATTCCCATAAAATACTTTATTTCAAGTCAAATAAATATAACCAATTATAAATATAAATAACTACTGGATCCAATATCAAATGCAAATGCCAGTGAAATCCACACCATGAGGTATATGGAATCCCAAGGTAATCATATATAGCCATGAATAATATAGCCTACATTATGGATGCACTGTCACTTTAAATAGTAAAACAAACTGGGCCAGGAGAGCAACGTATGAATAGTACCACATTAATGCTATAAGGTACAGTATCCCGCCTATCTGACTTGCATCTTCCTATATCATTGAATGTAAACCATGTAAAACCTCCTTAAATAGTAAAAACTGACAAACAGTAATAAGTGGCATATGTATTCATTAAAGTCCATCTGTCAGCAGATTTGTACCTATGACACTGGCTGACCTGTTACATGTGCACTTGGTCCCATGTTCATATGTGCCCGTATTGCTGAGAAAAATTATGTTTTATTATATGCAAATGACCCTCTAGGAACAGATCTTCATATCAGACCCCCCATAAATTTCAGGACATCACATTAGACCCCTATATCAGACCTCAGATCAGCCCCCATCAGACCTCAGATCAGCCCCCTTCAGACCTCAGATCAGCCTACTTAGCCCCCTTCAGACCTCAGATTAGCCCCTATCAGACCTCAGATCAGACCACTCAGCCCCCATCAGACCTTAAATCAGCCCATCAGCCCACTCAGCCCCCATATCAGCCCACTCAGCCCCATAAGAATAAAATAAAAAACCTATCTTACCTCTCCTGTGCTGCGGCTCCACTCCAGGTCCGGCGCTCCTCTGTCTTCTCCTGCCGGCACTGCACGTCAGGTCATAGTGCGCACACTACGTCCTGACGCTGTATGGGGTCAGGACAGTGCAGTCCCGGCAGGAAAAGACAAGGGAGCGCTGGACCAGAGCAGAGCTGCAGCGCAGGAGGGTGAGTATGTTTCCCCGCTCCCGGCACCTATTACATAGTAATGAGCGCTTCCATAATGGAAGCGTTCACTCGTATTCGCTTTATAAGACACGCGGCAATTTTCCCCCTACTTTTTTGGGGAAAAAATGTGCGTCTCATAAAGCGAAAAATACGGTACATTATATTACAATGCATACATCATTTAACTAAATATTTTAAACCCCTGAATAATTTTCAGACAACTCCTTCACACATATTTTTTTAAAGTTTTTAAAAGCTTTAAAAAGCACCAAACGTTTCATGTTTTTTTCATAATGTGTTTTACAAGTGTATTTGAATTTTTATAGAGAAGACTATAGGAACAATGGCAACGATGAATAAATAAATACCCAGGGTATGCTGAGCTTTTACAAAATGCTGAAAGCCTCATATACTGTATTTAGTGGTCATGTGTTCACAAGCAGATCGCCACTGAAACCAGTTATTGCGGGGACATCGGAGACAGCACAGAGGAGTGGCAGGAAGCCGGTACCATAAGTATGAATGTTCTGTTTAGAAAGGCACTTTTTGAAAAACTAATTATTCCCAGAGAACCTCTTTAAAGAGGACCTCTCCTGACATGCCTGTTTTATTAACTTCATGCATTCCCCATGTAATAACAATTCTGGAACATCTATTCTTATGGCTCTATGTTGTGCCATCCCTTTATTATTTCTACTAGAAGTTATGAATGAATTGCCAGCAGTCTGCAGTAAGGGTACAGAGGGGAGGTAACAAGTTGTGGGTGTGTACCTGCACAGTCTGAAAATGGCAGCACTGATTGGATAGATTAGTCTGTGCAGGTACACACCCCATGTCGTATGAATGTAGCCTTAACCCCTTCCCGACCGCCGCCGTACATGTACGGCGCGCGGGCGGTGCGGGGACATGACGCCCGCTCGCGGGTGCGGCGGGCGTCATGGCCGGCAAGTCTCTGCTGTTTCTAACAGCAGAGACTTGCCTCTTCTCACCTCCATCGGCGGCGACTTCCAGGGCCTTACTGATGCCGGTATCACACGTGATCACGGCATCAGGATGCGTCTGAACACGGAAGCCCACGCTTCCGGGTGGTGTACAGACGCCCCGATTGGCCAATCGGGGTGTCTGTACACCATATGAAAACTGTAATCCTCGCTGGTGAGGATTACAGTTTTCAAACTGCAATTCTTATTCTGGCCACTAGATGGCAGGCCAGGATAAGAAATGAGCAATTCATGGATTTAACTGCATCTAGTAAATCCATGATTGCTCATAAAGAAAAAAAACTAAACACAATAGATCAGATGATGTTTGAGCTTTAAAATAATCACAGAAAAATTTAAAAAAAATGTTAAAAAATATATAAAAAATAAAAAAGATATAAAAGTTCAAATCACCCCCCTTTCCGTATAAGTAAAAAATAAATACCTAAATAACAATAAATATAGACATCATGGGTATCACCGTGACCGAAAACGCCTGTACTTTTAAAATATAAAAAAAAAATTTCAATACGGCGAATTGTGTGGCGGAAAAAAGCGTCCAAATGGCGATTCGCATTTTTTTGTCGCTTTTTTTTTCTAAAAAAAATTAAATAAAAAGTGATCAAAAAGTCATACACACCCCAGAATGGTATCAATAAAAACTTCAGACCGCCCCGCAAAAAATGAGCCCCCATACAGCTCTGTACACATAAATACCAAAAAGTTATAGGGGTCAAGATATGACAAGGAAAAAAAAAAAAAAAAAAAGGGCAACTTTCTAATTATTTTATCACCATCTAAACGCAGGAAAAACTATACATATTAGGTATTGCCGGATTCGTACTGACCAGTAGAATGAAAGTAACCGGTCAGTTTTAATGCACATCGAACGCTGTAAATAAGAAACCCGTAGAACTGTAGCGGAATAGCGGTTTTCTTGCAATTTCACCCCATTTGGAATTTTTTTCCCGCTTCCCACTACACCATATGTAATATTAAATGGTGGCGTTGGAAAGTACAACTTGTCCCGCAAAAAACAAGCCCTCATACAGCTATGTGAACAGAAAAATAAAACAGTTATGGCTGTTTGAAGGCAGGGAGCGCAAAACGAAAATGCAGAACCGAAAAAACCTCCGGTCGTGAAAGGGTTAAACTTAATTTGTAGGAAAGCATGAAGAGAGTTATTAATCGCCATTCAATATTCTGCAACATTGTGAACATTCTTCTAGGTCTTCTGGGATCTAGATTCCCTTTCTGTGGGACATGTACCCCATGGGATACATGTCATATCTGTAGGGGGTAATCATGTTGCGCTAATGCTGTACTATTAATAGGAAGTGCAATATGCAATCAAAGCCTTGGGGTTGTTAAGCTTAGGAACATTGAGATACTTGATAACATTTACTGATCTCTGCAGAAAGGGTTAATATAAATCCTATTTGGAGGATACCCTAGACATTCTGAGCAAGCAATGTTCTTTAGAATATCTCAGAAATTGCCTTTTCATTAGATTGTCTCATTTATTCACTCTTCACAGCTGCAGGAATCTCATGCCGTCTTTGTCATATGTCTTGGTAATTTGTTTTGATACATATCACATCTACTACTTTGAGAACGGGAGATAGGTCTTTATTTCTCCTGATTGTCTTTCAGAACTTCAGAACAAGTCACCTCCATAGCTCCCATCACTCAGTTCACCCGGCTCAGACTCCGTAAATCGTGAAATGTTTTTTTTCGGTGCAGGATTTTGATAAATAGCACAGCACTGGATCTTGTTTAGTCGATCATTGGAGGTAAGCATCAAGAACACACACGGAAATTGTCAGATTATTTATGTACAAACGCTGAATACAAGGTCAGGAAGTCTATTTATTACACATATCACACATTGTATATAGCTTTGTTTTCACATCAATCAACTCCACTGATATAGATGGAAACACAAAATGTCAAAGTTCAAGGTGACCTTCAAAACTGTAAAAGAATAGCTTTCTCCTTCTGCAAGAAATTCTATTAAATACCAAATGTACTTATAAGTCAAGGTGATAGAACATTACAGCAACAAGTCTTTGTGGGTGACCACAGCTGTCCCTTAGTCCTCTCCCAGCCAAGTCAGGATGTCATAGAGATCTGTGCTCCTACATGGCATCAGCCCGGTGGTCTGTTTAAAGGAGCCTCAAAAATACATCCAGGCTTGGATATTATTACTGTTGCTATTTTGACACTGTTCTTGACTCTGGTTCTGATCTTGACCTTGATCTTGGCTTTGTTTTTTTGTCTTGTCCTTTAGATTAGTCTACTCCTGGCCCATCTTCTGACTATGATTCCATCCTGATTGCTATTCCATTGATGCACTCTGGCTATGTTTCTGACTTCTGTCATTTGATGACCATTCTGAGGACTATGGCCTGAGAATCAAGCTGAGAAAGATTATATCTCCTTGTGAGAATGAAGAGTGAAGAACCAGGAGATTCATTAGACTCCTTGCCCCAATTTGGCCAACACCTATCCAACTGGAGCTTCCACTTCTCTTGGAGAAAAGTAACAGTAACAAAATGTTCTTTCTATTTCTCTTTCTGTGTACTGGAATCTAAAGAAAAGAGTAGGTTGTGATAGGTTTAGATTTTCAATAAAAATATCTGTGTTCGTTCTATGCGGACTTAAGTGAGGTTATGGACTAAAAATGTGCTAATTTTTAGGGGGTTATGCCACAAAAAATATTCTACATTTTCAACTAGGCACCTCAATCTGAATACTTTTGTAATTCTATGTAATTAGAAATTTAAAATAGCTACAAATTTATTCAATTAAAATCTGTCTAACGCCACCTACTGTTTCATCTTTTTCTAATTTCTCTGTCCACCTCAATGAGGTCCACGATATAGAAGTAATTCCCAGCAGCAGTGTCTTCTTAAATCTTTATTTTCAGCAACAATACATGTTTAAATACATGTTATAGGACGCGTTTCGGCCCGTCTAAGCCTTCCTCAACCATACATAATATATAATCAACTTGACAGACTTTTATAGCACGAAATCCTGTGACGTAAGACCAGATACATACAAAGTCCGGACCGTCCCCAGGGAATGAATTCACCATCAATTCAGGATATTTATAGAATATTCAATGAAAAGATGTGCTCTGTAGAAAATAATAAAACATAGTAAAACATAATAAATATCAACAAGTATAAACAACCTAGATCGAACCGACATCAAATTCCCTATTAAGGACCTGGGGATGTAACGTCCCCAGAGTATAAATCCAATATATCTCTCTTTGACGAAGTATCTCCTTTATATTCCCACCTCTCCTGGGTAAATGCACCTGCTCAATAATTTGAAATCTTAATTGTGAAATACGATGTTTTTTCTCATGAAAATGTGAAGGAATGGGTAACAAAAGATTCTCAGTACGAATTGTAGACTTATGTTTGCATATCCTGTTCTTCACAGCCTGCATCGTTTCACCCACATACAGCAAGCCACAGGGACACTTAATTAAATAAATGACATTAGTAGTGTCACACGTATAATAGCCTTTAATGGTATATGGCTTACCTGTATGTGGGTGATGGAACTCAGTTCCTTTGATGACATGCGAGCATTGACTGCAATGTAAGCATGGAAAGGTACCATTCCTCCTGGACTTGAATACACCCTGCTTAGACTTCTCCAAAGGAGAGCCAACATCAGATCAGAGATGACCTCAATGAGGTCAACATAGTTCCATCCTTCAACTGCCACCAAATGCAGCTGAAAGGACATGCCTTCTGAGAAAAGACGTGCCCCCAGAGCTTCCAGCTTGAAATAAATCTAGTAGATCTTGGTCTGTACGAGGTACAGGGCTGGTTCTAGCTTTGTTTGAAATAGATTGTCATGTACTGTAATGTCTTATTTTCATTTTTCTTCATTAATCATGGGATCCCCCTTTAAGTTAAGTAGGCTACCATTAAGTAAAACTGAGATGAAGAAGAACTCTCTGATCTCTCTTCACTTGAAGATAATGAACTGCAAAATATCAACTCGTGTCCTTTTGGACAGATAGACAGAGCAAGTTTTTGGATAACACTGTGTGCATACAGTGGAGGAAATAGGTATTTGATCCCCCACTGACTTTAAAAGTTTGAATACTAAAAAATAAATGAGACGTCTCATAATTTTATGCCAGCTTTATTTTAACAGTGCCACATAGAATATCAAAAGAAAAACGGAGAAAATTACATGAAATAAGAAATAAAAAATAATTTGCATTTCTTTGAGGGAAATAAGTATTTGATCCCCTAGTAAAACCATGACTAATGTTGGCTCCCACAGACCACTGACACACCCTAATCACAGTGAAGTCGTTACCTGGATGAGAGACACCTGTCCCAAATTGTCACCTGTATAAAAGGCCACCTGCCAACAGTCTCAGTGACACTCCAACATCTCCACCATGGGCAAGACTAAAGAGCTGTCTAAAGATGTCAGGGACAAAATTGTTGACCTACACAAGGCTGGAATGGGCTACAAAGCCATAAGTAAGAAGCTGGATGAGAAGGAGACAACTGTTGGTGCAATTATTCGGAAGTGGAAGACGTACAACATTACTGTCAATCGACCCCGGCCTGGAGCTCCATGCAAGATATCACCTCGTGGAGTCTCATTGATCATGAGAAAGGCTAAAAATCAGCCAAGAACTACACGGGAGGAGCTGAGTAATGATCTCAAGGCAGCTGGGACCACAGTCTCCAAAAAAAACATTGGTAATACACTGAGACGTAATGGTTTAAAATCCTGAAGTGCACGCAAGGTTCCTCTGCTCAAGAAGGCTCACGTCCAGGCCTGCCTCAAGTTTGCCAATGAACATATTAATGACTCAGAGAGAGACTGGGAGAAGGTGCTGTGGTCAGATGAGACCAAAATTGAGCTCTTTGGCCTCAACTCAACTCGACGTGTTTGGAGGAAGAAAAATACAGAATATGACCCTAAGAATACCATCCCCACCGTCAAGCATGGTGGTGGAAGTATTATGTTTTGGGGGTGTTTTTCTTCTAAGGGCACAGGCCAACTTCACCACATTGACGGGAAGATGAACGGGGCCATGTATCGCAAAATCCTGGGTGACAACCTCCTTGCCTCCACCAGGGCACTGAAAATGGGTCGTGGATGGGTCTTTCAGCACGACAACAACCCAAAACATACAGCCAAGGAAACAAAGGAGTGGCTCCATAAGAAGCATAACAAGGTCATGGAATGGCCTAGCCAGTCTCCTGACCTCAATCCCATCGAAAATCTATGGAGAGAGCTGAAGCTTCGCGTTTCCAGGATATGGAGATGATTTGCAGAGAGGAGTGGGCAAAAATTACTCCTGAAGTGTGTGCAAACCTTATAAAAAACTATAAGAAACGTCTGACTGCTGTGCTTGCCAACAAGGGTTTTGCCACCAAGTATTAAATGATGTTTTCCTAGGGGATCAAATACTTATTTCCCTCAAAGAAATGCAAATTATTTTTTATTTCTCATTTCATGTAATTTTCTCTGTTTTTCTTTTGATATTCTATGTGGCACTGTTAAAATAAAGCTGGCATAAAATTATGAGACGTTTCATTTATTTTTTAGTATTAAAACTTTAAAAGTCAGTGGGGGATCAAATACTTATTTCCTCCACTGTATGTTGTATTGTACTATTTACAGTAGATGTTCTTCTGGTGCATGTTGGGTCGTGGTGTGTAGTGCTACTGCAGTGAATGTTACAGTATGTCACAGCGACTGCTCTGGAGTGACAAATGCTGAGGACTGTAAAAATAGGAGGCATATTGGCCTAGCATGACCAAGAAGGACGATTGTGGTAACTAGGGGATGAGGAGTGTGGCACACAGGCACTGTACCACCAGGCTGGGGGGCTAGGAAGAGCCCATAAATAAAGGGGATTTGGTACCATTTAGAATGACTGCAGGTTAACTGCATGCAGTGCTAGACTTCTTTGTGATGGAACTGCTTATACTGCTAGGCTGGGACCTGTTCACTTGGATCTAGCTTGTGAACCTGAAATAGGACCATAAGGAGACCAAAGGCCTGTGCTGCACTGTAAGTACGTATGGCTGCCCGCATTATAGGTGGACTGTATCCTGAAAGTTGATGGCTGAAGAATAACATCAACTCCATGGATTTAACTCTGGGGAGTCCACTGGATCTGCAGGAATGGACAGCTCTGTTCGGGGGCTAGTGGTTCTGTGCTCAAACCAGGTTTAGGTCATAGTCAGGTCCTGGATGAGAAATAGAGAGGGCTCCTGTGATGAACTCATAAGAAGAAGAAGACTACTTGCCATGGAGGCTTCCTCTGCAGGTGGATGAAGGTACCTAGAAAATTTATCTTTTAATGTCATGTGAAGGAATTTGGTGCTCTGTAGCAAAAAAGCTAAGTTCTGACTATTATAAAGATACACTAAGAAACAAATGAGCACAGAATGTTCCACCTAAAAAAAGGACAAATTTATCAGTGTGTCTGCCCTACTTACCATACTCATCAGTCTCTGAAATATCTTTTTGCTGTTTATAAGACACTTTTGAATATTAATTCCTATATGGGATATGGCAGGGGTGTGTTGAGGTTTAGCCTATGTATCACTGTTGTCTTATAAGAGGGTAGCAAATGGCAAGTCAGACCTATCATAAAGCTCGTGTCTGTCTAGCCTCTAGCCATAGGGACCATAAGGGGGCTTGTTACTCAAAGACATGGTTGCAGGAATGACCGTAGATTCATTCCTAATCTTTGCCCAGTGTAAGCATATCTAGCAACTGAATGGCAATTGATAATTTGCTTGTTTATTATGGATCACATGTTTGAGGATGACAGATATATTATCGCTTGTCGGTTGCACAGCCTTTCGCTTTTGGCACCAGTAATGGAAAGTATATAAGAGAAGGGAATGAATGATCCTGCAAACAATTACTCAAATGATTACTCCATCCCAATAATTGTAAAATATGAATGTAATAAACAATCGCTGGTCGACTTGCTACATTGTAACTGGCCAGGGTAAAATGGTCCTTCGAGTAAACCTAGAGACAATTTTTGCACGGCACCAAATTATGATTAGATGTACAATTTTTCACCCTCAGACTATTACCCCGATCCACACAAAGTGATGTTGATTTATTTTGTGTCTTCCCAACCTTTTCATAATCCATTCCAATCAGCTTTAGAATCCTGAATTCTGTATTACGGTGTGAATATTTACATTTGGATTGAGAATGGAGCTCACCATCCGGAGTATTGCATACTCAAGTCCACATTTATTGAACTATAAAAAACTCTACTATTTGCAGAAGCTTTTAATCTCATGCCACTGAAGTGAAGGGTAATATTTGCTCTGCATAACACTGGCCAGATTTGCAAAGGTTTAGGGAGCAGCAGTTACTAAAATTCTGTTATTGACTTTGATTATTACAGCTTCTGTTCTGGGCTGAATACTAATGGTGGATGTGTTATATCAAACGTATCAAATTATTGAAAAATTTTCAGAATGTTTAGTTTATAAGAAGTTTGAAATTATTGTATTTTTCGTGGTATAGAACATGCCTGCAATATCACTATTATTCGAAATAGACCTTTGGCCCAGAAATTTCTTAATAGACTAGATCCAATAGTCACAAGACTATATTTTTTTCTGTTTTTGGCCTCTTATAAAACATAACCTTTATTCCTCCTATTTAATATTAATTTTATCCAAAGAAAATAAATCCCTCAAAATTATTTAAAAATACAAGCTGCATTCAGATTGGCAGTCTCAATATATACTGGTGCAGTCAGAATGCTAGCTGAGGAATATTATCTCCATATTCCTTTCCTTTGAAAGCTGGGAAAGTTGGAAATTGTGTGTATGTATCGTTGCATCATTGTATGTATCATACCTGCAATATAACACACTAAGGTTTTAGAGGAGGAAAATAAGAAAAAAAAATATTTTTCATTAGATCTCTGATCAGACCACCAATGTTAATAAGACCCCCAATAAGAACTTAGATCAGACCCCCAATGTTTATGACACCCAATCAGACCTCAGATCAGGCCACCACTGTTTATAAAAGACCCAATCAGACCTCAGATCAGACCCCCAAGGTTAATAAGACCCGTATTCAGGCCTCAGATCAGACCCTTAATGGTTATAAGACACCCAATCAGACCTCAGATCAGACCCCCACTGTTTATAAGACCCACTTTCAGGCCTCAGATCAGACCACTAATGGTTATAAGACACCCAATCTGACCTCAGATCAGACCCCCAATGTTATTAAAATCCTCAATAAGACCTCAGACCATACTCCCAATGTTTTAAGAACCCCAATCGGGCCTCAGATCAGACCCCTAATGGTTATGAGACACCCAATCAGACCTCAGATCAGACCTCCAAACAGAAACAGTGCTATTAATGCCATCCTCAATATCATTAATGAATAATTTAAATAATAGGGGGCCCAGTACTGAACCTTGGAGTATACCAAAACTATATCTCTCTCTACAGCCAGTTTTCAATCCAATTACAAACTATACTTTTTATTCAAAAATGAATACTGCGCATGTGCCATTCATGTGACTGACTCCGTAAGTGGCGGCTGAAGCTGATGTCACTGTCACTTCCGGGTTCAGTGATGCGAACAACAGCGGGTGCACAATATTCATTTTCACTGCTCTGGAAGATGCCAAAGAAATTGTGGGCACGTGCTGCTCTAACAAGCTAGTGTGCAGGTGCGAGATAGAAATGTCAATCAAAGGGGAGGGGGGGGTGTTTTTAAAGAATGAGGTGTTAGTTTTGAGCACCAATTGCGTTGCTGGAGCGGTGCTCAACCCACATAAGCCCACCTCTTGGTGCTCCAATCCCTCATTTGCATATTAATAAAATATCATATTTCTCCTGAACTCTGGTACCAACAGTGAAAAGAAGGGTGCCATTTTAACCAGCTTCATGAACACTGCCAGGCGATATTCCTGGTTGTATGGGGTTGATCCTGGTGACAGAGCCGCTTTGAGGATTTTGATCTTACCACAAGGTCCCTTCTTAGCGGAACACCCCTGTAGTACGTATTGTAAAGGGCATATTACTGTCTTTGACGCTACTGGGTGTAATACTCAGTCGGTAATGTAGTCCTTCCACTGTTCTAAGATAAGTTGATCTCTGGTACACTGACTTTCATAGAAAATCCTGACAATGCAAAACAGATGATGTAGAATCCTATTCCTGGAATCATCTAAAAGGTCACATATCAACCCTATGGTCCATTACTATTTAAGTATCAATTTAAAGTTCAGGCTTTGAAATCCTTTCATTTTCTGTAGGCATCTCACAAGAAACCAGACTGCAAATCTGATTATTTTTTCCTTTACAGACATAGAGAGGGTACACGGGCCTGAAGTTGATATTTGATAGGAATGTCTTTGTCTTTGATCTTTGTTTGAGCATCAACAATTAATGGAAGCAAACACTCTCATGAATTAGTGAAGACTTCATAGATGATAAATATTTCAATAAGTGCCCCCCCCCACCTCCGGATATCTTCTATTTGCTTGGTATTAAATGTCACATTGCTCAATGATAAAGTACACAGTCATATTGTAGAGGACAAGCTAAATTTGTCACCAGCCATCTAAACTCTTCTTCAAGTGTATTTAATGTTCCTCTGAGAAATGATCACCTATATTACTGTACAGAAGAACTACGGCGGACAAACTGTGCACCAATTACTCTAAAAATTCACCCCAATTCCATTTTGAAGGGCCTTTCCAACATGGTAGGCAGCAGTGAACCTTGAACTACCCGTCCCACTACCTACTGGCATGATCCACCCTAGGCAGTGGCCCACAATTAGTCAACGATCCCTCCATAATAAGTGCAGGGGCTTAAAAGGAAAGCAAGAATAAACTAGTGACAGATTGGCGACTCCACTAAGATCAAAGCGGAAAAGACAAGCTGGGTCAGACCAAGAGAGACTAAGATCTACCTATCTACAGTGCCTTTAAAAACTATTCATACACTTGAACTTTTCCACATTTTTTTCAAGTTATATGTATTTTATTGGGATTTTATGTGATAGACATACACAAAGTAACAAGGATGTGTGAAGTGAAAAGAAAATTATATCAAAACTTTTTTAGAAATACAAATTTTGAAAGTGTGGGGTGCATTTATATTCAGCCACCTCTCGCTGTAATTACAGCTGCAAGTCTTTTACAGTACTTCTCTACCAGCTTTGCACATCTAGAGGCTGAATTTTTTTGCCCATTCTTCTTTGCGAAATAGCTCAAACTCAGTCAGTTTGGATGGACAGCGTCTGTGAACAGCAATGTCAAGTCTTGCCACAGATTCTCAATGGGATTTAGGTCAGGCCATTTTAACACATGAAAATGCTTGGATCTAAATCATTCCATTGTAGCTCTGGCTGTATGTTTAGGGTTTTTGTCCTCCTGGAAGGTGAACCTCCGCTTCAGTCTCAAGTCTTTTGCAGCCTCTACCAGATTTTCTTCGAGGATTGACCTTTATTTAGCTCCATCCATCTTCCCATCAACTCTGACCATCTTCCCTGTCCTTGCTGATGAAAAGCATCTCCACAGCATAATGCTGCCACCACCATGTTTCATGGTGGGGATGATATGTTCAGGGTGATGTGCGGTGTTAGTTTTCCACCACACATAGCATTTTGCATTTTGGCCAAAAAGTTCAATTTTCAACAACTGTCATCTGACCAGAGCACCGTCTTCCACATGTTTGCTGTGTCCCCTACATAGCTTGTGGCAAACTGCAAAAGGGACTTCTTATGGCTTGCTATAAAAAATGGCTTTCTTCTTGCCACTCTTCCATAAAGGCCATATTTGTGGACTACACCACTAATAGTTGTCCTGTGGACAGTTTCTCCCACCTGAGCTGTGGATCTCTACAGCTCCTCCAGAGTGACCATCTTGGCTGCTTCTCTAATTAGTGCTCTCCTAGCTTGGGCTGTCAGTTCAGGTGGACAGCCATGTCTTGATAGGTTTGCAGTTGTGCCATACTCCTTCCATTTTCAGATGATGGTTTGAACAGTGCTCTGTGAGATGTTCAGAGCTTTTCTTTTCTTAAAACCTAACCCTGATTTATACTTTTCCACAATTTTATCCATGACCTGTCTGGTGTGTTCCTTGGTTTTCATAATGCTATTTGATCACTAATGCTCTGTAACAAACCTCTGAGGCCTTCACAGATCAGCTGTAGTTATACTGAGAATACATGACACACAGGAGGATTCTATGTATTAATTAGGTGACATCTGAAGGCAATTGGTCACACTCGATTATATTTAGGGGTATCAGAGTACAGGAAGCGGAATACACATCTATCTATCTATCTATCTATCTATCTATCTATCTATCTATCTATCTATCTATCTATCTATCTATCTGTCATAATTTATTTTAGGCTGATAAAATCCAGTACATTATGTTACAATGCATAAATCATTTAACTAAATATTTTAAACCACTGAATATTTTTTTATATTTATATTTATTTATACACAGTTTCAGCTATTTTTAAGGTCTCGACTTTCTTCCCCTTTTCCAATTTCCTATGACAAGTGCTCTCAGCATATTCGGTTTATCATGTAGCGCGGTACGGCACTAATTATGTGTAAGCTATGAGGCTTTTGTTAATGAGTTTTAGTTCCTGTGCTTTTCGTAAAAAACATGTAAAATAAAGCTGACTGTGCCATGAGAGGTGCTTTGTGTTCAGAAAGTCCAGAGACTGCAAATTTTACGTCGCCTGACTCCACACGTGTGTGAGTTGAAGAAGCTATTTATATCCCCGTTAGCATCCGTTACTGTATGCTTGGTTTATTATTTTATATATATTAGATACATATTTAAAAATCACGTTTTACTGTTACATTATGGTATAAAAAATACAAACAACTGGAGTGTTTATCGTCTTTAAAAGCATTAAAAGCGATAGCAACACAGACTTCATTTGTGGAGGGTTCCTTAGTTCTTGTACAGAGGTTCTAGGTTTTCTAGAAAGTTGGCTAGAACCTGGAAAAAGTATAAAATAAAAAGTAACCATTACTCACTTATAATACACAATAATGATGACATCACACTGTACAGGATCTATATAGACAATAATGATGACATCACACTGTACAACCATCTATATACACAATAATGATGACATCACACTCTACAGGATCTTTATACACAATAATGAAGACATCACACTGTACAACCATCTATATACACAATAGTGATGACATCACATGGTACAGGATCTATATACACTATTATGTTGACATTACAGTGTACAGCATCTATACACACTATAATAACGACATCACACTGTACAGAATCTATATAAACTATAATGATGATATCACACTGTAGAGGATCTATATACATAATAATGATGACATTACACTATACAGGATCTATATACACAATAATGATGACATCACACTGTACATGATCTATATACACTATAATGATGACTAGTGATGATCGAGCACCCGATGTTCGGGTGCTCGGGTGCTCTGGCCGAACACTAGGTGGTGCTCGAGTACTCGGCCGAGCACCCGAGTACAATGGAAGTCAATGGGAGAAGACCAGGCACCCCCTGCTCAGATGAGGGGAGTGTGTCTGGTCCTTAGGGAAACATCAGAAAATGGTGGAAACACCACAGAAATGGTTAGGGAACAGCATGGGGAGGATGTCTGGATGCATCTTGGACACCGAAGTCGCTGCTATTAACGATGGTGGCCGACTATTACGCCATTTCTACAGAATGACAAAAATACCCCCCCAAAACCCAAGATAACATCAATATTACAGGAAATACTGTTAGGAAACATTTACTATTGTTAGGAAATATTTACTTGTACGTAAAGCGCAAGTAGCAGCACGCCCTCACCCCTAATGTTTTACACTGTCAGATCAGCAGCAGGCACTCGCCACAAATGTTTTACACGGTCAGCTCAGCAGCAGGCACTCGCCCCTAATGTTTTAGACGGTCAGATCAACAGAAGACCCTCACCCGAAATGTTTTTGAGTGTCAGCAGCACTGAACGTCAACTTGTCAGGATGAGCACCAGAGTGAAGAAGTAACATAGTAACATAGTTTATAAGGCCGAAAAAAGACATCTGTCCATCCAGTTCGGCCTATTATCCTGCAAGTTGATCCAGAGGAAGGCAAAAAAAATTCCTTCCCGAAGAGGAAGTAGTGGACGATGAAATCACTGGCCCAACATGGGAAGGAGGCAAGCTGAGCGATGACAGCAGTACAGAGAAGGAGGGATGCGCAGCACCGCAACAGGCTGGAAGAGGCGGTGGGGTGGCAAAAGGGAGAAGGCAGGCCACACCAACAAGTGTGGACGATAAAAGAATTGTCATTTGCAACCTGTGCTGTGCCAAAATGAGCAGGGGCATGAACACTAGCAACCTGACCACCACCAGCATGATCTTCATGGCAGCAAAGCACCCTAATAGGTGGGCCAAACGCCTAAATCCACAATCTGTGTCTGCGGGTCACACCACTGCCTCCTCTTCCCTGTGTTACGTGCTAGCCAAGACGCAGGCCCAGATGCCTCCCCCCTGCACCTGGACCCTCGCAAGCACCATCAGTGAGCACATCCACTCCTGTGTCCCAGTGCAGCGTACAGATGTCCATACCCCAGGCCTTTGAACGAAAGCGCAAATACCCAGCCACCCACCCACAGGCCATAGCACTAAATGCACAACTTTACAAATTACTGGCGGTGAATATGTGGCTTGTGGACACTGAGGCTTTTCGCAGTCTAATGGCGGCGGCTATCCCTCGTTACTCAGTACCTAGCTGCCACTATTTTTGCCGGTGTGCCCTCACCGCCTTACACCAGCATGTGTCCCGTAACATAACCCGTGCCCTGACCAATGCAGTTACTGGGAAGGTCTACTTAACGACTGACACATGGACAAGTGCTTCTGGCCAGGGACGATACATTTCCCTGACGGCACACTGGGTGAACGTTGTGGAGGCTGGGAGCGAGTCATACCCTGGGATGGCACAGGTGCTACCGACACAAAGGATTGCGGGCCCTACTGCCATCAGGATTTCTGCCACCACCTACATTAGTGGCTGCAACCCCTCCTTCTCCTCCACCACTTCCATCTAGGAATTGCAGCACCAGTCAGACTTCAGTCAGTAGCTGGAAGCAGTTTAGCACAGCGGCGGGAAAGCGGCAACAGGCTGTGCTGAAACTTATTTGCTTAGGTGACAAACAGCACACCAACACAGTGCTGTGGCAGGATATAAAGGACTGGGCTGAGCTGTGGCTCTCGCCACTCAACCTACAACCAGGCGTGGTTGTGTCTGATAATGGCCACAACTTGGTGGCGGCTTTGGAGCTCGGCAAGCTCACACACATACTGTCACACTGTGTGGGGGGAAAACCACACAGAGCATAGGAGGGAAAGAAGATTAGGCCTGGAAACTAAGGAAGGTAGATGGACAGGAAACCATGACTCTAATCCTGACTGACTACCAGTATGAACAGGCCTCAGATGTAGGCGAGTTCTTACACAGGAACCTAAACCAAACTGACCCTATAGGACCCTGGAACTAATGACAGGAATGAGTCTACCTGTTCCTCCAACAGGAAGGACGAACAGCAGTCTCCCTCAGGCCAAGCAACTGCTTCAACTTAGTGGTTCAGCGGTTTCTCAAAAACTACACTTTTTTGCCTGAGCTGCTGGTGAAGGTGGCCATTTCCGAAAGTCACCTACAGCTTCCACCGGTCTGGCAACGCTTCAGCAGCGCTTACACTTGCCAGCTCACTAACTGCTGTGCGATCCGAGCATGTGCTGGAACCCTACCTGCTCTCAATAAAGACGAACAGCGCTGCATGTGGAAAGGTTCTGATAAGCGCCCTAGTGTCACAACTAGGAAGGAAAAGTTTTGTAAAATGATAAAGGATTACCTAGCTAACAATGTCAATGTCCCTCTGTGCCTTATAAATATTGGGTGTCTAAGCTGGACACATGGCACGAACTGGCATTCTACGCCTTTGAGGTGCTGGCCTGCCCTGCCGCCAGCATTTTTGCGGAGCGGTTATTTAGTGTCGCTGGGGGCATAATAACTGCTATGTGCATCCGCCTGTCAACTGAAAATGCTGACAGGTTGTTCAAAATGAACAAGGCCTGGATTGCCCCTGACTTCACTACCCCATCAGAGGAAAGCGCCTGAACATAAAGGAACTTTAAATGTGGCTTTTAAGGTGTATTGAATACACTGTATTTCCATGAACCCCTTCCTCTTCTCGTCCTCTTCCTCCAGCATATCAAACTGCTTAAACTGCTTATTAGGCTGCCCTCGCCTTTAAATATTTAAGCAGCAGGCCCTCACCCCTAATTTTTTAACCAAAAAGAATTAACCTCACTCTGGTCCTCCTGACATGTTGACCTAACAAGAACCTGTCTTGCGCCGCCCTCCAAACTGAGACATGAAACTAGGAGTTTTGGATGACTTTGTTTCTTGGGCTCTGCCAGGAGGCACAATTTCACTGCACCCAGAGCCATCGACTCTGCGTTCACCATCAGCAGCACGCCCACTTCCCCATTCCTTTCTGCTTGCCTTGCGCATATTATATAGTATATATGCAACTTTGTCAAAAGTACAGTAGTGCAGATTTTTATTAAGTGTATGATCAGAAAAATTTCACCAAATGTCAAATAGGAGCCGCAAATGAGGAACAACGGCCTAAATTAACGGTAGAAAAAATACCAACGGATGTCAGGTATATGGTCTACAGAAACGTTATAATGCACACGCTGTGCACGTAGTGTTAGTGTCAGGGCACACTTGCGTTCTTTTTGCCACAAAAGAAAAAAAATGCAGCCAGATATAACAATGGACTTTTGTGTCTTTTGAACAGAAATACTAGCCCTGCCTAGCCAATTCCTATCCCTACAATATAGGTCCCTCCTTGCACAAGTTATACTGCAGATGCAAATGAGGAACTGCGGCCTAAATTAACAGTATTAAATGTAACAATGGATGTTAGCTACATGGACTTTTGAACGGTTGTAATACGCTGTGCACCTAGCGTTACCGACAGAGCACACTTGGGGTTTTTTTTTGCCACCCAAAAAAAAAAAGCAGATGTATTTCACAATGGACTTTGGTCTTTTTGAAACAGAAACAATCTTTCTACCTACCCAAATCCTATCCCTATAGTTTAATTCCCTCCTTGGGCAAATTAAATTGCAGACGCAAATGAGGAACTGCGGCCTAAATTAACGGTATTAAATGTCGCTACATAGACTTTTGAGCGGTTGTAATACGCTGTGCACCTAGCGTTACTGACAGGGCACACTTGGGTTCTTTTTGCCACCAAAAAAAAATAAAAAATTCAGAAGGATTTAACAATGGACTTTTGTGTCTTTTAAACAATGATACTAACCCTGCCTATAGAAATTCTATCCCTACACAAGTCCTTCCTTGCACAAATGTTATAGCAAGATGCAAAAGAAGTACTGCGGGCTTAACAGCAGAAATTATAGCAAAGTATGTCAGGTATATAGTATACACAGAGTATCCTACAGCTTGCAGCAGCAGCACATGTGGCATTTATGGCAGGTCACCTATTGCTATTTTCACCACCTTTAAACACCCCAAAAATAATAAAATATTGCTTTGTGCCAGATATAATAGCCCTTAAAAAGGCTTTTGGGTCTTTTCTGAGCAATTTCTATCTCTGCCTAGTGTGCTTCTCTCCCTACACTGTCTGTCCCTGCATGCAGCAGCTCTCCCTGTCTAACACTGGCCGGGTCACATGTCACTGGGTGCTTTATAGCACCCGGTGACATGTGACCCAGCCAGCCAATCAGTGTAATGCCAGTAGCTAAGATGGCTACTGGCATTACACTGAATGCCATCCCTCCCCGCACGCTAATTGGCTAATTGGCTATTAGCGTGCGGGGAGGTGACTCGAGCACTGTCCAGGATCTATATACACTATAATGAAGACATCACGCTATACAGGATCTATATACACAATAACGATGACATCACACTGTACAGGATCTATATACACAATAACGATGACATCACACTGTACAGGATCTATATACACTATGGTGGTAACATCACACTGTACAGGATCTATATACACTATAATGATGACATCACACTATACAGCATAGGTTGCCAAAAACACACCCTATATTCTAAAATCACTCAGTGCTCTAAAAGGGGTTTTCTGGTTTATATATATTGATGACCTCTCCTTCAATATCAGATAATATCACATGGCATGCCCACTATTAAGCCATTTGCAGTAGCCACAGATGTTGGAACTAACATGGAGAATGAAGCTGGAAGTGTAATACCCCAGAGTGGTATTACCATTTCTTCACCCTGCTCTTTAACTGCTAATCACAATGTCATCTGTGTACTTATTCCAGGTCTTTTGTCACTGTGCATTAGTAATATTGCCGAGAGAGAGATCTTTAGATAGAATGGAACTTGCTATTCCATTTTCCCCCTTTTGGGCAGAAGTAGGCTAGTCCTGCTTCCTATCAGAAGGAAGGGTTGCAGTTCTAGTTTGTCCCAGTCTAGTCAGTGAAGCTGAAAAGACGTGCCAAGATGTCGCAGTGAAGGGAGGCCCCCCTCCTGCAGCAGGAGTCCCTCCAGAAGCAGCTCATAGAGCACCCTGACTCCTTACAGATCTATAGACAGAGTGTCACTAGAGGATCAACAGCCAAAGGCACCCCACTCCACAAATAGAGAACAGACTGAAAGTCCAGCTGCCTGAATAGAGCCAAGTTTAACACAGCAAAGAGAGAAAGCAGAGTACTCAAGTTTTCCTGTCAGTTTATGCCAAAGCCTGCTGGAACCAAGAGAAAGCCTGAATATTGTCTGGATGCAAGTTGATTCAAGTAAAGATGTTGAACTTTATAAAGGTCTGGACTCGACTTATATTCCACCTCCACCATTACTCATCTCCTTAACTGCTTCAGAGCCAAGCCCTGGGGAGTGATGGTATCCCGGTAGGTGCACCATGACACACACAGAGACTGTTAAGACCGCACCACACCAGACCACTCAGCATTCCTATAGATCTGGCATATGACCGGCCCTGGAGGGGCGGCACATTGAAGAAGCACAGCTCAATTCTCTGTGGCCGTGGCTGCAGCTCAGCTCCCATTCAAGTGGCAATGGCGTGATGCTCTCTGCCCCCTTGGCAGGCACTCTACACATTACACTGTTAATATGGAGTTAATTATGATCCCTGTTAGCCACTTCCCCTAGATTGCGGCTACAATGCCAAGGAAAGTATCTGACAGGGAGCTGAGAGATGTTCCTCTTTACTAATTATTATCCCTTTTATGGTAACCTCTGGTCCTATTAAACCTGATTCAAATTCAATATATTTGGATTTCCTCTTGATCAGAAGTTTGCACTTTTTGTCTAATCTTCCAGCTTTCTCTTAATCTTGAGGCTGGTAGACTATCAGGACCGTCATAAACAAGCCCTGGTGACTCAAAGGGCAGGAGGACCAAGGAGAAGCTCAGGACAAGTCCAGATCCACGAGCTGTAATTGCAGACATTAAAGAATGATTCAACTTGTTATGTGCAAAATAATTTAAAACTGTGATGAGTAAACCTCGAGATTGATACTTTTTGGTCAATTATTAAACAGAACTTTTTTGTACACGTATCATCTTTGAAAAAGTTTTATTTCTATTGATGATTCAATATGATAAACCTATTATTTTCAAAATGAAATGATAGCAAGGGGTGCCCTTGGCAGTTATATTAGATAGAGCGTTTCACTAATAAATTTGCCCCAGGTAAGGGAAATTAAAGCCATGGCTCTACAATCTGTGTACAGACCTGTACAATATGTTAGTAATAAAATAGACTAAGACACTGGTTTTATTCAGTCACTATATGGTGGTATTATTTAGGTAATGTATGACAGTGTTATCCACTTACTATATGGAGGTATTATTTATTGACTATATTATAGTGTAAGGCTACTTTCACACTAGCGGAAGGCCTGATCCGGCAGGTGAAGGGTGCTGCCAGATCAGGACTGCCGCAGCGACATGTGTGGAGCCGGAACCGCGCTCCGGCCCCACACATGTCACACAGTACTTACATACACACAGACACACACACATATACACAGACAAATACACATACATACTTACATGCTCCCGGCAGGTCTTCAGAGCGTCGGAGGAGCAGGACGGCTCACACAGGTGACGATTCCCCATAGCGCCCTCTGCTGGGCGCCTGGTGGAATCGTCACCTGTGCGCGCCGTCCTGTCCCTCCGACGCTCTGAAGACCTGCCGGGGTGCATGTAAGCATGTATGTGTATTTGTATGTGTATATGTCTGTGTATGTTTATGTCTGTATGTGTGTATGTGTAGCCGGATCCGTCATGAACTCCATTGAAAGTCAATGGAGGGCGGATCCGGTTACCATTGTGGTCACACCAGACGGATCCTCCCCCATTGACTTGCATTGGGGGTCATTCCGGATCTGTCTTGGTGCGGATGCCTGGACCGGAGAGCAAACCGCAGCATGCTGCGGTTTGTTCTCCGGTCTGAAGACGAAATGGAATGCTTTCTGGAGCATTCTGTTGTCTTCAGTTCAGTTTTGTCCCCATTGACAATGAACGGGGACAAAACTGAAGCGTTTTATTCCGGTATTGAGCCCCTATGACGGAACTCAATACCGGAATTTTAAAACGCTAGTGTGAAAGTAGCCTTATTCAGTCACTATATGGTGGTATTATTTAGTCTCTGTATGGTAGTGTTATTTAGTCACTATCTGTTGGTATTCTTCCAGGGGTAGGGAACCTCCGGCTCTCCAGCTGTTGTGAAACTACAATTCCCAGCATGCTTCATTCATTTCTATGAGAGTTCTTAGAAGAGCAGAGCGAGTATGCTTGCTGGGAGTTGTAGTTTCACAACAGCTGGAGAGCCGGAGGTTCCCTACCCCTGCTTTAGACTATGTGTGGCTGTTTCATTCAGTCACTGTATGGAGTTTTTTTATTTAGTCATGGTACGGTACTGTTATTCAGTTACTATTTGATAGTGTTATTTAGCCTCTTTATGACATTGTTGTTTAGTCACTATATATAATGGTATTGTTTAGTCTCCGTATAGGAGCAATATTTAGTCACTATATGGTGGTATTATTTAATGACTATATGACAGTATTATTCAGTCACTATTTGGTGGTTTTTAGAAACTGTGTGGTAATGTTGTCTAGTCACTAAATGCTGATATTATTTAGTCATGTATGACAGTCTTATTCAGTCACTATATAATGGTATCATCTGGTCACTTCAGTAACTACATAGTGGTATTATTTAGTCACTATATGACAGTGTTATCCAGCCACTATATGGAGGTATTATTTAGTAACTGTATAGCAGTGTTATTCATTGTAAGGCCTTGTCCACATGGAAAAACTGCATGCTTGGAGCCTGGAAGGCAGTACTCAATGGCTTTGTACCATAAAGCTTAAGTCTCTGTGTGCTGTCCTGTTGTGTCTCCATATGGTACTGTATGATAGTCTACTATTCCACCTGGAAATGTTTGTAATAGGTTGACAGCTAGGTGTTAACATTCTTCGTGTCATCGGGGTGTGTTCCTATAAACTCTGACACTGTCTAAATAAATCTGACAGTGCAGGGCCAATTTAGTTATATATTTCCAGGAGGAATAACAGAACAACAACAATTAATTTTAAGAAAGAGTTGCTTCAGCATTTAGCAAAACATCTATGTCAGGAGAGCCGACAGGTCCTGTTTAATCTAAGGCCTCGTGTCCCTTACAGAAGTATTATCACAGGGACATAAGCAGGGTACATAGGTCTGTCTCTCCATCCTCTTAGCTGTGGCACAGCAATGAGATGTCTAAAAAATATTTTAGCAGTATACTGAGAAATGAAAATAGATCTTCTGACAGGGACACCAATTCCGAGTTAATGATTTCCTTGCAGGAACCTCTACTGATGATTCTTGGGAGGTGACGGAAAGGACTATCTATGAGCCGATGATATGAGGAGGAAACGAGCCGGAATTCTCAATGGATTGAGTGAAATGTGAAAGCTTCGGAGGTTTTATTTAGAAGTCAGGAGTGTGATTGAAGATTCTTGAAAGCAAATTTACACGATAAAGCATCTCACAGACTGGATTATCTCAGAGTTACTGCTAATGACTATTTTCAGAAGCGAGCTGAGAACTTCCCAGGAAGAACTTAATTAAAAGGGTTTGTTTTCAATCCTCTTAAACAGCGAATTGTAAAATGGAAAATCGTGTGAAAAAATATTCTCGGTGAGAGCTGATATTTCCATCTGCCAGGTGCTTGTCCCTGCATGCATTATATCACACATACAGGGATGAAGAGAAAGGTACCGCAAAACTCTTAAAGGGGTTATGCCATGATTCAAATGAATGTTTATATAAATGCTCAGGGCATCTGGGCCGCATAATACACAAAACCTGCATATTAAAGGGTTTCCCTTAAAATAGAAGATAACTCAGGATTTTCTGATTTTTGGGGGTCCAGCAATTAGCTCTTATCACAAGGAGCCGAGCTTGGGTTGTCCCTCTACAGCTGACTAAAGCAGATTTGCAATATCGAATATCAAAGTGTGCAATATTTAAAGGGATTGTCCCATGATTAACGTAAAAAAATGAAAATCAGACATCATGTAGTACATGACAATCTCTTTCTAACAAAGCTAGAACCAGCCCTGTACCTCACAAGGATCCAGAGATCTCCACATTTGCAGCTCGCCCCTGAGGAGCCATTGTAGAGCATGGAAATGTTTGTGTCAAGGTTGGGGTACACAGAAAAGGGGGATGTGATCCCTGAGCTCTCCCCAACCCCTGTCCCTGCCTACTTGCCTCCGTATCCTAGGCGATACGGCGACAACCACGAGGACTGCAATTACTCTGACTCGGTGCAGGGAAAAGGGACAACAAACAGAGACAAACAAAACACAGAAGAGTAGTCAACTAGCCGCGTCAGAAAACCAGAGATAACGAAGTACAAAATTGGAAGACGGTAGAGTAGTCAGATACGAGCCAAGGGTCAAATAAGCAGTCAGGATACACAATACAACGCAAGCAGGAATAGCAAGGATTTGCAAAAACCAGCAAGGAGCAGAGAGGAAGGTAGGTATATATGCAGGAAGATATCCAACCTCCAGGTTCTGAATGGACCAGATTCAGAGAAGCCACTCAGCCCAGCACCTGAGTATTAACCCTGAGTAGACAAACCAAACATGAAGCTGGGCGTTGGCTCCAAAACAACCCACAGTGTGAACATGGTTCAAGGCAAGGCATAGGCACTAAACAGAAACACACAAAAACTCAGAATACCAAGCAAAACATAGAACCTAAGTTCTCCGATGACCAGACCTGACAGTACCCCCCCCTCCACGAGGGGCCTCCGGACCCTTAGACCCTAAGGATGGTTTAGACGGATAGTCCCGATGAAAAGATTTAGCCAATCGTGGAGCATGAACATCCCTAGCAGGGACCCAGGATCTATCCTCAGGACCGAAACCCTTCCAATGAATGAGGTATTGAAGAGAGTTCCTGACCAGTCTGGAATCGACAATCCTCTCTACCTCATACTCGAGATCACCCTCCACCACTGATGGTGAGGGAGGGTCAGGGAGGGGTACCACAGGATCCACATAGCGTTTCAACAGACTCTTGTGAAACGTATTGTGAACCCGCCAGTCAGAAGGCAACGCCACCTTGAACGATAAAGGATTAATAACATGAGTTACGGTAAACGGACCAATGAACCTAGGAGCCAATTTCAGAGACGGAACTTTCAACTTAAGGTTCTTAGTAGACCATAGGACCTTGTCACCCACAACAAAAGTTTCAGAGACAGTACGCCTACTTCTGGATGAATGGACCATTAAACTTTGTGCTCTTTTCAAGTTCTGCTGAACTTGCGACCACACTGTGCACAGTTGGTTAGTTATGGACTCAGCACGAGGGGTATCCGAAACTGACGATGACGAGAAGGAAAACCTGGGATGGAATCCATAATTACAGAAGAAAGGAGATGTGAGTGTGGATGAACTAGTGTGATTGTTGATGGCAAACTCTGCTAACGGAAGATAAGAGACCCACAGATGTTGACAGTCAGAAACAAAAAGACGAAGGTACTGTATGAGCTCTTGATTCATCCTCTCCGTCTGCCCATTAGTTTCGGGATGGAAGGCAGAGGAAAAGGACAATTTTACCTCAAGCTTAGAACAGAAAGCTCGCCACAAATTGTACCCCCTGTCAGACACAACCTCATCAGGAATACCGTGGAGACGCACAATATGTTGAATAAATGGATCTGCCAATTCCTCTGCTGAAGGCAGCTTCTTTAGCGGAACAAAATGGCCCATCTTAGAGAAACGATCTACCACCACCCATATAACAGAGAACCCTTGAGAGAGTGGCAGATCGGTAACAAAATCCATAGACACGTTAGACCAAGGCCGCACTGGGAGCGGGAGAAGAGGTCCCTCAGGACGTCTCCTGGGGACCTTTCCTCGCGCACAGACCTGACAAGCTAGAACAAATGCATGAACGTCAGTATTCATATGTGGCCACCAGTAGTTTCTTTTCAATAGATCTAGTGTTCCCCGAACACCTGGATGACCTGCTAGTACGGAACAGTGTGTCTCCTCTAACACTCTCAATCGAAGGGACAAGGGAACAAACATTTTGCCTTCCGGAAGGTCTCTTAGGGCAGAATTTTGTTTGGAGCGAATTTGATCTGAGAGGTGAGAGGAGATGGCTGCCAAAACAATACCAGCAGGTAAGATGTTACCGGGTTCCGACTCAGGACCCTCAGGGATACCAAAACTCCGAGACAAGGCGTCAGCCCTGACATTCTTGGTACCAGGTCGGAAAGTGACCACAAAATTAAAACGAGAGAAAAACAACGCCCATCTAGCCTGACGGGCATTGAGACGTTTTGCATTATCCAAGTACACAAGATTTTTGTGATCAGTGATCACTGTCACTGGGTGAAGAGCTCCTTCCAGGAAATGGCGCCACACTTCAAACGCCCATTTGATGGCAAGGAGCTCGCGATTCCCAATATCATAATTCCTTTCACAAGACGAGAATTTCTTGGAAAAGAATGCACATGGTCTGAGGTTAGTGAGAGCAGCTGACCCTTGAGATAAAACTGCCCCTACACCGACCTCAGAAGCATCTACCTCAACAATGAATGGCTGAGAGAGATCAGGTTGAATTAATACAGGCGCAGAGGAGAACGCTTTCTTGAGTTCCTCAAACGCAGAGTACGCAGCAGGAGACCAGTTACTGGGATCAGCCCCCTTGCGGGTAAGATCCGTGAGCGGCTTGGCAATTACGGAAAAGTTCTTGATAAAATTCCTGTAATAATTGGCGAAACCAAGAAAACGTTGAAGGGATTTTAAATCCATGGGCCGAACCCAATCCGCGATTGCCTGAACCTTACACGGATCCATCTGAACCTCGGAAGGAGTGACCACATAACCCAAGAATGAAACTTTTTGTACACAAAAAATGCATTTTTCTAGTTTAGCAAACAGAGAATGATTACGCAGACGGGATAACACCAGACGAAGATGTTTACGGTGTGAATCCAGATCAGAAGAAAATATCAGGATATCATCCAGATAAACCACCATAAAAACCCCAATACAGTCATGAAAGATATGATTCATAAAACCTTGGAATACAGCTGGGGCATTGCTTAAACCAAAAGGCATAACCAGATACTCAAAATGTCCCAGAGGCGTATTAAAAGCTGTCTTCCACTCATCCCCTTCCCGGATCCGAATCAGGTTATAAGCTCCCCGTAGATCTAATTTGGAGAACCAGTTGGCCCCCGGAACCTGATTCAGGAGGTCCGGGATGAGGGGAAGCGGTCCAGAGTTTTTAATAGTGATTTTATTAAGTTCACGGTAGTCAATACATGGTCTCAAACCCCCATCTTTTTTCTCAACAAAAAAGAAACCAGCCCCCGTAGGAGATTCGGAAGGCCGAATATGTCCAATAGCCAAACTCTCACCGATGTATTGTTTTAGAGACTCTCTTTCTGGCACAGACAGATTATAAATCCGACCCTTAGGTAACTTGGCATCAGGCAATAGATCAATCTTACAATCAAAGTCTCTGTGTGGAGGCAAGACTTGAGACAGAGGTTTCGAAAAAACGTCTGCAAAATCTGAAATAAACTCCGGGATCTCAGAATCACATACATTGGTAGAACAAAGGGAAACTTGAGACATATGGGCCTTACACTGCGGACCCCAGTGAACTAATTCCTGACTCACCCATTCAATAACTGGATTGTGCAGCTGAAGCCAAGGAAGACCCAGAATCATGTTTACAGACAAATTTTTCATTACAAGGAAAGAACAATACTCAATATGTAGTGCACCCACCACCAATCTTATCTCAGGAGTACGGAATTTGACCAAACCGGCATGCAGAGGGGTCATATCGACACTAGACACCTGGATAGGAGGGGACAGGGGAATCAAAGAAGGCACAATTTGGGAAACAAATTCAAAATCAATAAAGTTGGCGGCTGAACCAGAATCCAAGAAAGCCTGTCCAACACGTGAGGCTGACTGGAAAGAGACGGTGCAGGGCAAAAATACTCTAGAAACATTAGGGAGTACCTGAGCTCCTAGACAGTCCTCCCGATAACTGTCTAGGAGCGGAAGTTTTCCTGCTGAGGTTTTCTTCGGACAGGAATTCAGCAGATGATCCGGACTCCCGCAGTAGAAGCACAAATGATTCCTCGTACGATGTTCCCTTCTCTGCTTAGGCGTAATACTGCCGAGTTCCATCGGTTCCGGTCCGGATTGGCTGGAGACCGGATTGAGGATCGGCTGAGGAGCAGGAGACACCCAAGGAGGTCGCCTGGATCTTAGACGTCTATCTGCCCGGACGGCCAGGGTCATAGCTTCGTCAAGTGTTTTAGGTTCAGCATGGGCTAACAACAAATCCTTCACACGGTCAGACAGTCCAGTCATGAAAAGGTCTTTCAAAGCCCTATCATTCCACCCGGAGTCGGTCACATATAGTCTAAAACTAGCACAGTAATTTTCTGCCATCTGTCCACCCTGACGTAGAGACAATAACTGGGATACAGCTAACGCTGGGCGATCTGGCTCATCATATATCTGACCCAGCGCAACAAAAAACTCGTCAAGGTATGAGCGCAAAGGCGAGGCAGTGGGTAAAGAAAAGGCCCAGGTTTGGGGGTCTCCGCGCAGGAGAGACATAACCAAACCCACCTTTTGCGCTTCAGTTACAAAAACGACTGAGGTCGTAAAGAAAAATACAAAATACATCCTTCCCGAAACAGAAAAAATTTCTTATGGTCACCGTAAAAAAAATCAGGAAGGGGGACCTTAGGTTCAGGTGCAGGTGTGGGAACCTGGGGTGCAGACACAGGAGCCGAGGCCTGCATGTTTTCCTGAACCTGAAGGCGTATAGCAAGATCCTGAATCAAATTGGTCAAGGCCTGGACCTGAGATACCACCACTGACGTTTGCTCCATAGGTGGAATAAACGTAGCTGGTCGTATACAGGTTGCAGGTTATTTTCGGGCTGGTTTTTCTGTCAAGGTTGGGGTACACAGAAAAGGGGGATGTGATCCCTGAGCTCCCCCCAACCCCTGTCCCTGCCTACTTGCCTCCGTATCCTAGGCGATACGGCGACAAACACGAGGACTGCAATTACTCTGACTCGGTGCAGGGAAAAGGGACAACAAACAGAGACAAACAAAACACAGAAGAGTAGTCAACTAGCCGCGTCAGAAAACCAGAGATAACGAAGTACAAAATTGGAAGACGGTAGAGTAGTCAGATACGAGCCAAGGGTCAAATAAGCAGTCAGGATACACAATACAACGCAAGCAGGGATAGCAAGGATTTGCAAAAACCAGCAAGGAGCAGAGAGGAAGGTAGGTATATATGCAGGAAGATATCCCACCCCCCAGGTTCTGAATGGACCAGATTCAGAGAAGCCACTCAGCCCAGCACCTGAGTATTAACCCTGAGTAGACAAACCAAACATGAAGCTGGGCGTTGGCTCCAAAACAACCCACAGTGTGAACATGGTTCAAGGCAAGGCGTAGGCACTAAACAGAAACACACAAAAACTCAGAATACCAAGCAAAACATAGAACCTAAGTTCTCCGATGACCAGACCTGACAGTTTGTGGCCCTGGTGTTACGGTGTCCTACCTCAGGCCATCGCTCCCTGGGAGGCCGGAGTTGAACACAACAAAGTCCTTTTTACTGAGTGCAACATAGAACTTGTAATACATACAGTAGCTGAAGATTTTAGTGCAATTCTTCACTGGCACCAGCAATGATATTGAGGCAGGTTGGTTGATGGCAATTCAGCACTTAGGTGATACTGTCCTAGTGGTTGTTTGATGAAGATGTTGTCTTTAGCCGTATTCCCTCACTTGACAGCAGGGTCTGTAGAAGCTGAATATAGTAGTTTACTCTGCTATCTTTATCTTCTCAAGGCTTCACTTGAGGCAATTTAGTGATGATTTTCTCCAGAGAATTCTCTGTAGGAGGAGAACTTCAGTCTGCGTCCTCTCCACTCTGTCTCTAGACAGCAACTCCCCTCCTTTGGCAGGAAGCAGGACTAACTCACTCCTACCAAGTGAGGAGGTACAGGGTGGTCAACCCTGTTCCTGTCAACCTTTGCCATACCTTCCTTGCTGGTAGTAATAGTCACAAAACAAACTGTGAACTGCATTGCATAACAATAAACAATTAGAAGTGACCCCAGGTCAGGGTACTACATACCCCTTTAGTGAAAGGCAAGTCATCTTCAGGTTCTTGTGGTCTCCTCCTGGTAATCTTCCAGCAGATATCCAAGACTGAAGTTCTTGCTGATTCCCTGCCTCCCATTGCTGTGAAGAGACTAGCTAAGGACATAAGCTCTCATACAACAAAACAATGCCAATGCATTGTATGAATAAAAGAGGAAAGGCACAACATAAAGCTATAAGAATAGATGCTCCAGAATTATTATTACATGGGGGATGCAAGTAGTTACTAAAAATACATGTCAGGAGAAGGGGCAGGTCCTCATTCAAACCACTTCAAGACCAGGCCTAATTTTGCAAATCTGACATGTGTCACTTCATGTGGTAATAACTTTGGAACGCTTTTACTTATCCAAGCCATTCAGAGATCGTTTTCTCATGACACATTGTACTTCATGTTAATGGTAAATTTGAGTCAATATGTTTTACCTTTATTTCTAAAAAATCAAAATTTTCTGAAAATTTTGAAAAAAAAATCACAATTTTTTAAATATGAATTTCTCTGCTTTTAAGTTGTATAGGGATATCTAATAAAATTATTATTAATGAACATTCACCATATGTTCACTTTATGTTGGCATAATTTTGGAAATGTAAATGTAGTTAGAAGGCTTCACATTTTAGATGTAATTTTTAAGATTTTCATGAAAATTTCCAATAGTTAATTTTAAAGGACCTTTGCAGTTCTAAAGTGACTTTGAGGGGCTTAAATAATAGAAACCTCCCATAAATGAACATATTTTAGAAACTACAGCCCCCAATGTAATCAAAACTGATTTTACAAAGTTTGTTAACCCTTTAGATTTCCCACAAAAATCAAAACAGAAGGAAGGTGAAATTTAAAATATATATATATTTTTTCGCAGATTTTCAATTTTTAATTCATTTTTCCCATAAGATAGCAAGGGTAAACAGCAAATCAAACCTGAATATTTATTTTCCTGATTCTGAAGTTTGCAAAAACACCCCATATGTGGTTGTAAAGTGCTCTGTGCAGTGCGCATGCCCCGGCCCGGCGAGAGACTGCACAGGGGCGGGATCTCGCCGGAACAGACGGAGGACGCAAGTGAAGAGGAGGGCGGGCGGAGGCAATGGCTGGGGCGGGGAAAGCATAAAAAAAAAGCACAGGAGCCCGGGCTCCATGGCAGTGGACGCCGCCTCCGGGCACTTCCAACGGCTAATTTACATATGGTTTAAACTACGTTTTTGCAGCTTCTACAAGTCACAAGAAAGCGCTACAGGTACGATTAGATTTGTGATTAGGTGTGCTGTGGGGCTATGTCAGTGCTTTATAGGGGCATATGGAGGTGACAGACTCCCTTTAAGGCTTCCCCTAATGTTCTTGATGGGTTTCTCATCTTACACATTTATAAAATATCTGCAGAATATCATCGTTTTCCAGCTTAAAAGTATTGGTATACTACAGTATATACATTATTTATACATCTATTATAGTATGTTCATACTTTGCCATTACATTGATCCAACACTGGAGGATATTTAAACAGGTTCTTCTCATAGTTACAATACAACACCTATTTGCAGAGTTTGCTATACAAACAGAGCCTGCATGGCTGTTGGGAATAATTGGTGTCTTTGTTTGAGGGCGTTCTGTTCGGCAGAATTATTGTTTGTTTCCTATGGATTTACCGTTTACAGTAAAGGTTACTATTGTATGTGACCTAGGCAACACAGAAGTGGCCGGACAAGTAATTTTCCCTCCATATTTTAAGTTATACAACTGCCACCACTAAAACTATATTTTACAATCAGCAAATTAGCATGTACGTGTAGTTTTACAAAGACCAATAGACATATAGGTTTAGGTTTGAAATCTTGTACTAGCCAATTACATGTCCTTCACGTGTTAGTCAATGGGTAAATATGGTATAAGAAAAGATAGAATGACTATAGAAGGGAAAGAAAAGGAAAGGATAAAGGCAAGGCAAAAAAAATTATTGGGAAGGTTATAGGTGAATAAACTGAGGTAATATCATTCTGGGTATCAATAGGTTCATTCATCCTAAGAGCTGTAAACCTTGCTGTATCTGTGCCTGATAATCAGAATAAAGCTTCATCTCTAGAAAAGAACCGAGGATTGCCATCATCATGCATTCATCATAATCTCATCATAATTTTATTTAAAACAACAAAAGGGATATTTCCATTCTATACATATCCAAAGTATTCTGCCACCGATGTACGTGAGAGAAGTCTCTGATGAGTGAGTGGCAATCTCTTGAACAAGCAATGGAATATAGTGAACTCACTGTACCATTCCCCTAGCTACACCAGTTACATGTAGAATTTCAGTGAAGGAAATGAAATGGCTATATCTTTAGGTATTTTATTGAACGTACCTTGAGATAGGAAAATCCTCTCTCCAACCCTGTGATGCATGTCTGACAAACAGGAAAAGACTGAAAGACACAGGATGTGAGCTCACAGGAGAAGAGGAGTTACAAGATGAATAAGATAATGAAATACAACCATAGATAACTTACATAAACCAAATACAACAATGGCCACTAGATAGCAGCAAAGTACAAAATTGTAGTGGATAACACAAAATACAATAATGAATTCTAGTTGAAAGCCATAGCTGGAACAGCACACAAAGGATATGGCATACATTTGTTAGATGGGAATATCTCACCTGTCTGGAGTAGTCATAATAGTGGTCTTGCAACCGCCATTCACTCAGTCAATGTAGTTCTCCACTGATTGCTATGAAGAAGAAGGATTACTAACAGCCACTGTGAAATTTCTTATGGGAATCCCTGGGCTAATATGCACCCAATAGATGAGACATTCTCATCCCTGTGAATACCCTCTTAACCTTGTAAGAATAAAGCCGTTTTGTACTTTGTTTTAATTTTTCTTTTTGACATATGGCCATATAAGGGCTTGTTTTTTTGCAGTCTGTGGGGATTTGCTAAATGTTCATCTAGTTTAAAACAGTAAATAGAATATGGGGAAGGGGGTAGGAGGGGGATGTGGCTGCAGGTGTTTAAAGGGGTTTGCCATCACAATGCGTGACATATCGCTAGGATATGCCCCCATTGCCTGATAGGTGCAGGTCCTACCTCTGGGACCCGCATTTACATGCAGAACGGAGCGGGGAAAGTAGTGGAGGACGCACTGGCTTGACTGCTTCCATCGACCCCATAGAAATGAATGGGAGCGGGCACCGCACATGCGCGGTGTCCTACCATTCACTTGTATGAACGCGGTGGGGAGCAGCGCTTGGTGGTGGCCAGACCCCAGGGTCCTCCAGTCACAACTTTCCACGCTCCATTCTCGTTGTAGGTGTGGGACCTGCAGCTATCAGGCAATGGGGGCATATCCTAGCGATATGCCCCCATTGTCTGTGATGGGAATACCCCTTTAATGAAACAAAGAGATAGATAGACAGACAGTAGATAGATGTTAGATTTCGTTTTAGATTTTACTTATTTTATATCAAGAAAGCTTGGACATGATCCTTAATGACCTTTAGACAATTGACATTAAATGAACCAACTGAGATGTCAAGTAGGAGGGCACACTAATTTGATAAATTTAAAGGGTTTTAGAACATGATCTCTTTGATAATTTTTCTCACTCCGAGAAAGAAGAACATAAGACTTGCCACTGCACTCTGATGCTTTTTTCTCTCACAATGACAGCTATGAAAAAGTAATTACTAATTTTTCATTTCCATCTATATGAAAATAAAAGACAAACCCTGAATAATAGGGCAATAAAGAGCTTTCTTAAGGAACAAAAGATGTTCTTCTTGTGTGCTTGACTCGCAGAATTGTATAATAAGCAGCCGTTCTTCATATTTGGAAATGTCTCCAGGAAATTATAATAGCAATAGTTCATTAACAGTATAAGTCATTCAATGACAGCACCAAAGTCACTATCTACATAGGAAAGATGTGACTCTGATTGGAAGGGGTTTAGGTAATTAAAGTGGATTTTTCATATGAGGTTAAGAGATACAATTTTGGAATTAGTGTTTTTATCTTGAATAACTTTGCTGCCTTAAAAAATGTAATGAAAAAAAAATGTAATGAAAAAAAAATGTTGGCAAACTGATGCCAGACTGAGGATTAGACGTCCTTCATTATTACAGACTCCAGTATGTTGTTGTCCTTGTTGCGATGTGAATCTATGGAGCATGCTGGCTAGCTGAGCCCCCTCCATATACACCAGGTGCTGGCTGTGTAATACAGCTGACACCCAGCTACAATGTCTGGGACCAGAGATTACTTTGATTTTGATCAGATGCTGCGGTCAATAGCGACCGCTGAACCTAAATGGCTAGACAGAGGGAAGGGGCTCCCTCTGACCTCTAATTGTTGCTTTCACTGCAAAATTGCAGGGCTTGTATCATTTGCTATGTCATCTCCAAGGCCTGCCATAGCAAACTGCATGTCAAGCCCTTAAAGGGGTTTTCTGACTTTTTTTATACTGATGACTAGTGTTGAGGGAAGCAAAGTATTTGACGCGGAATTCAGTCCGAAGTTTAGGAAAATGTTGATTTGCAACTTGAATTTCCTCAAGCCATGTGGCAAAGAAATCTGGTTTTCTTAAAATGGCGGTTGGACGTGTTACAAAGTGAAAATAAATGTAGAGGAGACAAGCCCGGGAATGCAAGGTCAGCCATAATGCCGTGCAGCCAGTCAATCTGCAGATAGCCATCCGCTTTGATGTCACAGCCCTATAAAACCCTAAATCCGCATGGTCTCCGCCATTGTCCTGTGAGCCGAGCATAGGGAGAGATGTGGCAAGAATATTGGAGAGGGAGAGTGAAGGGAGACTGCAGGGAGAGTGCAGAGAGAGTGCAGGGAGACTGTAGGGAGAGTGCAGTGAGACTTATGCTGCGTCAGTTTTATTTATCTATTCCTACATTTATTTATTCCTATGTCAGTAGTAAACTAAAATATGTAATACAATACGAATAACATGGAAGCCTTTAGTATCCCAATGCCAGTGTGCCAACCAATACTATTCAGTCTGCATTGGATCGCCGCAGCCTCAGAAAAATAATTGGCGGGTCCCCTGGTGTCAACTCAGATACTGACTACCTATTTTAAGGCTAGGCCATGAGTATAAAACAGTCCAAAAACCCCTTTAACAGGAAGTCAGTAAAAATCCCATAGGCTGCAATAGTATACTATTACAGTCTATGGAATAACCGGTCAAAGGATAGCATATTAAAGTTCCCTAAGGGGACTAAAAATGACAGTAAAAAAATGAAATATTTTTATAGAAAAACACAAACATTTAAAAAATTGAAAGCACTCCCCTTTTTCCCAGTTTTTTTCATATAAAATATATATGCAATAAACATAATACCTATTGCCGCTTCTGAAAATATTTAAAGTAGTAAAATATTAAAATATTTATCGTATGTACACTGTAATTAAAAATGGCCGGTTTGTCAAAAAGTTGAATGTGCCCTCATACAGCTGTGTAAAGGGAAACATAAAAAGCTATGGATGTCAGAATATGGCAGTGCAAAGAAAAATGTATTTTTTTTTCAAAAGTTTACATTTTTTTAAAAGTAGTAAAACATAATAAAAACTATGTAAATGTGGTATTACAGTAATTGTACTGACATGAAGAATAAGACCGTCATGTTATTTTTAGGAGGCAGTGAATGACTTAAAAACGAATACTAAAAAGCAATGCGAGAATTGCTTTCTTTTTCAGTTTCACCCCACTATTTTTTTTCCATTTCTCAATACAACTTGTCCTGCAAAAAGCAAGCCCTCAGATGGCAATGTGAATGAAAAAGTAAAAATGTAACGGCTCCTGAAAGGTGGAGAGGAAAAAGTGAAGACAAGAAAAGGGTTAATTTGGATTTTCGATGAATATGGAGGACTTATTTGCAGTGTAGTGGAAAGCTGTGCACAGTGAATGTAGGGTTCCCCCACAGCTTTATGGATCACTTTGCTTTGGGCATGAAATTCTTCAATATAATAGAGATGATAATAATAGTAATACTAATGGTCAGCGTCTCTCTCATGAATAGTCACATCATCATCCAACTCTTTATCAACATCATATTCATAAGCCAAATTATCATCATCGTCAATGTAGTGATCACCATAGTCATCATAATTATCATCATAATTATCCCCATTACCATCAGTATAGTCATTTATTTCCAGCACTGTATCATAAACCAGTCACGTGTCCTGTAGGACTATAAAAAACATGAGAACATTTTCTATGACAGATAAAGATACAGCCAAGCTAAACTTGATGGTTAACGTGTTAAGTAAAGAATGGCAAGAAAAGGTTAACTTACCTTTCAATGGATTTTAATGGCTTTTGTCACAAGATAACCAAAATAACACTCTGACATGTGACTTTTTATCAGAGTCAATTTTATCTTAGCTACATTAGATAGATAGATAGATAGATAGATAGATAGATAGATAGATAGATAGATAGATCCTGACATCACTAGCTAATTTCTGTATTACATGTGGTCTATTCACAGTAGCACAACTACCATACAGGTAGATCACAAGACTACTATGGGGCCCGGAGGGAGGTGGTGGGGGAACCACCATTAACTGCTACTCCTGTTCCCAACATTAGGGAGTGCTCAGTGCAAATGGATTGTTTACAGCTTCCATTGCAGTAAATGCACTGAGCTCCCCCTAGTGGTGGCTGCAAGCAACCAGTTTTATAATATATTATGTAAAGGGAGGATTTATACATGTAATAAACTTGCCATAGTTTTTTGTTAAAGGGGTTGTCCCACAAAAAATATTCTACAGTTTTCAAACCAGCAACTGGATCTGATTACTTTTGTAATTGCATATAATTAAAAATTTAGCATAGCCACTGGGCTGTTCAATAAAATGTATCTGTATAACCTTTTATTTGTATTTTTTTCTAATTTTGTTGACCTGCTTACTGAGATGGCCGCACATGCTCAGTTTCATCCTTCAACTGCCTCCTGAGCTGTGATAGGAGGAGCTGAGACACGCCCCCTTAGCTGCAGCAGAAAAGACACTCCCCTTGAGCTGTCAGCTTGATATAAATTTAGGAGAGCAATGAATGGGAAGATATCTGGATCCATGTGAGGTACAAGGCTGGTTCTAGCTTTGTTAGGAAGAGATTTTCGTGTTCTGTATGATTTTCATTTTTTACATTAGTCATGGGATAACCCCTTTAATGCTTTGTCTTATTTTAAATGTCCACTATCTTTCCTCTGTAGAGAATGCAATGCTTGAAGTTCTGGAGTTAAGGAAATTGATTTGATCAAGAATAACTCACGCATTGAGAGGCATGGGATATCACAGAGGGATAAGGAGGTGAATTAACATCTGTCACCAGCTACATGGTCAATAGAGTAGATATCACATGCTTCCCTGAGCCATTGATTCTAGTGTGAACCTGGGAGTGTCTCATACTGAGCTTCAGCAGTAGTTCTGGTGGCGGTTTAGAATTTTTCATAGATAAAGCATCAAGCATTACATCATTGTCATGTGATGTGGTGCATGCACGGCTGATGTTGATATTAAGCGGTTGTGGTGCCATTTTTGGGACATGCAACAGACACCAGAAATCCAAGAATGATCTGGGATGATTGGGAGGTAGACTTGTAGGCTTCCTGAAAAGGAAGAACTACACCCAAAGACAACCAATATGGCTGACAGGTAGCAGCTTCTACACATGGCATAATCTGGACTTTCAATAAGATGTTACATAACTTAAGGATTCCTGAGTACAGTCAAGACTTCTCTTTTTCGACTGGAGGAACGTTAAGATAGATGGCCTTCTTTATACAAGTATGTCCGATTTTCCATCCATAAATTTAAAAAAAATAGTGAAAAATGGATAGCCTACAGATGGCTTCTGTTTCCATTAAATTTGTTCTCACTACTGATTTCTCATAGACCTGAATGGATGAATCTGATCCAGACCAAAACAAGAGATTTGGATTGGGCACATCGACCTGAAAAAAAGAATAAAAAAATGTATGTGTGAATAGCCCCACTGACTTATATGGTGTCTATTTTTAAAACTAAAGTGGAAAATGGTCATGTGAATAAGCCCTTAGGAAGGCATTGGTGGCACAACTTTAAAGGTCAACAACTGGATTGATGGATAGACTTCTCTAGATACAAAAAGTTGTTTCCAATTTCATAGAGACTTTAAGCTTCTCCATTATCATAATTATGCATATTGTTACAGTATACAAAACGACTAGATATATTATAGTTGCACTTGTAAAGTATAATTATTTTATGCCCGGTAACATTCTCCACAGTTAGCATTTATTTTATTTCTGTCAATAACTTAATACATAAATTTCCATCTAAATGGGGATGTTTGAAGAAATGAATGAATTAATGAGAATATTGTCCGTAGCTATAAATGGTAATGGACCGTACAGTCTCTCAGAATCCTTCATAGGCAGCTAGAGGCATAATGAGTGGTTTAGAGAGGAGTAAAGTGTCGTAGAAGAGGAAATTAGAAGAGCATCCCCTCTTTTCATATTCCATAACGTTTGCTCTTCAACTCATTATCATTTGTACTTCATTTGTAACATTTGTAGTTATAGATATGTAGGAAAATTGAGTTGGGTTGGCCCAGCAAAGTAGGAGAGGATCCTCCGATGGGCCTAGGTCTTGATAAAATAATGGACTCCAAGCATACAGAAGAAGACAACCCCGTTTAATGTTAATTTGGAGCCAATCAATTGTTGCTAATGTTAATTTTAAACAGTTTAATAAAATTTATTACTGAAATGTCTTGTGTATACAATGATAACAGCATAATTTACTATGTCTATAAGTGGGCATGTACATGTTCTATAGGCCCTCAGAATAATTTCCTAGGGGGGACCCACTGTGTCAACTAACTAGTTTGGTGTAGGTCAAACCTTAAGGATGTTATTCTGGCTCTTCCCTGGTATTCACCCTTTAACCCTCCCTATAAAGGGATCTGAACTTCGCTGTGGGTTAGCAACTAGGGTGCTACCTCTTGGGATAGTCCCAAAGTAGTTGGCAGCTGATCCACTGGGGTCAGGGATTCTGTTGCAAGCATAGGGAGCTCTGTATAAAAAAGATGCACCAAAATCAGGGAAACCACAGGTACAGTCTGAACAGATACTGAGGCTTGAATGCTGGGCAGGGTAGTGGTTAGACACACACAAGGCAGGCAAGCTGGAAATTTGACTGGAGCACAGACAGAGAAGATAGACTGGGTCAACTTAAACACGAACTGAACTGAACTTGGACTTGAAAGCGTAGGAGCACATAGTCAGGATGGAAACAGAACTTGGAGCATGACATGAACATGGGCAGGAAAATAAGCAGGATAAAAGCAGGTAAGTCAAAATAGCACCAGACTATCAAACACCTTTGCTGGTCACCAGGGAGCTGAAAGCTCCCGCACCGTCTGTATGGAAAGGGTGCCTTAAGTACCCAGGGACCTTCAGCAATTGGCTGAGAAAGAATTTGAGAGTTGGAGCACTGACCCTACGAAAGCATCAGACAGGAGCATGGAGGCAGTAGCATGGACGGTTACCAGGATACGGAATAGCATAGTGAGTGGAATAGCGTCTGCGCCCTCAGTGTACAGCAAGAGGGCATCGAGCATGGACAACAAATTTAACAGTATACCACTCCAGCTCTATGCATATTCCTAATATTGTAGGTTTTATACCATTTAGTACTTTCTTCTACTTACTTTTTGGAAAAAATGAAGTCCATGGCTTTCCAATAGATCAAAATATACCTGCATCTAAAGAGGTCCTGTCAACAGGATTAACCCTATTAAATCAGGCATACTGCCTAGTAGCGTTGATCCAGCTGATTAAAATGAATCCTGGATGACAGAAAAGTCTTTCTATGATCCAGTGAAAACACAATATGTTAATTAGGGATTCAGTGTCACTGAGGGAAGGTCCCTAGCTCTACGGTGCATCTCAGCTTCTCCACTTTCCATGGCGCCGCCCCCTTGGCTGACAGGACCAGGCATCCGTGTTCTCTGGCCTGGTGATGAGCATGCTGAACAGATCACAATGCGCATGCGCCAAAACTGTGGTTTGTTGGCACCCTGGTCCAAGTACATCCCAGCATCCTGGCCACCATAGAGGGGTAGTTTTTTAGGAAGTATTTTGTGGTTCCAGGGAACTATTTTGTGATGCACTGTGGTCTTTGGCTCTGCTGAGATAGTATAATGTACTGCAATAGGGTATTTCTGGCCTCACCTACTTGTGTTGACCCTGCCTTCTCTTAATTTGGATCCCACCACAAAATAGGGCCACTTTTAGTTTTTTCAAGGGCCACTTTAGGTTCTCTTGCGTATTACACTTTGCTGTTCGTTATGGACTTGCTACCGCGATGTTGATTAATTCCCATTGCTATTTTCCTCTGGTCTTTCAACTGTGATTTGCATAATTTAACCATTTCAATTCTGCAACTAAAAACGTATTCATCATTATTCCTGATCGTTACATGTTGTTTTTGTCTGCAGTCGCACCCAGCATTATTTCACTTCTGCCTCATTACAGTTCTAACAAGACTTAAAAGACGTCTTGCCACTTGCCATATCGCCATCATGAACTTGAGCTGTTTTGTATTTTTTGTTCTTTGCTCTCATTAGCTCTCTGTATCTGGCGTGTGGCTTTTAACAAGGCATTTGTACAAGTGTAGACACACTGTCACAGTGAATCCGGACAGGTTGTGATGAATTTTAATTAGGCGCCGAATTATGCATAAATGTTCTAGTGCTTGAACTATTAAGACCACATATGCCTCGTCTCTCCTCCAACCGCCAAGCTTTATTAGATTATGAGTGTGTGAGTGAAGCTCGATGCCGTTCATTAGTATCTAAGTGAAATTAGTTTGATACTTTTAGTATTAACACTGTAAACTTTCTGGGGGGAATGATTAAAGTTCCAGTCTAGAGGCCTTGGCTACTAAATGAATATATATACTTCATATAGAGTACATTGAGAACCTGACTTCTAGATGAATATTTCATATAGGATATATTGAGACTACATGACCTTAGTCAGAGAAGAAGATTAAAGGATGAGCACCATTGTCCTCATGTTAGGTCTACAAGTACTAAGATATCGAAGGAGATACTGAATGTGAGAGACACCACCAATAGCCCTAGATAATGGCTTGTGCTAAAACTCACTTTGGGCTGGTGTCATCTCAATAGCTGCTATTCTATGGGTAATACCGTACTTCTTCTTGAACGCTTGTTTTGTAGTTGACGTCATATGTGGTTGTCATCACCATTGTACTGTTTTGTTATTCATGCCTACATTGGCTATTTATGAAGTTGATGTCTTACAACATGTTCTAGTTCATATACCAAAGAGTAGTGTCAGTGGAACCTCAAATCCCAGTCCAATTGGAGCAGGTTAAACCAATGCATGGAGTATAAGGGATTCTCAACTTTTAACCTCCGCACGGTGATCTGGACTTGGTTCCAGGTAATTCCCTGGTCACAGTCCCCGAAGTAGTCTCCGATTGGTGACTGGTCCCTAAGACAGTAGCAAGGTCAAGAAAACTAGCCAGGATTCCTAAACAGGAAGGCAGACAGGAGATGTTAGGCCTAGGAATAATCCACAAGCATAGTCATGGGTAAGCCATAGGGTAAGACCAAAGGAAAACAACTGGGGAGGTACAAGAGTGAGGTCAGGAATGAAGTCAAGGTCAGAATCCTTGAAGAACTATCAGGCATACTAAGCAGGAGGTCCAGGCAAAAAGTTCAGGGACAGTATCAAGGTCAGGGGACAATATCAGGAAGGGTTTGCACCTTGAACTCAAGGCAATGATTTACACCTCAACTGGGTGTAAATATCAAGACTTATTGATATCATAGAACCTACTTCGGATAAACCATCCAGTTTCCATGTCTTCTCTAGCCTTGAAAATACACAGAGGTGGTCTTCCAGTTTTCAGGCATTTGCTCTACGACATTTGCTATTAAATTGGACTTTTTGGGACTTTTTTAACAGTCCCCAGCAGTGTGTTGTACACCTGTCGAAAAAATCATAATCACTTGCTCCCCACCACTCCACTCTGGTTCCATACTGTAATCTTCTCATCCAGAGCCTGCAAACATCCGGGTTACGTTTGTCGTTGTAGCCAATAACTGTCACAGAAATGAGGTGTCCCTAAGCAGCACATAACCCAGCAGTGACATAATGTTTGGGGATATGTCACTACTGAGCAATTGCCTGCAGCAATATCAGTTATCAATTATTGCCTGCAGCAACACAGATGACCCTGTCCATCAGGAATTTTGCAGGTCGGTGACCATAAGATTACCGAGTGGAGCAGCAAGAGTGGGGTCAGTATGATTTTTTCAGCAGGTACAAAATGCTGCTGGGGACTGTTAAACAACCCCACAAAACACTAATTTTGATGATTTTTTTAAATATATCTTTGTAGTAGCCAGGGATCAATTTTATAGGAAAAAAATTGGAATTTCTTATAAAGAAAAAAATAAATTATGTAATTTGTGCTGCCATTAGTCACCACTAGGTGGGGATTAAAAATATACTGCTTATTGCTTTATTATTGAGTTTAAAGTGGATTTCTGGGATTTATAGATTGATGATCTATCCTCAGAATGGTTAAGCAGAAATTGAACAGCTCACGATGATGTCACCATGCGCCGCGCAAGATTTTGCTCTGGATCTTCAAGCAAGATGGCTGCGACAGCCTCTTCGTGATCAAATGGATGAGGAAAGTAAAAAAAAAGCTTTTTTATATGGGTCTTTAATATAGATATAATATAGATCTTATATGCCGCAATCAGCAATGAATGCAGCATCTGAGGGGTTCAATGATGGGATGGGGGAAGGGGGGGATTACACAATCACCGTTCCCTGTCATTTCACCCGCTATTTACAAAGAAATGCAAATTTTTTAGTAAAGCTCAGCGAAGCAGCTGAATCAAATTTTAGAGAACTTCGCTCAGAAATGAATCAGCTTGTCGTCTGTTTGTCACCTTGTTATGATGCTGCTAACGACCCGTCACAACCAGAGGAACAGACAGACATTGGCATGCCCTCAGAGATAAGGCAATAAAGAAAGGGCCTAGTAATTAAAATTAATGCTAATTTACATTCATATCGGCAGGGAATTAAAACAGTGCCGTTATGATTAAAAGAAATCCCACCTGTTACAGAATCTAATTAGACAAACTGCATATTTCAGATGGAGTTTGAAAGATGAATAATGCTGGACTCTAATCAGTCATTACTAGTTCATTAAAAATGTTAACCTTATGATGAGCTAAAACCAAGAGACTTAGACAAAACTAATACAAGAACAACACAAAAGAATTCTCTATATTTGGAGACGAATGTGTCATATATTATGTTGCAGGTGTGGAGTACTTTCATTCTGAGGTTGTATGCAGAGCATTTCAATCACAGAGCACCAGATAAACTCAAAAATATACAGTATATACTATGTAAAATACAGTGCCATGAAGACGAATTTGCAACCACCTGATGTCAACTCATAGTGAGTAATATATTTTATTAGTTGAAATACCCTTGAGCCGCCATGCTGTCCAATCACATAGAAAATTGTAACAAGGTTTAATTTGCAAATGTTTTTTTTTCTTAATTTTCCCTGAAAATAAGTCAAGCACAAAATATGGATAGGATATATGTATTTGTTACATCATTTAATGGAAATAGTTCATCAAAATATGAACTGCTCAAAGGGGTTAAAAAAAGTTGGCACCTCTTCCGATACTGTGGAAGCTCGACCACCGCTGCTGGATGGCAGGGTGGACGTAATCATGGAAACGAGCAGTGTATAATGTGATGGAAAAATTAATCCAGCCAGAAAAGGAGGCAATATGGAGAATCACAATACAGTCATGGCCAAAAGTTTTGAGAATGACACAAATCTTCTATTTTCACATGATCTGCTGCCCTCTGGTTTTTATGTGTGTTTGTCAGATGTTTTTATCACATACAGAAATATAATTGCAATCATATTATGAGTAACAAAAGCTTATATTGACAGAATGAGTTAATGCAGCAAGTCAATATTTGCAGTGTTGACCCTTCTTCTTCAGGACCTCTGCAATTCTCCCTGGCATGCTCTCAATCAACTTCTGGACCAAATCCTGACTGATCCATTCTTGCACAATCAATGCTTGCATTTTGTCAGAATTTGTAGGTTTTTGTTTGTCCACCCGTCTCTTGATGATTGACCACAAGTTCTCAATGGGATTAAGATCTGGGGAGTTTCCAGGCCATGGACCCAAAATCTCTATGTTTTGTTCCCTGAGCCATTTAGTTATCACCTTTGCTTTATGGCAAGGTGCTCCATCATGCTGGAAAAGGCATTGTTGATCGCCAAACTGACATTCTGGTACCATTCTTTATTCATGGCTGTGTTTTTAGGCAAGACTGTGAGAGAGCCGATTCCCTTGACTGAGAAGCAACCCCACACATGAATGGTTTCAGGATGCTTTACAGTTGGCATGAGACAAGACTGGTGGTAGCGTTCACCTCGTCTTCTCCGAATAAGCTGTTTTCCAGATGTCCCAAACAATCGAAAAGGGGATTCATCAGAGAAAATGACTTTACCCCAGTCCTCAGCAGTCCACTCCCTGTACCTTTTGCAGAATATCAGTCTGTCCCTGATGTTTTTTCTGGAGAGAAGTGGCTTCTTTGCTGCCCTCCTTGAGACCAGGCCTTGCTCCAAGAGTCTCCGCCTCGCAGTGCGTGCAGATGCACTCACACCTGCCTGCTGCCATTCCTGAGCAAGCTCTGCACTGCTGGTAGCCTGATCCCACAGTTGAAACACTTTTAAGAGACGGTCCTGGCGCTTGCTGGTCTTTCTTGGGCGCCCTGGAGCCTCTTTGGCAACAATAGAACCTCTCTCCTTGAAGTTCTTGATGATGCGATAGATTGTTGACTGAGGTGCAATCTTTCTAGCTGCGATACTCTTCCCTGTTAGGCCATTTTTGTGCAGTGCAATGATGACTGCACGTGTTTCTTTAGAGATAACCATGGTTAACAGAAGAGAAACAATGATGCCAAGCACCAGCCTCCTTTTAAAGTGTCCAGTGGTGTCATTCTTACTTAATCATGACAGATTGATCTCCAGCCCTGTCCTTATCAACACCCACACCTGTGTTAATGGAGCAATCACTGAAACGATGTTAGCTGGTCCTTTTAAGGCAGGGCTGCAATGATGTTGAAATGTGTTTTGGGGGATAAAGTTCATTTTCTAGGCAAATATTGACTTTGCAAGTAATTGCTGTTAAGCTGATCACTCTTTATAACATTCTGGAGTATATGCAAATTGCCATTATAAAAACTGAAGCAGTAGACTTTGTAAAAATTAATATTTGTATCATTCTCGAAACTTTTGGCCATGACTGTACATTAGTAAATGCCTTGTATTAATTGTGTCTACATGATAAAATCCTGTACTGAGACAATCCCTTTAAATTAAATCTTTATGTAAAACATATTTCTAAGAATTTTGGTGAATTTGTCACTTTCTACTAGAAGATAGATAGATAGATAGATAGATAGATAGATAGATAGATAGATCAACTTATCTATTCCTCCTCTCTGTACAATGACCTACAGAGGTCATAGAGCATGCCCACAACACTCTCCCATAGAAGTCAATGAACTTCAGACTACAGGTGCCTATAGTTCATTTGACTGCTGTATATCTCTGAATATCTCTGAAGGCAGCTCAGGTGAGATGCCAGTTACAACAATTATGTCCAGAAAATAGAACTATAAAGTCTAAAGATTATAAAAATGAGTATGTATCACTATCGGGTCTTTAATATTAAGGAACATATAGGTGCCAATTTCCCCTTTAAAGGGCTTTCTAGGATTTTTATATTTTTTTACATAGTTACATAGTTTTTATCCTGCTATATCAATCCCTGGATCAATGTCCATCTTCCTTTTAAAAAGGGGTTGGGCCGCAGGGAAAGGGTACGTAGGACAAGATTTCTATAGATTGTCATAAGCCTCAAAGTAATTTTGAATTAAAAAGTTATCTAAACCCTTTTTGAAGCCATCTACTGTATTTGCTGTGACCAGCTTCTGTGGCTATTCCAGAGATTCACAGACCTTACTGTAAAGAATGCTTGTCGTCTCCTATTACCAAATCTTTGTTTCTTCAGTCGAAGGGAGTGGCCTCTTGATATTGATGGACTGTCCTCAGGATAGGTCATTAAAATGAGATAGGTGGGCAAATGGACAGAGCTGTGCTTGGTAAGCTGCAAGGAGGCCGGAGTTCCAGTGAGTGCCGTGGCTTCCTCAAACAGCTTCCAGGAATTGGACTCCCGCTGGTCTCATATTGATGACCTATCCTGAGAATAGGCCATCAATATCAAAATCCTAGAAAGACAGAACTGCCATACAGTAATCAAAGTATTTTTATGAAACGTATATACAGCAGCAATTTTACATGATAAGCCGCACATACTGTGTATTCAAACATTTCCTACACACTGTAATACCCTGTACTATGATTAATAGAGGCATTGTGCACACACACATTTCCAGTGCTCCATTATTTAACATAAAGTAACCAGGATTGAAGATACAGGGTGTGCAAAAGTAACAGTGACATCTAGGCCTAAGGAATTCCCAAGGCCCTTCTGCCACACAGGGGTGCACCAGCAATGAGGTGAGACCTCAGGCAGCACCATGTAGGGGCAAGAGGGGGGCAGCAGAAGGGGGATTATCTGTTTCTGCAGTATAGTATTGGGAAGCACAGTGGGCACAGTATGTGGCGATGTATTACCCTGTATGTTTTGTAGCTCTGTATGTTTTCCAAGTATGTCTTTAACATTAGGGCTGGAGGGAAAGAGTTAGGTTAAGAAACTGGCATTGGGAGGTTGGGGCGCCGTTTCAGTTTTCGCCGCAGGTAGCAGAAAGGCTAAGTGTACCCCTGCTGCCACATAATAGGCTAGAGATGAGAGAATCAATTCGCTGCTTCATAGATTTGTATCAAATCTTGGAAATTTTCAGCTGCGAAGCGAATCCGAATTTCTTTGGATTCGCTTCATATTATTCGGAAATCTTCGCAAAATTTAACACGCTAACGATACGTATGATACGTATGAAACGTATGCATTCTGCGTGACAATGACGGTACGCCCACGCAAGAGCGGGAAAGTGAAGATACGCCCCCCTCAGAACTGGAAAAAACCAGCCCGGCCGGATCTAACTGTTTTGCACGTAAAGGGAGTGAGACTCCTCCCTCAGTACTCCACCCTCCTCTGAAGTCTGAACCAGTTTAAACCAGCGCTGACCTCAGATCAAGTGACAAGCATCATAGCTAAAAAACAGCTGCGTCCAAATTGGAACGAGATGTATTCTGACGACGACTTACCTGAACCACCACCCGCTCAAGACATCATGGTGTCACAAGTCTGCCAGAGAAACCCAGCTTCAGTGCCTGTGCCTTCCTTACCACCTATTGAGGTTGCTGTTGCTGTGACTCGTGAGGCGGCTGGAGCGTCTTCTGTGGCTCATGCGGCTGGAACGTCTGCTGTGGCTCGTGCACTAAAATCTTTGCATACTTATGTCTTTGCTGTATTTTAGCTACACTGTTTTTAATGGTTCAGCACTTTAGCTCATTGTGTGTATTCTTTTTCTGGTAGTGCAATGTGTCCTATTATGCACTTATTGTATGGTGTTTAGTAAATTATTCACTTATTGATAGCTAGCAGCAGTGAGCGCCTTATTTTTCTAGTTCACATGGACTGCCTCTAAAGATTGTACGCCACGGCCTAGCCTCGTGCGTATGATGCATTCGCGCGTCAATAGTACGCTAAGGATTCGTACGCACTTTTGTAATGATTACGTATTGCGTACTTCTAACTACGCTGACTGTATGTAAGTACAGTTTTTTTACGTAGATTCGACGAATAAGTTCATTTAAATACAAATCTTGTCAGAAATTCTGCGAATATTCGGCAAAGCAAATTTTGAATGATTGGCTCATCTCTATAATAGGCGTTAGGCAGTGACAGGCCTCACGCTTCATAGAGTTCTGGAGGGGGTGGATATTCCAGTCCAAATCCCTATTCCACCACAGGTGACGCCGCCTGGGTGTAATTACTGCTGTGATAAACCAGCCCTCAGTGTCAGTCTGGGGAGAGGAGAAAGGCTGAGGAGGCCCGAGAGGTTGGAGCCTGCGGAGGCTCTGTGTAGCCTGGAAGTTTGGGGGGCCCAGTGACCCTAGGAGAAGAGGGTCACACGGTCATAGTCGGGAGGACTATTGGACCATCTCCCCCCAAAGGTACGGTTGGAGTCACAGCCAGGAGGCTGCTGGACTGATCGGCTAAGGAAGCCGCACTTAAAAGCTGTGTGTGAACAGCGTCTGTATTTAGGTGAGTTAGCTGAACTATGTTTAGTCAGAGCCCAGCCGGGCAGGTGTTGTTTTTATGATTTGTTTTCGTGTGCTGGTGCCAATAAAACTGAGTTGGACCTGAAAATCCCCGTGTTGTGAAGATATTGTTTGATGTCGACCCCCTGAGAGGATACGATCCCTTACATAGGCCAAAAGTATCATAAATGGTTTATGGTAGCTGGGAGTTTTTTTTGTTACAGGTTTTGCTTTGGAGCCCAGAAGGTTCAAGTTATGGCTCTAAAGATAACTGCATGGACCACCTAGTTTTCTATCTACATCAGGATTTATATTTGGCTTTGACATCCATTACATTTATATTTTATTGTGATGGTGCTGCCATCAGATCGGAGCAATAATACAATAAATTCTGAATAGAAATTATTGTGGATAGAGATGAGCGAACGTGGTCGTAACGAGCACTGTACCGCTCGGCTCCCCTGCGCTCGCATGGGCGCAGGCAGCCGCTTCCATCCTCTTCACCCGACGGAAGCGGCTGCCTGCGACCATGCGAGCGCAGGGGAGCCGAGCGGTACAGTGCTCGTTATGAGCACGTTCGCTCATCTCTAATTGTGGACTCTTGAGTGACAAATCCTACTATGCTTTGCATACCATAACTAAATTGTCCTAGGTCAGTGATGGCTAACCTCTGGCACTCCAGCTGTGGTGAAACTACGACTCCCAGCATGCACCACTCATTTCTGTATTGTTCTGAGAACAGCCAAGTAAGTATACATCTTGGGAGTTGTAGTTTTACCACAGCTGGAGTGCCGGAGGTTAGCCATCACTGTCCTAGGTGTATAGGATTTGACGAGCAAGTTGGGAAAAAGTGTGGAAACCTCAGTTGCACAAAGTTGAACCAAAACTGAGCCCAATTGCTCCTCTTTTTAGACTAATTCAAGAAGCAGACACATTAGTAAATCTTAGGCACTGTGGTGACTGAGGTCAGTAAAAGGGTGTTTATTGGCAAATACACAATAGGAGAAATTTATCAATATTTTTGGAAAGGAAAATGTGGAGCCATTGCTCAATCAGGTTCTCGGCCATATTTTTCTGGAGCCCCTAATTTACTTTTGACATGGCATCACTTTTGCCCACAGTGTTCCTTTAAAAGTAATCTGCTGAATGGAAGACACATTAAGACATACAAATGATAAGAAATATGACTTTTGATATTAGTATTTTTTGATGTAGTACTTGCTATTTTAGGTAAAGTTGATGTCTAGAAATAACTTCTGGTAATTTTCCATAATTCTTGCTGGTAATTAACATAACAACCTGCCAGTCTCCGATCCTGGTTGATATCTCACAACAAGACATCTTACTTTCTTCTCAGTTTCTGCAGCATGTTATCGTCATCGTTTCCCTCTTTGGCTTGGCAGATATCCCTATCACTCTTATTTTCTGCAGATGGTGAATATTTCAAGCTTTATGTTCTTCATCCAAGAAAAATTGTTTGTTGGGAGGATGCTTTTTTATTCTTGGAAAATAACCTTAGAAAAATGCCACAATTATGTTTAACCTGAAATTTTGAAAAATCTCCTCTTATAGTGTCTTGTATCTTTGATGTTGGTGGACTTGGTGGAGTTTTTTGTATATAAAGCTTTGACAGGCTACATGCACATGATCGTATCCGTTTTTCAGTCCACAAATCACGGATCTGCAAAATATGGATGAGGTCCATTTTTTATGGGCCCTATTGTAAGAATGCCTATTCTTGTTCGCAAATGAAAATGTATAAGACACGTTTTATAATTTGCGGCACATCTTGATCAACATAGAATTAGTGTGAAATGAAGCTAGTTCCCACTTTGAAGGTTTGGGAGCAATTTTCTATTGTACAGATCCAATGTTTTGTGTAAGGACCGATTTGTATGAAGTCTTCTTGTAGTGACAGGTGGACTTAGGCTACTTTCACATATGTGTTATTGCTGTCCGGTTTTGAGATCCGGGATGGGATTTCAAAACCACAGCAAAACGCATCCTTTTGAATAATAAATCCAGCTGCATCCATTCAGAATGGATCGGTCATATTATACTGAAAATGATCCGGATCCGGGTCTGGCACTAAAACCATTGTAAGTCAATGGGTGTCAGATCCGTTTTTTTGTGTCCAACAGATCCAGCACCATTGACTTACATGGTGCCGGATCTGGCATGTTCAGTTTCCCATGCTGCACACAAAAACGCTGCTTGCAGCAGTTTTGTGTCTGGCATGGGAACGCAAGAAACCCGGAACTTAGTGCATTCTGGCGCGCTCCGGTCTGTTCAGTTTTGTCCCCATTGACAATAAATGGGGACAAAACTGAAGTGTATTCCCCTGGTTTTCAGATCCTCTGTCGGATCTCAAAACCAGAAAGGAAAACGCAGATATGAAAATAGATTCAGCTCTGATTCAGTCAAAAGTGCTCCAACTGGCTTGAAAATTTATGTATGGCACCATGAGGTCTATTAGGACTTATATTTTGTCTTTCTCCCCAAAAATTTGCCCAAATTGAATCATCAAAAATTTAGAGTCAGATGCATTTTAAAAAAATGAGGGTCAGATTCGATTAATTTGCATTCAATTTGCTCATTTCTTAATAGTAAATACAGCAAAAATTCCATTAAAAAATTATAAAAATAATACATGATCAGTGTGTAAATCTTAGTGCCTGCTTGACACTTTTGGAAAACAGAGAAATCAAGTCACTAAGAAACAGCAGATCGAAACTTTATGAGTGTAAGGTGCAAAAATTTTTTTTTTCCCATTTTTTTTTCTTAATTTAAACATATTTGAAGTGATGCAATGGAAGGAGACAGTATGCTGTGTATGCACATTGTCGTGCATATTGTATAGTGTGAAAATTATAATATTACGTCCACAGGGGTAAAAGTGTCCATCCTAACCTAACTTTCTAGGATATTACAGAATTACGGTCCACTGATTTTTGTTGTCTCTTTTTCTGAATTTCTTACTATGTTTCACAATGCTATTTCTACATATCTTGTAATCTTTGCTTGGAACAGCTTCGGCAATAGGATGCCACAATTACTCTATTTGATGAATTTCCCAGAATACAGCTCTCATTCACTTTTCTGCCAAATATGACTGCCTATAAATAGAGTAATGAATAAATGATTGTAGGATATAAGGAGAGCAAATAAAAGCGAATTTATTTAATTAGAAATTGTTACAGGGGCTGTACAGGATTAGAAAACAATGACTGCTTCCTTCCAAAAACAGCATCAATGTGTTGCGCTGGGTATTGCAGTTTGGCTCCATTGAGGTGAATGAGGAGGCGCTACAATCCTAGTCACAACCTGTAGACAGGCGTAGGGGTGTTTTTGGTAGAAACCAGCAATGGTCTTCTAATTCTGGACAATTCCTTTAATATTTAAAGGTGTTATCAAATGTTTCTGTATTAGTACATATGAATGTAATAGAGGGTGACTATCAGCTTGAGATCCCTCTGTACTAGCCCAAAGCAAAGCAAGCATGTATTACAGTATATGGGGAGACCCATTGGTGTCATGAACACGTCAACCAATTCCCCTGTCTAATTTTTGAGGAACTCAGGTGTGTGGCCACTTTAAAATTGTAATTGCCCTAAATTGGTGAAATTAAAGAAAACTACTCATCTTGCACAAAAAAAAAAGACTATATCGACAGGAAAAAAACAAGTTGTGGTAGAGATGAAAAAATTGAAGATCCTTAAAGACCCTTAGGTCCTTTAAAAGACATTTTACTTATAAGGGCGAACGTATTTTCTTTCCACGTCTGTTCCGTTTCTTTTTGCGGACCATATGCGGAACCATTCATTTCAATGGGTTCACAAAAAAAAACGCAAGTTACTCCATGTGCATTCCATTTCCACATGTCCGTATATGTCCGTTCCGCAACCGCGTTACGGACAAGGATAGGACTGTTCTATAAGGGGCCAGCTGTCCCGTTCCACAAAATACTGAATGCACATGGACGTCATCCTTATTTTTTGCTGATCCGTTTTTGCGGACCGCAAAATACAAACGGTTGTGTGCATGAGCCCTAAAGAGAAGTTACAGTAGGTGATATTTCCTCCTTTACCGATCATTTATTGATGTGATCTCAATTAGAGATGAGCATGAATTTTTAGAAAGTTCGATTCAGCTGCTTCGCCAAATTTTACAAAAAAATTTGGTTTGTGACTAATTACTTCATCACAAAGCACATTTTTTTTGTAAGTAGCAGGTGCAAAGACAGGGAGCTACCATAGTCACCACGCACAGGATTTCGGCCGAGATCTTCAATCCAGATGGCAGCTGGCAGCCTGTCACAAGCAAATGGAGGAGGTAAGTATGATTTTTTTTTTTTTACACTATGTTAGGTTAAATCGATTCGCTTACACAAAGCACAAGGAAATTCGGCTCATCTCTAATCTCAATGTTATTATCGGTCATAAAAAAGTTAGAAAATAGAGTGAAGGATTTTTGTCTATCACACATAGCTGATGGGCACGAAAAACATGTTCCACCCTCTATAGACAGAGCACTTTGGATAGGGACACATTCTGGATGACCAAGAGATAGAACAACCAGTCCTATTAGAGTAAACATGACTGACAATAAAAATATAACAGAAGCAGAGGAATACATTATAAGAAAACCAGGTCCCTGTTCTTCAAAAGCCAAGAATGACCTTGGTTTCAAATGGTCAATGTCTATCATTTTGGCTCTTATAATATATTTGATCAATGTTTTCATTTTTTCATATAACTGGTTATAGATTACAATTTGAGGAAGCAGCCAAGTACATAACATTATGTACAATTAACAAATTCAGAGAGCGCTTGGTCCAAGTTTGTTTGTTTTGTAACAATGGGAAATGATTTAGT